>JAQFVV010012399.1:10297398-11497398 GCA_028023455.1 Epiperipatus broadwayi | reverse complement strand
GTGAGTTTTTGCCTGTTTTAATAATAAACAAGCATGAGAAATGGTGGTCATGTGACATTTATTGGCTTAAAACCAATCCTGCTTAATAGGATATTGGTGGCTATGGTTATTAAAAAACCAAAGACACCAAAATGTATGGGTCCTGAACTGAGTTCAGACCTGTATGACTATATAAGCTGATGGGCTTGGATTGAAAATATTAAAGTGTTTTCAATTTAAGACTCATAGTTTTGTAATTAAGTAGAGATAAAGGTAGCTGCTGGAGACAATAGATCATAAGATCTAGGTGCAGTGCTCTCAGATTCAAGGTTCCTAACTGATGAAGGCCACAAGACAGAAACTAGTCTGGAGATATTGTATGAGTAGGCATTAAATGGGGATTTTATGCACTAGCCTTCTGGCATTCATTGATTACTTTAGCTTGTTGTGTGGCTATACATATAGTGAATTTTTGCCTGTTTTAATAAGTTATAAGCAAGAATCAGAAATGGTGGTCATGTGATATTTATTGGCTTAAAACCAATCCTTCCTAATAGGATATTGGTGGCTATAGTTATTAAAAAACCAAAGACACCAAAATGTATGGGTACTCAACTGAGTTCAGACCTGTATGACTATATAAGCTAATAGGTTTGGATTGAAAATATTAAGTTGTTTTCAATGTAAGACTCAGTTTTTTTTAAGTATCATAGTATTGGCTGGGATGTGAACCCTCAACCCGGGCAACTGCCTGCAAGTGCAAAGCAATTGTGCTGACCTCTCGACCACCAATGCAAGACTATAAGACTCACTTTTGTAGATAAATAGAAGTAAAATGTGGCTGTTGGAGGGTTGCATTAGATCCTAAGATCTAGGTGCCATGCCATCAGATCCAAAGGCCACAAGCCAGATAGTCTGGAAATATTGGATTAGTAGGCACTAGATGGGGATTTTATACCCAAGAATTCTGGCATCCATTGATTACTCTAGCTTGCTGTGTGACAAATATGTATAGTAAGTTTTTTGTTTTAATAACAATTATAAGCAAGCATAATAAATGGTGGTCATGTGATGTTTATACTATTTATTCAAGCTCTCTGTAAAAACTTATAGAAACTTTAAGATGTTATCATCAGCTGCATCAAAAATCAGTTGAGATCACATAAACACATAAAATTCAGTTTTTCTTACATTTACAATATTTGAATACAATTTATATATGTGGAAATGTAACTATAGGGGATTTGAACACAGATTTCAAACTCTCTTCAGCAATCCTTTCTATTATACTACCAATACACCTAATCACACTCATGTTAAAAAGATATATGATTGCCAATATAAAAACAGGAGTGATCATGTGATGTTTATTGGTTCGATCTCCAAAATACATATTTTGTAATGAGGAGCTCAGCATGAAATACATAGATTTAAGATCATTTATCTTTTTCATATGAGTGTGGACATGTGTATCAGTTGTATGAGAGAGAGAGTCAATAGCTGAAGGAAGTTTGAAAATCTATGTTCAAATCATCTATAATTACATCTAAACTCTCAAGTATATAAATTGTACTTGAATTCGAATATTACAAATTTAGCTTTTATCCTGCCCATTTCTCTTTTGCATATTTACGTGTACAATGTCTTATATATGAGGAGTCAGACCGATTTAAGGTCAACATGGGCATGACAATAATAGTGGCATCAACAAGGGGTTTGAGTGTTCTATCACCAGATTTTCAATGATATGGATGGCTAAGAAATGAAAGGTAGAGACGATTGAAGACTATCCATTGAAGTTTGAGAATGTGTGATCTTAATATAATCTGATCTTAATATAATCTGAATACTGATTACATATATATGTGGAAGATGATAATCTGAACCAAAAGTGAGAGTTGCTTCATATATATATATATTATTTGTCTTTTTCACATGTGTGTGGTCATGTATAACGATTGTATGAGAGAGAGTGGATAGTTTAAGGAAGCTGAAAAGTCTGTATTCAAATTCCTTATAATTACACTCACAATATTAAAATTAATATTAAAGGTTGAATGTAAATTTTAACAATCATTTAATCAAAGCCTCCTTTGTAACAGTTTGTTCCTAACTGACAAGGCGTAGCCTAGAATGCAAATCCATTTTTAAAATAATCTTGCCTTCAAATAATCATTTTAAATATGCAAATATTCATTAATTAAATACGAACAAAAATATGTAATCTATTAATATTATTTGTTTATGTTATCTTTAGAAATTTATAGAAACTTATGGTCTTATATCCCATAATACTTGATGTAAAATAAATTAATCACTTGCAAGATACGTGTTTCTGTCTTTCAAACCGCACTAACGAGTTTCTATAAATTTTTATAAAAAGCCTAAATAAAATATTTTAATAGATTGGATATATTTACCAAAATTGGTCAGTGTAGCTGTGCATATATATAAATTTGACAGTTTTGAAAGGCTTATCACATGCCCCTGAATATAGAGACAGTGTTAAAGACAGGATGTTAATTACTATACACCCAATCATCAGGTTTATACCGTTTACATCATTATTTTGACAATTATTGGACGCCTAATTTGATTATGGGTTAAATGTCTAAAAAAATACTCTAAACATGAGTGGAACTTTTAAAATTTTAGTTTTGTCTAACTTTGATTTTAACTCCAGATTAAGGGTGTAGCAAACCATCATGCCACAAACCTAGAAGTGTAGTTGTCATTGAGCAAACCAACGCATTGAGTATAGACTAGTCTTTGAGTCCCTTTTACACCCTTTTACAATATATTCATATTCAAAAAATTACTAAGATATATATTATAACTGAAACACAGGCTTAATATATACCATGTGTCTATATATGTAATATAGGGTATATGAGCACAGACTTTCACATGACCCACCACTCTCCACCTATCTAATAACACTGATACACTTAAACACATATATGCTGAAAAGATAAATAATCACCAATATACGTATTTCAGGCTAAACCAGCAATCATCAGTTGGTCCAGATTATCATCTCCCACACATGTATACTATAAGTGCTCAGATATATATTAAGATAGACAATTCGACCATCATCAGATTTTCAATTGGATAAACGGTTGAAGAGTTGGAGTGTGTAGTAGGTTGGAGCCAGTTCATTAAAGTATGAAAATTGTCTATCTTAATATATATCTGAGCACTTATAGTATACATGTGTGGGAGATGATAATCTGGACCAACTGATGATTGCTGGTTTAGCATGAAATACGTATATTGATGATTATTTATCTTTTCAGCATATATGTGCTTAAGTGTATCAGTGTTATTAGATAGAGTGGATAGTGGTGGGTCATGTGAAAGTCTGTGCTCATATACCCTATATTACATATATAGACACATGGTATATATTAAGCCTGTGTTTCAGTTATTATATTGTAGAGATGTCTGCCTATCCTTGCATATGTATTTAATGGATTATGTCTTGTACATGTGGGGTTCAGATTGACCTTGGGTCAACATGGGTGTGACAAGAATCTGGGCTTTAGTTGGCCTTCGAGCATACCATCATCAGATTTTCAATTGGATAAACGGTTGAAGAGTTGGAGTGTGTAGTAGATTGGAGCCAGTCCATTAAAGTATGAAAATTGTCTATCTTAATATATATCTGAGCACTTATAGTATACATGTGTGGAGATGATAATCTGGACCAACTGATGGTTGCTGGTTTAGCATGAAATACGTATATTGGTGATTATTTATCTTTTCAGCATATATATGCTTAAGTGTATCAGTGTTATTAGATAGAATGGAGAGTGGTGGGTCATGTGAAAGTCTGTGCTTAAGATATATATTATAAATACGAAAAAGACCTAAATGCTAACACGCTACTCCAGTTTTATATGTGCAAACACACACACTAAAAAAAGACAGAAAGTAACAAAAAAGTCAGAGATTAACAGAATAAATAAATAAATTTATATGACTGCAGTAGAAAAGTAAGCTTTGAAAACAGTATAGCACTATATAGATTTTAATTTCTCTCAATTATTTTGGAATTCAATAAGCCGGATTACATTATCTCAAACCATCAGCGTTTGCTTTTTAAGTAAGCTTACTGACTCATTTAAGTTTCTACACAATGAAAGAACTTTGCTTTACCAGAGCTTTTTAGTCTATAATCTCGGTTAAATACTTTGAAAAGGTGGACATTTGCTGAGGGCAATTCGTTTGCACTTGTGGATTAAAAGCACGGTCACTTTTTTAGTGTCCTTTCTCCCCCTCTCCCCATCATAAATATTTTGTTTTTAACATTTTATTTACAATTAACTGTATTTATTTATAGCACGTTTTACCAATTTATCCCACATAATTGGAACTGCAGAAATAAATTATATTAAGCAGGTGCCAAAAAATGCTAATCTATTCTCAACGATGATTTATTACTTTATTGTCTAAGGATCTTCACCTGCCTTCGGTGAAGAAGTTAACAGACATACTATTTTTCAAGTAACATATAACATGTTTCATTATTAATATATATAATTGCGACAAATTTAAAAGTAGATATCGCAGTAATTTTTATTTCTATTGACATTTTATTATATATCTATCTACAATGATAATGAAATACATTCATATTTCAGAAAGGCTTTATAATTTCATTTGTTATAAATAAATTTAATAATATATATATGTATTATTTGAGCAATTTAAAAAGGGAGGGGGGGGATATTTAATTACAAAAATACGTATTTATTTTTATTAATTACTGTAAATTTATACATATTATTTGGACTGTAAATTTATTACATATTATTTGGCCTTCAATAAAAGAATGGTAGATATAACTATAAATCTTAAAAATATATTATATTTTTAGTTTGATCACCACCGGCAACAATATATAATGTGTCTAAATAAAAAGGTGACTAATATTTATCCAAGCCATGACATCTCTTAAATGAATGTGCGTGTGTTACATATGGAGTCACCGTGTGTGGGTGTGCCGGTTGTGTGGAGCACAAACATGCTTCAGCATAGTATGCCAATATATTAAGATAATAACAGTTATATTTAAATGAAAATGTTTACATTTTTGAATCATTTCATTGCTAGAAATATATTCTGAATGTAAATATTTTTTATTTATTTAAATATGAGTGGAATACTTCTGTATTATAAACTTATTGTGACAATTGCTTGAGGCTTGAATTTTGGGGTTCAAACTCAAAATATACTACATATATACTCTTATCACTCCACCAAAGTGAACAAGCCAACATTATTTTGTTGTAATAATTAATAAAACTTATATGTAAATGTTTAAATTTCTGAATCCTATTATTATTAGAAACACTTTTTTTTTAAATTTAAATATAAGTGGAATAATTCTTTACTTAGTCGTCTTGTGACAAATGCTTGAGCCTCCAAATATACTATATATATATATACTCTATCACTGCAGAAAAGTGAACAGGTTTAATACCCTTTCGCCACTATAATTAATAAGTTATATGTAAATGAAAATATTTAAATTATCTAATCACTTTTATTTAAATATCCTAATTTATATAAATAAGATAATGCATTATTATTAATAATTTATTTAAAAATAAAACTTATCTTAAAAATATTGACTCATAATTACAGTAATTCTGCATGTGATGAAATTATCTTCATCAATGATATTTTACACACTTCATATGTCTTATTCAGTTTTGAGTCATAATAGAATATTTGACAATGTAGTGAGAAGTCTAGGATTGGTTCTGCTGCTGTCTTGTGAAAACTATTTGTAAAAGTAATATTATCTTTCTTTTCTTTTTATTATGCCATTTTATTTTTTTTACACACTTTATTAAATAGCTATTATTATTCTTAATAATAATTTTGTTATTTTTTAATGCCATATTATTTTTTTACATGTTTTACTGAACAGTTTTTTTTTTATTAGATATGGACTCGGGTTTGTTCTCTAGATAAAATTTCATAATTGATCCACAATTCATATTACCATCCAAATCTATGCAAAATAGAATGAGTAAAAATATATAATTTTTATAAAGATTATTGCATGCCAAAATATTTAATTCTTAACAAATTTTAAAGTAGTGATGAAGCAATTAAAATGCCTAACACTTTTTTTTTCTCATGTGTCATAGCATCAGCTGGGAGGCAAACCCGTTAACCCGGGACAACTGCTTGTAAAACATTTGTCGCTGACCTCTCGACCACCAATGCTTGATAACACTTTATTTTGTTTGCACTATTAACAATGTTTACAGATTGTATCTAGTGGAACAAACCAAGTGTTTGACTTTTTTTTTTGTTATCCAACATAACCTAGGAATAAACAAAATAAAGTGTTAGGCATTTTAATTGCTTCTAAAAATGTATTGAATAAATAATCTAAGTATGAAAATTTTTAATGTCTTTTTTTAAATAAATCCTGCTAAACCCCTAATCATCGAACTATATAATAAAGTATATATGATATGACTTAGTTACTAATAAGCATTAAAAAATTAAATAATAAAGTAGTGTAAATATTTTATTATTGTACAAAAACAAGAGAGGCTATTTGTTATTATCAACAAAACAAAAACAAAAGGAAAACAAGTTATTTACAAAAAGTCCTGAATGGATTTTTAAAACTAGTATTTTTATCAAGTTAGTACTAATGGAATTAAAGAATTTTATCAGTCATGTTATTCAAAACTGAGTTAGTTTGGTGTCCTAATGAAATATAAAAGATATATCAATAAACAATGAGTATGAAAATTTAAAATATTTAGCTATATATATATATATTAAACTATAGGTACTAATAATGGAATAAACACACACATAAAAAATTTGAAAAAATGTGACTTTATTAATAGAAAATTTGCATAAATTTATGTATGAGAAATTTTTAATGGGTTTTCAGACAAACAAGAACTATTATTAACATGCTGGTTAAAATTGATCTAAATATTGATAAGGAAGATAAAGATTTACATCAGCTTTTACAACTATTGTACTTCGGAAAGAATATTGGAACAATCTGGATCAGGGAATCATACTCTGGTTGTAGATAATATTTTTAATAAGCATTTAGTAAATTTAAAAATATAATTAATTATATAATACCAGAGCCGACCAAGAAGAGGGTCAGAGCAAATTTTTCTTGGGTGTGTGCAGTAGGTGTGGGGGTTCTTTTAAATATGATCATTTAGTTATTTAAAATAATTATTTTATTTGCAGGTATCCTATTTTGCAGGATTGACCAAAAAATATGAAAACATTTGAAAAAAAATTGTTTAATTATTGTTTTAAAAATTATTTTTGAAAACATTTTTAAATTTTATTATCTGTTTTAATTTTAAGATTTATATTATTGAAATAAATGAATAAAACACATTAGATGACTAAGTTCATAAGTTTTTCTGGCAAAAACACCAGTTACCTTGCACAAAGTTGTTTCTTATCTATGCAGCATAGCTGGTTACATAGCAACATAGTTTAACAATTCACCTTATGACTATAACAGAAATATGAAGTAAAATGAGACTGCATTTTATACTTAAAGCATATTGAAACAATGTACTAACAGTAAATTTTGTTTTAAATTGGAAAAATGCTGCTATTGAAACATTTGGAGTGATTCAAAGTATATAAGGCAATGAAGATATGAGCAAAAGTGTTTTCAAGTTGTTTGTAAAATTTCATGATTTAATTAAACTTAATTAAGCTGATCATACTTATTAAAACTATACTATGGATGTGTGTGTGTAAATACTTCAAAAGTCAATCTCATTGTAGACAATATTCAATATAAATATATCCAAACAAGCTTATAATAATTACTATGGGAGTTTCTTATCTTAATGTTAGGCGATCATCATCATTTAAAAAAAATAAACAAAGATACGCCCTAGAAACTCGAACGAATATATTAACAGTATAATGTCAATTATACATAGAAATATAAAAAATATTATCTGTAACTAAGACTTTATAAAATCTATAAAGTGTCTAATTTTATAACATGCGTTCACCACAAATTCTATATATATATATATAAGCTATGTGTAATATCAAAATGGATTTTTGTTTAACAGTCTTTAACTTATACAAGTTCTATTACATTTATATAACAAACACACACCCAAAGATAATTTCAATAAGCAACCAACGTGTCAAGCATTATTCGAGAGATCATCGCAACAACCTTACAAGCAAGTAGTTGGTTGCAGATGGTTGTGGGTTCGCCTCTCGGCCGATGCTATGACATATGGGGGTAAAAAAAAAAGCAACCAACGTGATATTCAGCTTTTTTCTATTTAATATATGATCCGAATAAATACTTTTGAATTTAAAACTCCATGATTTTTATCTTCCTTTAACTTAAAAAATAAATAACAGTTAAAACCTAATGATAAATGATTTCTGGGTTATTATTGATGCTCTTACTATAACAATTAAGTTAAAATAAAATGATTCAGAACAGTATTCCCACAATTCACTCTCATTTCTAAACAATGTTAATAAAAAAATTAGCAGCGGTAAATAACTATCGTTTTTTTTTTTTTTAAGAAAATTTTTTTATCGTTGATAGATAAATTCTAAATACTAATTTAAACTAATAACGATTCCATACTCTGTAATTTTAAATAATAATGTAAAATAATACTCATATAGAGTTTACTTTTCAAAAGTATTTATTAAACAAATATTTTTATAAGGTGATTTTTGTGTATAATCTACTAATAAAGGAATCATATAAGTAGAATGCAAAATATCAAATACCGCAATTCAATGAATATAAATTTTCAATTTGTAGGTAGAGTTTAATATTTATATACAAAAACCTAAATATGACCGCTATTGGCTTTATAAATATCAAATAAGTTTAAAAAGTTTAAATAAGGGGTGGGGGGAGTGGGAGGAAAAATAACCAAGAGGGAATAAGTAAACTTTTAGCAAAAAATAACTCCTAAAAAAGCTGTCAGTATATCAAATTTAAATATAACAGTTTATATATATCTCAACATTTTTATTTCTCTTTACACCACTCATTCTCCTTTTTAACTTGTTCCTCTTCACTTGGAGTAAAATCATTCTTAATGTTGAAAGTCTTCCGAATCTCCTCAGGTGATTTGCCTTTTATCATGTTAGCAACTGTTTTGCATGCAACATCCAACAAACCCTTAATATCTAAATAATTTGCTGCCAAAATCAATTCAAAAAGAGTGCCCTGATCAACTTCAAGAAATTCAGCATCCCAAGAACTGATATCATCAGTTCGCTTTTCTTTATTCTCGTCATCTTCAGGAGGAGGATGATCATCTTTGTGATAAGCAGCCCACTGTAAAACTTTCTTTAAAATAGAAGCATTCACATTTGGAAGGGGAACAACTTCTTCTTCGTCTTCATCCATTCCAAGATCCTCTAACATAGTCTTGATGGTAACTAATTGTTTAGCTAATTCAACGTCAACTTCGAAAACCTCTCCATCAGAACTCTGAAGTTTAATAGTGGGCATCTTGTATGATTATTTTTAAATATCGTTTATTTTACTTTATTATTATTTTTTACTTTTTCAAATGAATGAATTATTAGTGCAAAATAAACGTAAAAAATTCTAGATCGACGTCAGTTTCAAACGAAAGTGAGGCTGACACTCATACAGAGTTTAATTATAAAATGTTAACAAAATAGCACAAATATGTTCGGACAAATTTAATGTCGGATTCAGAACTCCCATAAATTTAAACAAGCTCATTAACAATATAAAGGACAATATTTTAATACTGGAATGACCTAATGTAGTCTAAGCTAAAACTGCAGTCAAAAAAACTATCCTTATGTAAATTATGGGAAATGCTGAGCAAATCGTAGAACTAGATTAACTCAATACTCATTAATGTATAAGAAGTCTAAGATTAAGTCTGAAGTATCCAATTCATCTATCTTCCTTAATCACGGGAGAAAACAGCTATAGTTGTGATCTGAGAGTCAGAGTTGCATGTGAAGAGAGAAACGCAAATGCAAAAGTGAAAGAGGCATGGTTCATTACACAAATGAATATGTAATAAACCAAAAAGTAATAGTATTCAAATGCGCGAAAAATTAATATTCTCAGCGAACTGAGAGTGAATATGACGTGAAAATGTCGAAAGTATACATGGTACAATAAATATTGTTAAAATTTTATATTTAAAATCTGTATGAGTATTATTTCATATTAACTTAAACTAAATACATAAATAAAATCCGTAAAAAAACATAATAAAATATGATACATAAAAGTCTTTAAGTATGAAAAGTTCATTAGAGTTTCAAAAAAATATATATATACATTCAAATGACTTTATTGTTATTTTTGCTTTCTTCCACATAAAATAGTTTAGTGCTTAACAAATTTTCACACTAACTATGGTTGCAGTATTATTTCATTTCACTCATATACATGTTCTTTGAGCTCATATTTAGTAAAATTTATAGTTGCAACTTGTAACCTGGGATCCAATGAATTTTGATTAACCATAGTCATAATCAGGTTTCTGCACTTCAGATTTATTTTGTCATGATAAGCCTTTTCGTTAATTCATGTTTGATAGTTTGTAATGGCATATACATTACATAAAATAGATACTACTTATCCCAATCTTAAGAGACCAGATGCTACCCAGGTAGAATTTGGGGTAAATTAGCCTGTCATAAGAAAGCTTCCTCAGTAGGCTAGAAATATTTAATCATGTTGCATCAGTCTGCAATTTCATTTTGACAGAGATGACTCCAGCACTTGAAGTTAAAGGAAATAAGCAGGGAAAAGCATATTTTACTTTTTTCAGAACTATTTATATACAAGTCTTATCTCCTGGAATTTTAATTACTAAAGAAAAAAAACTATGATAAATTTTATTTTTGGGACTAATGGCAATATTCACAATAATCTACATTTTAATATAAATTCAACTTTATAGAGTAAAATACTAAATTCCTTTGATATAATTAATATCTTTGATTTTAATTATATATTACCTTAGTTCAAAATAAAACCTATATTCTGTACAATTTTAAATTTATTTATTAATTATCATTCTCAAAAATATAAATCACTATTTTTAACTTAACAAAAGATCAAACTTTTCTTAAATATTTTTATACGTATTTGCAAAAACAAATATTATAAAAGGTACTTACATACTAGACCTGCTATGCCTTTTCAGGTCATAGCGGTCTCCCAATAACTTTCTAATCTTGCAATGTCATCAAATAACAAGTTATCAGAAAACTGATACATATGTGAAAAGGCATATCAGTTGTAATTCAACACACTAATCATTCCAGACTAAATCAGAAAAAGTACATATTTAACAATACTAAAAATATAAATTTTGACACAAAAATAATAAAAACATAAAAGTAAAAACAGGTAGTTGTGAGTTTTAAAATGGCACTTCATGCCATAAAAGCCATCTTTCTCCCCACTATTTATGGTATGGCATTCTGCCATCTAAAACATGGCTAGAAATTTCCAAATTTTAATTAAAATTAAAATCTACTACATACATTAACTGTGGTATAAAATTACAAAATGGATACTAAAGCAAAATTACCAAAAACACTACAGATGCAAAATACAAAACAATACATTTATTCAATCACTTAAATAAGTATATTAATTACAAAAATAATAAATATATTAAATACAAAATGAAGAGTAAGGCAAATAAAAAAGAAAAACATATATAAAAAATGGACAAACCAAAAAAAACCTACATATATATAGTTCAGATTTTTAAAAACTGAAGAGTTTAAACACATGTTTATGTGTGATATAATTGCTGCATGGGATCTTGATTGACAATTGTCTAACTACATTTATTTTGTTAACAAACAAAAAAAGAAATTAGTAAACTTTTAGCAAAATGTAAAAAAAAAAAATAATTAAACTTTTATTAAAATGGAACCAATAAAGTGGACTGATTTTTTAAATATTGTCCAGAATACAAACAAAAACACCATCTTCTTGGCACAGTTGGTGGATCATAATTCTTCAGTTTTATATGCTTTATGGAGGAAAAAATAGTAAACTTTTATTAAAACAGATTTAATGATGTGGAATTATTTTTTTTACTATTCTCCATAATACAAATAAAAGCATCATCTTTGTGCAGTCTCTTCTGGCAGATCATAGTTCCTCAGTTTTATATGCTTTCCAGCAATATGAATAAATTGTTGAGCCCTCTTTCACATTTTGTTTGATCACATCCATCATCAGAATTACCACTGTTCTATCCTCTATTGCCAAGATGAAACAAAAACTCATAACTTTCTGTCTTTATTTAGTATGTAATGTGTTTTTATTATTTTTGTGTACAAAGGTTGATAATGATTATTTAGTATGATGAATGTGTTTTTATTATTTTTGTGTACAAATTTATCATTTAAGTTTGTCAGAAGATCTGGTGTTCACATTATTTGATGAGATCACAGAGTTTATTTGATTGGATTGCAATAAATATTTCAGAGTAAGTATAGCCATTCAAAACTAGAATATATTTTGCCAGAATTTAAATTTTATTTTACTTTTCTCACAGGCCTGGTATAGTCATATCAAACTTTTACTTCTTTTGTCTTATAGGGTTGGAATATTCATGATCTACTCTGGAAAGCCAAAATATAAATATACTATGTAATGGTCAAAATCAATCTGCAGGCATAATCAACACCAATCACCAGAGGGTACTACTACATTTATCATATAGAATTTCCCATTTATATTAATGAATGATGTTATTCAAGAGAATTGCTCCTTACTAGATATTCATACACTGATATCTATAGACAATTTAAAATTTACAGGTGAAGATATATAACTACAAAACCTATACACTCAGCAAATATTACTAATATTTATCATGTTTACTAGCCCATGGAGAATCATTTAACTCTTTTAAGTAAGATATTTTTTATAATATATGATGGTATCCTGGATATTATAATAAAAAAAATATTTTAGACAGAATAAATTTAAAAAAAAAAACATTTATTCATCACTCATATTATACTATGTCATATTATTATCACTTTTATATTATGATTATAAGTTGTATTATAGTATTATTAATATAATATCATATTATATAAATGTTAAAAATGTAAATGACAAATAACTCTATTATTTAATTGTTTGATATATATTATATTCAAATTAAAATGGCAGACTAATAAATAATAATACATACAATGTGAACAACAAAAAACTACTTAACACATTATGCAAGTTAAATGAGAGTAAGCATCTCATCAAAGTAAATAATGATGAGCCAATCTCAACAATTGTAATATTGTAATGAACTGGCTATGCTCAGGGTTCAAATGCTATATGCTACAATAGTAAGAACAACAAGGGTTATTATTATTATTATTATTATTATTATTATTATTATTATTATTATTATTATTATTATTATTATTATTATTATTATTATTATTAATTATTATTATTATTATTATTATTATTATTATTATAATAATAATAATAATAATAATAATAATAATAATAATAATAATAATAATAATAATAATAATAATAATAATAATAATAATAATAATAATAATAATAATAATAAAATCATTAAGATAACTGTAACATATTAGCAAATTAAGAGAAGGAGACTTATCATACTCTCTCTTTAAAATATAATAGCTCTTAATATTTAAAGCATATGTCATTGAAGAGTTAGATTACTTTAACTTCTTCTCTACTCACAATATATCTTCTAACTACAAAACATCTTACAACCATAATCAGTATCTTATTGTCATGATCAGGTTTACCATTAAATTTCTTACATTAAATAGAAGCATGTTTTGACATGTCTTGCCACATTGACTTTTTATTTTAAATAATTTTTGTTCATAAGTAAATAACTGAAACACAGGCTTGTTATATACCTGTGGCTATATATATGTAATATAGGGTATATGAGCACAGACTTTCACACCACCCACCTCTCTCCACTCTATCTAATAACACTGATACACCTAAACACATATATGCTGAAAAGATAAATAATGACCAATATACGTATTTCATGCTAAACCAGCAATCATCAGTTGGTCCAGACTATCATCTTTACACACATATGTAGTATAAGTGCTCAGATATATATTAAGATAGACAATCCTCATAGTTTAATGGACAGGTTTCAATCCACTCCACACTCCAACTCTTCAACCGTCCATCCAATTGAAAATCTGATGATGGAATGCTCAAAGGCCACCCTGAGGCTGAGATTATTGTCACACCCATGTTGACCTAAGGTCAATTTAAACCCCACATGTACAGGACATAATCCATTTAATACATATGCAAGGATGGGCAGACATCTCTATAATGTAATAACTGAAACAAGGCTTGTTATATACCTGTGGCTATATATATGTAATATAGGGTATATGAGCACAGACTTTCACACCACCCACCTCTCTCCACTCTATCTAATAACACTGATACACCTAAACACATATATGCTGAAAAGATAAATAATCACCAATATACATATTTCATGCTAAACCAGCAATCATCAGTTGGTCCAGACTATCATCTTTACACACATATGTAGTATAAGTGCTCAGATATATATTAAGATAGACAATCCTCATAGTTTAATGGACAGGTTTCAATCCACTCCACACTCCAACTCTTCAACCGTCCATCCAATTGAAAATCTGATGATGGAATGCTCAAAGGCCACCCTGAGGCTGAGATTATTGTCACACCCATGTTGACCTAAGGTCAATCTAAACCCCACATGTACAGGACATAATCCATTTAATACATATGCAAGGATGGGCAGACATCTCTATAATGTAATAACTGAAACACAGGCTTGTTATATACCTGTGGCTATATATATGTAATATAGGGTATATGAGCACAGACTTTCACACCACCACCTCTCTCCACTCTATCTAATAACACTGATACACCTAAACACATATATGCTGAAAAGATAAATAATCACCAATATACGTATTTCATGCTAAACCAGCAATCATCAGTTGGTCCAGACTATCATCTTTACACACATATGTAGTATAAGTGCTCAGATATATATTAAGATAGACAATCCTCATAGTTTAATGGACAGGTTTCAATCCACTCCACACTCCAACTCTTCAACCGTCCATCCAATTGAAAATCTGATGATGGAATGCTCAAAGGCCACCCTGAGGCTGAGATTATTGTCACACCCATGTTGACCTAAGGTCAATCTAAACCCCACATGTACAGGACATAATCCATTTAATACATATGCAAGGATGGGCAGACATCTCTATAATGTAATAACTGAAACAAGGCTTGATATATACCTGTGGCTATATATATGTAATATAGGGTATATGAGCACAGACTTTCACACCACCCACCTCTCTCCACTCTATCTAATAACACTGATACACCTAAACACATATATGCTGAAAAGATAAATAATCACCAATATACGTATTTCATGCTAAACCAGCAATCATCAGTTGGTCCAGACTATCATCTTTACACACATATGTAGTATAAGTGCTCAGATATATATTAAGATAGACAATCCTCATAGTTTAATGGACAGGTTTCAATCCACTCCACACTCCAACTCTTCAACCGTCCATCCAATTGAAAATCTGATGATGGAATGCTCAAAGGCCACCCTGAGGCTGAGATTATTGTCACACCCATGTTGACCTAAGGTCAATCTAAACCCCACATGTACAGGACATAATCCATTTAATACATATGCAAGGATGGGCAGACATCTCTATAATGTAATAACTGAAACACAGGCTTGTTATATACCTGTGGCTATATATATGTAATATAGGGTATATGAGCACAGACTTTCACACCACCCACCTCTCTCCACTCTATCTAATAACACTGATACACCTAAACACATATATGCTGAAAAGATAAATAATCACCAATATACGTATTTCATGCTAAACCAGCAATCATCAGTTGGTCCAGACTATCATCTTTACACACATATGTAGTATAAGTGCTCAGATATATATTAAGATAGACAATCCTCATAGTTTAATGGACAGGTTTCAATCCACTCCACACTCCAACTCTTCAACCGTCCATCCAATTGAAAATCTGATGATGGAATGCTCAAAGGCCACCCTGAGGCTGAGATTAATTTTCTTCAATAATCTTATATGTACAATGGATATCTCAAGCTTTATATAATTAATATTTTAATAATTATAAATTTTATGCAACTTTTTTAATTTGTGAAAACTATTTAATAGAAAGTGAGATCCTAGTAAACAAAGCTGTGAGACATACTCTTACCTTTAAGATAATGTTTTCCTAGAATTACAATAATAATTTTTGTAATTATAAATTTATTTAACACACATTGATTAAAGGTTTATTGCCTTAGTAAATAATAATTTTTAAAATTTAAAGTAAATATATTTTTTTTTACTTTAGAATAAAAACAATATACTAGGATATCATTCAGATGTGATGAGTGGATAAAGGATTTTATGGCCACTCAAAATATTACACTAATAAATCCTTTTGAAATATTTTCAGAATTCAAATCAAGTCATTCTACCATTTGGATATCTAATGAACAAAATTAGCACAGTGATCTTCTAATAAAGTAATTTTCAAAGAATAAATAAATAATTATAATTATTTTAATCAATAATATAATATCGTGCTTAGATGCTTACTTAATATCAGTGATGCAATTTTAATAAAGTGACTCTCAAATCAAATTCTATATAGTATGTACTCCTAATGCATAAAAGTAAAGACAATATATAATAAGATTGATGATATTTAAACTTCTGAAGATATGAAAATAATGATTAATAGTCAAGAAACTAAGTTAACAATAAAAAATAACATATTTTGACATTTAACAAACAATCTTGCTATTTACAATGTTATCAAGTTGAATTCTTCAGATACACTAAACAAAATTTAATACTGAGGAGAATTGTAATTTACAGTTTAAAATGAATAGAAAATAAATATGTGATGGTGAATGAAACCTTCTACAATGTTGATAGTTGAATAGGTTCTCTCGTTTTTACAAAGCAATTGTTCTATTATATTATCTCCGATAAATGTATTTAATACCATTATTAAATATAATTTATCAATCCATGTAGTAAGATGAATTCTGCAGATGTATGTTCTTATGTGAAGCCATATATCCATTTTTAAATTTAAACATTAACTATTTTCAGAATTATATTTGAGGTACTGGCAAGGCACAACTATAAGATCTACACATCAAAACAAACAACTTACACTCATATATTTTAAGAGTGCAAGTAAAGGTAATGGTGGCATTCCTCAGTACTTATGAAAATATATCAATTGCTGGGATAAAGTCATGGTAGTACACTACTCCTGACTTTGGACAAAGATACATTACAAATAAAATCCACATTAGAGATGATATGGCAAATTAAATGATGGCATAAACTCAATAAAAAGACACCTTCATCTGAGAGCAATAAATGAATTAGGACTTTATAACTAGTCATAAAGATAATGAAAATGGACTATCAAGAAAGAACAACAATAATAAAAGGATTTGCCTTCACAAAGCATTATACGCTTGAGTATAAGATAAGGAATAATATAATTCACTGGAAAAAATATCCCATTATAAGAGAAAAGCTAATGTTATTAATTTCTTTTAAATATACTGAAAAGATAAAATACACCAAATACAAGAGAGAAACAATGCAACAATCTCTTAAAAATAGCAACAACTAACTGATATGTAAAACTGATAAAGTAACAACTAGTGTTAAACATAGCTTAATAAAATTTATGGCATAAACGTAAACAATAAAAATAAACATCAGCTTCTACCCTATTTCATCATTTGCATATATATTCAAAATAAATAACTCCATGATAGGGACCAATATAACATTTAAAATATGGCATTACCAATATAAAAATAGTCTGATAACTTTAGATAACATCACATGATCACATTTCCTATACTATATCTAAAGTTTATCAACTTTAGATAATATACTTTTTAAGTAATTTATAAAAATTATACCAAACAAAATGACATAAAATAATAATAATAATAGAATTTTAGAATATCATGAATATTTAAACTTAATAACTATACCCTTTTACCAAAAATAAAATAAATAAAAAAGTCCTTCATCATGGTTCATATCAATTGACAGTATACAGTCACTGAAAATAGAGTTCTAAAGTATCTTGCAAATTTCCAGCTTACTATAATGTAGCATATGTAACTTACATGCACAATATTTTGCACAATAAAATTAAACAAAAAAACTTTAAAGATGTTAGCACAAATATTTATGGCCATTCTAATTGATGAAATATACTTTACAAATAAAGTATAAATAATGATACATATTCAATATTCGAATATAATATATTAACTTCTTATATCTTTTGGAAGTATTATGTTATCAGCATTAATGAGCAAATTTTTAAAAGTCATAAATTTTAGAATGGAGCAGAATTATAATAACAATAATAAAAAGAGAACAGATGTTTTGGAGTATATGGATAATAATAAGTTTATAGATAAACCTTTTCTAATAATTTAGAAACAGTCATGTTTTAAATATGTAATATAATTTACTTTGGTTATTGATAAAAAGCAATAATTTTGGAAATAATAATAAATTCACAAAAATAAATTTCCATTGATATCTCAAGAATATATAATATTTAAAAGTACATATTATAATACTAATAAATATCCATAAAATAGTACAAGTCAATAAGTTTAACTTCAATGTGGTAGAAAAATATATTTTCTTGTTTTAGCGTAAAATAGATGAAATAAAGATATTTAATGAGTAAATCATTTTCACATCCCTGCTAATAATAATAAATGTCATTTTAAAGATAATAAATTTTTAAATAATTCATCTTTTAAATACATGAATGTTATCCTTTAAATAAACGTTCATAATAATAACAATAACATATGTTGTATAAATTTATAGTCATTTATTTATAATGCATTTTTTAAAAAAAAACATATAAGTGTCCAAATAATATAATTTAAAGTAAAAGTAAAAAACTGTTTGCATACTTAATTAAGTAATTTTAAACCTGTATGTGTGAGGATTAAATTCTATTGAATAGAAAATGTCATGTATTACAATACATAAAAATACTAAAAAGGGCAGCTGTGATATACAGAGAAATAATGATTGATAATTTATTGAACCAAAGACATAGAAAAATTCTGAAAAATAAAACTTAATATAAATATAGAAGTTTGAAAATAGAGGAGGAAGTAATTTTCAGAGAGTTATTTACAGTTGGGAATTATAGTCACAGACCTTTATAAAAAAGATTTATAAGATATTTTTTATTTTTTAAATACTTATTTGAAGATTAAATTGTCAAAACATTTTGGCTGTACTTAACAAACTGCATCACTATTAATATTGTTTATTGTTTTAATTTTATCACAAGATCATCATTTCATATGCTTACACATGCTGATAATAAGAATACCAAACTTTTCATACAGTAGTGCCACTAAGTGCAAGTCTTCATAATCAATGGTTGCAGGAAGGTTTGTTGTGCATAAGATCCTAAGATCTAGGTGCAGTGCTCTCAAATTTGAGGCTCCTTACTGATAAAAGCCACAAGCTAGAAACTAGTCTGATGATTTGGATGAGTATGCACTAAATAGGGATTTTATGCACAAACATTCCTGCATCCATTGATTATAAAGGCTTGCACTTGGTGGCACCACTATATGGAGAATTTGGTACTCTTTATTTTTTGTTTTAATTTTTAATAATTGCTAAGCAAATTTAAAAAAAAAATAGTAGAAAAGCTGAAAATTTATTTTATAAATCATGTTTTGAGTTTTATATTTGTTGCAATAATTTTATTTAAAGTATGACTGTTCTTGTAAAAGTTCTGTTTTTGAATAAATAAAACATCTATTTATGAGAAAAACTAATACAACAGATAGGCAATTACAGTTATTGAAATTAATCATTAATAACATCAATATGCATTTTCTCATTTTTAAGATTACTCATAACTAAAATATATACTTTATAAGTTTTTAAATTTTTAGTCAAAAAGATAAAAATAGTTTTTTATTGAAATTATTTTCATGTAAAGCATGAAAAACTAAGAAAAATAAATAGCTATTTTTTATTCAAAACAGCCATTAATATATTTAAAATTTGGACAGTCTTAAAAACAAATTTATATGTGTAGTGTCAGTAATATATCTTTGCATGAAGATATTCTTCTTATTTTAAGTCCATTGACAAAGACTAATATAATAGAACATCTTAACCATAGCTTTGTTCAATCTGATTATTATTATATTTTGATATAACAAAATATTTAGAATTTAATGTAAATAGTCATGAGTGTCAAAAAAGTGGTAGGGCCATAGATCAAAAAGTTAAAGTATTCTGGATCAAGTTCAACTTCTCTGATCAACAATTCAGCTATGATATTATAAAATAATAAAATAAGCTTTCATTTATAAAATTCATTGAATATTATTGTCTTTTCACTAATTATCCTTCAAGAGAAGAGTCTCCGTTTGTTTGTTTTTGTATTGCACCTTCTAATGATTTTGTTTATTCTACAATATCTTCTTACTAATACTTAATTTGTCAATTTCTAGAATATGTATGAGGCTAAAATATCTGAAGCATAGATTGCAAAACATCTCAAAAACAAAATTTTATTTAATCTTTTATTTCAAGAGGATCTAAATATGTATTTAATCTAGGGACCACAAAGATTAAATCTAACACTATACCTAGAACATCAATAGTATAGTAAGTGGAGACAGTTTATCATAATTCTATAAAATATTTTATACTTTGGGAGGAAGAAATATTTTGGATATTTTACGAGAAAACGCAGTGACATTCATACCATTGTTAGAAATCGATACCGACTTGACATCATCTAAAAATAATAACAATTAAAATGGAATATTCATATATTATACTTCAATAATACAGTGTTTACTAAGAAAATTTTAAAGTTTTAAAATTTATAGAAAAAAAAACAAGTAAAAAAAAAAACATTGCATTTAAACTTATAATTAATTAAAGTTTTCTTAAACAGTTTAATTATAATTTTCGAAAATATTTGTTTATTACATAAAAAAAAGTAGATAAAAGATATGAGATTAAAGTTTATTTAGAAAAATATTTTTTTTTTCCTTCTTAATTTTCGTAAAAATAAACAACGTAAAAAATTAAACAATTTTAATTTATAATTAAACGATAAAAGCTTTCTTATAATGAAATTTTTAATAATTAAACAATACATACATATTTTAATTATTAAAAAAAATAAGTTATTTAAAATTTTAGAGAAATCTGATGTGCGCTCATACACTTTCTTATTAAACTGAAAAGAGGAGAATATATTCAACTTTATAGTGGTAAAACTAATAATACTAGTCTGGAAATTTTTAACTGTAGTAATGTTTTATATTATTTCCATCATCTATTTAAAATTATTAAATGTTTTTTTTTAGAAAAATTCAACCATTATTTATACTTTTGCAAATACATTCAACTATTTAATAAAACCCAATATTTCGAGTGGTATTTATTGTTTTCTCTTCAAGTATATGTTAGATTCACGAAAAGTGAATTTACAGTCATGCCCCCAACAACTAGATTACTTTATCAAAAATAATGTTAGTTAACAGAATAACTTAGTTGCTTAGAATGACATTTCAAATATATTTTTGCAAATTAAAGATTACCACTTCAAATTTCTGTGTTAGTTGTCACTGCTCAAGCCAGCAATACCCGAAGAAGGAAGAAAAATATTAGCACTCAAATTGTTTATATATATATATATGTCAAAGCATTGACCAGAAAGTGAACCCAGGTCAGCTGCTTGGAAGGCAGCTATGCTAACCGCTAGGCCACCAAGGCTTGATTACTCAAATTGTTGTGTTCCTGTATATTAAAATAATAGAATATAATTAGAAAAATATAAGTTTGAATTTTAAAAAAAATATTTAGTTAGATAAATAATCTAATATTTAACTATTAATGTCATTAATTATTATCTGCTCCAATGGTTTCTAATTATTGAATTAATTTTTAACAGCATAAAAGATGACATCATACAATTAGCATGTTTTTTATCCACAAATTTTTCAACATTTTATATAGAAAAAAACATATAGTTACTACTTTCAGTTAACTTAAATGGCATTTAAATGTTGACACAAATGATGTTTTACTAATGACACTTCTGGAATCAACTATCATTAATATTGACGTATATTACTACTATCCAGTATAATTGTTAGTAATAAATTATTAAGAACATGTAAACAAAAAGTAAAAGAAAAACTAGAATAAACAGAGAGCTAAGGAATAAGAAATTTAGATCATTCTTAGAAGAGTTATTAGAAGGAAAAAAGTAAACTTAAAACAACTCTTAATATAAAATAAGAGATACAATCAGTAGAAGAAAGCTACTAATAATAAAATAAAAGATTATTATATATTAGAAATAAACTTAAGAAATATAACAAAATCAAAACAGATATAAATATTAAAGGAAAAACAATATACTCACCTTTTAGTTTAATTATTAAACTGCAAATCATAGTTACATTATTGCAAAGAAATTTATTGGCAACTCATCCCATCAATACAGATTTGCTTTGAATAATGAAAGCAAGTAATTCCACAAAATTCTTTTATAAATAAAAGTCTTGTGTGAAAAACAAGTAACAATTTCTTACATAATAAAAATTTGGTACTTATGTAGTATTCCTGCCAAAAGCTTGCCATCCATGTTATTTTAAATAATTCATTTTTAGGGACTTCCAATACATAGTAAACAATATGACTGACTCTAAGTTATCATATTCAATATCAACATTTTTTTCTTTATTAAAATGATAAAGAAACACAAAAGTCAAAAGGGTTTTAATTAAAACTTTTTTAATGTAAATGCAGTAAAGAAAATAAAAATAAAACATGATTAAAAACCTATAACAAAGGTGCAGTTAGACATCACTTTTACTATCCTGTAATTTTGAAAATATTCCACTGAAACACACAAAAATCCAAAGGATTGTAAATTAAAAAAAGTTTAATATAAATTCATTACATCCACTCTAAACTAATCTCACTGCACTCACAAACAATGTTTTGGAGCCTTCTAGCAATGTTTTTTCCAAACAATCAGTGCTTAGAACATGTTTTCATATGACGCTGACATGGTTTCTCCATTTGCACATAAAGTTTAATATCATGCCCATTATTATATACTTTTCAGGCAGGAACTATCCTGTAATTTTGAAAATATTTCACTGCATCTTGTTTTGTCAATGAACGATTCCAAATTTTAATCATATTTCCAAAACTGAAAAGACAAAAAGAAATGTTAAAAAAATTACCATGTGTTAATGAATGTCAACCAAAAAAATGTTAATTTTAACCACATGTTATCTATTTGCCTCATGTTAACATTTGGACATTATATTGTGAATTGAATTTATTTAAAAATGTATTTGGATTTTTAAATTAACATTCAATTTAGGATATACTTGTAAATATTTTATAAAAATTCCATTCACGACATAATGTCATTATTTTAGTTTATAATTACAAGCTTATCAAGTTAAGTCTCATAATGTATGACTTGATTTTATTTGCTATTATAGTTTGGCTTTTAAATCTTAAGTGATGTTATATTGCTAAAGATATTCATATATGGTGTAGCTGAAAATTATTCAACCCCATCTAGCTATTTAGATTAAATAGCTGGATTTCAAGCCCATGTAGCTATTTAGGTTAGATAGCTGGATTTGAAAACATATAGGTATCTGAAATTTTCAGATTTTCCACTTAATAGTTAATTATTAGATAAATTCTGGCTTTGAGTTGATATTTTGGAACTATCCTAGTGCCTCAATGAAGATAGCTAATAGCTTGAAACCAGTTTTGGGGAGAGGGGGTTTCTAGATAGAGATTTTTAAATGCTTTCTCTTCTGGCATTTATTGTTAAAGCATGTTAGAGTTATTAACACACTCATTATTTTAGTTAATAAATAATTTATTAATGTAATAATTACATAGGAACACACTTCATCATTCTTTATACTGACAGATTAATTTGAACAATCAATGATTCTTTATCTAATTTAATTAAACTACATCTGAGAATTGATGCTTCATGAAGTACTATAATAGTTCTGATATGTTTTAATTTAAATTGCTGTTTTACAGCTTCCTATAATGCTATTTTGCCTGTGTTATGTTCATTTGAGAGTAAAAATTGGAAATGAAGTAAATACTGATTTAATAATTTAAAAAATCTAAAAAGTGTACAGATTCCAGAGTAGGCCATAAAGAAAAATTATAGATGAGCTGACAAAAACCTAAAAAGTCACTGATTGGTTGATTCTTTGATGTTGGAAACTTTCCTTTGACTGTTGTCAAAACAATGAGAAAAATGCAATTTCATAGTTTATTTAAGTACGTTTGATTATTTTTATAAAATATTTGCATAGAAATTATTAAAGAAGAGATATATTTATATTTAGACTTAGATTACTTAAAAATATGTTTGTTTTTAAAAATACAATTTAAGAAATTTAAAATAACAATAAAATAGAAACTACAAACTTATGCCCTGTCAAACACTGTAGTACAGATCTTTTATGATATTTTAATAAAAATAAATGCAATTTTAAACTTTAGAATGTAATTTCATAGATTTATTATGATCTTATAATATTTTATTTATGTTTAAAAATTGAAGTTAATTATATTAATTTATTTTTTTTCAATAGCTTTACCACAATCAGCCAGTAAGAAAAAAGTAATTTTCCATTATGTATTTAGATTTATTTTACTTTATTATCTTTTATTTGGAAAGTTCAATTATGGTTTTGTAGGAGGACTTTCATTTGTAAATAAATCAAGTACAATTGATTGATTCTTAATATTTAGGTACAAAGATAAGATGGCTGCTCTTACTATTTCAAAGTTTTTATCTTGTGTTTTTGGTTTGATATTATCCTTCTTAATCAACAAAACATCACTGGGGTAATAAAAACAGCACAGTGCATGTACATAGGGTGTAATTCCCTTCTAATTAAAAATTAAAAGAAAATGTTGAACTATTACTACAAGTTGCCACTAGGGGAAGAATAAAACATGCTGAAATGCAGAAAGCTTGATGAAGAAATTCCTGTATGGTTTAATGCAAGGATGGGCAAATAGTGGCTCAAGAGCCACATGCATCCCACTAAGAGTTTGCATGTGGCCCACTATGAAAATCAGAAAAATCCACCTTGAACTGAGATTTCCTTCCCTGTGCATGACCAAAGATTCATCTTGTATTTTCCACTAGGTTGGCCACATTAATACACATGTGCAGTGTAGATATAATGTGCAGTGCTTTTCCAGTTGATCTGGTTAATTTTAATTTTGTTTTTGCATTAGCAAATGTATACATTTCCAACTTTAGTGAAACCATGAACCCACCAAAAAAATGTAAAATCAGTGATGAATGTCATGTGTTTAATGAAGAATGGAAAACAAATATTTCTTTGGTAATACTGGGAATAAAGTAGTGTTTTCATTGTGTCATGAAAAAAAAGTGCAGCCCTTTACTTTCACAAAGTGGTCCCCGATGCAACCCTTCACCAACCTCTGCAGCCTGGAGCCAAAACAATTTCCCACCCTTGGTTTAATGCATTAGTAGAAGTGTGGAATTTAAAATGTAAAGATTTTTTTAATTAAAGCTCAACTTGACATTTCTAGTGCTTAAATATCACGTGACAATTATTTTTATTAATTAAAAAAGATATTATTTGTACACATGTGTAGATTTTTCATAAATAAATCTATATTAGACAAATATTAAAATTTATGTTTATAGTGACATATAAGATATATTAATGTATGTGTACAATAAATAAAAATGAGTAATTAGAACAGTTTATAATTAATTAAGCTAATTATGTCTTGCATTGGTGGTCAAGAGGTCAGTGCTACTGCCTTGTACTTGCAGGCAGTTGCCCGGGTTGCGGGTTTGCGTCCCGGTCGATGCTATGACACTTAAAAAAAAAATTTAAGCTAATTATTATATAGTTAAAGTAACTTAATGGTAATTACACAAATATATTAATAAATGTGAATTATAAAAATAATCGAAAGTTATTAGAGAAAAATGAAATAATTCACTTAATTATAATAGGTATTATATTAGTAAGAATTTAATTATTCAATTTTTGAATGAAGTAAAATTATTATTAATTAATTACAAAAAAATAAATATAAATATGAAATAACAGCAATAATCTAAATCAGCATTCTATTTTTAAGATTTTCTTCATCTATTCAAATCGTGAGCTCTGAAATATCAACTCTAAACACACACTCTGAAATAAATATGAAGACATGAAAGACAACATGATCTAACTTTAACACATTATTACTGTTTTCTAATTTGTGAGATATAGACTGTGAAGGTAGTTTAAATAATTTGCCTTTTGACAATATTAACAACAATGTGCTGTAAATAATCTTAATAGTCATTAATTTTTAGCTGCAGATATCATTTTAAAATCAATACTCAGTTCAAATTTATAATAATGCTTAAAACAAATAACCCTCATCACAAAATAAATGTAAACACAAAGAATATTAATTCCAAAAATATGAAGATAAATAGTAGTTAATAACAGTATAACCTAAATGCATTTTCAGTGTTGAGCAACCTTACCAAAAACAATATATACATATATATAAAAAAACAAAAACAAGTTATAATCACGTTAACTTGCTGTCGCTTGTATTTATGATCAATAGATGGCGTTTTACCAAAAACACTGACCAAATGTATGTTTGTTTACATAAACGACAAAAGAGTCAGAATTCACTATCTCTTTCATTTTGCCCACCCTCAGATCAGCTGATTTCAAGCTTATTTGCTATCATCAGTGAAGGATAGAGCTAGAAACTAGATCTAAACACTGACTCCAAGTGTTTATGCAAAAAGTTTCTATCACTTTGCAAGCATAAAATTTTTCAGACCAGTATATATATATACACTAATAAAAATCAAGTCATACATAATGTGACTTAATTTAATAAGCTTGTATGACAAATTTAATATAATGAGCATGCTATTAGCTCTTAACAAGATTTTTCTAATATCCCTATCCCCAAACCGGTTTTAAGCTGTGGTTATCATCAGTGAGGTGTTAGAATATTCAGACATTAAATTTAAAAATACCATCTCAAGTCCAGCATTTATCTAATAGTTAATTATTACGTAGAAAATGTGAAAGCGCCTCACTGATGAAATTCAACAGCTAGAAACTGGTCTGGGGATAACAATATTTGGAAAAACTTTATTAGCATGCTCATTATATTATATATATTATTTTTTATGTCTATTATCTTTGCAAGAGTTCTAAGCACCAAAAATGCATTTAGTCTATCTTGCTATTAACTATTATTTATCTCCATATTTTTTGGAATTAATATTCTTTATGTTTAAAAATGCTTTTGTATAAATGATTCAGGTGGAAGTGAATAAACATATTGTATCACATTAAAATTCACAAAGTTAATTTTAAAATATTAGTCATTGTGTAGGATGCAAATAGCATATATTTCATAAACCAGGCCTTTAAACTAGCAAAGATGCTTTTCACAGGAGAAGTTTTACACGGAAAAAGCTATTAATCTTTTTTTTCTAATTTGAAGTGAAAAATACCATCAATCAGGGAAAATTTAAAATGAACAAATTGCCACAGTCAACATGTATACTTAAAATTTATTTATGAATTCTATATTGTTCAATTTTTATAATTTTAAATTAAATTTAAAATTAATTTTAAACATTTTTTTTTTTCAAAATAATCTTTATTTGCACAAAAAGTAAAATATATATTGTAAAATAGAGTTCATATTTACGATCATGACTGAAACATTAAAGACTAATTAGTTATTAAATTAGATGATGATTACAAGATTAAAGTAAACTTTTATGTTATGTTACTTATCAGGGGTGATCTAATTTGGCGTGTCATGAATAAATAATATACATGGCTATTGCTAAATATTTAATTGACTCCATGTTTGCTCAGCAAGGCTAGGCAGGAATGTTCTTAGATAACTTTCTTTAGCTTTATATAATAACTTTAAGAAAATGTCTTCAATAGGACCAGTCAACTCACTATCAAATAATACCTTACATCTAATCTTCCATATGATAAAATTTATGAAAGTGGCCAGGCGGATGGAGCCAAAATTTTCATTTTTGAATGCATCATTAAGGTAGACATTTGAAGAATTGTATCCTGTAATTCTCTGTAGGGCAATATTACATAACTGAGTCCACCATTCACATTGATAGAGTATGTGTTCAGTGGACTCATCAAATCTTCTACAAAGAGTACATATTGTATCAATATTGTGTCCCCTCTGATTACAAAAAAACATCCTAGTAGGCAAGGCTCCAAGGTTGACCTTAACCAAAAAATCCACAAACTTTGGTTCCAATTTCAGGAACTTAGTCAGCCTTATGAGATGAGGGATTGCAACTGGGAGAAGATTCTCTGTCCTAGATTTACCAGAGTGAACTAATTGATAAGAACTCCAGTATGATATTTTTCCATCAAACATGGAGCTAGAGCTTTTGATGCTATTAACGACAATAGTTAATTGTTGTTGCATCCAGATATTTCTTTTATGAGGGGGTGGGCGATCAGTGGGGATTATTTTTTCAAAAGGTATGGAACTTTCTATGTTTGCATTGTCTCTGAAAATTTTAACAAGGACATTGTAAGCCCTCTGTATCAAAAATTTTAATCGAGTGCAGTCCTAAACCATTAAGATATCTTGGTTTTTGCAAGATATTAAGACTTATTGCTGGTGTCTTCCATCCCTGGCACAGCTTTCTGCATAGAGATACAATAATTAATTAAATAATTAATTGTTTTAAAACTGAATTTAAAAATCTTAACTGTTTGCAGTCTTAAACAATTAAAAATACTGTACTAATCTCTAGTATATTTAACATTTTGGAATTTTTTTTTTATTAATTTCTTCCTAAACTCTAATTGATTTTTCTATTATTTAATGATTTTAAAGAAGTTTTTTTATTTTTATAGATACATTTCTTGGATAGTTAGAAATAAATAAAAGGTCATTAATTGTTAAATACCACTACATAGGTAGAGTGCATGATTTTGGCAAGTGAATGTAGATGAAGACTGATTAACAAATGTAATTACTCCTCTCATAATATGTGAATGTAAATTAATTAATGTTTAAAATATGCAATTGGTTTTTTGTATTTGTTAACTTAAGTCTGAATTGTGTTTGAGCAAAAAAAAAAATTTAATCTTATTTATTTTTGAAAACCCTTTTAATATTACTAAAATGAATGAAAATATTTTAAAACAATGAACTTATCTGACTTTAAAAAAAGAAAACAGAATTCAGTATTATTATACAAAATATTTATATTCCCTAGCATAAGAAATCTTACAACACTACAAAATATATAATTATAATTATAAAAATAAAATATAATTATGTATAAAACTACCTATTTATAAAAATTTACTTTAATTAAAGAATATCTGAACACAGCCTTCCAAGCTTCCTTCAACTATCCACTCTATCTCATACAATTGCTACACATGAGGACATAAAATGTGAGAAAGATAAATGATCTCCAATATATATATATATATATATATATATATATATATATATATATTGTAACCATATATTTTAGTAGAAAATATATTAATTGATGTAACTTATATAAAAATTTCTCTTTCTTCTCTTGGTGATTTGGTTGGCTTGATTCGCACTTGAACAGATTACTTTCTGATATTATTTTAATAATTTTCAATTTGCTTCATTCCATATGCTAACTCATATCGGAATGTTTAACTTTTTAAAATTTTTACAACATATTAAAATTTGGTAAAATATTATTAAAAATAATATTTTGTTTTTATTTATTTAAAGTAATCTTAAATTATTATTTCTATTGAATTAAAATAAAACCATTTGTTCAATTAAAATAAATTATTAAATAAATACAATAATTACGTAGGCGTCTCAATGTAATAAAAGAAAAGAGCGCGAATTTCTAGGAGAATATCGTCTGTTAGTTTGTCTTTTGGTGGGAAGAAGAACAGAAATGGTAAAGGCAAATAGTGTAAATTTGCTGAGCTTATTTTGAAACCATTAATAAGTGAATAAATTACCACAAAATTTGTTATAAACATAAAATAACTTAGTGGTATCTAATTAAGATGGATCACTAAATTTAAAGATCTTTTCAAGTCGGTCGGCCAAGAATCAAATCACCGGTAGCGTTTCCAATATTACATTTTTGAAATGTCGGAGCTTCCCAGTTTAAGTTTGAAAGAATTAAACACAAGAATTTGGTATGTTTTGAAATATTTATTATTCTACAATTTGGAAAATTTAAATCAGTGTTTTAATTACAGAAGTTTTATGAAAATGAAAATTTGTTTTTTTAAAAAAAAAAAAAAGAAAAAGTTTAAGTTAAAATAAAGTAAAGCGTTAAAGCTATCAAAATATTTAATATTTCCGTTTTTTAATTCTGATAAAATATAATATTGATTGATATTTAACTTTACAATGCCATTAATATTTGCTAATTAATTTGTTTAACGCTTGGATCATAAACATTTTTCAAATAATTAATCAAAGTTTTTTATAATTGTATCGTCTATTTAAAATGAATAGATTAATTGCTGTAATTGGTTATTCCTGGATTAACGCAATGGATAAATAAATACTTGCATGGATAGGATAAACTTGGAACACTTTTGATAGAGAGATGTAGGGATTAATAACTTTATGAAAAACATTTTCATTTAAATTCTGTGTATCCTGTTTTAAAATTGTTTCATGTTTGGAGAGCCACGCAAATCGTTAATTTAATATTGCTTTAATAACTAATCAAATGGATATAATTGCATGTATGGAATTTAACTACAGCTATAGCTATTACCTCATATAATTATTATTCTACACATTGTACATGGATTCCACGGATCACATTAGGAGTTACAAAATGCTATACAATCCAATTTGTGATACACATCTGCTAAAATTCATGTATTTGAACTATAAAATGCTTTACATTTAGTTTTATCACACACACACACCGTTAAATGTTATATGTTAATGAATAATACATTTATTTAATTTTATCGTTATATGAACTCGCATATGAAGTTCATAAGTTATATTTGTTAGATTCAAATTAATAAAGGTTGAATAAAATATTTATTCAAAAGAATAGCGCTTGCGGAGAAAGCTTAAACAGTACTTAATGAATTCATGAGATATACCAATCTTTATGAGATATTTTGTGAGTCTTTCCAGATTTATATTCCCATGCCAATATTATTTACATTATATTATACATGTTTATTTTAAGCAAGATAAGTAGTACATTAGTTGTCCTGATTATTGTAATATTTTACTAAGCAAGAACCCACATTTGCTAAAGTGTCAGCGTATTCTGAATAATCAGAAGAATTGAGGGGGATGATTTGCACTTTAATGTGAAGTAAATTATAATGTTGTTTTAGTATGTTAAAGGCTTTAATCTGTGCTGGTGGTTAATCCGCAGATTATTTTAATTGCCATTTTGTATTTTACACACATTCCTGCGCTGGTGGTTAATCCGCGGAATTGTGTGATTATACGTATGACTTTATGATAGTGTTTAAATACGCAAAACGTTAGTATTATTTAATTCCTACGTGTAGATGAATACATCCACAGGAATATGTTTGCTTCACAGATATAAGTTGGGCAAAGTATTTTAGTTAATCTGCCAAATCATCTTCTTCATTTGTAAGCATAATTTATCGGTTAGATTGATAAATGGCAACAGGACATTCTATTCAAGTACTTCATGATAATTAACTGTTGGTTAATTATTATCCACCGGAGTGTAAGTTTACATTTTCATTTTAATTAATGATTACATTATAGCTAAAACATACAAACATCATATTATTTATTATATGATTATAAGTTTACAGTAGGAAGTTATTGAATCTGAAATGACGTTCAATGTTTCATAAGTTAATGCTGAATTTAATAATTGTCTCAATATTCATTATATTAGATTGAAATAAGGTATGATTAGGTTTTTAAAACTATACCTATAAATGTATTGAAGAAAGTTAATGGAACTATCATTTATTTATTTATTTGTTTATTTATGTTTTATTTAAAATATTGAAATTAACTATTTATTGTTCATAAAGTTTGTAAATAAAAGTTGATTTATAATTAAACTTACTGTGCCGTTGCTATGTGTCATTCATAACATCAGAAATCATAAACTTTGGATAGAGCATACATTATAGAGCCACATTTAATTACATATTATTGTCTACATGATATAAGAATTATTAATATTTTGAGAAAAATTAAGATGCTTTTCGTCTTTGGTAGTATATGATTGGTAAGGTACAATAAAATCCCATTTACCTTTTCCATCATTGTGGCTTTGCGTAGTTGATTCTAGTATAAAATACAAATTAATTATTAAACTTGTGAACAGATTTATTCAATAATGATATGATTAAATATATTTACTTAACATTTTTAAATTTTCATTCGTCAATACAGATAAGAGCACACAATGATATATTAAATTATAAAAGAACCCAATTATTCATGTTTATTAATTGCAAAGCTTTACCTGGACTAGCATCTGTCTTAGAAATCATATAGATGATTTAAAATTTCATAATTTTATGTGGTTCCACAAATTACGCTATCTTGTACATGGTCGGCCATAGGGTCGCATACCATAAAAATCGCAAATTGAGGTTTAAGGGTGATAAAATTGCACTTATAATTTGTTTAATATGTTTTATAATAATACTATGATAGGTCTTCGCGGTATACCCTGGCTGCGATCAAATAAATTATAAAAAGTTAGGTTAATTCATTAATTTTGTCTGTAGTAAATTGCCCCAGATGTTTTGGTTACAATATATATATATTGGAGATCAGTTATCTTTCTATTAACTGAAAGGAGACCCTTTGATTCCTCTTGGAAGCCTTAAAGGAACCGAGCAAGGCAAATTCCTAATATCCACTCCATACGTTCTTGTCATTGCAGCTGTTATTACTATGTGATTATTCATATAGTATACGAACATGGATGGGCTGCTCACCAACATGCATTAGCCAGCATGGTGAGTTTATTGGCTTTTTACCTTTGAGTTTAAGATCAAGAAACACCATGGTCTTTCTTTTCAGTGCCTGATAAGGCAGAATGAATGCTTGTATAAATGAGAAATATTTTTCCAATACATATACACAATTATGACAGACAAAAATAAAGCATGGCCCTTATTCCCAGGAGGCTGTAAAGTCACCAACCAAAGCAGCGGTTGGTGGCCAAAGGCAGAGGGTGCTAAGAATCCCCTGATTGCAGACCCAGGCTGCCATTTGATGACAACTTTTTATTTAGGTACTTACAACTGCAGATCACTTTCAAGTGAAGAAAGATTGCAAGAATTAGAAGAAGAACTGTCTTATACTAAATGGGACATTATTGGACTTTGTGAAGTTAGAAGAAAAAGTAAAGAAACAATTGATTTAAAAAGTGGACATATACTCTATTATAAAGGCACACATATTGGAAATACTAGTGGAGTAGGATTCATTTTAAATAAAAAGTGGAAGAACAATATTGTGAAGATTGATGGTGTATCGGACAGAGTGGCAAGATTAGTTATACAACTTAATAGCAGATACCAAATGCAGATAATTCAGGTTTATGCCCCAACAAGTTCTCATAGTGATGAAGTAGTAGAAGATTTTTATATGGATGTACAAAAGGCTTTTGATCAGAGTAAAAACATTTTAAAATTGTTATGGGAGACTTTAATGCTAGAATTGGTAGACAAATGAAAGATGAAATTGCTGTAGGTAATTTTGGTTATGGTAATAGAAATGAGAGAGGACATAGACTTGTGGAGTTTGCAGATCGGAATTATTTATATTATGAATTCATTTTTTGAGAAAAAATGTTAAAAGGAAATGGACATGGAAGCATCCAAATGAAGGTACAGCAGAATTGGATTATATTTTGACTAACAGAAAATACATATTTCAAGATTGTAATGTTCTTAATAAATTTAACACAGGAAGTGATCATCGATTAGTAAGGTGTAAGTTACGTGTTAATGTAAAACTAGAGAGACAAAAATTATTAAGAAAAACAATATTTACAGTTGATATTCCTAATCTTCAGAAACATTCTAATGAATTTAAATTAGAACTTACAAATAGGTTTCAACTGTTAGGAGATTTTGAACAAGATTCAGATAATTGAATGAAATTAATATGAAAATAACTGATACACTTTTAAAAACTGCAACAAACATAGCAGGTAGAAAAAAGCAGCAACTGACTAATAAAATTTCTACTGAGACTAAAGAATTTATGAAGAAAAGAAGGAATATGAAGATATACAAAAATGATGTATTAAAAAGAATTGAATATCTCGAATTTTGTAAAATGGTATGGAAAAGAGTTGAAAATGATATAAGAAAGTATAACTGTGAAATAGCAAGGAAAGCTATAGAAGAAAATAAAAGTCTCAAAAATGTTAAACAACATTTTGGTATTGGTAGGAAATTTATATCTGCAATAAGAAAAAAAGATGGAATTATTACTAAAAAGAGAGATGACATCATGAAATTGGTAGAAGATTTTTATCAAGAATTATATAGTAATAAAGAACAAGTACCTCCTATATCTATTACATCTTCAATTGCCCAGAATTTTAAATGAAGAAGTGAGACAGCAATAAGTGTATGAAGAAAGAAAAGGCTCCAGGAAATGATGGAATTATAATTGATATATTAAAAGAAGCAGGTGAAGAAATAGAAACAATTTTAGCAAAGTTATATACCAAATGTCTAAATGATAAAGATGTACTGGAAGATTGGAAGAATGCAGTAATAATATTAATATTTAAAAAAGGTGATAAAGAAGATATTAGAAATTACAGACCTATCAGCCTTTTATCAGTTTTCTATAAAATGTTTACCAAGATAATTACAACTCGTCTACAGAGAACTTTGGATTTTCACCAACAAAGAGAACAAGCTGGATTTAAAAGTGGTTTTAGTACAATAGATCATATCCAGGTATTGAGAGAAGTCATAGAAAGGACAAACGAATATGAGTTGTCATTATGTTTTGGATTTGTAGATTATGAAAAGGCATTCATTCTATACACATTTCTTCAGTGATTAAAGCATTGGATCATCAAGGTATAGATCCAGGATATTGTCATATTTTAAAGAATATTTATAAAAATCGTGAACAGCAACAATTAGATTACATAATGATACTGGAAAAATCAACATTGAGAAAGGTGTAAGACAAGGTGACTCCATATCTCCAAAACTCTTTACAGCAGTGCTGCAAGAAGTATTTTGTGAATTAAAATGGGAAACTAAAGGAGTGAAAGTAAATGGAGAGTATTTAAGTCATTTAGATTTCACAGATGATGTAGTTGTTTTTGCAAATAATGCTTCAGTGGTGCAGGAAATGTTGCAGGAGTTAGCAGATGAAAGTAGAAAAGTAGGACTAGAGATAAATATTAAAAAGACTAAAGTAATGTTTAATCGATTTGCTCAAAATATGAAAATAAAGATTGATTATGAAGAATTAGAAGAAGTTTACAAATACCTTGGTCAGATTATTAATACAGGTGGAAACATAATGGAGGAAATTAATCATAGAATTAAACTTAGTTGGAGTGCTTTTGGTAGAAATAACTTGATACTAAAAGGAAATATGCCTATGTGTTTGAAAAGGTTGGTTTTTAACAAATGTGTTTTACCAGTTCTTACTTATGGATCTGAGACTTGGACACTTAATAGAAGAGCAATACAGGGACTTCAGACCACTCAAAGGAGTATGGAGAGATGTATGTTGGGAGTAACAAGAAGAGATCGAAAACGCAATGTATGGGTAAGACAACAAACAGGTCTTACTGACCTTATTGAAAAAATTAAAAGATTGAAATGGAGTTGGGCTGGACATATTGCTAGAAGAGATGATAATAGATGGACAATTGAAATTTTAAACTGGATTCCAAGAGATTGTAAAAGACCCAGAAAGAGACCACATGTGAGATGGATGGATAAAATAAGAAAATATGCAGGGGTGTTGTGGAGAAGAGAAGCTAAAGATCGGAGAAGATGGATTAAACTTGGAGAGATTTTCATCCTGCAGTGAATTGATAATAGTTGATATATATATATATATATATATATATATATATATATATATATATCATGCTGAACCAGTACTCATCAATTGAGCCATCATCTCTCACACACATACATAATCATTGCTTAGTTTATAATAAAATAGTTAATCTTCAAACTTTAATGGACAGGCTTCATTCTACTCTATCCTCTAACTCTTCAACCATCCATGCCATTGAAAATCTGATGCTGGATTACCCAAATCCCTTATTGATGCCAATATTATTGTCATGCCCAAGTTAATTTTAAACCACTCTAACCCTCTTGCAAAGAACCTTGTCCATTCACATGACTCAAAGTCAACATGGTATGACAGTAATATTAGCATCAACAAGGAATTGACTATTACATCATCAGATTTTCAATGGAAGAGAAGGATGAAGAGTTGGATGGTGGAGTTGATTGAAGCCTGTCCATTAAAGTATAAAGATTGGCTATCTTAATAGAAATCAAGCATTGATTAAATATATCCTTGAGAAATGATGATTTGAACCAACTGATGAGTGCTGGTTCATCACAAAATATGTATATTGGAGGTCATTTATATTTTTACATGTGGGGGGTCATGTGTATTGGTGGTATGAGATAGAATGGATAGCTTAAGAAAGCTTGAAAGTTTATGTTCAAATCCCCTATAATTACATTTAAAGTCCAAGTTATCCAAAAGTCCAATTGTTACAATAAAAAAATGCTTGTATTTATTTATTTTTTGTCAGCATATGTAAAAAAACTTCTCACCAGTGAGAATAGAAGGATTTGTGCTTACCTCATAATTATACCTGCCAGCTAAAAACAAATTTGAAAATTAAATTATAAGGTAATAATCATTAAATTTCAGTCACTCAATATAAATTTATGGCAGAGTACAGTCTAATATTAAACAATTGCTATTTTGTGTTACAGAGATTGTAGTGGGAAGCTGCATTATTATGAAATAATCGTGAAAAAAATAAAAAATGGATTTTTATTTTATTAGTAGTAAAGATTTTTTCATAAGTCTTTGTTAATAATGTTTTTATTTATATTTGCAAAATATTATTAAAACAATAACTGTGAATGTACATGAGTATTCCAAGTTAAAGTTTTCTACTTAGTGAGTTTGAAAAAAACAAAAACAATTGTACATACTAATCTCACTTGAGAAGAATATTGGCCATTACTTTTATCTACTAATTAAAATGAAAACACTTTAAACTGAAATTGACAAAAAATACAGTCTCACTTTCAAAAGATTTGTTATAGTATAATTAAGAGAATCAGACATGAACTTGGTTGTTAACGCAGTAATGCTGTAATGCAAGAGTTCCCAAACTTTTTTCGGCTGCAGACTTCTTTATAAAAATTTTTTAAAATTGTTGACCCTCTAGTCATTTAATTTTCTTACTCAAATTAATAAATTTGTACAGTACTAGATACTAAATATTTTAGTAGATATTAAACTTTTCATTTTAATCACTTGTAATTAATGATTGAAAAAAATAAAAGGACTACGAATATGGCATTATCTTGTGCAACATTTAATATCGAAACCTGCACTAACAAAAATTAAAGCAAAAAATATGAACATAGTTTTTTTTTTAATTTTTGACATTTATGAAATAAACATGTAAATTCAAAATAAGTACAAATATTTAATTCATTTTATTAAACATAAAAATGTAGTGAAAACATCAATATATTCAGACAGAATTAAACATCATCAAAATTACAACAACGAAAGATTTTAATCAGAATTATAAAAGTAAGAATAACAAAAAAATTAGATTGGAAAAGTGAATTCAATGAGATGGGTGCATTTTCTGATCTGTCAATAATTTATCTAGGCTGGTTTTAAATTAGTGAGTTGCATTTTCAAATCCCCACGTTCAGTGATATGCAATCGATTTCTGTTCTGAAGCAAGTTTAGAACTACACTGAAACCTCTCTCTACCAGCTATGTCAATGAAAATGCCAGCAAATACTTTTGTACAACAGTCATATTATTGTTATAAGAAATAAAAAGTTTTATTAACAAAGAATTTCAACAACCCCTGTAATAAAATTAAAAAAAAAAACGAACAGTAAAATATGTAAACAATGAGGATTGCCAATTCCTCTACAAGCTTTATGATAAATGCTTAGCCAGAGCCAGCATTTAAAATATCTCTGTCAAGAACCCTGCCCCAAACCCCTGACCATGGTTTCGTGCTTTGGCACTCCTCAGAGAGGTTTTGTGCTTTGGCACTCCTCAGAGAGGTGTCAGGGTACTGACACTAGAACCTACCCTGACATCTCTCTGAGGAGTGCCAAAGCATGAAACCATGGTCAGGGATTTGGGGCAGGGTTCTTGACAGAGATATTTTAAATGCTGGCTCTGGCTAAGCATTTATCATAAAACTTGTAGAGGAATTGGCAATCCTTATTGTTTATAACTTACATGCTTAAGAGATAGGGTCATGTGATCTATGACTTATTTTGAGTAAAGTATGTATTTACTTGAAACAGAAGATTTTGTTCAAACTCAAATAAATAAACTGTATCCTCTGATTTTCTTTTTCTAGTACTGCTCCTCAATAAATAATTATATTCAAAGTTCACAATAAGCACATGTCACATCAAATGAATCAATTTACAGTATTTTATGAAAGCATGACCTTACAAGACTGATCGAGTTTACTGATATTGATTACGTCTCATCCCATGGTGAGCAAGTGCGGACATGCAACGGTTTTTCATTTCCGTACTTGCTTTGATACATTCGATAAGACAATGCACAGACATATTTGTGCTACATGTATTTTCATACCGTCTTACATATGACTCTTTTAATAACACATTTTACATTTCCTTTTGCAAGTTTGATATGTAATGTGTTTTTATAAAAAAAAAATTTTTTTTAATTATTTTACTTCTTAATTAGGTACCTATTGGGATTACAGATATTTAAAGTAACAAACAAATAGCAGTAGTTAAGGGGGAGGGGGTATTTTTGTTGTCGTCAAACCCCCTCCCCCTCCCCATTTTTTATTGAAATATCGATCCCAAGAAAGTTCAAATCGACCCCAGGTGGTCGATATTGACCACTTTGGGATCTCTTGCTATAGTGTTTTAATCCTGTGTTCCCAGACATCAACTTATGACTAACTATAAAATAAAAATAAACTACTTCTTATCTCAATATTGATTAAATCCAAAAATGCTACTAATTTATTTAATTAATCGTTTATCATGATTAATTAGTATTAGATTTCGTTAGTTAAAGCAAATTATGGGATATGATTTATTTATGTAAGAACTATTTCCTGGTAAGTATAAAAAAAATGTTGAATCAATTTCAATCTCATCCGAGTCAGTCTTTACAAACATTAAAATTATATAATAAGAAGCGTCAATTATTACAGCTGAAAAAAATATATATACTAATAATTCTTTGGTTTGCATAAAATGTGTAATTCTTTTATATTATTTTAAATGTTTATTATAAACTTACTGACTCAATTCTTAATTCGTTATGTAATTAAATTTGTGTTAAAATTCATTTTCATAGGAATTTCTTGTATTCAAATTTTAGAAATTAAGATCAATATTATATTATATATCAAATTAATATCAATAATGCATTCTTTCTTAATTTCAGTTATTTCTAATTTTAGCAGGAAAGCTTTTAGACTCCCAACTGTTCTTTTCAGTGCGTATCAAAAAAAAAAAAAAAAAAAAACTATTTTGTGAACTTCATGGTTGATAGGCTCTGGCCTTATTGTCTTCAGTTACGTAATTTAATTCTAAATCTTCCTGCTGTTTCAGATGTACGTAAGTATAAGAATAATTTTTAAAGACATAATTATACCCCCCCCCCCATACTGAATATCCTATTTAAGAATATATATATATCGATTCACGTGTTTTTGTTTGTTATTATTATTTTGATTTCTGTTTTTATATAAATTTTCATTTTTATATATTTATTAGAAAGTCTTTAGAAGAATCCTGACGAATGTCTATCTATTTGTTCGAAATTACATTAGCAATAATACCTGGGGAGAAGATCTAATTAAAATGAATAAAAGTTTTAAAAAAATCTGATGATGATGAAAAGAGGTATTAAAAAAAACTTAAAAGCAAGAATAAAGCAACTGAAAAAAATATCGTGAGTTGGGGAATTTGAAAATATCAAGAATGAACGTTAATACATTCGATATTCCTAATTTATGTACCGTGGAATATAATCTATCTCATTGTTCATATAGATTAAACCCACTTGCACACACGCACACCAACACATACGAAATGAAATATTAAAAGATTTAAATATTCAAAAGAAATAGAAAAAAATAAAAATTATTAGAAGAGCAAAAACAAAGTTTATGCACCAGAGAAATTACGCTTAGAATGGGAAATCAAAGAGAGGATTCCGATTTCCATTTTTATGTAAATATATATATTCATACATATACAGGATGTGACGCGTAAATAAGTGTGTATATATATAAAGTAGACATTTATATACGTGTACATATATATATAATTATGTAAATATATATATTCAACTGATTGTCTTGAACAATCACAGAGGGCATATGAAAAAACAATCCAATTATAGTTATTTATTTCCAGATTGATTTTTATATAACAAAGCAAAGACCTTATTTCTTATTTGTAAAGGCTGAGAAAAGAAATTTGCTTTATCTGAAATGAAAACATTTGATTTTTCTTCTGAGCCTTAAAGTAATCAAACCATAAAAATTCCTCATTTTCAATTGAGGAGTTTTTGTCATTGCAGATCATTCTATTAGGGAGTTACTTAAATGGTAAACTAACATCAATGGACTATCCATCAATTCACATTAGCCAATGTTATGAGTTTAATGATTTTATATCTAAATTTGAGATCAAAAATACATTACGGATTTGCTTCTCAGATGTCTAACAATTATTGATCATATTTACTTGAAAGCAAAATAAACAACTGCATAAGTAAAATATGGGTCTTATTTTCTAGAAGCTCTAAATTCATCAACAGGATTGTGATTAAGATTCAAAGCAGAATATTCTAAGATTTTCCTAGTTACGATCTAAGCTACCTTTGGATTATATCTTTTTATCTTGTTATAACTGCATATCACTTTCAAATGAAGGAAGACTGGATAAACTGATTTGAAAAAGAAAAAAAAAACTATGAAATATAAAATGGGGAATTGATGCACTTTATGAGATTAGAAAAAAAGATGAAAAATCAATTGATTTAAAAAGTGGATAAGTATTTTAATTTTATAAGCACATATATAGGAAGCACAAAAGGAGTGAAGTCATCATAAATGGAAGATAGAAGACTACACAGTGGATATTGATGGATGTCAGTCAGTGTGAGAAGTTGAGTTATTCAAATTAATAAAAGATACCAAATAAAAGTAATCCTGGTTAATTTCATAACTATTTTTTATTATAAATAACTAGAGAATTTTTTATAAAATATACAAAATCCTTTTGTGGAGACCAAAAACACTTTAAAACTGGCCCAAGAGAACTATTTAAAGTTAAAAATGTTATGAGTAATATTTGTTATGCAGGCAGTAATAATAAAAGATATACAGAATTATAAAATTTGCAACTATTTTTGAATTTTAAATGAAGAAAAACATGAAAGCATTCAAACAAAGAATATACCAGAACTTAAATTGTATTTTGACTAAACAGAAAAAGTAGATAGTTTATGGCTATAATTTGCCTACTAGATTCACTACAAAAAATATGATTAACTAGTAAGATGTAAAATAAATATTAATTCAAAGCTAGACATACAGAAGCCATTGAGAGAGACAGTCCTAAATTTCAGGAAGATTTTGGTGAATTAAAAATATTAACAGATTTTAAAGCTGCCTTAGACTTAAATAAAATCAGCAATAAGATAAATGAGATTTTACTAAAGCAGTAATACATATATAATTGAATTATAAAAGCAGCAATCTGACTGAAATTAATTTGTACTACATTTTATTTAAATGATTTTATCTTTGATTTTTAAAGCTTTCCATTTATTTGATACACTTTTAATTGATGTTTTAAAATATGTGATTTACATTCATAAACTACACCCATGTTTAGCAATCAAAATGCTATATAATAGGCTCTATTTATGACATCCACATTTTAGAAACATTTATTTCAGCATTATATAGACAAAATTTTACATGTTACTTTATATTTTTAAGTAATATATATTAAAGCTATAACCTTAAGAATAGTGCCTAAATGTGACAATAGGGACCTCTACAAATTTTAACACAAGATTAATGACCTTAAAAGACAAGAGCGACTTTTTAAATCAATTTTTATATATTATTATGAATTTCTCACAGTGACCTACCTTCTTCCAAATCTTTACACTTAGTGGGTTTTAAGTACTTTACCTGAATGAAGATGAGCCAACAAAAAAATTCACAACTTTAAGTTTTTATTACATTTCATATGCTATTATTCAATATATGTTCAATCTCTTCATCAGTTTTATTTTTTTAAATCCAACTTCCGATTTAATTTTCTAATACTTAGTTTTAGGAAGTTAACATCAAGTATTTGAAAGATTTTTAAAGTACTTTTGTAACTCAAATTCCCCTAATCAAAATATAATAATAATTAATAGTTATTGATGGTACTGTTTGAACTTTTTAATTATTTGTTCAATGATTTTAAAAGCAGTGGCATAATCATTATACTGTAGAGAGTTATCTTATAACATTATTATAAATGAGAAAATTTAAAACACATTCTATTAGTTTATTATTTAATTAAGCTATGAAAAGCTCTAGATAATAAACCAAATGTAAATTGTAAATTTTGAACACAGAAATCCCAAATGAATCATTTTAGGAGAATCCCTTTCATCAGCTGTACCATACCTAACATTATTTGCCACAAATCAGAATCAGTTGGAATCTATATGGTTATTTAAATGTGATGCTTTTCATAGGTAATAAAGATACATATAATTACTCTCTAAATATATAGAACTTATGTCATATCCATCTTTTTACAAATCTCATCGTTAACATTACACATAGAAAATTTGGGTGCATTTTTTATCTGTTTTTACATAGTCTTTTAGATATAATTTATTAATGTATTTTTTAAAAATATACATTTTACCATATTTTTATTAGATATTTCTTTAAAAATAGATAAGATAAATATTTTTACATCATTTTTAACAATATTGATTTGATGGTAAACATAATACATATTTTTGTGTCTTTTATCTTGAATGTTAGGCTTTTAACACTTAAAGAATATGAAATGTATAAATATAATTATTACATTTTAAATAAAAATAAACTAGTAATAAATAATGAATTTATTTATTTATATCAAATTGTAGCAAAACAAGTGCAGTTAAATCAGAAATCATTCTATATGTTTACGCAAATCCCATCAAAAATATAATTTTCTAAGAATACATGCCATTTTTTTCATTCAGAAATTCCGTTTATTGACTAAAATTACATACAGACTGATGAATGTAAGAATAATGAAGTAAATAGTAATGAAAATAAATATGATTATAGAATCACATGATACGGTCGGTGTAGGAAGAATCACATAATATAAATAGTGCTAAGAAAAATCAGAAATCCAATAATTTTATGCATGTTATTATTGTATTCATTTGCATTTATAAATTTAATATTTGAATATTTGTTCACAAAGTTATTACTAGTGAGCAAAATGATGCTTTGTTAATATCTGATTAAAATTGAACTTTTATTCTATTTATTATCAATTGTCAAATCTTCTATTTTTATAAAAACTTGGGAAAGCAAATGAATATAAATTTATCAGCATTTAGTTTTTATTTGCTAGGCAGATTTGACAATAATTAGCAATGCCATGATGTAAAGTGTGGTTGGAAAGTTTACCATTCCAGTAACAATATATTGCTTAGGCTATATTAATTGGTACTTCTAAAATACAAAGAATAAATCCTTTTTGTTGCTTTTTCAAATTAAAAATAAATCATAGATATAATAAAATATATTTACTAGCAACAAAATGATATATAACAATAGCTGCAATATATATCATTTTGCTGTTAGTAAAGATATTTTATTATATCTATGATTTATTTTTAATTGGTACTTATATAAACATCTATATATTTTAAATTTGAAGTTTATATGAAAGATTACACAAAATTCAATAATGCATAAGCTAATAAAAAGTTATTAATAATCAAATATGGAAGATTATTTTTGAGAATAAATGATTCTGTCAAAATATCCATTAATACAATATGTATACTGCATTACAATGATAAAATGTAATTCATGGGCTCAATATTTATAAAGCTAAGATGCTTATTGCACAAGTAAAGGCTGTATTAAATTACAATCACTTTTGTTTTTGCTTTATAGTGTATGCATCAAATCTCATCACCCAATTTTGATAACCTTGGAATATTTACTTTTCTGAGAAGTCTTGCTTCTTGTTTACTGACAAATAATTGGAAATCTATTTGTATTAGATCTAGGACAATTACCTGAAAACAATTTTGAATTTGGTTAAAAATATTTACTTACTTGCACAATATTCTACTTAAGTTTGAACCTCATATATTGGGAATGCCAGTTAAGATGTGATAATCACAATGTATGATATATAAAGCATCAAATACTTCTGCTAAAGATAAATAATGATCTCATAGCCATAAAATACATAATATCTTCCTCATCAATTATGAATACAAGGTTAGAATAATGATTTTATTTTATGATTAATTTATTGCCATTTCTCTGAAGCCCATATTATCTTCAGTTTTTCCTTAAGTTTAGATTACCTATTTATCAGTTAATACTGAATGGATGGCATAATATGTAAAAGAATTGTTAAGCTTATTTGAAAAAGAAATTTTTCATATTGTAAACTGAATTTGAACTTTTGACTAAATGGTTGACAGACGAATACGTTAATGACAGCATCATGAGACTTTTAGTATTAAAAACGCCACAAAAAAGTATATAGTACTTAATTTATGTGTGTATATAAAATTAGATAATGAAATTAGTTATATATTCTAGAGTTAGTGTTTTTACTAAATAACATATATTATCATAATTTTTGTTAATATTCTAGGAGTAGTTATCTCTTTACTTTTTAAAAAAGCATTTAGTATATCAGCAGTTAAATATTATGTTGACTTTAGTAATTGTATGATTATGTGGATATGTATTTACACGTACATATATACATTTCTTTATTTCTTTAAATATATATATATTTAAAAAAGCAATTACTTTTTTTATTATTATTTCTTATTAAGTGAAAATCAATTAACTTTTTTTTAATAATAAATATTGACTTTTTCTTCCATTCAAATAATAGAAAGCAACATACTTATTTGATTAAAAAAGCAAAAACAGGAGGGAGAAAGTATAACATATGACATTCATAAAATTTATCTTTAGTTTGATTAAGACCACTGACAACTCTAGGAGAGAGTAATTACTTGTACGCACCGAATCAGGCCTGCTTTTACAACAGTTTAATCTAACCAATTAGAAAAACAATCTGTACGATCAAAGTCAGTTAAATTAAATGTTGCCTTTATCAAGAGTTCAGTGATTAATATTTAAAAAAAAAAAAAGGCAAAATAAATAATCACTTTATATAAACTAATGAACTTTTTGCGTGGCTCCGAAATTATTAAAATGTTAAATAGATAATATACAATACTTCATTAAAGTTGATAAAAAATATATAATTAAAGTTAAATTCAACAGATAAATCAATTTCAAAAAAAAAAAATTAGAAAAATGAAACTCGTAAAAAAAAAAACTATTAAACGGAAGAGAAAACAAACATTGTATAATAAAATAAAAAAAGAGAATAAGAAAAAAGAAGGGCTTAATGATGTCCAGATTTGGAAAGTAATATTGTTTAAGATTTTTAGAAGTAGCTTAACCAGACAAAGAAGTATTAAAGCAGAATGACTTTATAATCGCCTGATAGAAAGGGAGAGGGCGCTGTAGTAGAGTGGCAGACCTAAATGTTAAAAATTTATGGATAAGATTTTCAGTTAAGCAAACTGAAAAAATCTTACTTTTACTTAATAGGACAGAACTGCTCTGCTGCCACCAAATGTATCCATTTTGGTACTTGAATATCTTACAATATCCAATCATCATGCAATTCAACTTCAATTGAAATGAGTCAACTTTATGAGAAATACAAAAATCTTCAAAATACCTGCTTTTTATATTTTTAAAATTTGTTATATATGAGTGTGAAACATGCTTTCTTCTAAATGCATTGTGGTCTAATTATATCCCAGTAATCGAATGCAGCTGAAAGTCTTGTGAATTAGTTCTTTTTTATGAAAATATAAGATAAATCTATCACCACTTATAATTGGTTGATTATATTAGCTTCATTAAAATGGATTGAGCTTACAGTGTTTTTTCTCTCCTGTTTTCATTATGAATCATCCTAGAATCCTCCATTCTCATTCTTGTTTTAAACTCCACAAGATTTTTTATTATTATTAAAAAATAATCAGAATAAATATGAAATATTCTCAGTAACTAGAAATTTGTGACTTCTTCACATTGAAAAACTTTCATCTGATGATAAGAGATTTGTCAAACTTGAGGAGCCAGAGCTAAGTATGACCATCTCAACTGTTTATTATATTTCTACTATTATTTTCAACTATTTATTATATACCTCTATTATTATATGAACTGAAAACTGAGTTTTCATACTTATTTTTCTAACAATCTTTTGTAAAATAAATAAATAAATAAATACATTAACATACAGGGGTGAGGTGGGATTACATGATGTATGATGCATAATTGATGAAAACAATCATTACAACTAATGTTTGAGAGCAGATGAAAATAATTTAGTTTAATGTAGATGAGGGTATAATTTATATGCTTCATATTCATTCTAAAATAGAGTACAACCAAGAAGAATATTATTTTGCTCATATTACTTCTAAGTAAGTATTTTAGAATATATATTACAACATTCTTTTTTTTTTTAAGAACATTGTATTTTTTGTTGATAAAAATTACAGAACAGAAAGCAAGCCACATGGTTCTGATAGAATGAATATTTGCTGTGGCATTATAAGGATAAAAAAAATTAATATTTTTCTTCAAAAATTGTTTAAAATTAATTATACATTTGTGAAATACAAAGTGTCAAAAGGAAGAGACGTATGGACAGCTTTGAAAAATATGAATCATATTTTCTGGATGATTATTACACAAGGTGCATGTAGAATGTAGATTCAATATAGATCAGTTAATGAGTAAGGTTTTGGTAGGAATTGTATCAAGTAATAAGTTAAACAAAAATTTCAACCATGATTTTTAACACACATATTTTGAAATCTGGTTAATATTGTGGCAATTGGCAGTGTTAGTCATAAATATCTATTAGAATATATAATTTTTTCCAAATTTTTAAATGAGACATCAACTAAAGATTTGATATAAATGTCCAATGGATCCACATGTTTGCTAGCATGATCAATAAAAAAAAACAATTTATATATGGAAGTGGAGCAAACATTGTTATAAGTGGAGAAGTGGCTTTTAAGATGATACAAACAAAGATTATGTGTATATTTTAGTTCTTATATAGGAGAAAGTGATTGAGGACAATGTTCATATGTTTAAATGTCAAACATGTTTATCACTTGAAAGCTTACATTTGTAATAAACAATGTTAAGATTGTCAATATGTTATATAGAAAAAAATGTTTAATATTAAAAATAAAAGGTTCAAATATGGAGGGATATTTAGCATTACACTTGTTAGGTCCCATTCAACATAAACTGAAGAAGTTTTCAGTTAAAATGTTTAAAAAGACAAATTTTAGTTTGATGAATGTTTTTAATGAATTAACAATGAAATTTAAAGAAAGCATATTTTTTAATTTATTTTTTTTACAATATATTGTGCATTATTGAAAACTTACTGAACCGATACCAATATTATTTAAAATCTGACCTACCAACAATCTTAGTCTAAACAAATATCTGGTCAATCTGAAAATATAACCTTGACATCAATATCTAACCAATGTACAAAAATTAAAGAAATTCTGTTCAATAGAAGTATGATAAAAATTGATTACAATATTTTAGCCAAGAAAACAAACAAAATTTCTAAGTTATTTAGTAAAAAATATGATTAGAAGCAATAAAAATTTATAATTAATGAAAATTAAAAAAGAAAATATATAATAAAAAAAAGTTTCAAAAATTTTAAAATGATTATTTATTATTAATGAAAAATAAAAGTTAAAAAGTCATAAAAAATGAGATAGGATCATGTGATCTATGACTCTTATTTTGACTATTTAAAAAGTCATGTTTAATACTTGAAATACAAGCAGAATTTACATACTTGGAGTTTAAATGTAATTATAGAGGATTTGAACCCAGACTTTCAAGCTTTCTGTCATGTTTTATAATACTTCTGGCAAATTAATATTTTGTATTAATATATAAATGTGAAATATTATAATATATATATGAAATATTATAATTAAACTTTTTTTTTTACTCAATAGTCAACTCTTAGATAAATGCTGGCTTTGAGTTGGGTTTTTTAGATGTGATCTGATGTGATGTATTATGGCTTCTCCTTAAACGAAGTCAAAAATATCTCAGCAATTATGCCCAGATAAACCTGTTAGCCACTTTATTTTACATTCCTCACTCTAAATTTACCCATAATCTGCTCTATCCCATTTCCACAACATAATCTTTGTCAACTCTATAACCTTTATATCTAAAACCCCCTTATCTTTTCCCAAACCCAGCATAAAAACCAATAATTCACTTTCTGTATAATCACTTTTTTCATATTTATTTTTCCACAACTTCATTATATGTACCCTTTATGTTTTCAAACATTTACATTCAATTAACAAATGTCTAATATTTTCTATTCCTTCCTTTCATATTTTACAAAATAAATCACCCATATTTTTCCATTTACATGTATATTCTTTTGTAGCTAAAGATCCCATTCGAGCCTTAAACAATAAACTACTTTCCTTACTATTATCATATATTAACTCACACCTAATATTCTGTTTATTTCTATATATATTTAAACTCTTTTTACTCTCCATACTATTTCTCCATCTTTCTAACTCCCTAGTCTTTATTAATAAATTTATTCTTTTATCCCATTCCTAGCGCCTCTCTGAGGAGTTCCAAAAGCATAAAACTATTGGTCAGAAGATGGAGGTGGTTTTCAGATGGAGATATTTTATCTCAAAGCTTATTGAGCAATTAGTAAAGCTCTTTGTTTATAAAAATCTTATTTTTGTAAGACTGACTAAATTAATTCTTTTCAATTCTCTAGCAAAATGTGGCTTTGATATGGCAATCCATTTAAAGGGAGGGACAACTTATTTTAACTATATTTTAGTAAAAATTCTGATACTAATTCTGCATATATCTTGGAACATTTAATTGCAATTGAACTGACTAAATGTGTTCTCCATTTTGTAAAAAAAAGTCGCTTTTTGTTTATGTAAGAAAGCAAATACGAATTGCGTCAGTTTTCTGGAAAACGATTTAAATATTAGAAAAAAAAAAATTGTTAGTACCTTTTAAATTAATAGATAATCATGAAAGATAACAATTTTATCATTAAATCCTCTAAATAAGTTAACAATAAATTTAATAAGATTTAGATTTTCTCTACTTAAACAGACGTTGCATTTATTTTACAATAAATATTTTTCCATACTGGTTTTTATGTTTTTCAAATTTCTTAATTACTTTATTTACTGATAATCTGTTCTATCTTTATCTCTAAACAAAACTTTATATATTTTTAAAAATATTTTCAAAACAATCTGCTTTTTTTTTTCAAGTCAAAATTATTTTTGTATATTATATAAAGAAATGTAAAATCTATAATTTTATTTCACAATCTATTGATCCTTCTTTGCAGAATTCTTTTAACTTTTGTTTTACTTTTCTCTTTTTTTTAAAGACTACATAGATTAGTAATCTTTCAAATGGTATAATATTTATTTATGATAAAAATTATTAGCTATTTGTGCTAAAGTGAGATGTGATAAGAAGATAATAAAATGATCACTACTCTGATGACGGAAAAACAAATCAATTGTTTTATAATTGTAATCAAATATAGCAAATGACATTAGAATTTTTTGTACAATTTATTCTTTGGGTCAGAAGCAGCCTGCTGAAGTATTTTAGTGATATATTTGATTGTAATGCCATTAAGAAAAGCATGAAAAAAATATATTGAAACCTGCATAAACATTTGATCTTGATTTAGATGTGTTTAAAAAATCTAAACGTATTAAAACACATCTTTTCTGAGGTAATCTAAAATGTGAGAACTATTTCTGAATAATTTTAAAACTAGATTTATACTAAAAAAATGGAAAGGTACAAACATGACAATTTTGGATTATTTCAGATAATCTAAACAACATTTGGAGATTTTAATGAAATGCAACACCATCTGGTCTGAAAATAATTTGAAGCCATAAAAGTGGTACATAATTCTAGATTTTTTTTAGAAAAAGTAAAAGTTGCATTAATCAATGCAAGAATGGTTGAAGATACATCCAAAATATACCTTATTTAGTTATGATTTTGAGTTAGATACCCAAAAGTAGTACCTGATACTTTTGCCATGTCATTATTACTAAAGAATCCTGTATGGTTTGACACAGTAGATATAGCATTTGACTTGGGATTGGAAAGTCTACAGTGCCAATTCTGATGTCACAGATCTGACATTCAAGCTTATAAATTCTTGAGTAATAAAGCCATATGCATAATGCTAAATTTATAAATAATACCAGCGAATGAAAACAGTGTGAGAAAATACAATTTTGAAAAAAGCAAACAAGCATGAAAAAGACAAAGTTATAGTAGACATCATATTGATCATCATCAATACAACTTCATAGTGGACAGATGAATATTATAAATCTATAAGTATAAATATTAAGACTGAAGTATAATAAATTAAATAAAACTCATTTTCTAAAACATAAAAGTTTAAGGTCAGATTTGTACATTCATGAAACAAAATCCAGAATCCAGGTAAATTACAGTAAAGCTGACTGAAATGTGATGGTAAGATCCCAACCAAGCTTCAACTCATTCACCAGTACTCCTGATTTAACACCTTATGAATTATATTTCTGAGGTTATACATGGGTCTTAATTCAATATGTGAGCCGGCTCTGAACAGAGAGAAACATGAGACTCCAGGGCTGGCTAACAATTAACTTAATGGGTTGCAATAGACTACTTATACTAATTAACTTAACTAAAACAAGGCATATTCACATGTAAAATCATTAAGGAATTTGAAATAAGATGATATAAATTGGATTGAAATAGAACTACAAGCAAGAAAGATATGGAACAAGTTTTATATTTTAAACAAACAACAATATAAAATCAAATAAAAGAAAATGGCAAGGATTATATAGTGTTAAGTGTATGGGATCAAAGTATGCAGGCATTTACATGGTGGATGAGACTATTATCAATACAGCAGTCTCCTAACACATCAAAATAGGTGTATGTGTGGTTAATAAATCATCATTAATATGCCCAACCTGTTGTGCTTTGGTTTGCTAATGTTACCAGATAATAGCCTAGCTGAAATAATAACTATATACAGCTCTAAGATGGCTGTTATATATATTAACAGTGAGAATAAATAAATAAGCTCAAGATAATGTAGATTCTACCTGGTAACCAAGATTTGAGTTTCAGTCTAATGCTGAATATGTAATTAATAAGGAGTAAAAGAAGTGGTTACGTTTAGATTTGCATATATATACTGTACCGGTCCAAAAACACACATTGATCAAACAAACCCCTGAATACAGGTAAAGTACCTTGAGTCTGGCCATGTACAAGATATATAAATCAGGTACATTGTGAATTCTGCCCTATTTATCTATATTCCCAGGTCAAAGATCTAATCAATAGCCTTTCTCGATGATACGATCGAATTCCTTTACTTTCACCGTCCCAGCATAAAGCATGAGATTCAATTTAATTATATATTTTAGTGAGAACTTGGGTGATTGGTTGATAGATATATTTAAAAATCAAAATTTATTTAAAATAAAAAATAACTAAAATGATTCGAAGAATACTGGAAGTTTGGTTTTAGTTATATATATATTTAAAAATCATTTAGCATTTACATTAGTTTAACTCAAGTTCTAAAAACAAAAAAATACAATCTTTAAATTAACTTTATAATTAAATGAGTTCATGACGACTTTATTTATATTAGCGGTTAACATTGGCATTATTAAGTTTGTACAATTTATTTTGTGAAGTTTATACACCTTTACTTTGGTTTACATTTATTCTCCTTTTAAAATAACAAAAAATATTTTATAATTAAATGATCACGGATTTCAAAATTATCCATGCACATTTAGTACAAGCTTCTAATACAGCAGTAGGTCTAAACATCTGCCTTACTGGGGTATATAAAGAATAACTGTTTTATTGGGTTGTTTTTTTTTTTTTACAAAAAATATTTTAAAAAAAAACCATTCTATTTAAAAACGGGTATCAAGGAAATAATTACAATAAGATTTAAATAAAACATTTTCTATTGAAAAGACATTAATTAAATAAACGATTATAATAAGACTAATTTGACCTCTTACTCCACTAACATATAAAAGAAAAATTGATTTTATTTCTCTTTATAAAAATAATAATTCAGATTTCAGAAGACTAATGTTTGATGACAGTAGTGGACCTTGCTGGCATAGCTTATAAATAACTTTAAAACTGTAAGCGATTATAATAAAAAATAGATCAGTTAATTATCAAGCAAACAAGTAACTTTAGTTGGACTTACAACTACAATCATACCTATAATAAAATACAACATGAATTAGCCAAAATCAAACGATTTTAACTAATTACGCAAACGAAAAAAAAGTTGATTACTCAGGTCGAAGATCCTTTCAGTAGAATCATTTCCCTGTGGCTTACGTATTAGATAGGCAAAAGAAAATTAAAACAATGTCGGGTTAATAAATATACGAATGCAAAGGAGAGAAGAAATGTAAGTAAGAAAATACGAGCCGGATTACGGACACTCGTATGTCTATTCCAAAGAAGAATAAAAAGGGAAATCGATATGTCCACATTTTGTGTCCATATACCGATAGGAGATAGGATTTACAGAAAGTCAACATGCCTGCCTCTACAGGTACTACGCAAGCTAACCTACTCTATCTCAGCCACGCTATCTGATTCACAGAGTATGCGAAAATGGAAGCTAACTCCAAATCACCAAATCAATGACTGTTTTAGGTCTGTTCATGATACTCCAAGCATTCTTTATTAACTTGAGATATTATAATTATTAAATAGGAATGCATTATAATTAAATAGCCTTAAAATGATATAATACTGCATAGAGACCAACCTGCGTAACCAACTATTTTATATAAATATTTAACCTACAAAAAAAACATACATATAGAAATAAGGGAATTTAATTCTTGAAAAAGTCCCCCCTTCCCTCTTTCCTAACTTAAAAAAAGGCAAGATAATTAACTGACGCTATCCAGCGGCACTGTTACTAAGTCAAAAATCTATAGCATATTTTATTCTGTTTTGAATTACAGAAATATAAAATAATAGAATCCCATTCTGGGAAATCTATAATAAAACTGTTTAAAGAAAATATGGTAAGCTTTATTTTGAAATACATATATATTTGACATAACCTCACTCGTGAAAATAAAATAGATTAACGTATTTTACTTTTAAAATTAAATCATACTTTGCAAAAACTTCCCCTAGTAAATATAATTTGCTCTCTTAGCAAATTACTCTCTTTGAGTCCCCGCGAGTGAAGCCAGTCGAAATAAAAAAAAAATATCAAAGCATGAAATCTCATGCTAAGATTAATATAAAGCAAATAAATTCATAGTCAATCAATCAAAATATTAAAAATTATGGTGAGCTTGAGTTAATTAAATATTATAATTTAAAAGAAAAGGGTTAAAGAATCAGTTAAAAAACTTTATGAAAATACATTTATACTCTTACAATAATAGTTTCAAACATCTTGATGGAAGTATTCAAGCTCTTCGGCATTTTCCTTGGAATTCCCCAGGATGAGTTCTACGGGTGAACGTTGGTGGCAGATGGCTCTTTTGAAGGCAGGTTTGGACAGCAGCATAATGGAAGATTTCAGGTCTCAGGAAGGAAAGGGCAGTGATTTACCCTTTTTACTACTCAATCATCATGGCATTATTTCTACAACTCTCTTTCTGTCTGTTCTCTGTCTGGTTCTGGTCTCTCTCTGGTCTCTTTTCTTTCTCAAAAGGGCCACTATTTATCACTTCTTACTCATATTCGATTTCTGCTGCCTCAGGTCATTTTCAATTTTAAAAACAATCAAAATCATTCTTTTATTCTAATTTTAGAAAGTTTGTACCTTGATAAGGATCAATATATTTTAATATAATTTTATGTTAGTTTTTAATTTAGATAACAATGTAGAATCTCTACTAATTAATGAATAGAGATTCCACAGTGAATGGATTTTGGTAATTTATCAATGTTTTTAATTTAAACATTTATTTTAAACTTCTTATCGAGGTACAAATCTTTTCAAAAAGGCCATCTTGAATTCTTGAACTAAAAATAAAGCATTTTAAAAATACATATTTAAAATATATATATATATAAAATTCAAAGTTAATTATTTGAATTTTTTTTTCTAATAATAATATAAATGGAATAACAGTGTTAGTACAATTATATATATATGATCCAAAATAAATTATAGGATTTATTCAGGATTAGTTAAAAAAAATATTAAAATATTTTTTTAGAATATTAAAAAAAGCAAATGTTAGTAAAATAAATAATTAGGTGGGTCAGACTGTGAAATGACAAATCTGAATCAGATTTACCATTTCAATACTATGGTGCTGAATAAAATACTAAGGAATAAGTCTGCAGTGTAAATGAGTTATTATTCAAGAGCTTCAGCATCAAATGCTCAGTGCCCTAAGACCAGACAGTTTGCTACGATTAACATATGAACAGATAAGTTCAGGAACTCAGATTGGCTTTATAAACATGGTCTGGACCCTCATGTTCCAGTTCTAATAAAGATAGCCATATCTAAACTAATACATGAGGCAGCTGGTCACCATAAAACCATTTTAAAAGGTGCAGCAAAGCGTAAATGTACAAATGTGGACTTCATAAAGACATACAATGCACACACAAAATACCAATATGTATACATATAATTAATTAATTGTGTCTAAAAAAACAGATAGCTTCTATCCACTAAACAAACACAACCCAGTTCATAAACTAGCATTATAATTATGCTAACTAAAAGCACTTAAATTAAATTATAACATAAGTTAAAATACTGAATCTGCATATATATATATATATATGCAGATTCAGTATTTTAACTTAATTATGATATATATATATATATATATATAATCATAATTAAGGAGGGAATGTATATTTTACAGGCATTAATAAACATTAACAAATATACTTTAATATCATCTCTAGCTAGAACATCACTTCTAACCAACAGTTTTTAAAAGTCATAAGTTATAATAACTGACTGAGCAAACCCTCACAAAATATAATGCAGTTATAACATATATAAAATCATGTTAATGATGATGCGCATAGTGATAGATTATTATCTATCAATATAGTATTTCAAAACAGCAATTTAATATGCCAAGAGCATTCTTAAAATATTTAAAGTGGATATTTTAATTATCTCCATTGAAAGTTTGTTAACAATTAGTATTCACTGTTTCAAAAGATTGTCATATTATAACATATATAATGCAAGTTTTATATAGTTATACTTTATAAATGATTTAATTTAACAGAGTTTTAAGAAATAAGATTGAATGTTCATTATGTTAAATAAATTAGTTTAATATTAAAAGTATAGATTTAAAGATTAATTTATAAAGCTATGCAGTCTTTGAAAAGAATATTACTGATCTTGGTTGTAGCTTGTAATGCAGGCAGATCAGATGGTGGGCTTAGTGGCACTTTCCTTGGGATAGGTGGTTTGTATTAAGATGTCTTCTTCTCATGGTAGGATGCTGGAAGGTTTCCCCTCTATGTGATGATAATCATGTCTCAGGCATGTAGGAGTTAACAGATATTGCCATCTTCCTTCAATGAAACATCAAACAAAATTTAACTAGACAGACATGTCAGAGTGAAAACTGGCATTGATTCTGGTAAGCAATGCTTCTTGAAATTATCTTAGCATATTTATAGCAAGAAATATGCCTATTTATATGATTCAGGGTTAGAACATCTTGCTATTAACAAGACAATTTACTTCTTGAGAATCAATTAGCACCCTCTGAAATTTTATAACTTAATTCATTTAAACCTCCCTGTTAATTTTTAACAGAATGTTTTTAACTAAACTTGACCATTTAAATCCCTTAATGACTTTGCAGTCACTTCATTTCAATAAATCATGTTTACAAAAATGATATATTTTTGGGAAAATATTATTACTTATTGACAATGTAAATTATCTTAGCCAGCAATGTTAAAACAGGTGTTCCTAGTATGGCTTTTGTTTACAACTTATTTAAGATTAAAATTAAGAATCATTAGAACTTTTAAACAATATTACACTCTATCTATCTATCTATCTATCTATCTATCTATCTATCTATCTATCTATCTATCTATCTATCTATCTATCTATCTATCTATCTATCTATCTATCTATCTATCTATCTATCTATCTATCTATCTATCTATCTATCTATCTATCTATCTATCTATCTATCTATCTATCTATCTATCTATCTATCTATCTATCTATCTATCTATCTATCTATCTATCTATCTATCTATCTATCTATCTATCTATCTATCTATCTATCTATCTATCTATCTATCTATCTATCTATCTATCTATCTATCTATCTATCTATCTATCTATCTATCTATCTATCTATCTATCTATCTATCTATCTATCTATCTATCTATCTATCTATCTATCTGTCTGTCTATCTATCTACCTATCTATCTATCTATCTATCTATCTATCTATCTATCTATCTATCTATCTATCTATCTATCTATCTATCTATCTATCTATCTATCTATCTATCTATCTATCTATCTATCTATCTATCTATCTATCTATCTATCTATCTATCTATCTATCTATCTATCTATCTATCTATCTATCTATCTATCTATCTATCTATCTATCTATCTATCTATCTATCTATCTATCTATCTATCTATCTATCTATCTATCTATCTATCTATCTATCTATCTATCTATCTATCTATCTATCTATCTATCTATCTATCTATCTATCTATCTATCTATCTATCTATCTATCTATCTATCTATCTATCTATCTATCTATCTATCTATCTATCTATCTATCTATCTATCTATCAATCATGGTCATGTGTGGATCACACACACATACACACAATTTCAAATGCAAAATAATAAATTGACTCTTTTTACCAAAACAAAATCTATAATCCAAAATATATTATTTTAAAATAAAATATACATGCTGTAATATATATATATAAACTGATATTACAGTTGTTTATCTGCATAGATGTGTGATGATACCTGTATATCCATGTTGATGCTTATATATTGAAATAGTCAGTTTCATCCATCTGCCCATTTCACTTATTTTACCCGCACATCTATCCATATGCCAGGTTTAAACCCTCTTGGAGTACCCATTTAAACAACCTCAAATTACTATGTGTGCAGAATCACATATATATGTGTGAATGATAAGTCTGTAATTTAATAGTATATGTATATATTATAGATATGTATCCATTTTATAAGTATTTCTAATTTAAGAAATATTTTAGTTTAAATTATTGTTATGTTATTGGTATATATTACAGATATGTATATTTATTTTATAAATATTTCTAGTTTAAGAAATATTTTAGTTAAATTATTTACCAATTTTATTGATGTATTATTGAAATCGCATACATATATTTCCTGTTATTCTGCATGTGTGGTTATAAAATTAATTTTATACTAATTATCAAACAACTTTTATTTGATTTTTGTAAACAATTTTCAATGTAGGCCACGCATTGGTCCTAAAATAGTGTGGACTTGATTTGTAAATATAAAATGTTAATAACAAAATTTGCAGGAAAACAAAATCTAAATTACTTGTTATAATTAAAAGTTTTTTTCTAAAATAAATAAATGGGTTTTTCTATTGGTTGTAACTATTAAATATGTTTTGCTAAAATAAATAAATGGATTTTTCACCTACGTACAAGCTTGTAAAAATTAACAGGTGGCCAGAGTTTGAAAAATATAAATACTAAAAGTTTTGTCACCAAGGAATCGATCATATATATAATAAGTGAGTTATAAGCAGAACCTACGCCCGTTTTATTTTCAAAATGGTCGAGTAAAATGGCGATAACTCATCCTCTCCTTGACCAGGGATGGAGAAGGACTTTAGCCCAATGAAACCTAATGCCATACACCAGCAAAGCAACCCATAGAAAATCTCTATTAACTTTAAATCATTGTCAAAAGTGTCAACTTAATATCCTCCCAAGTGCTTCAGAACCAACTGCAATAAAAACAACTGAATGGTAAATTTTCTCTCAGAGCTCTGTTTATAAACTGTGTCTTTTGATTCTCTTTTAAAAGCTAGCTATTCATTAAATCTGCCTTTCCCAAACACCTTTACTAAAATCTACAAAGAAGACCATTAAATGCTAAATCTTGTCTGATTGTAAAACTGGAATTCTCTTTTAAAATGTAAAACTCTAATAATCTATTTTAAATGTATAATTTCCTGCGGTCTTTTATGCCTATTTATAAATCTATTTAATTTATTCTATGATTTTATCATTTTAATATTATATGTATTTAATATGCCAAATGACTCGAAACCACAAGTATTTATAAATATAATTTTAGCTTATTGCTCTGCGAAGATAATTTCAAATCTTCATTATAATAAATATTAAATTATTGAATTATTATTTTTCTTTCTCACTCACTATTTTGAGATCATATTATTATTTTACTGATTAAGTTTTGGGTATTAATATTACAATAATCAGTTATCTAGTTAAAATTGTAGTTTGCTTAATTCTAGTTATGAATTATAACTATTTATATATGTAACTCGCACATCATAGGAGCTAGACACAGAGATATTCTCAAAGCATATTTTAATGTTTTATTCATAATTACCCTGCAAATATGCTTTTTCCTCCTTAGATTTATATATGTTGAGATGCAGGTAATAATATTAAACTAGGTTACTAATTAATTTAGTCCCTAAATAGTATATTTGAAATACTAAATTTGAGAACTGGATTATATAGATATGCAAATAGATGCTATCTAATTTTAAGGCACTATAATATAATTTTATGCATTTGCATTATATATATATATATATATATATATATATATATATATATATATATATATATATATATATAAGTTGCGGATGTGTCCTTACAAAGTATGCAATGTACACTTATCTGCTTGCTGCATGATTTTTGATGAAGTGCTGGTGGAGGCAACACTCATCCACTTTAGTTCAGGTAAAGCACAAGGACCTAGATTACCCATAATGCTTATCTGACTCCCTGAACTACTAATGTTCCTATTCGTAGCAAGTTGAGCAGTTTTAGGGCAAACCGAGTCTTTGAGACTGAAGCCTGTGAATAATGACCCATTCGCACCTTTGAGCTTTATTAATATTTTGATATGTGCCATAGAGTATATAGGTAAACCTATTATAAACCAGTTTTCTTTCCTTTTATATTAAATGCTTATCTGGTATTAGTGTATATCCTAATCTAGGTTAACACGCTAACCTGCATATCTCTGAGCCTAATTACATGCTCGTTTTAACTTTGTAATAGACACCATAGGAGTGCTATGATAGTTAGTTATATAACTTTGGCTATAAAGTTTTATATGATCTAGCAGGCTACAAAAGGGCTAGAAATTTGGCATATTAATATAGGCATAAACCACAATACCGCACTACACTTTATTAAACACTTGTAATGAGATATGTAACATTAATCTCATTAGTCAGATAATGCCTGTAAACATAATATCTCATGTTCCCATCATATAATTTTGTATATTTTGATTTATTATTTGTTATTGTTTTATTAAATTAATAATATTTAAAATTATAACTCGTTTTCATATTTTATTGTCCATGAGTTCATTTTATCCAACTCTAGATTTAATTGCACATACATCATTATATCTATAGGTAGATTATTCTATTAAATTTCATAATCAATCATTGATATTTTAATTAACCACTTAGTCTTATGTGTCTATATCTGACCAAATCAGTGCTCAATTAGTTAATTTATGAGTCTTTTGTTTTACGCTGAGTGACTGCCAGACCGAGGTTAAATTTAATGTCTGCATATGTTGAGAAATGTCATCCATAGGGTATGGTCAGACTCTGGATCCCAGTATTTGGATTCAATCAGCTTTAGTGTATTTTGCCTGTGTTCTAGATTTTGTTGTGTGGAGGGACAATTCTTACCGTTACAATATATGTACTTAGGGAGGGTTTAAATCTGGAACAGATGAAGCTGTGAGGAAAAATAGGTGAAACAGTTATGAGAGAAGAAATATGCTGTTTCAGTAGCAAAGCTAAACATAAAAGGCAAATATTAATTAGTACCTATAAACAATATACATCTAGTCTGTGGATAAATAAATAAAGAAAACTCAGAAATCATTTATGTTTCAATAAATAAATGCAAATTTTGAGTGAATGTCAAGTGAATGTACAATTTATTTATTTCATAAAAAAATATTATGTTTATAATACTGAATAGTAATAATTGACTTTATTAAGATTAAAAGAAAAAAATTCATTCTTCACAAGCCAGCTTAAAGAAGGTGTTATTGCCAGATAATAAAAAAAACAATGGTTTTTTCTTCAGTAAGTCTGTTTTATTTTGCTTGCTGTCCTTTAAAATTCTATGGATTTTGATATCAGTCATAATATACTATGAGTAGAGATTACAAAGGAGAGACTGTGAACTCTCCTCCATTAATGTCTGCAAAAATAAATGAAATGGATAACAACAAATAGTACATTGAACTATTTGATACCCTTTGACTGTTTTGGCATGAACAGTAGTATTTAACAAAAAGAAATAGCTGGACACATTTTAGTGATAATGCCATGGAAACATACATCATTGTCTATCATCAATGAAATGTTATGAAAAAACATCATGGAGATATGAAATTGTAATTAAAGAATGTTAAAGATGTGGAGCTTGGTAGTAGATGCTAACATAAACAAATAATTTTTGAAAATTCCTTGCTAAATTAACTGTTACTTTATATTCACTATTTAAAAAGCGTAATAATATACTAATAGATATCTATTCAAATTTTTTACTTTTAAAATTTAAGTAATAATATGTTACATGTTATTCAATATAAACTTAATAAATAGATTAAGTAAGACATAAATTGATTATTAACATTAATATTTCTAGAAAATAAGTCAAACTTAAAAACATAGTTAATATTTACATTTTTATTTTGAATGGTACTAGTTCATTAGCCAGCAATGCTGTTTGATGGCATTGTTGAAGAGAAAAAACATTAAAATGGCATTTCGACATTGCTCTAAAATACAAATTACAAAAATGAGAAAATGCTGTAATATTAAAATGCCTAAGGCAACACGAAGAAGTCTCTGAAATCACTCTAAAATACAAATTACAAAAACAAGAGATCAAAGAAAACACTATTTAATACTATTTTCTAGAGCCTATTAAATAAATCAAAAACTATAATACTAAATCTCAAAAAAATTAACATATGCTAAATGCTACTTAATACTCTTTTTATTACGAATGCTATTTTCAAAGGCATACACCTCCCCCCACATGAAGAAATTGATCAACAATAAGTAAAATACAAATTACAAAAACAAGAAATCGAAGAAAATGCTATTTAATGCTATTTTCTAGAGCCTATAAAATAAATAAATAAAAAATATTCACATGAACTGCACTATATTTTAAAAAAACCCAATCATAAATGCTATTTTTAAAAGCCTATAAAATACAACAAAGCAATAATTAGAAAAATTGGCAGGAAAAATAATTGCACTACATTTTAAAAAAAAATCCTCTGACTATTTTGTGGAGCATCAACAAACAAAAAACCTAATGAATCTACTTTTCAAAAATATAAAAAATATATAATACTAAATTTCAGCATAGCACTCTATGAATAAATATAAAGTCTGAACATCAAACAGCTAAACTGAAAAGGATCATTTGAAATATATTAACATCATAGTGGATGATTTGAGTTTGAGTGATATATATATATATATATATATATATATATATATATATATATATATATATATATATATATATATATATATATATATATATATATATATATATTAATAATTCAAACAAATATATTTAACACAGTATTCAAAATTAAATAATATATTCTTTACCAGAAGTATTTTCAATTGTTTCACTGACAATCTTTATCAACTGTTAATATAAACGTACAAAAAATAAAAACTTGCATTACCCATCATTCAATCTATTCAAATTTCCCACAATTCTGTTGTCTTTATATTAGCCGATTGTTTATTTATTAAACCACCTCTACTCCTAGATATCATCATTGTTTCTTTAATTTTATGTTTTTCACTACATCTTTCAATTTGAATAATTTTTATATCTCTATTATTATTAAATTTAAAACCATAATTACATGTTTTATTATGATCAAATATAATTGATGGAGTATTCATATTTACCGAAGATATATTTTCTTTCTGTACACGTTTATATAATGTCTTATGATCATTATATCGTTTTTGTAATGTACATTTGGATTCCCCTATATATTTTATTCCACAACCACATTCCAACATATATATATATATATATATATATATATATATATATATATATATATATATATATATATATATATATATATATATATATATATATAATATATAACAGAACTTAATTCAAATTTAGAAATCTTGGCTTTGGAGTTATTTATCATATCATTTATATTATTTGAAGAGAAAAAAGAAATTCTACACAAACCACTATAAAGTTTATTAATTAATTTATCTTGTTGATTTGTAAATGATAATATATATGTTAGGTTTAATGATTGCTTTTATAAAATGAATTATGATTGGCCAATAGGTCTTCCGGTGGTATCACAGATTTGTAATTTTTTTATTTCTAGTTATGAGGTTAAGATATTGTCTCAGATAAAATATAAAAAATTAAAGTATATTGTAGATATGTTGATGATGTATTTATATGTGCACATAATGAAATAATAGTTAATTTGTTTAATGAGTTAAATATGATTAATAATGTAAAATGGGTGTTAAATGAAGAGAAGGAAGATTCTATAAAGTTTTTAGATATATTTATTAAAAGAAGTAATAATGTGTTTGATTATAATATGATTTTAAAGCCTGTGGAAATTAGGGGTTATATTCCATATAATTTTAAAGTTCATATGAGTCATAAATTAGCTGGTTTGAAGTCATTTTTGTTTAGAAATGATTATTTGTGCAAATTTATTAGTGATAAAATTGAAAATATTAATGTATATATTACTGATATGTTGAATGTTGGTTATGGAAGGAGTATTATTTATAATACAATTACAAAATATAATCAAAATAAAAGTAATAATAAGAAAATATTAAATACATTAAAAAGTGATAAATGGATTTTTATTCCTTTTATATCTAATCAACAAGCTAAATTAATTAATAAACTTTATAGTGGTTTGTGTAGAATTTCTTTTTTCTCTTCAAATAATATAAATGATATGATAAATAACTCCAAAGCCAAGATTTTTAAGTTTGAATTAAGTTCTGTTATATATATATATGTTGGAATGTGGTTGTGAAATAAAATATATAGGGGAATTCAAATGTACATTAAAAAAAAATGATATAATGATCATAAGACATTATATAAACTTGTACAGAAAGAAAATATATCTTTCGGTAAATATGAATACTCCATCAATTATATTTGATCATAATAAAACATGTAATTATGGTTTTAAATTTAATAATAGAGATATAAAAATTATTCAAATTGAAAGATGTAGTGAAAAACGTAAAATTAAAGAGGCAATGATGATATCTAGGAATAGAGGTGGTTTAATCAATAAACAATCAGCTAATATAAAGACAACAGAATTGTGGGAAATTTGAATAGATTGAATGATGGGTAATGCAAGTTTTTATTTTTTGTACGTTTATATTAACAGTTGATAAAGATTGTCAGTGAAACAATTGAAAATACTTCTGGTAAAGAATATATTATTTAATTTTGAATACTGTGTTAAATATATTTGTTTGAATTATTATTATATGATTTAAAAATACAGACATTTAATGACTGTAGTTATATATATATATATATAAGGGACATGAATTTAGACTTTCAAACTTCTTACAACTATTCATTCCACCTTATCTCATACATGAGCCCATACATGTGAAAAAGATAAATGATCTCCAAAGTACATATTTTGTGCTGAACCAGCACTTGTACATATGTACAATCAGTGTTCAGTTTATAAGACAGAAAATCTTCAAGCTTCATAGGACAAGCTTCAATATTGTCCATACTCCAACTCTTCAATCATCCATATCATTGAAAATCTGTGGATGAATCCTCAAAGTGCTTGTTGGTACCAATATTATTGTCATACTCATTTTGACTTTAAGTCATTTTAATCCCTCACATATAGGACTTTAATACGTTGATTAAATATACAGAATAGGGATGGTCAGAATACAGGTTAAATATAAAACATTTAAACACATGTATATTGTCTATACTAAACTTAATATAATTATAAGTAACTTGACCTCAGACTTCAAACATCCTAAGCTATCCACTCCATCTTATACAACTGATACATATATCCACATAATATGATGAAGATAAATGGTCTCCAATGTATGTATTTCATGATGAACTAGCACTCATTAGTTGGTCCAGGTCACCATTTCCCATACATATATATAATCAGTTTTCAGTTTATATTAATATAGAAAATCTTCAAATATTAATGGGAAAACTCCAATCTTGTCCACCCTCCAACTTTTAAGCCATCCATATCATTGAAAATCTGAAGATGCCTTTGTTGATGCCAATATTAAGTCACTCTGATCCCTCACATATAGAACCTTAATATGTTCACTTAAATATATAGAAGATGGATGGTCAGAATACAGGCTGAATATGTAATATTTAAATACATGTACATTGTCTATACTAAATGTAATTATGGTATTGGAGATTATTTATCTTTTTCACATATATGTGGTCATGTGTATCAGTTGCATAAAATGGAATGAATAGCTGTAATGAGCTTGAAAGTCTGAGTACAACTCCTTTATAATTGTATTAAGTTTAGTATAAACAATATATCTAAATATTACATATTCAGCCTGTATTCAGCCCATCCCACTTTCTGTATATTTAAGTAAACATATTAAGGCTTTAGGGCTGCAGAAAGGAGTTTGCTATTAACTGAAAGGAAACCCTTTGATACCTCTTGGAGACCTTAAAGGAATCAAGCAGGACAAATTCCTAATGTCTACTCTATATGTTCTTGTTGTTGCAGTTATTATTACTATGTGATTATTCATATAGTATATGAACAAGGATGGGCTGCTCACCAACATGCATTAGCCAGTGTAATCAGTTTATTGGCTTTTTACTTTTGAGTTTAAGAACAAAAAACAACCATGGTCTTTCTTCTCAATTGTGTGATAAGGCAGAATAAATGTGTGTGTGAATGAATTTTTTTCTAATATATATATATATACACACAATAGTGACACACAAAACTAAATCATGGTCCTTTTTAGTTTTGTGTGTCATGATTGTGTGTATATATATATACACAATCGTGACACACAAAACTAAATCATGGTCCTTGTTCTCAGGAAGCTGTAAAGTCACCAGGCAAAACAGTGGTTAGTGGCTGAAGATGGAGGGTGCTAAGAATATCCTGATTGTAAACCCAGACTGTCATTTGATGATAAATGTTTTGTTTAGAAACGTACAACTGCAGATCACTTTCAAGAGGAAAAGAATTGCAAGAATTGGAGTTAAAAGGAAAGGGTGAAGAGTGGGCATATACTCAATTATAAAGGCACAAATATTGGAAGTACAAGTGAAGTAGGATTCATTATAAATAAAAAGTGGAAAAACAACATTGTGGGGATTGATGGTGTATCAGACAGAGTGGCAAAGATTAGTTATTCAATTTAATAGCAGATACCAGATGCAGATAATTCAGGATTATGCTTCAACAACTTCTCATACTGATAAAGTAGTAGAAGATTTTTATATGGATCTGACCAAAGGGCATTTGATCAAACTAAACAACATTTTAAAATTGTTATGGAAGAGTTTAATGCTAGAATTGGTAAACAAATGAAAAATTATAGTGTTGTAGGTAAATTTGCTTATGGTAATAGAAAGGAAAGAGAACATAGACTTGTGAAGTTTGCAGAAAAAAAACTTTATATTATGAATATTTTTTTGAGAAAAATATTAAAAAGGAATGGACATGGGAAACATCGAAATGAATGTACAGCAGAATTAGATTATATTTTGACTAACAGAAAATACATATTTTAAGATTGTAAGGTTCTTAATAAATTCAACATAGAAAGTGATCATTGATTAGTAAGATGTAAGATAGTATTAATATGAACTAGAGTGATAAAAATTGTTAAGAAAAACCAATATTTACAGTTGATTTTCCTAATCTTCAGAAACATTCTAATGAATTTAAATTAGAACTTGCAAATCGGTTTCAGGTATTAGTAAATTTTAAATATGATTCAGATTTAAATGAATTTAATAAGAAAATAACTGATACACTTTTAAAAACTGCAACAAAGATAGCTGGTAGAAGAAAGTCACAATTGACCAATAAAATTTCTACTGAGGCTAGAAAATTAGTGAAGAAAAGAAGGAGTATGAAGATATTTAAAATTGATGCATTAAAAAGGATTGAATATCTCAAATTTTGTAAAATGGTATAAAAAAGAGTTGATAATGATATAAGAAAATATGATTGTGAACTAGCAAGTAAAGCTGTAGAAGAAAATAAAAGTCCCCAAAGTGTAAAACATTTTGGTATTGGTAGGAAACTTATATCTGCAATAAGAAAAAATATTGAAACTATTACTAACAAGAGAGATGATATAATGAAATGTGTAGAATAGTTATATCAAGAATTATATGTAATAAAAAACATGTACCTCCTACATCTATTATATCTTCTCAATTGCACAGAATTTTAAATGAAGAAGTGAGACATGCAATTAAGTTTATGAAGAAAGGAAAGCTTTAGATAATGATGGAATTATAATTGATATATTAAAAGAAACAGGTGAAGAGATAAGAAGAATTTTGTCAAAGTTATATACCAACTGGCTAAAGGATAAAGATGTGCCAAATGTTTGGAAGAATGCAGTATTAATATTAATATTCAAAAAAGGTGATAAAGAAGATATTAGAATTTACAGACCTTTCAGCCTTTTATCAGTTTTATGCAAAACTTTTACCAAGATGATTACAACTCATTTACAAAAACCATTGGATTTCAACTAACTAAAAGAGCAAGCTGGATTTAAAAGTGGTTTTTATACAGTAGCCCATATTGAAGTATTGAGAAAAGTGTAGCCCATATCGAAGTATTGAGAAAAGTTATAGAAAGGACCAATGAATATGAGTTGCCATTGTACTTTGGATTTGTAGATTATGAAAAGGCATTCAATTCTATAAACATTTATTCAGTGATTAAAGTATTAAAGCTTCAAGGTATAGACCCAGGGTATTGTCATCAATGCACCAACAACAATTAGACTACATAATAATACTAGATAATATTTTAATTTTCAAAGTGCAGATAGTTAAAAATCAAAATAAATTGAGATACAGCAGTGTCTCAATTTATTTAAATTTTCAACGATGGGTGCTTCGCAAATTAAAATATTATTTATATACTTTACTGCTTGTTATGTATTCTAAAAACTGCTACATAATAAATCATAGGATTTCATGTTGTATGTTTATGATTTAGACTCAGTGAGTTATTTGTGAAGATATTTAAAGAAAAGTTGAGATAAGGGTGGCTGCCCTTTTCTCGTAAAATCTTTGTTATGTGTTTATGTTTGATTGTCATTTAGATGGTTATCATGACATTCTGATTGGCTGTTGTATATGTATTTTAATGAGTATAGTGAGGTTAAGCAGGATCTCAATTTATTTCAATAATGATACTAGGAAGGTTAACATTGAGAAGGGTGTAAGACAAGGTGATTCCATATCTCTAAAACTTTTTACAGCAGTGCTGAAAGAAATACTTTGTGGATTAAAATGGGAAACTAAAGGAGTAAAAATAAATGGAGATTATTTAAGTCATTTGGATTTTGAAGTTGTTTTCACAAGCAATGCTTTAGAGCGTCAGGAAATGTTGCAGGAGTTATCAGATGAAAGTAAGAAAGTATGACTAAAGGTAAATGTTAAAAAACTAGAGTAATGTTCAATGGATTTTCTCAAAAGATGGCAATAAAAATTGATTATGATGAGTCAGATGAGTCAGAAGAAGTTAATACTACAAATACCTAGGTCAGATTATTACCACAGCTGGAAATATAATAGATGAAATTAATCATAGAATTAAACTTGGTTGGAGTGCTTTTGGTAGAAATAACTTAATACTAAAAGAAAATATGTCATGTGCTTGAAAAGGAAGGTTTTTAATAAATATGTTTTATCAGTTCTTACTTATGGATCTGAGACTTGGACACTTAATAGAAAAGCAATTCCGAGACTTTAGACCACTCAAAGAAGTATGCCGAGATGCATGTTAGGAGTACCAAGAAGAGATTGAAAGTGCAATATATGAGTAAGAGAACAAACAGGTGTTACTGACATCATTGAAAGAATTAAAAGGCTGAAGTGAAGTTTGGTTGTACATATTGCTAGAAGAGATGATAATAGATGTATATTTAAAATATTAAACTGGATTCCAAGAGATTGTGAAAGACCCAGAAAGAACCATGTGAGATCAATGGATGAAATAAGAGAGTGTGCAGGGATGATTTGGAGAAGAGAGGCTAGAGATCGGAGAAGATGGATTGAACTTGGAGAGACCTTTATCCTGCAGTAGATTGATAATGGTTGACAATAATGATGATTAAGATATCAGAGTGATTTAAAGTCAACATGGATATGATAATAATATTGGAATTAATAGGGTTTTGAGTGTTTCATCCCCAAATTTTCAATGATATATTTGGCTAAAGAGTTGAAGGGTTGAGAAGATTGAAACTTGTCTAAAGTTTGAAGATTTACTATATTATTATAAACTGCGCTTTTGCTATATATATGTGTGTGTATGGAGATGATGATCTGGATCAACTGATGAGTGCTGTTTAGCATAAATTATGTATATTGGAGATCATTTATTTTTTCACATGTGGCCATGTATATCGATTGTATAAGATGGAGTGGATAGCTTTAGGGATCATGAAAGTTGGAGTTCAAGTCCTTTATAATTACATTAAGTTTAGTGTAAACAATATACAAGTATTAAAATATTATATAAATGATTAGAAGAGATTTGAACTCAGACATTGAATAGCTATACACTCCATCTTATCCAACTAGTATGCATGACCATATACATGTGAAAAAGTTAAATATTCTCCACTATATGTATTTGTGCTTAATCAGCACTCATCAGCTCCCTAACACATATATAATCAATGCTTGATTTATATTAAGATAGCAAATCTTTAAACTTTAATGGACAGGCTTCAATCTTCTTGACCCTCCAACTCTTCAGCCATTTATATCATTGAAAATGTGATGTTAAAACACTCAAAGCATTTGATGATTGTTTAATTGTTCTATCATTAAATTTTCAATGGTATGGATGGCTGAAGAGTTGGAGGGTGAAGAAGATTGAGACATGTCCATAACTATGTGCTATTTTAATGTAAACTGAGCACTGATTATATATTTGTGGGGAATGATAATCTGGACCAACTGGTGAGTACTGGTTCAGCATAAAATATGTGTATTAGAAATCATTTATCTTTTTCACATGGTGTCATATGTATCGGTTGTATAAGATAGAGTGGATATCTATATGGAGCTTGAAATTCTGAGTTCAAATCTTTTCTTATTCCATTGAGTTTACTATAGACAATATACTCGTAATTAAATTTTTTTAAATACAATATAAAGAGGATGCCAATAACTCTAAACAAGCTTACCTTGTATGATAAATGCTACAAGAGAAAGCATTCAAATCATCTTTATCTAGGATGTTTTCATCCCAAGACCAGTTTCAAACGATGTCTTTCTTCAGTGAGGAACTAGGACATCAGATTCAAAAAATTAAGTTAAGATAAGCATTTATCTAAAAGTTAACTCTTACGACATCTACAAGTCTTTAAATTCAGCTCTCCAATTGAAACAATCTTATGGGTCTGAATTTAATTCAGAAATCCCATATATTAATGGGTTTTGTAATTTAATTCAGTCAAAGCCCCCAACAGCAAAAAAAATAATGGCAATAAAATCATGTTATATGTCACATTACCTATATAACTTGCATTTATCAATATGTAAAATGTCGAAAGTTTCAGATCTTCTTAAGAGTTAACTTTTAGATAAATACTTATCTTGAGTTAGTTTTTAAATATTGTGTCCTAACTCATTGAAGATCATAACTTGAAACCAGTCTGGGGTTAGGGAAATTCTTAGATAAAGATGATTTAAATGCTTTCCCTTGTAGCATTTATCATAAAAAAAAGCTTGTTTAGACTTATTAGCATGCTCTTTATATTACACATTGGTAAATGCAAGCTTTATAGGTCATGTGACATGTAACATGACTTTATTACTATATATATATATATATATATATGATCAATAGATGGTGTTTTACCAAAAACACTGTCAAAGCATATGTTTGTTTACATAAACATCAGAGTAAGCATTCACTATCTCTATCATTAGTTCCACATTCAGATCATGATTTCAAGGTGATTTGCTATCATCAGTGAAGGATAGAAATAAGAAACTAGATCTAAACACTAATTTTGAGTGTTTATGAAACAATTTCTATTCAGCTTGCAAGCGTGAATTTTTTGGACACGTAATGTCTTCAAACTCAGCATAGCAAGCCAGATGGCTATATGGGTCTGATATCAGTTCAGTATCACCACATAGTAGAAGCCTCTGCAATATATATTATTGCAAGAAAACCTCAAAGGTACATTTATGAAAAACAAAAAAACATGTTAAACTTGCTAATGCTTGTATTTAAGATCAATAGATGGTGTTTTACCAAAAACACCGTCAAAGCGTATGTTTGTTTACATAAACGTCAGAGTAAGAATTCACAATCTCTATCGTTAGTTTCACCTTCAGATCATGATTTCAAGCTGATTTGCTATCATCAGTGCAGGATAGGAATAAGAAACTAGATCTAAACACTAACTCTGAGCATTTATGAAATAATTTCTATTCAGCTTGCAAGCGTGAATTTTTTAGACATGTAATGTCTTCAAACTCAGCATAGCAAGCCAGATAGCTATATGGGTCTGATATCAGTTCAGTATCACCACATAGTAGAAGCCTCTGCAATAAATATCATTGCAAGAAAACCTCAAGGGTACATTTATAAAAAAACAAAAAAACAAGTTAAACTTGCTAACACTTGTATTTATGATCAATAGATGGCATTTTATCAAAAACACCGTCAAAGCATATGTTAGTTTACATAAACATCAGAGTAAGAATTCACTATCTCTATCATTAGTTCCACCTTCAGATCATGATTTCAAGCTGATTTTCTATCATCAGTGAAGGATAGGAATAAGAAACTAGATCTAAACACTAACTCTGAGCATTTATGAAACAATTTCTATTCAGCTTGCAAGCGTAAATTTTTTAGACACGTAATGTCTTCAAACTCAGCATAGCAAGCCAGATAGCTATATGGGTCTGATATCAGTTCAGTATCACCAAATAGGAGAAGCCTCTGTAATATATATCATTGCAAGAAAACTTCAAAGCTACATTTATGAAAACAAAAAAACAAGTTAAACTTGCTAATGCTTGTATTTATGAGCTATCTGGCTTGCTATGCTGAGTTTGAAGACATTACGTGTCTAAAAAATTCACGCTTGCAAGCTGAATAGAAATTGTTTTATAAACACTCAGAGTTAGTGTTTAGATCTAATTTCTTATTCCTATCCTTCACTGATGATAGCAAATCAGCTTGAAATCATGATCTGAAGGTGGAACTAATGATAGCGATAGTGAATGCTTACTCTGACATTTATGTAAACAAACATATGCTTTGATGGTGTTTTTGGTAAAACGCCATCTATTGATCATAAATACAAGTATTAGCAAATTTAACTTGGTTTTTTGTTTTTCATAAATGTACCTTTGAAGTTTTCTTGCAATATATATATATATATATTGCAGAAGCTTCTACTATGTGGTGATACTGAACTGATATCAGTCCCATATAGCTATGTGGCTTGCTATGCTGAGTTTGAAGACATTACATGTCTAAAAAATTCACACTTGCAAGCTGAATAGAAATTGTTTCATAAATGCTCAGAGTTAGTGTTTAGATCTAGTTTCTTATTCCTATACTTCACTGATCATAGCAAATCAGCTTGAAATCATGATCTGAAGGTGGAACTAATGATAGAGATAGTGAATGCTTACTCTGACGTTTATGTAAACAAACATACGCTTTGATGGTGTTTTTGGTAAAATGCCATCTATTGATCATAAATACAAGCGTTAGCAAGTTTAATTGTTTTTTTGTTTTTCATATATATATATATAACATTCATATATAAAAAATAGACTCAAAGTTTTGGAGTAACTTAGACACATTTTTGTTAAAAGGAAAGACCTTACACAAACTTGTATCATACAAGAAACTATGAAAGTGGTTTAAAAATTTTAAATACTCAGAAGAATAATGGATATTTTATTAGAATTTACAAGATAGTAATGAAAATCAAAAAATTAGAATAAAAATGAGTGATCTAAAAAAAAGATTGTAATATATATAAAAAAAGTAAAATTTAATGATATCTTTTTATATTTAAAGTAGAAATTTATTGAGAATTCATTGTTTATTTGTTTTCAGTTTTGATCTAAATGAAACAACATACCACTTACAAACAGGAAGTGTAAACTGGAATTATATCATTAAGTAAATGTGATGCCTGTTTTTAATTGGTGCTTTGCTTTATTACATTATAACTGAATAATTATTTAAAAATACATTGATAATTATCCTAAAATGTCTAATGTTTATTTTAATAAAACTTATAAAAAAATCGATTTCAAATCTATAACTTCTTGTTGGAGAGCCATATCTATTTATAAAAGTATTTAGAATGTTTTTAATACTTCCAATATTTACCCATACATAGTAACATTTTCCAATTTACAATCTTGAAAAAGGCTTGCAAAATTAATTAAAAGTGGATACAGATTGTCTTAATTAATAGTTACTAAGGCCGTAAAACCTCAAGAGTGTGCACATGAAAATGTGAAGGTAGGGACCTCTACAGATCTTAACCACAAGCTTATGCTTTGGAAGAAAAGAGGGGAAGCCTCTTTACTTCAACCTACTTTCTATATGAATAGGTGAAACTGAAGCGGTTAGATCTGAGAGAATGAAGCTATTCAATACTTCACTGATTAAGTCCACAATTCCTATTAGTGTATTTTAAACAATTGCATTTATTAGTTGACATATTTCCAGTTTATAATCCCTATTTTTAATTGGTGCTTTATTTTTTACATGATAGTTAAAAAATTATTTATAAAAATATTCCCTTATGAAAAATCAATATATACATCAGGGACAAAGCATCTTGGTAAAACTTTCAAAAGGTTTAATTAAAATTCAATTTAAAAAATTCACTTTAAATTTTTTTTAACAACAGTTGAATTGTTTTTATGTATGCAAAGAATGAACTTGACACATGCATTCTCATTGATTATAAGAAGTTCAAACAATGCTAAGATCTAATTTACAGTCAAGATATTTAAGAATGTTAAAAGGATTTGGAAAATAAAAATATATTCTCTGATTTACAGATAAGAGTTTCAGAATTTTCTATATGTGTGTAATACATACATATATATATATATATATATATATATATATATATACATATATATATATATATATATATATATATATATATATATATATTAGGCACTATTTTATAAAAATTGTTGTAGCAAATGAAATAAAAACATTATAAAAAAAAGAAGTGTGCTCCCATTCCTAAAAAAGTCACACTTCATTCCTGATATATATTGTAACAATATATAAATATGTCATTACATGAATTTAAAATAAAAACTTAAAAGTTCGCAAATAAAAGTAAAAAACTAAACGCTAAAATTAAAATGTTTGTTAAACATATATACATTCGCACAGATGCCAAACTTTAAAAATATTTAAAAAAAAAACAAACAAATAAATAAGTATTTGAACGTACTTTTTTTATAAAAAAAAAGTATAAGATTTAAAAATAAAAACAGGTATTAATTAATTCTTGTAATCTGTAAATGGAAATGATTGTTTATAAATTGTTTGAAAAGCAAGCTAGCCGTGGGCTCTTGTATAATTAAAATGATCTGATGAAAGATAGATAAGAAAAAAAGAGAAATTAGCTTGACCAATGGAAGCACTAAGCCTTGGCTCAGACCCTAACGAAAGTGATGGATTAGTGACGTTTTGTTGATTGAATCTGTGTGGATAATATAAAAAGGGAAATACAGTTTTTTCGGGCAGTTCCAGCATTGTGTGTTTGAGAGGTGGTAGGACGCACATCCCACACTCTCTATTTAAAAAAGAAAAAGGAAAAGACTGTGATACCTTGAACCAGCTATTGCCATCTCCAGAACATTATCTTCCAATGGAGGCAGCATGGGAATTAAAAGCAGAAACCTGGACTCTTCTACCATAAGCTATATGAAATGAACAATTATTAAAATCAATTAAGAACTTTCATCAAGTTTTATAAATTGATAAACAAGCCAACTTAAATGTTAAAATGGACTCTTATCTGACTTTTGTAAGTTTTTAAATCAAATTAATAATGTTTAATTTTATATGTTTTCTGATTGATAAACATCATTTCCATTTATTTATTTTTTCTTATTGTAAAGATTATTTAAATGCATGAAATTTAAGTTGTTTATAGACGCTTGCATGGATTCGTTCACGGTTAATTATATTTTGGTTTTCATATTTGATCAAAGTATATAGACATTCAATAAATAATGATACCGTACGGTATCTAAAATGTATTTATTCGGATGTCTTTTAAGTTATTGGTGACAACGCAAGTATCTTATGGTGAATACTATTGGGTTACTTATAAATTTCCCTCTGCAATTGTCGGTATCAATAATTTTGTATTTTGATCATTTATGTTTATTTTGAAATGTTTTTGACCGTGGAATCTATGTAATCGATCTATACCCAACATTTTTAAACAAATCTGTGCGAACGTATTTAAATGTTAAATTTAAGTCGGGCGTGAATGGCTATATCGTTTTGTAAAGTTATATTAAGGGAGGGTAATCTTAGGTTATTCATTTCGTAGTTGAATTGGTTCAATGGATTGGATATATTTGTGTAATTGTAGATGTAGTATGAGGTCCGCTACGGGCAGGATTATAGATATATGCCACACACCCTCTGTTTGCCTATGGATGGATTTGTAAGATGGCAAAAGACCGCAGTCCATTCCTATGGAGTTTTATGTTTATTGTTCTACTCGCCAACAGATGTCACATTCCTGTTGGTGGAGAGTCAATGTCTTCTCTAATTCTACTTACTGTTCAGATGTCCGTTCCTGACAGTATAGTATTTTGTGTTGTCGTATCATGCTACATTGAATACATGAATGTATCAGATGGATTGGCACCAGTTGATTGCGAAATTTGTTGCCTAAGGTTAAATCAGGGAAGAATATTTTCTTTTCAAATGCAGATCTATGTAGTCTATTCATACTTGACTATTTAAATAAAATATTGAACTCATTGAAACTTAGTTAAATGTAAAATTAAAAGGTTAATATAAAAATCTAAAATGTTAAACTTATTCCTCAAAATTTAAATGTTATTTTATATGTGCGTAAATAAATATTTTTATGTGTTAATTTCTGGCAGTGGCTTTTATTTATTGATATTTAAGATATAAATTAAGATATAGATTTTTATCTCTGCGTCTCCGCTGAGCTAGTGACTTGGGCTAACGATCGGAATATTTAAATAAAGTGGAATCTTAACAGCGCGTATCTGCCTACTCTATAAATTTTTCTAGGTTTAAATGCCTAGATGGCGCCTTGTAGTGCAGATATTGTTTTTGCGGTTAGATTCGATCTTCACTTTCATTTTGATCATTATAATATATATATATATATACTAGCACAGCTTAATGTATATGTAAAGAAAGAAAGCAAACCACTCTCATGTTCTGAATAATAACACTGTACAAGAGAGTACCCCCAAATAACCAGAATCATGCCCTGGTAGCTACATCTGTTGCAGTATATGCTTACATTTTTAGATACCTTTGGTGGGGTCCCTTCTACATCAATATGCTAAAAGATATCATTATGTAAAATTATGGTATCTTATAACATTTTTTTGTGAAATGGATTTCACCTATTTGTCAATTTTTATAATGGCTGAAAACATGGAACAATATGAAATTCTGTAATGGCAAGAATCAACAACAGAATGAATCTACATTGATGAAATTTTAAAACCACATGAAAATATGAGATTAATAATATTGATTTTATTTTATTTTTGGTCCTTATAGTTCTGACTTGTGTTTCAGAATTGGGAGTTCCATGTGCAGTTATTATGAAATCTGATTGGCTATCACATAAGCATGTTTAAGGTGCTTCTTTTGAAGGTTTTAGCTTTCATGTTATTACATTGTTATATGCTTGTGCTTAATAAATTTGATATATTTAAATTTGATATATATACAAATTGTTATATATATTGTAACCTTATATTTTAGTGTAAAATATAAAGATTGATAGAACTGATATAAAAATTTCTCGGTCTTCTTTTTGGTGATTTGATTGCCTTGGTTTGCATTTTGAACAGACTATTTACTTGCATTCAAGATAATTTATTGGTGAGAATAAGTAATATTTTGCCTTGCTTATTGCCTGTATTATTTTAATGTATTTAAAACTGCTCTTTTCCATTCACTGATTTGGGTCAAATATGTTTAATTGTAAGAAATCGACAGCACACATCAAGTTTAGTAAAATGCGATTAAAAATAATAATAATTCTTATTTATTTTAAAATAATCTTAGAAATTCTTTCATTTAATTCAAAAGCCATTAATTTAACTAATTTTTAATCATTAGATAAAAATATAATAAATACAAGTGTGCATTTCAGTGAAAGAGAGCGTTCGTAGTATTATTAAGAAAAAAAATTGTGTAAGAATAACATGTAAGCAAAACATGTTACACATATTTTAAAAAATAATTGATAAGCAAATGGTTTAACCAAGAATTCTCATATGAATTTAAATATAAAATGGTGGTATTTAATAATACTTTGAGTTGCTAAATTTAAAGACTCTGTTCAAGTCTGCTGGTCACTGAATCAAATTGCTAATAATTTGCTCAATATCTACACTTGAAATATGTCGGAACGTTTAACTTTAAAAGTAGAATTAATAGCAGAAGATCAGTATGTTTTGGAATATTTTATTGCATGCAAACTGGCAACATTAAATAAATATTTTAATTGAAGATGTTTTTCAGACACGAAAACTTTATTTTTTTTAAAAAAGAAGAGGTTTAAAATCAAATTTAAATGTTAATTTTTTATTGAAATGCTACTTTAATCTTTCTGGGTATCATTTAAATTATAAAGAATTGACTATCTTATCGAAACATATACTGCCAGTAATGTATTTACTATTTAATTTGTTTACTATTTGAATAATGGTAACAGTCTTTAAATAATTAACTAAAACTACTTTCTGATTTCTATCATCAATTTTGAATTATTAAACTATTTTGCTTTAATTATTATTCCTAGATTTAAATATGGATAGATAAATTAATATAGCCTGGATATCATAAACTTGGAATAATGCTAGGTAAAAATGTAGAATTTAATAACTTATGAAGAACATTTTCATTTAAACTCTACATGTCATGCTTTTGGAATTATCTCATATTCATAGAGCCTATGTAAATTTTCATTAATTTAAAAGTACTCATAATAACTAGAACAAATAGATAAAAGCACATCTATGGAATTCGGCTATAATTTATAATTATTACTTTGTGTAATGTGTATTTATTGTTGAAGACATTTTATATTGATTTCACAAATAATATTTAATATTCCAAAAATGTTGTACACTTTTATTTATGTATTTAAGTAAGAATTAATTTTAATTTTTATTGTTATATGAACTTATATGTGAGGTTCATGATTTATACTTTTACTATGTTTAAATTAAATTCATGGGATTGAATAAAATATTTATTTGAGGAAATAGTGCTTGCAAAAAGCTTGAGAATTACTAATAAATTTATAGTGTGTGTCAAACTTATGAAGTATCTTATGAGTCTTTCCAGGGTTCTATTCTTATACTCATGTCACTTGTATTACATGGTTACTATGTTTATATTTTAAGCAAGATAATTCAGTATATTAATTGTTATTATTGAAACACTTTTCATTATGTATGAACCCACACCTGCTAAATTGCTGGTGTTTTTCTGAATTGTCAGAATAACTGAGGAGGATGATTTTTGCACTTTAAATATGAAGTAAATATTAATATTGCTTTACAACGTTAAACGGCATTAGTCTGGGCTGGTGGTTAATTCACAGATTAATTATTTGCCACTTTCTGTATTTTTACACTCTTTCATGCACTGGTGGTTAATCCATGGAATTGTGTAATTATATTTGTTGCTTCATGATGGTTTATAGAACCACAGGGCATTCACTGTTGTATCATTCTATGTGTAGACGAATGCATTCACAGGAATATCATTTTACTTCATAAATGTAAGTTTGGGCAAAGAATTTTGTATTATTATGCTAAAATCATCTTCTCCCATCTATAAGTATAACTTATAAATTTGATCATAAAGTGTATCAGGGCATCTTATCTAAATTATCTTTATGATGATTAACTGTTTGTCAATTAATAGTTTATCTGAACTGAAGTTTGAATTTTCACTTTGGTTTAGCATTGCATTATAGCTAATTCCTGTGAATATAATATTATTTATTATATTATTATAGGTTTATAGTATAGGTTTATTGGTTCTGGAATTGACACATTAGGTATTTCATGATTTGATGTTGAATTTCATTATATTTTCTTCAAGGCAGAAATTAGATCAAATTATAATAAAATTTATGATGAGGCTTTTATAAAACTGTGCCTATGATATATTTATTGAAGTGAACAAATGGAATGATATTTTATTTATTTATTTATGTATCTATTTATTATATTAAACATCATATATCAATTATTTGTTAATCGTAAAATTGTAAATAAATATTAATTCATATTTGTCATTCATAAAACCAGAAATCCTATACCCTGAATAGATCATACATTGGAGTACATATTGTTGTTAATATGACATAAGAGTCTTACTAATATTCTGAGAAAACATTTGAATGCTTTTGTCCTTGGTAGTTTATGATGTGTAGGGTACAATAAAATCCCATTTGCCTTTTCCATCATTTTAGCTTTGCTTTGTTGATTCTAGAACCTGATATAAAATTGATTGATTTTATAAACTTATAAACAGATTTACCAGATAATGCTATGATTGAATTTATTTTCTTAATATTATAATTGTCATTCATCAAACACAACAAGAGTCTCACTGCTAATTATTAAATTATAAATTTAAGTTTATAAGTAAAGACCCCAAGTTTTCCATATTTACTTATTATTGCAAAACTCATACCTAGACTAGCATTTGTACCAAAATCATATATGTCATTCTAAAATTAATAATCTTTAATGGTTTCACAAATTATGCTATCTTGTCCATGATTGGCCATAAGGTCTCATGCAATAAAAATCGCAGATTAAAGTTTTGAAGGATAATAAAATTACATAATAATAATTTGTCTAATGTACTTTCAAATACTGCTATGATGGGTCTTCGTGGTGTACCCTGGCTGCAACCAGATTCGATCATAACAATTTCATGTTATACCATTAATTTTGTTTGTTGCGATGTGATCAGACTTTTTGGTTACAATATATATAATTAATGTATCCTAATTTATATATATATAACTAAAATGAAAAAACCATTCATACTCCAGTTATAAATAAATAGCTATTTATCTGCAGCCAGATGGGAGATGATTGCCATCTCTTAATTTTATGTATACACACAAGTTGATAAGAAACCTCAGTTAGTGATTATAAATAATTATGGAAAATGTAAAAAAATGAAAAAAATGTTCATTAATAAGAATAAATATTTAAAGTGGTGGAGAAAGTATTGCTTTGAATTTTATAATAAATGTCAATATTACGGAAAGATTGAAAGAACAATCACACTCCCTATTCATGCTTATCTCCATTCTATTCTGTTTATTGCCCACATTTTCAATTCCACCCATATCATCTCTCATATACACCAACAAAGTCAATCTTCTTTATCATTTCTGCAATGAAAATAATTTAAAAAATTAGTAAAAGTACTACCTGTGATTCATTAGTTCTTATAATAATAAAAATATTTTGCTGAAAGAAATTAAAATAATAGAGATAAAAAATTTGTTTATATTAAATGTTTTTATTGACTGTGCATTAAAAAGAAAAAAAAAATTGTTTCCTCAACCTCAACCACAATTAGTTTTTTTAATTTAACTTGAAATAAAAGCGTGGGAGGTGGGTGGGGTCCAGAAATAGTTAATTAGATCAATTCCTTGTTATAAAAAATACAATTTATTGATACTTAAGTTTACTAATTAATGTTTTTTAAAAAATTACATTGTTTTATTAGCTGCTGCGGGAAAAAAATCATTGGCAATTTTTAGTGTTAAATACATACCAGCTTGAGAATTGTGAAAATTTACTTGGTTTATATTAAATTATTAAATTGATTCACAATAAATAATTAGCTTAATTTTCCAGCTCTTTAGATAGAAAGTTGGTTTTGAATGTTGAAATGCCTCAAAGACTCACTGTAACACATTTAATAAGTTAAAACATAGGGATAGGGCCAATCAGAGGGGAAGACAAAAGAGGCAGCTTCCTGGGCTTCTTATTAGTGGATTCAATTTGGCAACTCAATATGTTAAAAATATAAGAGAAAATGAAGCAATGACATGGCACATGGAATGTCCTTCATTTTATAGTTAAATTCCCAAAACAAATATTTGAGCACTTTTCCAAGCAACATATTATGAGTCAAAAACATAAGCTAGTTTAGGGATGAGGTGCCAATTTGATGACTCTGCACTGCTTCATGACTGACAGAACTAATAGTCTCAACCCCCTGTTAGTCAGATCTGTACTAACAGTGTTTTATAATATTAACTGTGTTAGAGTGAATCTACCCCATCTAAGTGCTATCTGGTTCTGATCTGCTTACTCATTTCTGTGACTCATAACTAATTGCTCCCAAAGTCCTGTTTTCAGCCTTGTAAGTAAAAACTCTTGTGTCTTGTAGCTCTACCCCCCCCCATTCTTATTTTAAATTTTGAAGGGCCTCTAAAATATTAATTGCCCCAGGCCTCACATTTTCTCTGAAAGGTCCTGCTTAGGGTAATTCTTTTTAGTAATATAACTATTTCAATTAACATCACTACTCCATGAGAGAACAACTTGATAACATTATATTTTGTTTTATATTAGGTAAAACTGTTCTGAAATGTTTGAAATAATTTAAACTAAGTATTTCAGTGAAACCATGAATCACAACATTTTCAAGTAGATTGCAAGATATTATTATGGCAAGAAAAGCCTTAAAAAAATTCATAGCCAAGTGCATCAAAAGCAACTAAAAATAAAGAAAAGGTGCAAAAAAATACTGAAATTTGCTGTTTGTCTGTCAGACTCACCGAGAAACTCATTGGAATTCCCAAAACTCTGTTCATCACATTTTAATAAAAAATTTGAAAAAGTGGAAGATGTTGTGACTATTGACTAAAGGATAGCAGAATGAAGCACTGCAAAAATAATGCAAAGAGCCACAATCGTGGATCTGGAATTCTTATCAAATATTGTGAGATATGGTGCATTCAATGGGAGTCATAAACCAAATGTCAGAGTATGAATGTGAAATACTATCCCCAGAAAAAGGAAAATTAAAAAAACTTATGAATGCAAAGAAGCAGAATTAAAACATTGCTCAATTTTTATTTTTATTTCAAAGAAGTTTACTATGATTACATTGGTGAAGATCATACGGTAAATGTTATCCATTATTTAGATGTGTTTACTTATTAATGGCCAAAATTTTGTGCAAGCAACTTGATTACCCATAAGCAAATCTCTTAGTCATTCTTGCATGATAACATATTGGCCTACAGTTACAAGACTGTGAATGACATTTTAGTAAAAAAAAAAAAGCATTGTTGTAAGTGAGCATTTACATAATTTTCCTGATTCCACATCTGCTGACTTCTGATTATTTTCAAAATTAAAGCTGTCCATGAAAAAAAAAACTATTATGATTCAATTTAGGATGTTAGAGAATTTATAACAAGACTGCTTCAAACAATTTGATAGTCATTTCCAGTAATGGAGTGACTCACCCAGAGACTATTTTGAATAATCAGTAATAAAAACAATATGCTTTATTTCACTTTGGTCATCTTTTCTCTGGGACATGTCATGTATATGGCTTATTTTCCAAAAATTTATTGTATGGAATTAATGCATGAAGCCCTTATTATAAAAAATGTAAAGGCACTGAAAAAAATATTATAGACTATGTAAGATTCTCAAAACATATATGGCAAAAGTGAAAAAGTAATTTATACTTTCTCTAATTTGCTTAATATGTTGGGAATGGATCTATTAATGAGGAAAATTGAACAACAGACTTCTTTTTTAAAAAAGGTGAACTAGAGCAGGGGTGGCCACTCATTTTTGTGTTCATAAGAACGACTTTTTATTTTGAAAATGTGTTGCAATCGACTTGTTGTCATAGGGGTAGTCTAAGTGGAGGGAGATGTGAAACACATACTATTGTTATATATCTACCTATGTAAAAAATATCATAATTATTTAACAGGCTAAAAAACTCATGTCCATGGGAATTGAAGCAATATGAGTAATTATTAACAATATTTATTAATTCAAATTATGTGTGTTTGCATGTTTCTAACCAAATAATCATAATTAGTTATCCTGACAAAGATAATAATAAAGAATCCTCAGTATGTGAATCAGTTAAGACAGAACGTTGTTTAGTCTTCGTTAACTTTAATTATGAAAAATGCCAATTCTCATAGGTATGTAGATCCGAAACAAGAATATTTTTCTCGGTTGATGTATTTTCAAAAATCTTCTTCAAATTTTCTAGCTTGTAAGATTAAATCAGTTTGTAAAATTATAATTTCATTTTCTAATGCCTTTTGCTCCATATGAAATATGTCTGAAAATTTTTGGTAATGCGTTTCACATTTAAATCTTTTTTAAAAGGAAAAGATATACATTCCACAATTTCTTTAATTTTTTTTAAATTCTTGGAATCTTACCTTAAAATCTTCAATTACTTTTTGGATTTCCGTGACATATTTGTCGATATTATAATTAATATTTTTATGCATTTGTAGGTGATCCGCCATATTTGGAAAATGATTCAGATTATTTTGTTGCAGATCTTCTATTAGCAAATAAATTTTGTCTTATATGCATCTACACAGCTGATCACATCAATTACTGTTCCATTTCTACCCTGTAATTCTAAATTTTAATGACTTAACATTGAAGTAAAATCGGTTAGAAAAGCTAAGTCACTAAGCCAAGTTTCATCATTTAAATTTTCACACTTACCATCTTTTTCACAGAGAAAATCTATTACTTCAGGCAATAAATCACGAAATCATTGCAGAAATTTACCCTGCTTAACCATCTTACATCGGTATGTAATAATAATTCAGATTGGCCTTCATCGAGCTGCAGATGGAAGAGAGGTTGTTTGAGGAAACTTCTTCCAATTGAATTAACAATTTTAAATGCTATGTCCATTACTTCTTTTGTGTTTAGTCTCTTGCTGGTTAACACTTGCTGGTGAATTATGCAGTAGTAGCTCAAAAAAGCTGGAAATTCATCTTCATTTTGATATAAGGCTATAAACCCATTTATGTGACCTATCATTGCAGTTGCGCCAACCGTTGTTATTGAAACTAATTTAAAAAGTGATACTTTCAAATCATTGAGCAAGTTTTTAAAGGCTTTGAATATATCTATGTTTCTAGTTCTTTCTTTCAAAGAAATCAGACTCAACAATTCTTCTTTAGATGTAAAATCTTTAAAAATCATACGAAAATCATACGAATGAAAACAAGTAATTATGCTGTATCACTTATATCTGTTGATTCATCACATTGAAGGGGAAAACAAGAACATCTATTAATATCATTATATAATTATTTTTTTACATTTCCACTCATCTTCTCAATTCGTTGCATCACAGTGTTTTGAGACATCTTGAATTACAGCAATAAATTCACTATTGTTATGAAAATTGTTAAAATGTGAATCTGACATTTCTTAAAAAAGTTTTCTTTACAAACATTGGCTTTTTAAAAACTTTTTGTTGATTTTTTAATTGAGTTTTAAGATTCCTAACTTTACGTTTTCTCAATTCGGTACTTTGTGGATAATCTGTTTGATTCTTATGTGAAGCTAAAAAATATCTCTCTAGATTACCCTTTTTAGCAATGGCTATTGAGGTAAAACATATTAAGCAACAACATTATCATTCACCATTGTAAAAAAGTAATTGAGCTCCCATTCTTCATTGAAATGATAAGTTTTGATTTTTTTTGGTTTACTACTCATGTTCATGTGTATACTAAAATGAAAAAAAGAAATACTTATCCCAATTTTATTTCTCCAAACTTAACTGATAAAAATTAAATATTCAAAGTAAATAATAAATATTGAATTAAATATTTTCCAAGAAACTTAAAAACTCATGAACTGTGAACCGTTAACGACTTCAGCTTAAACGTCTGTTGCCGAGAAGGCTCATTAATCAAATAAGCAGATAGATAAGAAAAGCCACAATTTAAATTAAAGCATAAGAAAAGATATTTACATTTTAAATAGACGAAAAATTGAAACTCAATGTGATCACCTTCGATAGATAATGTTGATTAATAATAATAATATTATTGTTAATACGGAGGCACTACTACATTCTGAATATTAGAGAATGAACATTTAGTAATGAAAACTGGGAGTTTTTATATCAAATCTTTCTCTTCCCCTGCATAAATCATAACTTGTTGACAACTTTAAGTCTTATATTTTAGTTTTTAATACTACTTTATTAAATCTTAGTAAAGACAAAAATTCCAGCTGAGTAATTGATAAGTAGTGCTGGTCCAGTGATTTTGTCTTTGTCTTACATTTATTTTTAATTTTTTTTTAAAATTTCAGCTCTTGGTTTCCAGGTGTGAGTCAGAATGATTTCCAAGAAATAAACCTTTTTTAAAAAAAGAGTTTTAAGTTCTGTAAAGTGTAAACAGTCTCTTATATGTGTAACACTATCATACCTGAATTTAGGATTTTATATGCAAATGCAAGCAAATTTATAAACTAAATTTATAGTAACTTAAAATAGATAATTTAGAAAATCTATCACATTACCAGTTTCCTTCGCATATATACTTAGGTGTGCTACTAGAAGGAACAATAATGTCTACACAACTTACTTTAATTTATTATTATTTTAAATTAGAACTGCATATTATATTTATACGCATACAGATATTATTAGCTAATTAATGCGCAATATGAATATATGCACATACTCGTTAACAGAACTTTTATACAATATTTTAATATTAATTTAAAATATACATGGACTTGGATGGATTTGAATTAGAGAAAATTATACTACTATGAAACATAGTAGTCTGATACTGGAAGATAGATAAATCATACTGTTGCAATAATAAAGAAAAGAAGCTATCGTATGACACTACCAAATATTCAAGCTAAATAGCTGTGTTGTTTTTTTTTTTTTTTGAGTCAATAACTGCATGCATACTGTTACATTTGCGCGTTACGTTCACGCGGACTTCACCTATCTAGAATTGAAAAAAAAATTTAGAACAAAACAAAAATAACAACAAAAAAAAAAAAATTGAAAATCTTGACTTAATTTGTTTCACTCGCAATTGGACGGTTCTTGCCAACCAGTTCTTAACAGATTGACCTCGCGATCGACCAAAATTGGCTTCGCGATCGACTTTTTGGACACGCCTGAACTAGTGTATGTTTTTTTACGGGGGAAAACGGAACCCATTTATGTTATAAAAATGATTTCTTAGATATTTCAAAAAGATTCAATAATACTTGTTTTTATTGGGAGGCTATGATTGCAAATAGAATATATTGGGAGAAAAATTACAATAAGCAAGATATTTTTTAGAAAAAATGTCTGCAGAATAATTTATGAGACAGCACCACGAAATGGCCAAAAAAATAGACTAAAATAGAATGCCTATTTGTGGTTCACATATTAGTTACTGCAATCTGACGTTTAACTTTCGATTCTTTTTTTTCCTAGTGCTAAAAAGCCATACTTGTTTACGAATGGTTGCTAATAATGATAATAATCCTTAATCTTAGGTGTCTATGTGATTTGGCATAGTGATACTATCGCAACTTTGATACTCAAGGTTCACGATTGGAGCCTAACTTTATCATTTGCAGTACTCGGATTTCTTATGAAATCCCGAGCAATAAATCATTCGATTATTTATTCATTTATAATCTCGAGTATATTTAGATTATGTAGTCAATATTTTTTTTGAACAATAGCGTAGATTTTTTTGTAATTTTTTATTTACAAAAAAACAAAACAAACACAAGCTATTCTGTTTAAATTAGAGCAATGTAATTTGTTGTGTATGGGCGTTTCTTTCTTAAAGTGACTTCGTATTTCTCTATAGATAGTTACTTAGATTCGTAATATGTATTTTAGTTTTTAAAGTTATTAAATAATTCTGCGAAAACAAATTTGCTTTTAGAATTTTTAATGCTTTTTTTTTAATAGAAAAAAATATATTTATATACAATATTACAACAGATGTCTACCTGTTTTTTTTTTAAAAAAAAATCAATAGATCTTAATATTTTTTTAAGTCTACTACGCATGCTCATTTTAATGCGCGCTTACCTACAAATACGCTTATATATTAATTGATTGTTTAAAATTGTTACGATGTAATTTACATCTTTCCAATTTTGATCGAAATAATCCACTCTTTTCTTCTTGTCAGTTGGCTCAGCCACAAAAGGATAAATAACTACTGACCCGAACCAAAACCTATTTATATGTTAATTTAAAAACTTTGTTAGTAATAAAATCAAGCGTTGTAAAATATTTGAACTTAATCTTTTAGATAAATGATATTTTTATCTATTTTGCATGCAGAATTGAGTTTTACTATCATTATTAACAACTTTTGTTTATCTCCGTATTATTAGTTTTTTTTTTTTTCAATGACAATTTATATTTACACAACATGTATACACACCCAATCACTAATGTATATATGTATAAATACACAGCGCATGCACATATATAATCGTTCCTTATTGTGCTTTGATGTTTTCACTGATTACTTATAAAGTGAGAGTTTTTTTCTTTTCTTTTTAACACTAAGCATTACGTGACATCATAAATACAGTTCCCATTTTAACAATCTTCTGGGAATTTTTTTAAACTTCTAGTAGATTCTGGAAACATTAAATGAGTATTAGAAAACCTCAATAAACATAAAAGAAATGAAAACTTGTAGACTTCAATTTTACTTTTTTTTCTTGCTCTTCATCCAAAATCAACTTGGGAGTCTTTAACTCAACACATCTGATTGCAACATACGAGCTGTCCGTACAGGGCGTTTTTTTTTTATTGGTTAATTTTTAGATATAATTAAAATCATAATCCAAATATCAGTTTTCTATCTATTCTCAATACACACATATATATACTATTAATCGATGTCTGTATTCCTTTAAATTATGTATATATATAATTTTATATTCAAATAAAATAAATACAGTAATATAAATTGACACATCTAATCCAAATAGGAGTTGAAAGCACTTCTATTTGGATTAAAAGTTTGAATTTATATTACTGTATTTATTTTATTATTTGAATATAAAATTATATGTATGTCATATAAAGTCAAACGCGTTATCCAAAACCATAGTTAACAAAAATGCAATCTGATTTTAGGACATCATTTAAATCTCAACTTTTCAGCTGATATGAATCAAAGTACAATCTATATATAAACAGTTGCAACTGAACATATATATATAATATTTAGGTTCTCTGTCGTTATTAATAGTAATATGAATATACTTTAAAAGAGATTAATTATCATAATGGGAAAGAGAAGTTGATTGGACCTGGAGGGATGGACAAATATTTCAAATAATAATGACTTTTACAAAAAAATATAATATTTAAGATAAAAGATACTATTAAATTAAGAGATATTAAAGGATGATTTTTATTAAAGTAAGATATTATTATTGAAATATAGATATTATTATAAGTATGATATTAAAGTAATGTAAGAGATATTAAAGTAATATTTAATATCACAAAATATATAAGAAATGCTATGTATTAAAGAGATCTCTGAGAAATCAGCCCAGTTAACTCCTTAAAGCAACTATAAGTATAATTATAAATCCCCCAGCATTAACAATAAGTATAAGTAATATTCAAAAGAAATAACCATCCATCATCATGAATTATCAACAATCAAAGTACATCAACTGTCAATCTTGTGATGATTAAAAATGGGTTTACTATAGACCAATCTAACTATTGAGTCTTTGTCACCTTGAGGCAATTATTTAATCATTAATTTGGATGTACCAACTTAAGTGTTAATCCATTAGAATACATAATCATAAAAACAATAATCCTGGGATATTAAAACATGCTGATCATCATCGATGCTTTGGCCACTTAGTACCATTAATGAACTGGTAATTATAAATTTAATTTCTAATAATACTAAACTATTAGGAATTTTAAACTTTTCTCTCAATATTATACTATATAAAATTAAAAGTGTGTGAAGCATTTGAAAGAGAAGCTATACAGAGTGCAAAAAATATTAAATGCTAAGTGCTTTTGAGGCCGTTTACCTCATATTCATAGCGATAATGTGAAATGCAGAACAGAGAAATAAACATAATATTTTATATAATAATACTAAACTAAAATAAAATGTAGTGCATGGGCTTTAAAGGATATTCTATTTGCACCAACCAGGATGATGATGATGGTGATTGATGGAAATATCATTATCATCACTGGATGCCTCAAAACATTAATATACACCCTTTCATATGTCAGACTGTTGTGCTTGAATCTAGCTCAGAGAACATAAGCTCTCTTATAGCTCAGAGAACATAAGCTCTTTTACTGTTATTGTGATCAAGAGATGATGCAAACATACAATATTTTCAACTCTTTTTTAAAATGAAGTCACTGTAATAATTTTAACAATTGAATACAAGTTTATTAACAAGAATAACAAAATAAATTGAAATTAAGATCTTTAGAATATGGATATACACCTATAAGCCTTCTGATTTTGATTAATATACAAAAAAAATTATCACATTGTGAGTTGCATGATTAATATACAAAATTCAAGTCATTATATTGATTTACCATACCTCTTAATAGGTTTACATAAAACGAACATATATATATGCATAGATATGCATTTTACAATATACAATGAATATATTTTAATTGACATTTAATCAAATGTAAATAATGATTAAATTTTACATTTATGTGTTTAGTTGATACTCATTAATATATATATACAGACGTGATAAAATAATTTCTGAACATGTGTGACTTGCCATAAAATAAAAATCTTAAGTTATTACTTTTAAATGATATAAATACCTTATATTAGGTTTACATCAATATTGTCATAACTCTATAAATGAAATTCATTTTTATAATATTTGAATTTATCAAAATAACAAAATTATTAACATCTTTCATAATTTATTTCATTTTGAGTATACATAAATTTCATTGCTTTAATAATAAATGCTTTTTTCTTTTCTTTTTTAAAAATAAAATAAAATCAGTCTTGACTGGTCACAAAAGTTTTTTTTTATTATCAGGTTACTCTTAATTAATTATAAATGTATTTTTTTTAAAAAAAAAAAAACATGCTCTGGTAAGCTTCTTTTGTTTTCTTTTTTCTACTCTAAAAGATTTTGAAGTTTTAGAAGTGTCTATCAATCAATCATTTCATTTAAGCAAAAGTTACTTATTAGCTTTTAAAATGTATAGATTTTTAAATGCCTTAAAATAATATTGTTCTATATATATCACAATTATCTCCATGTGGAAAGTATATAAATTTCACTTATTGTTTTAAAAAAATAAATATAAAAGTGTTCATGAATTAAATCTTCATTTTTAGATATTTAACTTAAGTAAAATTATTAACTTGCATCTTAAAATGTCATTTTAAGAAATTAATAAAAAGAACTTATTTAAAAAAAAATTCTCACTATATATAATGCTACTCACCACATATATTTATCTATCCTTCTCTGCATATAGCTGAAATAGCATATATATAACTACTTTTTCAGCAAGCTTAGGTTCTTTTAGTGAGAACAAAGTCAGGATTGTCTCATCAAAAAAAGTATAGTACCAGTATTGTCATCATCAGGAAAGTGTAACTAGATAAATGTAGGCATTGATTTGGTTCTACATAGATTTCAGTTCAGCAAATTGTCTTGTCCACATTTAAAGCTATAGAGATAGAGAAGTAGGTCTTCCTTTTAGGTACATGTAAACTCCTGCATAGTGAACTAGTAGCAGCTGCCTCCTTGATAGTTATCTAAATAACTCTGCTAGCGAGCTACTTCTGACCAGTTATAATTATTGGCAACTACTTCTCAAAATATTATTAGCCAAAACCTTCAAATACCAACTACTCCAGCTAGCCAAACTCTTCTTAAAATATTACTAGCCAAAATATTCTAGCCAAAATAATCTTTTTATCAACCCTTTTATAGCTAGATTGCTGGGGGTGACCAAAATATGCTAATTAAAAACTATTTTTAATCAAAAACTGTTTTTCTTATCTCTCTTGATTGGAAAAAGTTGATTTCAATTCACTTTAATCCTTTGGAATTTTATCAAAGTATGGATTACCAAGTTTTCAAAATATATAGTAGAATATATATAAAAAGTAATTACAAGATTTCAAAGATAGATAATAGAAATTTTTACAATTATTAGAAACATGCTTGTTTTTAATTTCAAAATCAGAATACAATATTAATATTTATTTAGAACTTTTTAAATTATTTAATTTATAATAAAATTCTATTTTACATTCAAAATTATTTAACCTTTTACTAAGATTATTTTATTCCAGGAAATGTAGAAAAATATCTACCAAATTTTTATTTGTTTATTTTTACTTTTCCTTTCAACTTATATATATATGTGTGCACAAACTATGTTATTGTGTTCTATGTAACAAAAGTGTTACATTATGTTAAATGAAATTAAGTAGACTGAGTATATTTAATTTCATTTAACATTTAATCTCTGTTATAGTATTTTCATATATATAAAGAGATGGATTCTCATTGGATACATTTTATATTTTGTAAATGAAGAGTTGCAAAATAAATCTAAGATTGAAAACAGAAGTATGAACTGTTTAAAAATAGAATGAATATTTTAGGATAACAACATTGGCTATGTTAATTCATTTTCCAATTACAATGAATCATCAGTATTTTCTAAACTTAAAAACAAAAGGATAATATTTACAAATTGAATGTGAAAATAGAAGATATTAAGTGTGAATTAAATTAAAGGGGATTTAAAAACAAACTTTCAAGCTTAATTCAGCTATCCACTCCACCTTATATAACCAATACATATGATTACACGTATGTGAAATTGATAAATAACCTTCAATATATGTATTTGATCCTGTACTAACATTCATTAGTTAGTCCAGATCTTCATCTCCTCATATACATATAATCAGTGTTCATTTTGTATTAAGATAGAAAATCTTTAAACTTTAGTGAAAAGACTCCAATCTTCTTCACCCTCCAATTTTTTCAGCCATCCATACTATTGAAAATCTGATAATGGAATGCTCAAACTCTTGTTGATGCCAATATTGTTGACATACTTATGTTCAACTTAAGTCTTCTAACCACTCATATATATATATATATATATATATTGAAACAGGGCTAAGTTCGATCCCTGTTTCAAAAAGTAAACTTTCATATATGCATCAATATAGCCCAATTAATTAAATTTATTTCTTTTTCATATTTGTATTTCCTTAGTATATAAATTTATAATTCTAAATAGGAATTTAAAAAGGTTAAAATAAACAGAGAGGGGGGGTATGTATGCTCTTTTTTTTTTTTTGAGAACGCATGTATATATTTTGCTAGATAGAATAATATATATATATAAAGTAAAAATGCAGTTATGGAAATATACTTTATTTTTCAAGATGGAAACTTTTCAATTTCATTTTGGAAAAGTTAAATGGAAAAAAGATAGCAAAAATAACTTGATTGATATCTAAGGAATTTAATTAGTGAGATTTAAGTTTAGATTCAAAAGAATTTCGATGAAAACAAAAGAAGAACAAAATTAGATTCGGAGGTGTGAAAAGTTTTTGTTCAAAAAAAGAATCTGGATTTTTGAGCAGCAGAACTTGCTAAAAAGAATTCATTCTACTGCTGATTTTTGTAAGGAATGCTGCGAGAGAAATTTGTGGAGAGAAATGGAGGGTAGAATGGTGGACAAGCTGGCTTAAGATCTGAAGGTGGCTGCAGGAAAAGTAACCACAGAAGATAGAAACAAACTGATCCAAAGTCAAAATAAAAAAAAAGGGAATGGAATCAACAAGAAAGAATATAGGATAGCAGGAATAAATAATTCAATTTCATCGCCATTACATAAGTGATATAAAAAGGAGTCAAAATGAAATGAATTTTTTCACTTTTAATAATCCATCATTTTCCCCAGGGAAGAAAAGAAATGCAGGTACGTACACATTCAACAATATGTAATTAGTGTTCCAGATAGCATCTGTTTCTTTTAATTTTTCACAAACTTTCTTTACAAACTTCATTATCATGAACAATATGCATAAACTTTTAAAGAAAGGAAAGAATCAAAAAAAAAAAAGATTTTTCTTACTATATGAACTGATATATGTTTTGTTCATGTGATTTCTTTTTAATATCTAAGCAGTATGTGTATGCATGCATTTTTCTTAAAATAAAGAGCACAAAATATTTAATCATGGTAAAATAAAAATGTACAAATTTAAAAATGAAATGATTGTTTATTGGTATTGTTTATTTTTGTCTGTTTTTTATAAAAGTAGAAAAAATTTAGAATAGTATATCAAGCATATTAAAGTATAGTAACCTCCTCCCTCGTAATCACCTGCCCTGAGTAGAGCTAGTTCAGGGCATTTCCATATTGGTATTCCAGCTCTCCCAGCATAATTCTTATAGTAATATAGGATTGGCGCTTGGGGTCATAAATTGATGCTCATAAATTTGCTGGGCGATAAATGGAATAATTTTCGAAATACTTTTAAGAATAAATATTTTTTTTAAACATACGCATATACGTGTATCGTTATATACATACATGCAATCTTACAAATGGTTTTATATATGCGTAAGATATATATGGAAAACGATAAATCACGTTTTAATATATATATAACTTTAATATGTTCATTTAAATACGTAGAGGGATAGATGGAATTAAGGCTGAATCTGTAATAAATCTGGATCAATTGATGAATCCTGGTTCAGCATGAAATACCTATATTGGGGATTAATTATCTTTTTTCACATGTGTGATTATGTGTATCAGTTATATAAGATGGAGTGGATAGCTGAACTGAAGCTTATAAATCTGTGTTCAAATTCCCTTTACTTACATCTTAAAGTTCAGTATTTACAATATAGTGGTATTGATTTATTAGGTGAATAAAATGTAAATATTATCTGCCATTTCAAAATACTATACTGAACTTCTAACCAATAATATAACTTATGCAAAAAATAGCAATCAATTAAAAACAAGTGCTATATTTAAAATTGTAAAAGATTTAGTGTGAAGTTATTCTTAAATAAATTTTTAAAATTTCAGTGGCATGAAATAAACTAGAAAAATAATTCCATTTTAATGTGATTAAAAAAAGCTCTATTTTATTATAATTATTCTATAATATTGTGTCTAAAACTGTTGCAAAACAGCATCTTTAGTAATAGAGATGTATCTGTTGTCAGAAACTTCTTTTGTTCTATGTAAAGAAAAAATCTAATGGACTTGGGAGTTCATAAAAGTTCAAGCACTAGTGCTGAGAGCACCAGAATTGATCTTGGGATTTCCCAATCCTAAGTTGGATACACTACCACCTGCATCAGTCCACACAGGGTATTCTAACCTAAAAAAAATACTTAAGCTGGATGAAAACAGAACAAACAGGTTGTTTTTGTTTATTTTTATATATACCATAAGATGAAAACTGTCAATGTTTTTTAAATTAAAAAAACAGAAGTCAGGAGAGGGAAAAGTCATCTATTTGCATATTAATAAATCATAATTTCAACTTTATTAAAATATAAATTCTGGCAAAATTGAACTACATGACAAGAAATTATTAAGAGAAGCTATAAAATTTTTTAAAAATCTATTCATCAATGGGAAGTCTGAATTAAATAAGATCAATGGTATTTGGAAAAAGTTATTGGAAAAAAAGGTCATCTTTTAAAACTGTTCAACCAATGATCTTTGAAGTCAAAGGCAAAAACATAAAGAATTTAAAAGCTGAACATATTTGGTGCATTTGCCATCACACAGGGAAGTTAGCTACTTTTTAATATTTTTCTCTAACACTTTCATTGTATTGCCAACATTTAATTTAATGGGAATGTTTTTTTGTCAGACCCACATGTCAGCAAAAAAGCAGAGCACATGAATGATTCTTTCATGTTGATAATAAGTCTAATCAATTCAACAAAACATCATATGATTATTATTTTCTATGCTTACAAAACTATTATTAACAGTAGCAAACTTTCCATACAGTAGTGATAATACAGGTGAATGGGCTTGGAGTGAAAACAATATGTTTTCATCTTTACTTCCTAGATTGATAGTTAACAAAATAGGTAAAAGATGGCTGCTGGAGGGTTGCATTAGATCCTTACATCTAGATGCACTGCTCTCAGATCCAAAGCTCTTCACTGATAAAGCCACAAACTAGAAACTAGCTGGGGATATTGGATGAGTAGACACTGGATGGGGATTTTATACACAAATTTTTTCTGCATCTATTGTTTATTAAGGCTTGCCACTGGATGACACTAATGAAGTGAGAGTTTGCTACTGTTAATAAGTCTAAACAAAACAGTTTTAAACCATATACATATGAAGTTTTCTGTCAAATAATCATAAAAAAATCATGTTATGCATAAAAGTATTTAAATTAACATGTGCATATTCTAATAGTATATATATATATATATGCCATTACATCATTTTAAAATGAAAATATAAAAAAAGATATGTAAATAAAAAGTAAACAAATTTAATCACGAACTGAATAGCTTAACTTATAAAAAAGTGACGGACAGATCTCGGTATGCTTGGGCTCTGACTGATGGATTGGGAGTGAATCAATGACCTTGTCAGTGTTCTCCCAGCCTACTTAACCTCTGCTTCGCATCTTGACTTTAAACCTATACTCATTATAAATATGGACGTGCCTTTCAATGCTCAATGAGGCATACATAATTGTTCAACTGGGACAAAGTATGGACCAATCTAGAATACTACTGAAGTGTTTATCCAACATTCATGTATATATCCATTTCTCATTTGGCTATGGACATTGCTTGGTATTCATGTAATCATCATTGTATAAAATTGTATAAATCATTTAAATAAATCGTTATTTTTAAAAAAAATAAATAAATAAAAATTGATATATAAAAAAATTAAAATTTAAATAATAGGAAAATAAAATGTACAGATGGTAGCCCAATTAAATTATTTAAAGTTAAAAAAATGTGATAAGGAAAGTTAAAAATCCAAAATAACAAAAGATTGGATTTTAAGGTAAAAGAACAATAAAAGCTGTTAATGTATTTTAAAGTTATTTTTAAACTAGCAGGATGGAAATGATTTTTCTATTAAAATGAAATAATGTAAAGCAAATGGGCCCTTGGAGCATTTAAATAATTGAAAGTCAGATAAGGGATAAAAATTAAAAGATTATGGTGTTTCCCACCTTGGAAAAAACTGGCTCATGAAGTTACCAACAAACACACAGTTCTGAAAGAAAAACATAATAGCCAATAAGATCGCTACAATATCAGGAGTGATCAATCTAAAAATTTTGTGATAAGTGAGGCATAATACTATAAAAAGAAAAAAGAATATAAGCAATTTAAGAATATTGATTGATTACTGATTGAATGATGGTGACCAGTTAAAAATATTTTACAGCTGTATTTCAGACTTCATGATGTAGGGGTCTCACAATCGATTTCATTTCCTTTATTTGCACTGGCTGAAGTGACATCCTGAAGGACAGTTCCTGACTAAATGGCAAGCAGCAGCTTCATCTCCAAGAAGAACAGTAGATAAAAATGTGATAGCTGGGATGGACTTCAATATACCTGCCACAATCCAGAAAATTTATCAAGATATACATGGGAAGTATAAACTTTTAAATTGCTATCTTAAACAAACTTTCAATTAATAACCTAAGCGTAACTTCTAAATAAGCTCTTATCTGATGAGGAAAAGAATTCTAAATTATTTATTAATATTTCTTTTTTTATGTATAACATTAGCTATTAGTCATTTCCATCTTTGTTAACTAAAATACTAAATTAAGTTAAGTGTAGATGGCTACATAGATTCATTAAATTTAGATTAGATTATGTGGGGGTAATTTTGAGCTAATTGTTTTGTAATTGAATTGATGCTGATGGAGGGATGAACAGGCTTTTAATTTGAATGTAATCTGGAGAGGTGCATTAGATTCTCATTCTCTTGTGCCACATTAGCATATAGGGCATTGTACCCAACTGAATGCATGGTCCAAAAAGTGAAGCCATCACATTGTTATTGGTGATAGAGGTATTTCCTATACCATTTGATTTTTTACACTCTATGGATAGAGACTATAAGACAGCAATGACCACTCTCCCTCCATATGGAGTAAGTCTTTCAGTATATTTATATGATTTCTTCACTAGACAGATGCCCATTCCTGTACTGGATGAGGGTCATTCTATTTCTTTAATAATATCATGTGACAGATGCACAGTTGTCAGCATAGTTTTTATGCTAACATCTTCATTTTGCATTGATCACATTGATATATCAGTACGCTACCATTGGTTTAAGTATGAAATTTCACCTGAGGTTAAATAATTTGGAAGTCTTTAACTCGTATTCTATGTAGTCTATTTGTGTTAACACTATAAAAAAATATTAAATTACATAAAAATTTCATCCATCTATCTAATAATGTTAAATAATCAAATCCTCAATCTGTTTTATATATATTATGTGCATAATAAATGTTTCTCTTATTAGTACTGTCAGTGACTTATTATTTTATCTTTATTAATAATACTTTGAAATATATAATTAAGATATTTGGAATGTTATATTATAAAACTTAGCTCCTCCATGAGCTAGTAGGTAGGGCTGTCAGTTGAATCTTACCTGTACATATCTATCTCCTATATACATTTTCTAGGTTCTAATTGCCTAGTGGCACCCTGGTATGACAGGTAGGGAAAGGGTCTTCTCCCAACCATTTTAATTGGCTTCCCAATGTAGCACAATACCTGTAACTATGAGTATCCTGAATTTTAAAAGAATTATGCCAGTAACAATTTTTTCTGAAATGAATTTTTTTTTCCTTTGTATTAATGTAAAGTTATAGATTTGAATGTCTTGTAAAAGTACTGCCAGTAAAAAAAAAAATTGCACATAGATGGATAAACATGACGAATAAAATGTAATAATTAGTATAGATAGTAATATTAAGAAATACTAAGTAGAATAATAACTAACTTGTTTTGATTTGCCTTATTGATTAATAAATGGAAAGTAGGAAAAAGAAAACACTCGAGGGAGAAGGCACAGGCTCAGCTGGATCAAATTTTTTCCATTATTCTTTTTGGGAGATATCTGACGCAGTTTTTAAAGTATTTATTAAAATCATTGCACATATATAATAAACTGTGCATACCCAATTACCAATTACAGGGCTAGTTAAATTATTTATTCAATCAACTGTAGGACATATATGTATATACATTTTAAAGATAATTTTTTATCACCGTAATTTTATTATTAATATTGTAACTTGATTAAAGTTATTGCTAAATTGTAAATATACTGTGTAGCATTCTTTTATTTTAACATTCCCATGTGAGAGAAAACTAATCTTTGAAATATATGCTATTGGAATTAAGGTGCTTGCACTCACCCATCAATAAGTGTTTTGAGTGAATTATACATAGAGCTTATTGTGACAGTCAGATGATGTATGTTGGCTTAACCCAGTTCGAATACTAGGCAAAGGTACCTCGGGGCCACTCATACGCGAGATATTAAATCAAGAATACTATGACTCCTGCCCTCTTCGTATATTCTCGAGACTAACCCACGAACCAACAACACTATCTGAGACATGCATAGATATTCCTCAACCGGGCCACAAAGCTTAGCATCAGCGGGAGACATGGACGGGAACACCTACGGAGCTAAATAGTTAGTTAAATGTGTGTAAAAATACTAAGAAATATGTGTGTTTTGCGTGCCTGGATCATTGAAAAGTAAAAATAAAGCATTTAATATACAATTAAGAAACTCAAGCTTTTTATAGTTAAATCATATGTTTAATTAATGACTTTAATAATATGACTAATGATATAATGGCCTCCGCTATTCCCCTAAATTAATGAAAACTAATTAGACAATAAAAACAGATTAATATGTTTGTGGTCCAAATCTTTTATTCCCAATTTTATTAAAATAGTCAACTTGAATCTCCTCGATCAAATACAATAGTAAAAATCTTTCGCAAAGCATTTCTAATTGCTTTGCGCTAAAAACAGAGTTTAAAAATTATTTAAAACGTATATAGCTAAATCTGATATACGTGATTAGCTAATGGCGGACAAAAGAGGCACTATTGAGGAGTTCAAGTTAGCAAACAAAGGAAACTTTACATGTATAGAATTTAAAAACATAAACAAAATTGGAAAGAGATTTTTAAATGAACAATTAACTATTAAACTTAACCGCAATGCAATACCAAATATGTATACATTGGTAATGAAGAATAGCGAAGGAAAAAAGGTTAAATATAGATAGATGATCACACATATATATTTAAGACTAATCTAATAAGAACAATGGTTAAATTACATAATCGTTACATAAAACAATTCATAATATAATTCAATTAAGAAAGATATATAAAAAAAAATAAAAAGGTAGAAAATAAATAGTTCAATGGAGGAGAGATAATGATTACCGTCCTTGTTCCTTGGTCATGTTCCATCGACGAGCGTAGCTTGATCCGTCCATCGATAGCTATTTGTCCGGACAAGGAAGGTGGAATAAGTAGCATGCTTTTACGAAAAGTCCTACAGACACAGCACAGAGTTCAGGTGACTATGGAGTGGATATTAAGGCATTTTGATGGTATTTAGGAACCTCGGCGATAGGCAAAGCTATTTATTTGCCTAGCCGAGCATAGTAGAATCCATCAAACTTATATGATTTTTAGCTTGAGCAGGTTCAAACTTCTTCATGATTTGTAGACGATAATTGTAGACTTTTTGGAATAAAATCACAAACAAAATCTGACAGAGTTCTCCTAAGAGAAATCTGAATGCCTTGCAATAGCAAAATCTTGAATGAAACTTGCAATAGCAAAATCTGAATCAACCTTGCAATAGCAAAATCTGACTGAATCTCCTCTTTTGTTCTCTCCCTTTTATAACTTTTTTCTCAGCTACCTTCTATTGTTTGTATGATCTTAGATCTTGATAAGCCCACCCACACTCTTTTGTTTCAAGGTAACACTTTCTAAAAATAAGCTTTTACTTAAAACTCCATTTGAAGTTTGAATTTTTATTAATTAAAAAAGAAGGAAAGAGAAGGCCATCTTTAATTAGCCTTGAATGGACTAATTAATTAAAACATACATTCTTTTAGAAAATGTTTGGCAGGCTTATCTCAAAATAAATCATACTAAATATTTTAACAAGATTTTACAAAAAAATATATTCTTATTTTTTTATAGTAAAATAAGCATTTTATTTCAGCAGAATTTTGCATTAACTCATATATATATATGCTTGACGTATATATATGTTTGCCCAATAGGTTTTACAAGCAATTTTTATTAACAGAAATTTAATCTTTGACTGGGATTTATTTAACACGAAATTTAACTGTAAATACAACTTTAATAACATAATTAATTTTAGCTTTAATGCAAAATCCTGCTGATATTGGGCTATAAACTTAGTTCAGTCCTACAATGCTAACTAAATTTATAAGAAACAGTGAAGCATGGATCGTACTTCAGATCCATTGCTTTATTATATTTATATAAATCAACATCTATTGATATTGAATAATTCAGGACCTCATTTTTAAATTCGCATAATTTAGAATTATATTAATTTTTAATACCTGTAATTAATGTATTAATGATTTATATATGTAAATTATGTGAAAGAAACCCAATCTTTCAGACATGTGCTATTGGTAATAATCTGCTTGCACTCACTTGCCAATAAATGTTTTAAAAGCATAGTAGAATCACCTATGCTTAGAGTTTATTTTTATATAAACCAACACTTGCTGGCCATGTTTAATTCAGGACTTGATATTATTGTAAGCCTGATAAGATCACTAATACATTAATTACAGATATTCAAAATAATATAATTCAAAATCATGGGTATTTAAAAATGAGATATTGTCTCTTTCCTATGATATATAGAATTAAATTTGTACAAATAATTTTTCATTTGAAGTATTAGGCTCATAATAGATTCAAATCATGAATTAAGCATGGTCTATGGGTGCTTGTTTATATAAAAATAAGCTCAAGAATGCTTTTAAACTATTTATTGATGAGTAAATGCAAGCAGATTAATACTTATAGTGTATGTCTAAAAAATAGATTCCTCTCACATAATTTAAATATATAGATCACTAATACTTTAATCTTTTCACTAACAAACTCTTATAAACTCTTCTTGACAGCTTTTACAGGTCGTTTGGGTTATATTTTCAATCTTTTATTTTAACAATTAAATATTTATTCTATATTGTATTTTTATAATTTTTAATTTATTTATTACAAATATAAGTTTACAAATAAAAAAACATTTAAAAAAATAATATTTCAATATTGCAAATATAGAAAAAATGTAATAAACTGAAATACTTAATCCAAACAATAGCATTTTGTCAATCATTACTATCAATAAAAATATATTTATAATGAAATATTTTTATTTGAACTCTTTTCTAAAATCCAAATGAATTATTATTAACACATCATAAAACAACATTTTTTTAAAAAAAATTCTCTTTATAATTATTAAAATATCACAAAAATTAATTGATATGATCATAACAGAAATGTTTCTTCTTCAACCAATCACAACTCACTGTTTAACTTTATTAATATTACATTGCATTGCTTCTAATCAAACCTTTTTAAATAAAATCTGAGCTTAATAATAAATGTCCTTGTCTTAGAGTAAATATTTATAAAATATTTTTTAATAATTATATAAATAAAATATAAAACCATATTTTTTTCTTTTTGAAATAAAATTAAAAGAAAAACAACTTTCTCAAAAACTCTTGCAATCATTCTCAAGCCTGAAAACAAATAATCTATCATTCAATGCCCTTGTCAGTTTATTTGTATTAGGCTCTCTCGTATAATACTAACATTTTCACATTTTTCTGTTATTACTACAACAAAAGAACTATTATATCTCTGTTTACATGGATATAATCTCCTTATTTCTATTCTATATTATAATAACAATCCATAAAAATATTTAATTCAACATATATATAAAATATAAATACAAATATATTGTCTATACTGAACATGATGTAATTAAAAAGGATTTGAACTCAGACTTTCAAGTTCCCTACAGCTATCTGCTCCATCTTATACAAGTGATACATATGACTATATACATGTAAAGGAATTTTAAGATCTCCAATATACTTATTTCATGCTGAACCAGCACTCATCAATTGGCCACATCAATATCTCTTACACACACACACACACACACACATATATATATATATATATAATCAGTGCTAAGTTTATATTAAGATAGAAAAATCTTCAAATTTTAATAGACAGACTTCAATATTCTCCACACTCCAACTCTTCAGTCAACCATATCATTCCATCATCAGATTTTCAATGATATGAATGCCTGGAGAGTTGGATGGTGGAGAAGATTGAAGTCTGTCCATTAAAGTTTGAAAATTTGCTATCTTAATCTAAACTGAGCACTGATTATATATATGTGAAGGAAATTATGATCTTGACCAACTGATGAGTACTGATTCGGCATGAAATATGTATATTGGAGATCGTTTATTTTTTTCACATGTGTGGTCTGAGTTCAAACTCTTTTTAATATATATATATTAGTTCCAATTTCTATGTCAAATAAACTTAAAAATAGCAAATGAATGCTATAGTTAGCCTCAAGAGAGTGATGGTAAGATAAAGATAACTGCAGGAGTACTAAACTGTGCTGCAGAACAATAGCTGATAGCAAGTGTGTTAAATTCTATTTTGATATGGCTTAATCAATCAATAACACTTTAAAATAGCTGATGAAATATTGACCGATTTTTTTTTTACATTACTGTAGCTAAAAAAATAATGAAATTGTTTATTACTTAAAATTTGACTACTGGAATTGATAACATTTGGATTGTAATCCATGCATCTTGTGTTTCAGAAGCTGCCATTATTACCATTGTGCAAATCTTACAGGGAAAATTATACAATGATCACTTATAATTAAACTTGCATTCTGACTAGTAACCACGTCAATTCAATTGATTACATATAATTAATAGTATCATTAGCTAATTTAATTATGCGTATAAGTATATATACTAGGTCATTATCACAAAATAAGCAAGCTATGCAATCAGAATTTGATATATTTAAAAGTATGTATTGCTTATATTGTCATTCCAATCTCTATTTTAATTTTTTGTTTTTCATTTTTCACTTTTTTTTTTTTAAGGAGTAAGATTGATCATAATTTTTTATGAATGGGTATTATAAAAAAAGCTTTTAAGTAGCCCATTTTAGAATAAAACTTCTCTAACGGCGTCTTGTAGAGGGATAGTGAAGAAAAATCAATCAATTCTCATTTGATTTGCTAATCGCTAGAATAGTGAAAATTTAATTAAGAGCCTTTCCTGCCTTGTTTTAAATTTTCGCGAAAATTAGTTATACATTTATTTACTGAATAATATTGAATGATTAACTGGTATGGCTATACAGTGGCTCCTAAGTCTGATTAAGATTAGGAAAATTTTATCCTAACTGGATTCAAATATAATTTGAACTCATATCAGGCAATCGTTCTGCCACTTATCCCGAAGTCATTTCACGAAGATTATGTATATATACAATAAAAACATTTTGTTAAAATATAATAATTTTTTTAGCATGTTATTAGCATTATTATTGTTATTTATATAAAATTAAAGTAATTATATATATATGCTATTTCAATTTGTTTACTATTTAAGTTTGAATCGTCAAGTAGAAAAATTATCGATTTTCTTTTTAAAGAAATATCGATTTTTATTGCCTCATACTCGCTTTGTTTAGAACCAATTTTTCAAAAAAAGTTAATCAGGCTCTAATTAAATTATTTTTTTTAAAACATCTCTTGAAAATGCAATTTGTTGAGAACAATAAAAAGAGCGTGACTCAACATTTGAAATATTTATTTTAGACGCTTTTTTTTTTTATTAAATTTGAATAGATGTACATTTCTTAGTCCAACATCTTAAAACACCTATCACTAAAAAACCAAAACAATAAACACATTTACACGTTATTTACGAAAGAATGATATATTATATATTTAACAAATATATATATATACATTTTTACATAGTTCTTTAACATTTTCGAATTGAAATAAATATCTAATCATAGATTATTATAACAAAGTTATGTGATCGTGCGTGCACGTGCGCATTCTTAATACATCACATCACCTGAAACCTAGAAAGTTCAATTGTCAAAATAATAAGTAAAATAAATGATAGATATATTCAGCACTAATTAGTATCAAAACAAAATCTTTCTTTTACTAGACAGTATCAATTTATACATATATGTATATATATATAACATCATCATAATTAACATTCGCTGGTAAATGAGTACATTTAGGGTGACCACGTGTGGGTGTTCAAATTGTATGAGAGAAATAATATTATGTTTGTGGATGTATCAGATTGGTTTATTGGAAAGAGGGAGTTATATAGTAAAGATGGATTGCACTTAGGAAAGCAAGAAAGTGAAGTTTTAGGGAGTCTGATATTTAAAGAATATAATTTGGAAAACTTTTAAAGGGGGGTGGGCTTTTAATTTGCAATATTATCAAAAAGAAGAAGAATGGATGGGATATAAGAAATAAGCAAAAGATGGTTGATTTAGATATAAATGTAGATGTGGAGAAGGAATGGAACTGTATGATTAATGGTAAGAAAGTTTTTATAAACATAACGGAGAAGAAAAATCAAAAGAATTTATAAAAGAGTAGTTAGGAAAGAAAAAATTGTTAAAATTGGGTTTTTGAATATGCAAGGTGGTAGAAGACCAGAAAAGTGGCTGGAATTAAACAAAGCAATTGAAAATGAAGAGCTTGAGATATTAGCAGTAGTGGAAACACATCTAAGAGAAGATGAAGAACCTATTTTGGAAGTTTTGGTATGGGAGGGTATAAATAGAAAAGAAACAAGAGTGGTGATATAGGTGTTATATTGAAAAAATATTTAAATATTGTTAAATGTCAAGAGTATATGTGGTTTGAAATAAGGTCAGGTAAACAAGAATGGATGGTGGCTGTAGTGTATATAGCCACTGGAGATAGTCAAACTATAATGGAATGGAACAGTAGTATATATAAATGCCTAGTTAAGGATATACAGAGTTTTTAAAAAAAGGGAAAGAGAATAATGGTTTTAGGGGATATGAATGGACATATTGAAGAAATTGATCATATAGATAATAAGAATGGCCAGTTTTTGAAGGAATTTTGTCAAAGAGTAAATTTGAGCATTGGGAATTTATCAAATATTTATGAGGGACAATACACATGGTCTAGGAATAATGTATTTCACACAATAGATTATGTATTGGTAGAAAAAGAGGGAATGAATAAAATATGGAAAATTAAGGTGTTTGATAATGAAGAGAGAGTATGTAATAGTGATCATAATTTTATTGTAATAGAAATGGTTAGTAATGTGATGGAGAATAGAAATACATGTAAAAACAATAGTGAAAGATGTGCTTGGAGAGTGAATGATAAGAATAAGTTGGAAGAGTATAAAATACAAGTTGAAGAAGCCATGGAACAGTTGGCTGGGGATGAGTATGAGGACTGATATGGTGAAATAGAAAAAGTGGCAAATAGGATTTTAGTTGAGAATATGCAGAAGAATAAAAAAAATAAAAAATAAAAGTTAGTAAAAGTGTAAAAGAGAGGAAAGAAGCATGCAGAGAATATGTGTGCTATTAACAATAAAGAAAGTGAAAATGATATTAATACTAAATGAGGAAAGTATTTAGAAAAAAAGAAGTTGGCTAAAATGGATAATTATAGAGAGAGGATGAAGTTGAATAGTAAATTGTTGGAGGATATTAATAAAAGTGGAAAAGATGGAAGTAAAAAATTTTGGAATTACATTAAAAGGAGAAATGTAGGGGGAGAGAGAGTATTAATAGATGATGGGGGAATAGAGTGTAGCTCTAATGAAGAGTTAAAAAGAATCTTAAATAGAAATGTAATGGATATAGAAAATATGTTAGATGTGAAGGACTTAGTGATAGAAAACATGAAAGCATTTAGTAATGGGAATATTAGGTTCACAAAAAATGAACTGAATGAGGCAGGGAAGAGATTGAAAAGTGGAAAAATGAGAGGTTTAGATGGATGGATAGCAGAGATGGTAATGAATTTAGGGCATAAAGCAAAAGCAAAGTTATTATCATGTTTTAATAAGATGGCACAGAAGAATTTTTCCAGAGAGTTGGAGTTATACAAGAGTAAGATTATTATTTAAAGGAAAGAGTAAGGATCATAGAAAGTTAAATAATTATTGACTGATAGGGGTAACATCAGTTTTATATAAAGTTTTTCATATAAGGTGTCTGGAAAAGTTGTAAAGTGGATGGAGGAGAATAATGTAGTTGGGGAAATGCAAGGATGTTTTAGATCAGATAGGTCTATAGGAGATATTTTATTTGTAGTTACACATCTTATGGATATGAGTAGAAATTCAGGTAGATTATTATATATGAGTTTTATAGATATAGAGAAGGCATATGATAGAGTAAACAGAAATAGATTATGGGTAAGGTTAGCAAATTTGGGAATGGTTGAAGCTTTAGTAAATATTATTAAGAAATTATATGAAAATAATTACTATACTTATCAATTAGGGGATATAGAATCAGTTAAAGTTAAAAATTGGGTTGGATTAAGGCAAGGATGCCCCCCTGTCATCTATTTTGTTTTTGTTTTATTTGAGTAAAATGAAGAAAGCAATAGAAAGACTAGGAAGAGGGATAGAGATACCATTAATGGATTGCAAGGTAGTATATATTTTGCTGGGTCTTTTTTTTTGCAAATGATATTTTTTGTGTGCAGAAAGAAGAGAAGATATGGAAGTTATGCTGAGGACATGTGCAAGGGTGGGTAAAGAGATGGGGATTAAATTTAGTGAAGAAAAATCAAATATAATGATGATTAATAATGGGGAAAGAGAATATGTAGAAATTTTTATTGGGGGATATAAAGTTAAGTGTGGTGGATAGATATAGTTATTTGGGAATCATCTTAAGTAATCAGGAAAATTTCTTGATTGAATGGGAGAAAAAATTGGTAAATGAAGCAAAGAATAAAAAGGGTTGAGTAAATAAATTAACAGTATTTTCATATAATAAATATGATGTAGCTAGAATTGTATGAAAGGGAGTTGTAGTAGCAGGGTCAACATATGGTAATGATGTGTTATGTATTAGTAAAAGGGTATTAGATTACTTAGAGAAAGTACAAAGAGAAGTAGGAAGACGCATTGGATGAAGAGATATGGACAGCAAAGGAGGCAATTCAAGGAGAAATGGGATGGTCAAGTTTTTATATGAGAGATGCAAAAAGTAAAATGAAAATGTTTGGTAGATTGCAGTTTATGGATGATAAAAGAATAGCTAAAATAGTATTTAATTGGGTTATGAGTAAAGGGCAGGCAACAAGATGAGTGAGAAATGTAATGCGGTATGCAAAGGATTTCAATAAAGAATTTATATCAGTATACTTGTATAAAAGGTGGGATGATTGTGTTAGGAGAATTGTTGAGTGTTATAGTGGTAAGGAATGGGATAAAAGAATAGATGCATTAATAAAGAATAGGGAGTTGGAGAGATGGAGAACTAGTATGGAGAGTAAAAAGAGTTTAAATATATATAGAAGTAAACAAAACATTGGGTGCAAGTTAATTTATGATAATAGCAAGGAAAGTAGCTTATTGTTTAAGGCTCAAATGAGCTCTTTAGCAACAAGAGAATATACATGCAAATGGAAAAATATGGGTGCTTTAGTTTGCAAATTGTGTAAGGAAGATATTGAAAATATTAGGGCATCTGTTGATTGAATGTAAATGCTTGAAAGCAGAAAGGGTACAAATAAAGAAGTTATGGGAGAATAAATATGAACAAAGTGATTATACAGAAAGTGGGTTATTGGTTTTTATGCTGGGTTCGGAAAAAGATAAGGGGGATTTAGATATAAAGGCCATAGAGTTGACAAAGATTATGTTGTGGAAATAGGATGGAGCAGATTATGGGAAAGATTAGGGTGGGGAATGGAAGGGGAAGGTAAAGTGGCTAACAGGTTTCTTTGGGCATAGTTGCTGAGACATTCCTGACACCATTTAAGGAGAATTCACAGTACATCACATGCAGGGCATAAAGGTGCTTCACTACTGGGAAGCCAAGACCCCAAGATAATAAAAATTTATATGTAAATAAAATTATTTACATTTTTGAATCATTTCATCATTAAAAATATGTTCTGAGTGTAAATATTTTTTATTTAAATATAAAAGGAAAATTTTTTTATTTAAACTTACTTGTGACAATTACACAGGCTTCAAATTTCTAGGCATGAGCTCAAAATATACTACATATATGTTCTTATCCTTGCACTAAACCTATCACACTGCCACTGTTCTGTTATTGCAATTCCATAAAACTTATATGTTAATGTTTAAATTTCCAAATTACTTTATTCATAGAAACACATGCTGATATTATATTTTTGCAAGTGAAAAATTATTGATTACTATTTGCCATGCTAGTAGCAACCATCCAATCACCATACCAAAAATACACACTATGAGAAACCTTCCTAAATCATGCACTGCTAAACTATCCAAAGATGAGCCATGGAGTTACATAATTGTGCCTTTAAGAACTTGACTCAAAAGCCTAGTTCAGAGCTAATTTTAAGTATTGCCTTTATATTCTTGACCAAAAAATAAAAATAAAAATTTCCTAAATAAACTCTATACAGACCAGAACTTTGCATATCTTGCTTAATGAAATCTGCTGAACCAAGCATTATACCTCAAAGGTAAACTCACATGACCAGGGCTTAAATTTTTTGTTTAAATTTCTTATGTTAAAGTCTCAGCAGCATCTTTAGTAAGTTGTATAATCATTTAAATATCATTAAATATTTTATTATGTTTATTTATTATTTGTATTGGAGTCTTAGTTTTATGATTTCATATTTTAAATTTATTTGTCTGAGAGTGTATTGCAAGTTTATATCTTATATTACTAACCATTGATAAATTCTTGGGCAGATATTATTAGTTTTCTTTTAATTCACCTGTCCTTTAGTCTTTCATTATAATTAATTTAGACATTCTTGGTTTGCATTTTCTGCAGAGCATAAATCTTTTGGTTGGTGATTTATCGAGTATTTTGTTCTGTTTTTCTTAGTCATTAGAGATTTTGTTTTTCCTATGTTTCAGATTACATAATACCATAATCTTTTCTTTTTCTCTTGTCAGAATCAATATTGGAAGTCATAAACATGGCCTTTCACGAGTGTTGGCTAGTCTTAAACATGGCCTTTCATGAGTGTTGGCAAGAAATGATAATTCTATTATATCCTGGGGTTTTACCTGGATGTAAGAAAAGATCACTCTGCACTGTTTGTTGAGTCAAGATCATTTTGTTTTAAATCTCTAACTACAGGAAACTGGAATTAGCAGGAAGACATTATAAATCTCTTTGAATTTTTAGGTGAGAAAACAAAATTATCTGTCAGAGTGTTTAATGTTACAATACTCTCATACAATCTTTGATAAAGCTGGTGGAAAAATTTAGTCAAACTCAAATTTTGTTTGATAAATATTTTAGATTTAATAAACTTTAAAATTATTTATAGTTGTTTTTGGCTAACATCTGTCTATGAGTTCTTTCATCAATTGTCTGAACACTGTTAAAGATCTCTCCCTGGCTCTATCTGGTAGGATTTATAATCATCACTATCTTTTGGATCACTGTAAATTAAATTTTCTATATGATGTGATGCATTTGTGACTTTTTCTTATACAGAGTGAAGAAACTCTCAGCAACTACACCCCCAAAATCTGTTAGCTATTTTACCTTTCCTTTTCATTCCCCACCCTATGTTCCCATATTCTGCTCCATACCATTTCCACAACATAATCTTTGTGAACTCCATGGCCTTTGTATCTAAGTCCCCCTTATCTTTTACCAAACCCTGCATAAAAATCAATAACCCACTTTCAACTTTATTATTTATACTTTTTCAGGTATTTACATTCAATTAACAGATGCCTAATATTTTGTATGCCTTTCTTAAACAACTGGCAGACTAAATCACCAACATTTTACTATTTACATGTATAATCCCTGTTGTTAAATATCCTGTTCAAGCTTTAATTTCAAGCCTTAAGTTCAGCCTTAAACAGTAAACTAACTTCCTTGCTATTATGATAAATTATCTCACACCCAATATTCTGTTTACTTCTATATATATTTAAAGTTTTTTTACTCTCCATACTAGTTCTCCATCTCTCCAACTCCCTATTCTTTATTAATGCATCTATTCATCTATCCCATTTCTTACTATTATAACACTCAACAATTCTCCTAATGCAATCATCCTACTTTTGTACAAGTATACTGATATATATTCTTTATCCAAATTTTCTGCATATGACATTACCTTTATTACCCATCATGTTACCTGCCCTTTATTCATAACATAGTTAAATACTATTTTGGCTATTCTTTTATTATCCATAAACTGTAATCTACTGAACATTTTCATTTTGCTTTTCACATCACTCATATAAAAACTTGACCATCCCATTTCGCCTTGAATTGCTTCCTTTGCCACACCTGCATCTAATGCATGTATTCTTACTTCTCTTTGTACTTTTTCCAAGTGATCTAATAGCCCTTTACTAACACATAACACATCATTACAATATGTTAATCCTGCTACCATCACTTCCCTCCATACAATTCTAGCTATGTCATATTTATTATATGAAAACAGTGTTAATTTCTTTAACAATCCCTTTCTTTTCTTTGCTTCATTTATCATTTTTTTTCCATTCATCCAAGCAATTTCTCTGATTACTTAAAATGATTTCCAAATAGTTATATCTATTCACCACACTTAACTTTATATCCCCCAATGAAAATTCTTTTTCTTCTCTTTCCCCAGTATTAATCATCATTACTTTTGATTTTTCTTCACTAAATTTAATCACATCTCTTTACTCACCCTTGCACCTGTCCTCAGCATAACTTCCATATCTTCCCTACTTTCTGTGCACAAAAAGACATCATCTGCAAATAGAAAAACCGATAATGTATATACTCCCTTGTTTCTACCCCTCTTCCTAATCTTTCTATTGCTCTCTATATTTCTCTCAAATACAACAAAATCAAAATAGGTAACATAGAGCATCCTTATCTTAACTAATTCTATATTCCCTAATTGATACATATAATAATTAATTTCATATAATTTTTTAATAATATCCACTAAAGCTCCATCCATTCCCAAATTTACTAAACTTACTCATAATCTATTTTTATTTACTCTATCATATGACTTCTCTATATCTATAAAAGCCATATATAACTGTCTCACTGTATACCTACTCATATCCATAAGTTGTGTAACTACAAATAAACTATCTCCCATACAACTATCTAATCAAAAACCTCCTTGCATTTCTCTCACTATATTATTCTCTTCCATCCATTTTGCAACCCTTCCAGCCACCATATATAAATTTTTTTTATATAAAACTGATGTTACCATTATAGGTCTATAATTATTTAACTTTCTATGATCCTTACCCTTTCCTTTAAATAGTAGCCTTATTCTTGTCTTATTCCAACTACCCAGAAAATCCCTCTTCTGCACCATCTTATTAAATCATAATAACAATTATACTTTTGCCTTACACCCTAAATTTATTACCACTTCTGCTGCCCATCCATCTAAATCTCTTGCCTGTCCACTTTTCAATTTCTTCCCTGTCTCATCCAGTTCTTTTTCTGTAAACCTAATATTCCCATTAGTATATACTTTCATGTTTGCTATAACTCTGTCCTTCACATCTAACATCTTTTCTATGTAAAATCTGTAATCTTCTCTAGAGCTACTCTCTACTTTCTCATCATCTAGTAATACTATCTTTTCCCCCTCTACATTTCTTCTTTTAATGCATTTCCAAAATTTTTTACTCCCATCTCTTCCACTTTTACTAATAACCTCCAACAATTTACTATTCAATTTCATTCTCTCTATATAATTATCTATTTTAGCCAACTTTTTTTTTCTAAGTACTGAAGCACTCAAATCTGTTGCACACATTTGGCTTCACTTTCTAATAATGTTTGAAACCTCCAAACATGGGTTCAAACCTAATCATTTAATTATAGACCACTGGGGAGTGAAGGTATACCAATGCACGTGATTGTTTATGTATTTGTAAACTTTAAATTCATTTAAAATTAATATGCATAAAAAAAATTATATATTTTCATTACGGTAAACAATCATGCGTATGTGTGTGTAACAGATAAACTTTAATAATTTAAAGCGTTGCATAATGTATATTTTATTCATACATATATTTTAATAGAGAGAAAGTTCGAGAGTGTGACGTAAAATTAGTAAATAAAAGACTTACCGTCTTCCAAATTCTAAAAAAATCTGTTTTATTATAATATAGATTTATTTAAACGTCATGTTAGTTAACGTTGATTCCGCAGGTCTATTTTCAGCCTAAAGTAGATCAAAACCAACTCTCGAACTTAATCTCGTTTGTAGTCCAAAATATGCTGTATCATTGTAGTTATTAAAACATCCGGGAACTACCCATCGGCGGTGACAACGAGTATAAATACAACCACATTTTCTAACTAAAGGAGAGACATGTCATTTTTCTAACGCGTTGCTAAGGGGAAGTCACGCCCCTCTGAACGGTAACATGACGAGCTAGTAAAACATAGATTTGCTTCCCCGGATCTCTCCAAAAATCTAACCGATGCCTAAATACTCGGAAACCATCGTTCATAAATTACTGCCAAAATGAACTTTATATTGAATAAAGAATGGACTGAAACCTTAATTTCGTCAATTTGTTGCTAAATTAACTCTTTTATCAAACATGGAACCAACACGTGCGCACCCGGCTGGAAATTCATCGGAAAGAAAGGTAATTCCCTGCCGCAAAAATGAACTTTCATCTTAATAACCTTTTCTATTGTAAAATATAAATGTAAACCTCCAATAATGTTATTTCCCATCAGCTAATGTATGTCTTTTAAACATTTCTAGTTCTGAAATTTTTCCTAATGTAAAAATGTAATTGCTTATTTCTCTATCGGTAATGCTAAGCCGATTAACTGCCTAAACAATGACCTCTTTTCTTTTTGATTTCTTTTTGTTTTATATTTAAACTGTAATTCTCACTTTATAAACTCGAATGCTAGGTTCTCACTCTCCTTGTATTTTTATTTTAATGCGGCAATGTTTATTTAATATTATGCAAATCATATCAAATTTTAGTATGCTAATAACTCGATCTGGCGAATCAATCCTATTTATTTTTGCTATTCTGCCATTGCGGAATATTTAATCGTAAACGTAAGCTTTCTTACATTATAAAATTCGCCCGATCGAGAGATATTCCTAAACTATGTTTTATTAATGAATATTATGCTTTTCACTGCTATTTAAAATAAATAATTTACTATTGCTCCACGCTATTGATTAACATGATGAAAATTGAGTATTACATAAATTTAATTCAGATCTTTATGTCTAAATGATTCATTTTATAAGTAGCCCGCCATCTAACGATAATTTAAGTCACTTATTTCTCGGGCGGATTAATATGCGTTTAACGAAGGAATTTTAATGTTTTTAATATTTTATCCTTAAGATATTGAATAAATTCTTTAAGTAAGTTGTATGCCCCCATTTGGGACTGCTTTTAGATCATTATTTCATTACGTTAGACTTAATTAGTATTTTAAGGCTGTATAAATCAGGGTAAATCAAACCTGACAGCTTTTGTAACGTGTCCCGGTGATAACGTTCCTAATTCAAAAATGGCTTTGTCATACTTTCTCTCGTTAATGGAATATATATATAGCACAATTCTCGACAGAGCGTGGAGGCCCCAGCTCTTACAGATTGTCTTAGGTTAGGTAAGCGCTGCTATGGGTTAACATTCGACGAGTCGGAACCATAGTATCTTGCCAACCAATTCCCGATGCTATCCATCACAAGTGCGGATAAGCTTATTTTTCTTCGCTCCCAAATTGATGAAGCTCCTCGTCCGCTCAGGCCTTATCATGTGGTTCACACGTTATCGTTCCTATCCTTTCATATGGTTCAGATGTCTATAAGCCGTAATGATATAATTTCCCTAAGCCATCCCAAAATTCTCGTTATAGTTTAAATTTAATTAACTTTATTATATATATTATCGCTTATTAGCGCTACCCATCCTTCGTTCAACCGCTATTAATACATCATTAATTAACTATTGAGAAAATCTATAAATGTTGACTCGCACGACAATATCAAAATGATCATGCTTTTCCTATTTCTCTTCGCAGATAAGAAATAAATGAATCATCTCATAATGTTCCAAAATAATTGATCTATAATTAATGTACCTTCCATGAAATCCAAATGTAATCAAAACTTGTTAGATCATTTATTATTTAAAATATAATCGTTATAAAAGCTCGCGTATAGTTATCAAATTATGTTATATTCATCTTAATTTAAATGTAATCATATGTTGAATAAAAACCCTCGTACTGTTATTAAGTTTGGTCATATTCTATGTAATTTAAAATCTTATAAGCATTCATTCTAAAAGCTATTGTCATTGGTTAGTTTCCTTAATTTAGGAATATCATAGCATGAGTAATAGCAACCCGTTAAATCACATTAGCATATTAAGCCGCATCTGTTCAAATAATTAATTTATCATTATGTATATTTAGTGGTGCATATCCATCAAACCTTGTTATGTTATCCGGTTTGACATGGAATGCCCAAGTGACCATAAGTGAAACCTAAATCGAGTGTTCAATATATATAATTTCTAATTCATTGTAAATCTCCATATCTAGTGATTCACATGATTAATCAATTATTATTAATATTACGTTTAATAAATTTACATTTAATAAGCTATTTTTTGGATATTTTTGTTGGTTTGTGTGTGCACATCTATCATTACTTTGCATTATCAATTAGTTAAGCCATAGGTCTCTTGTATCTTTGCTGAACCTTTCTGGACCGGAGTAAATTGAAGGGTAGGCTGCTATCATCAGAAATGTTGTTTGTAATGTGATAGACTTGGGAAGTGGGCAATAGGGCGGAGTTCATGAGTATCCCTGACCTGTGTATCTCGTATATGATTGAACTCTAGGTACTTTTGCTTAGGTCCTAATTCTTGTTAGACGAACATACAATTCTGACCGGTACAGTACTTTTCCCATTTAACATTAACATCTTTCTTACTTTTTTTGTCTTTAATAGCACATATTCTCTTCATACTTTCCCCCCCTCTTTTACTAACTCTTATGTTTTTATTATTTTTGTTTTTCTGAATATTCTTACCTAAAAGCCTATTTGCCAGTTTCTCTATTTCAGCACAACAGGCCTTATACTCATCCCCAATCAACTCTTACATGGTTTCTTCAACTTTTATTTTATACTCTTCTAACTTACTCTTATCATTCACTTTCCATCCACATTTTTCACTATCATTTCTACTTTTATTTCTACTTTCCATTACATTACTAACCATTTCTATTATAAAGAAGTTATCATCACTATTACATACTCCGGCTTCATTATCAAACATTTTAATTTTCTGTACTTTATTCATTCCCTCTTTCATTACTAATACATAATATATTGTGTAGAATATATTATTTCTAGACCATGTATATTATCCCTCATAAATATATGATAAATTTCCAATGCTTAAATTTATTCTCTGACAAAAATTCTTCAAAAGCTATCCATTCTTATTACCTACATCATCAATTTCTTCAATATGCCCATTCATATCCCCTGTATCCATTATTCTCTTTCTCTTTTTTTTAAAATTCTGCATATCCTTTACTAGGCATTCATATATGCTACAGTTCCACTCCATTATAGTTCGACTATCTCCAATAGCTATATACACTATAGCCGCCATCTATTCCTGTCTTCCTAATCTTATCTCAAACCACAAATGTTCTGACATTTAATAGTATTTAAATATTTTTTGACATAACTCCTGTACCACTATTTCTTTTTACTTTTTCTTTTCTATTTATGCTCTGCCATAGCAAGTCTTCCAGAATATGTTCTATTTTTTCTTAGATGTGTTTCCACTATTGCTAATATCTCAAGCTCTTAATTTTTAATTGCCTTGCTTAACTCCAGCCACTTTTCTGATCTCCTACAACCTTGCATATTCAAATAACTAATTTTAATATATGACTTCTTTCCTAATTACTCTTTTATGAATTCCTTTGCCTCTTTCTTCTCCATTACATTTATAAATAACTTGCTTACCATTAATTTTACAGATCCTTTCTCTTTCCACATCTATATTTATATCTAAATCAGCTATATTTTGTTTATTTCTTATATCTCGTCCATTCTTCTCCTTTCTCATAACACTACAATTTAAACCCCCATTCCCCTTTATAAGTTTCCCAAACTATGTTCTTTATAAATCAGATCCCCTAAAACTTTTACTTCCTTGTTTTCCTAAGTGCAATCTATCTTTACTATATAACTCCCTCTTTCCAATAACAAATCTCTTACATTTACAAACATAACATCATTTCTCTCCCACAATTTTTTCAATCTCTCATTTATAGAACATGACCTATCTAACATATATCTCTTGTCAAATCTTGCTAATAATCCAACTATTCCTACTCTTCCTTTAATCTTACTCAAATTGCTAATCAATTCTATGTTCTCATCCATTACTCTCTCTGATGGCTCTAACAAATTTTTAGTCCCTACCATAATGTACACATTTCTATTCTAGGTGTTAGTGACCTAGTGGCACCCTTAGTGATCAAAAGAAGATCAAAGTGATCATTACAATATATAATTTCTTACAAAAATAAGATTTCATCTATAATTTGATATTTAGAGATTATTAAAATATGAGGCTCAGCTTTTTTTTATAATTACTTATAGTGATTTCAGAATACCTTATAATTGTCCTGAAATTACATCAATATACATAAATCATGTTCTGTGTGGGGTAAATGGTATGCTTATAAACAATCAACAACTAAATATAGGTGGTCCATTCTATATTTACATTTGCTGATGGTTAGTTTACCTGCTTCCACTCAAATTTCAAAAACAAAAAATAATATAAACTTCCTATAATTTTTCTTTTTAAAATTTTTTAATAAATTATTTAAAGTAGCATCCTTCACCAGGTTTATGCTAATTTCTTTACAAAGTATATTATGACTTTTTAAAAAACCTTATAAGATGTTATGTTGTTTGGACAGCAGTTCTCATCTGATCGCTAACATTAGGCAACATCAGGCTCAGTTAGACTTAGATAAGTGTTTCCCTAGAACCCATTCAGAAATTAGTCACTTTTTATATAATTGTTGCACAATACAATGGTTAATGCGTATCTGCCATTGACAACATCTGGAAATTACATTCTGGGAGAAATGAATTTTAAAATGTTTAAAATGACAAACACATTTAAAATTTTTGTTTTAGATATATTATCAAGAGCTATTTTAATAAGCTATCTAGTATAAGTATCTATATAAATATACAGTTTCAAGGGCCTATAATCTATCAAAGATGTGTTGAACAAAATTAATAAATTAATTGTTGAATTTTAGAAGAGGAATAAAATTTGATAAATTTCATTAAAAATCTTTATTTCAATTTTTTTTACTTATATTATAATGTGGGATGTGATGAGACACTCCTTAAGTCATACTTTGGTTTAATTCAGAAGGTTTCTTTTTGTCAGCAGTTTTCTTGTAAATTCTCACAACAATAAAAAATTTGAGACTTTCCTGTCACAGAACATGATATACAGTAGACTATTTCCAAAGGTGAAGAATCCTGCCCTTCTGAAAAGTGTGCATTAATGATCACAATATGATTGCATGCCACTAACATGAATAAAGTGTAAATGTTGTATTTATAATTTTTTTCTAAAGAAAATAAACTGTAAATATTGTAATTATTCTACAATGATTTCTTTTTTAAAAATAATAGTAACAAAAAATAAAATGTAAATATTAAATATGATGTTTCCTAACAGGCTTTTTATAAACATTTATTCAGAGCCCCTGAAACTGTAGATTTATCAAAACTACTGGCTGCCATCTTGGTTTACTTGAAAACTCATAAGCACTTTTTTTTTTTAAATCAAACTATTTTTTTTAAATATGTTCAACTATTAATAATGACACACAGTTTAACATATATAACAATATTTTGAATAGCATTATTTCATTTGTTTTAGGTATTATGGCCTGTTAGTAATAATGTCTGCATGAGAATTAAACTAGTAACCTTTAAATTCATGAGTGCTGATTTAAAATGATACTCTAAACAACAAAGTTATTACTTTAAATACAGTATTCATGATTCTAAAGATCATTAATTCAATTCCCATTTTCATATAAAAATACTGGTCAAGTGAACAATACCTTGAAAAAAATAATAATGATTAGTTAAAATGGTGTGTTCTATACTAATTCATTACTAACAGCTAAATGTATGTATAATAATATAAAGTTTAAATTTTTGAATAACATTTAAGTAATTCAATTAGTTGATGAAAATATCAGACAATCATTAATATATTTTTGTACTATAGTTTTATTTGTATTTAAAAATATTGCATTATTAAATAAAACACTAATTTATAGATTGCTTTTATCATTTATGTAATTGAAGATAGGATGGAATAATACATACATCAAAATAAAATTGGTTATACAAATTTTGTGCCGAATTTTTTATAGCAAAGCTAGGCCATTCATATTATTTATTTGTCAAGTCAAAAAAAAATTTAGTTTAATCAGTATTTATGGGTTTATTAAATTTGTTATATAGTTTAGCTATCTTTATCTTGTAATTAAATTTCCATGCTACTTGTGAGTTTTCCTGTAAATCAAGATGACAATTTATATTTTTGAAAAATATACAGTTTCAAGGGCCTACAATCTACTGAAGATGTGTAGGTTGTTAAATTAAAACAAAATTAATAAATTGATTGTTAAATTTAGAAACAAAATAAATTCTGATAAATTTTATTAAGAAACTTTATTTCATTTTTTTTTTTTTACTTATATAATAATTGGAAATGACAAAACATTCTTAACATTGTCATACTTTGGTTCAATTCAGCAAGTTGTCAGGAGTTTTTGTGTTTTTGGTAAATTGTATTAATGATAAAAATTTGGGACCTTCTTATCACGAGTCAGATGATGTATATTGGTTTAACCCAATTCGAATACTAGGTGAAAGTACCTTGAGACCACCCATATGTGAGATATAAAATCAAGAATACTATGGCCTCGGCCCTATTCACCTATTCTCGAGTCTAACTATGAACCAACATGTCTGAGATATGCTTAAATTATTTTCTCACCTGGCCCAAAGCATAGCACCACGGAGAGACATGGACGAGAACACTTACGAGACTAACTAAGTTAAATGTGCATAAAAAATATATGACATATGTGTTTGTGCATGCCTGGATCATTGGACAAGCATTATAACAGATTGAAATAAAATTAGAAGACTTAAGCTTTTAGATTAAATAATATATTTTAATAAATGTGATTTTCAGATATGAGAAATGTTTGAGCTACCTCCACTATTCCCCTATTGATTAATGATAAATATTAGACAATAAAACGGATAGTAATGACATAATATTTTGTGATTTAAGTCTATATCTTCCCACCTTTAATAAAATTATTAACTCGAATCCTCTCGATAGAGCACAATTAAAATAAATCTTTCATAAAGCATTTTCTAATTGCTTTGTGCTTAAAAACAATTTTAAAATATTTAAAGCATCTGTAACTAAGATATAAGTATGGGACTAAAGGGTGGACAAAAGAGGAATTATCAAGGAGATCAAGTTGGCACACAAAGGAAACAGATTGTGATAGAGTGGATTATTTCCAAAAGTATGGGACTGCCCTCCCCAAAAAACATGTGTTAAAGATCATAATATAATAGCATGTTGCCAACATAAGTAAAGTGTATAGATTGTATTTTTCTCCCATTTTTTTATTAATAAGTTAATACAAAAAAAAATGTAAATATTAAAATTAATTTTTCACAATAATTTCTTTTTGTAAAATAACAGTAATAAAAAATAAAATGTAAATATTAAGTACAATGTTTTTTAGCAGGCATTTTTGTGTAAACACTTTGTGGGACCTTCTGAAAGAGTATATTTATCAAAAATACAGGCTGCCATCTATTTATAGGAAAACTCACAAGTACTATTTTTCTATCTCTGATCCAAAGGACCATCATAGATAACACAGTAGCATAAGAGATCTTCTTTGGTTGACAAAAAGAACGATTTAGACATTAACAATTTGTAAGCATTTACCATGCTGTTCTTTAAAAATATTTTGTCATGTGATCTTGTAGTTATTTTTAATTATTCTATCTACAGTTTTATAATTTTTTTAATAATATATTTTGTAAAAATTATTATTATCAAAATTTATTTCAAACTTTTTGTTTGGGTCTTCTCTTTCAATTTTTCTATTATCAATTAAATAATATGCTTTAATTGCACAATAAGGCTTCTGGACCATTATACAACCCAATGTTCATATTTATAATATTTTTAAGTCCTCTTAATTTTGATTTTATCAAATTGATTATTTATTGTTATTAAAAAAAAGTGTTATTATCTGCAAAGATAATATTTATTGTTGTTTTATAGTTAAAAATAACAAACAACACAAAATGGCTCTTAAAAAAATAAAAAAGTTTGTTAACTATCCAAATTCATTATTTAAATGACTGTAATTTTATATCATTTAATCAAAATGTTATTCAGTTAATTGTTTTTATGTTCAAATTAACTTTAATGAGTTTGATGATTAACATTTGATGATAAACTAAACAACAGAACTGAACTCTTACTTAACATGCAAACTTTTTCTAAAAATTACAGGAGTGACTCTAAGATCTTGAATTGTAATAGGATCAATAAAGCAACTGATTTTGTATTGATTTTAGGGGATAATCTTAGTAAAATGGAACTTTTTTATACACATATAATTTTATAATTTGTCAACTTTTATTATTTAAACAAGTTACAAAATGACATTTGACCTTTCATAACCATTGAATTTTATTATCTTAGACCCTAAGTTATTATGAATTTTTTAAATGGCACTTTTTATTTAATCTTGGAATCACACATATTTAAATATATAAATATAAATGGATCAATGAAATAAGAAAGTGTGCATGGGTGATATGGAGAAGAGAAGCTAAAGATAGGAGAAGATGGATTGAACTTGGAGAGACCTTCATCCTGCAGTGGATTGATAATGGTTGATGATGATAAAATCTATTAACATTATTTATTTGTGCTTTATGTGAAAGCATAGATATTTAAAAGTGAATTGTTTTATAAGCTCTGCCTTTTCAATTAATGTTAATCTAATATAAAGAGAAGCTTTAGTTAAATTATCATTAAAATTTTTAATATCAAATTGAATGTTGTGAATCTGTTTAAAAAACACTGAATTTCTGTGATTATTATGATCTTAACTGGTCCCCTGAACAGCTTATGATGTCAGGTTTGATTGGCAGGAACATGTGTCTTGTGAGAGATTAGTTGGTTAATCATCAAGAATTGATAAGACCAATTTTTTTTTATAAAGAACTTAAATAAATAATGAAAAGAAATTACATATTTATATCGTATTTAATTAATTAATATTTAAATATATCCATTTAATAGCAAATATAATGTTTTTCTCCTAATTCTTATTGTAAATTAAACTCTTTCATAAAAAATAAGCAATTATAATGATTTTCTATGACAAAAATGTAATTTATCTTTCAAAAGTAACCTTTATTAGTAAAAGGATTACAAAAATTTTGGGTACACTTACCCATTGAGAATTACAAAGTGTTCAATGTGACAAACAAGGTAAAACAATTATTGATTATATAAAGTAAATATGCTTGATAACAATTATGTCCATTAAAGAGTTGCGATAATGTTGATATTAATGTGTATCTGAACATGAGTATCTATGCATGGATCTACATTGCCTAGCTACTGAGAAGCCATCCATCATCCAATGATCCCACCCCTGGGGCCCCGAAGCGAAGACCCAAATGCTTCAGCTGAATAGGTGGACAAGTCCAGCATTGCTCCAACCACCACAACAGGCAGCGAGGTCCAAGGCTCAAGTCCATTGAATAATAAATTCTCAACCTGCAGCCGAGCCATGCCAAGTCCATTCCAGATGCCTCTGTCTCCCAATCAACAGCCAAATGTGCAGGGACCAAATTTGGTCTACCTGCCCAGAATTGGAAAGCCAACTAAGAAAAACTAACACATAGCGAGCACAGATCTGCACTGCCTAAAACCAACCTATCAAGGGGGCACAGCAGCCAACCAGAGCAGGAATGGTGCTGAGACTTTGACCAGGTACCCTCCCAGAAGGTTTTCCAGGTAGCGGCAATAATTGTCAACAGCCTGCACCAAAGAACCAGCCTGCTAACGACCGCCAACACCCCCGAGGAAGAAAAGAGAAGTGCAGACCCATGCTCAGAAAATAATTGCAACAAAGCCTCCATCAAAGTTACAAAATTTAGAGGTGGCCCAAATCAGACCAACCACCTTACAAACTCTCAAATTTTAAAGTTAACCAAAGGAAAAAAATGGTTAGCTCAAATCAACACTGCCATAATAAACAAGCCATCAGGGGGTTGAAACAGCCTCCAAAGTCTGCTTCATTGTTGTTAACTCTTGATACATGTCATATATTCTAAATACTAGTTTAAATCATCTGACTGCAAGGTTCTCCAGGGATTATGATCTAGCTTATATAATTCCATTTGGTTATTCCAATTATGAACAGAGTGATTAGCATTGTAGGATTCTTGCTTATTGTTTGGTTGTACAGTAGAGCTGAATGGCAACCAACCTGTTATAGTAACTAGTTTCTGTAACCATGATGTGGACTTGATTGTAGTAGGATTCCAACTGGGACTCTTGTATTGATCCTATTTGAATTCTGCTATTGTGAATTTAAAATATATAGAAAAGTTTGAAATTGAGACCCAATGGATGTGTTTATTTAATTAAATTATAACTCAAAAACACTGATCTGTGAATAAATGAAGTATATAAACTATTAATAAATACATTATAGATATTACATATTGAATTTATTAAAATACAAACCAAATACTTCAAAGTAATAAAATAAAAGTAGAAATAGTCAAGCGTTGGTGGCCTAGCGATTACATATCGGCCTTACAAGCAGCTGGCCTGGGTTCGCTTCCCGGTGAACGCTTTGATATATATATAAAGTAGAAATCAACAAATTAAATTTGCTCGATTGCTAATTTCTATTTATTTTAATTAAACGATGATATGGATTTTTTTTTTAAAGGTTAATTTACTGTAAAATAAACTGCAAACTAAAAAATTTGCAAAATTATATGCTTAGTTATAGGAAAGAGATGTTAATTTAATTCAATATTCTCTGACTTTCTTCTTTTTTTTTTTTTAGATATTAGTTGAGAATGCGATTTAAAATAAATAATTTATATTTTAGCATAAAGAAAAGAAAATATGGATATGTAATTAATAAATATAGAGAGATAAAGATGAATAAAGTACCTACAAGTTTTCAAATGTTGAAAACAAATTGTACTGGTAAAAAAAGTTTTTTTTTTTTAAATATTGATGGTTTAATTAAAATTAAATCCAGAAATCACATGTTGATAAAAACAACTGATTAGTGGGATTTATAAGATTAAAATAAAATAAAAAACAAAGAAAGAAAAATGAAGAAAAAAGGCTAAGGGTGATGGTAGATATTTTCTCATTGCGTTAGCATATTTATATATATGGAAAAAGAAAAGAAAGAATAAAGAAGATGCGATACAAGAATCATAATGCATATAGAGAGTATCATGCAGTTAAAAACATAAGCAATTTTTTCAATACTCACCAACACAGCAGTAGTTGTCTTTTACCCAATAATGCAGTGACAGTTATTTGTCTTAAAATAATGTTGCTGATAAAAGGACTTTTGAATGGCAATTTAAATATAGCTATAATGATATAAATTTTTGAATGATGGTAACTATCACAGATATGCACTAAACCATTAAAAGTGCATTATTTGTTGCCTTAAAACACATAGTTTTCATAGTCCTACCATCTCAATCCTGAAACAATACCTGTCTTAAGTGTAGAAAAGATGATGGTGTGAGATACAGTTGTCATCTTCCCATGGTAGAAGTACTTTGTTCTTGCTCATAGTTATTAAGATTACTTACTGAAATGAAACAATTCCAGCATTAAGAAGTTAAAATTTTTACACTTAAGTCAACAGGATATGATTTTTGTTTTAGATCAAAGGAAGCACAGCATGTGACAGTGCAGAATCATAGGCTGTGGTAAATAGGTATATCTATGATTAATAGTATATTCATTAACTGATCAAAGAAACTGTATTTATGCAAGTAAAAAGCCTCAATAATTTAAAAAAAATTTCATTAAATATATATATATATTGAAGCAGTGCATATGTATGCAGATAAACTTACTTCATGTTTACTCAGATTAACCTATCTCCTATCGTATATATAAGTTTAATAATAGTAATATTTTAAGTGCTATAGATATTGATAAAATAAAATATACTTGGATATCAATACCATTTATTTGTAATGAACAAGTGAAAATTATAAAACATATATATAAAAATATATGTCAAGTCGAATTTTATACTACTCCTAATTTAAATAGATTAAAAAATAACTCAAAAAATTGATGTAGTATTTTAAATCAAAGTTGTGCAATACATAAATGGCTGTGTGTTTGTGGAAAGGGATATATAGATGAATCTTGATGTACATTGGAGAAAAGATCAAAGGAGCATTTGTTGTTATATAAACGAGTACAAAAATCAAGACAAGAGAATGTTAGAAATGATGATGTATCACCATCACTAATTTTTGATCATAATGTAATATGTAATTATGGTTTTAATTTTGATTTTAATAAAGTTAAGATTTTGTGTATTGAAAGAAATAATAATAAACACAAAATTAAAGAAGGTATGTTAATAAAAAGTGAAAAGCAACATTTGATAAATAGACAGGCTGCCAATATAAAAATTAATGAATTGTGGGAAAATTGATGTATGATGTATTACTTTTTGTTTACATTAGTAATGGTTTTTTGTAATACAATTTGAATCTAGTTGATAACGACTACATAGATAGTTGAAAGTACTTCTATTAAATTGTGGTATATATTTGTTTTTTTTTTTTTAAATATTTTTTACTGTATTAATTATTGTATAGTTTTGAATAATTATATATATTATAACCTACACTCCCAACACCGCACATATATATTCCATGAACGAAATGCCCAGGCGCCAGTTCTATTAATGAATAGAACAATATAATATATAATATAAAATTATTACTGAGACTCTATATTTAAGTTTATGTTCAGCTCAGCTCAGTGGGAGGCTATAGGCAGTTCATAAGATATACAATAATAGATGAATAAAGAAAGAAATATTATAAAACATTCAATATAACGTAAATTCCTTTGTTAATTGATTGTATGATAAAGAATCATAATGTTTACTTAGTACGGTCTATTAAAAGTATACTTTAAACTTAATTTCTTCCTTCATCCAATTATAACATATATCAGCTTGCTATAATTATATTCGTAGATAATTTTGTTACTTGGCAGATCATAATTTAAACATTTACTCTAATGCCAATCAAGAAATAAATAATAAGATCTCAGGGAAATCAATAAACACAGTTGAATTAATAAACTCCATTGCCCATAAGTTATAATTATAAAGTATGCTAAAATATAATGAAACAAATTGACTAAATATTTTACTGTGCTTCAATAATAAGATAATGACAGAGATATTTTAATCTCATATCATCATCTAACGAATATACTGACTTGGCAACCTTTCTAATATATTTATCAAGTGGCAAATACTCTTTATAATGTTTGGATTAAGAAATACAACACTGTCAGACACTAGCAAATTTAATATGATAACTTTAAAATAGTATATCTGTTTTATAATAGTTTTATACAATGTGGAGATGTGGAAATGGAAATACGAATGTATACAAAAAAATAACTCACGACACAGTTGTTTTAAATTTAAATAACTAAATACATCATTTATTACAAATAAACAAAATAAATTGGGATGAACATAATATTTACAAAATAGATCTTCGTTTTATAGACCTTTAAATTATTAAATAAATCTTTAGCATCAGTTTGGGATTCCTACTATCTAAACAAACTAATAATAAACTTAAAGATCCCGACTTGGAACACATACTTGCTATGTTTATCCATACGACAATGACTAAATGAAATATCATATTATTATCACAACAAAAAAAATATATAAATACTTTCGAGAGGATATTACGGTTGATTGACAAAATAAATCAAACCATTAATCTTTGGCTTTCAGCAAAACAACTTTCTCTAATTGACTAAATAATAATTCCAATTCCTTATACCTTTCATACATAGCAAAAATCATGTTTATTCTGATGATTTGATGATTAATTTTTACTTAAATAGATACATTGTATTTTAAAATACTTATTTCTTGTTTAAATCTTAATGTTTTATACCTTTATTAACTGAATTTAGTATATTTCCAAGCATTTATTTCTCATTTTTATATTTCATAATTCTATACCCCAATTCGCGATATTATTTATATTACGCATGTGTGTGTGCGTTCAAGCAGCAATACTATAAAACAATCTTTTCTGTAAACTCTCCCTTCATTAAGAAAATATCATATAATTAATTTATTTCGAACAATGTCGTAAATCTTCAATAAATATGACACTAGTACTACATCCAGAATTAATCTAACAATTTGTCTAACCACTTTTTTTTTTATTAACACAAAGCTATATTTTATGATTTTACATACAACACGTTATAAAGGGAATATATATGAGGAGCAGATAAACATCTATTGAACACTTCTACCAGAATTCACCTAATTCCACATATACCTTTGGTGGAAAACATCTACTCAACACCAAGAATCCAAGAAAAACGTCATATCACTTCCTAAGCATCATTTAATCATCTTTTAACAATAACTCCTTTACTTCTAAATACATTATTTGGTGGGGATTTTAAATCCTCTTCACCAGGGCCCTAAGAACATCATTTCAACAATATCATAAATCATACACATATAAAATAAACTAGGCTCTACTCATGGAAATTATTAGCATATATCAAATAAGCAAGATCTCCTATCCCTATAAATATTACAACGCAGTCAGATTTCTTTCTATTATCATAGCTTCTAAAATATTGAACCTTATAAATACATGCTAGCAGACAAATAACTACAGATAATATATCAATCTGTTCAACTCAGGAAATACGACAGTGTACGAATTTATACATAAAATATTCACAAATTATACTCTATCACACAAATATTACAATTGTGCAAACAAACACACACTCGCGAACAAAAGTATATATAATATTAACCCTAAATTACACACTAAGTAGGTAATATGATAATTAAATATTGCATTAAGGTATAACTGTTTTAATTTAATAAGCTTTAGGTTACTTTTAAGATTTAATACTTCTAATTATTATGAACGAACTTTATTTTTATATTTAACAAACTATTTTTATTATACGTTCGTTGATTCAAAAAAAAAAAAAATAATAATAATAATAATTCTCACTTTAAGATAATAACATATGCAAAATAAATGTAAATCTCTCTAATAATAAATATATTATTAAAAATATTTCCTTCATTCTCTTAAGGAAAATAATAAGACCTATTTGAACACAATCAATATTTTTACCGCGTACTATTTTTTTTAAGTAGCGCATTTTCTGAGACGGTCTTGAAAATCAAAATAACATAGATTATTACATAAACATAATAATAATAAAGCTTCTCTATCCATTATATACATTATATGAGTTAAGTAATAAAAAAAATTTAAAAGATAAAAACACAAAAGTTATTAGTTTTGTAATCTGAATAACAGTTCATTTGCCAAGCTTCCTCCAGAATATTATAATAAACAACGTAGAACACATTTCAAACCGACTTTAAATTAAATGCACTTCTGCAGTATAACTTAAATATATATATATATATGTAAGTTTAACTTAAATAAACCCACTACTTTCCAATATTCATAACATATCCATTGAGATACCAAATCACAAGCAGTTAATTTCTCCTTTATTATACTGAGAAATATACGATATTCGTGCCGTTCTGGGTTAAATAGGCAATTGTCCTTATTATTTTGAATAGCATTATCCACTGTAAATTGTCTTTAGTAATTCTGTGATTAATAATGCTTTATTTGATATTCCGTTTTTTATTGAAGAGAACTAAATTTACCAGCAATTTTGTCCATCAAATTCGATTCAAACAGAAGTAGTTATATTTTATTTCCTTAATTTATAAGTGTGTATTAGCTCCAGATATATCCAATAGTGAATACTGTTATCTAATTATGAAGAATTTAAACATGGTATGCTCTATCAAGATAGACACATTCTTAAGTCTATGTATAATCCTCGCAAGACATAGCACGAAAAATAGTGAGAATAATATGTATTTTATATAACAGTTCTGCACACGTTTTCCATATATCAAAAAAAAAAATACGTTGCTTAATGATAAAATAATAATACTTATGTGAATCATTCTTATTTAAAACTGAAATAAAATAAAATAATATAGACTGCATGAGATTAATATACATCTTTACAAGAGCAATAGTGACGAAAAGATTAGTTTAGAATGTTTAAATTGAAAGAGAATAAGCAAAGCCGAGTACCTTTATAAAGTTTAGTGCTGCATATTGAAATTAGTTCCTTCCATGATATATTTCTTCTAATCTGACTTCAGCAATTAACTTTAGTTGTTTGAAAAATATAAGCCACTGTCTTTTTGGCTATAATTCTTTACAAAGCTAATTTTTTTACATACTGGAGATCTTTGTTACAAGCTCTCTCTTTTGCAACAGTTCATTTTTCTTTTTTGTCTTTTTACTAGCTTACTCCCACGCATTTTGCCAGCTCTGCTAATTACACATTCAAAAAAAAAAAAGTCTTTACAACAACAACAAAAAAAAGATTTTGATTTTCAGAATTAAATGACAAAAAAAAATAATACAAATAATTAAAATAAATATCTTTTACAAACTTAAAAGAAAACTGAATATTAATTAACCATCAAATAAAAATGATTGATAATTTATTTAATTTGTAAAATAATTTATTGATCTAACTATCTATTAATTATTGGAAAGAAATATATATATGTTAATTATTTAAGATAATTACTCTAGTTTAACCGTTTCTATTGTGAAGGTACTATTGTTTGCTATTATTTAAAGGATGAAAATGAGATGAAACCTAAGGCAAAATCATACAGGCATACACATGCATGCACTACAATCTAAACATTGAACTGTCTTAACTAAACATAATTAAAGCTGCTATCTGTTGACAAGGATAAGAATTAATAAATAAAGGATTTTAAAACCATTCAACTAAATATTACACTAACATAGGATCACTTTGCATTTTTCCAACAAAATATATTAATTTCATTAACAAACCACCCCCCCTTCCTTACATTATATACCCTATTAACCACAATAATACTAATAAATACCTATCAAATGGTCAATAAACTACATAAGCAACCCATATTCAAACTTTAAATGATCTTGTTTAAAAAATTTAAAAATTCCAAGGCTATTTCATTTTTTTTATTATAATACAATATAGCTATTTATTTAAGATACAAGGTATCTTGAACCCTTGTGCCCATTCAGATGGTCACAATGTATATATATATTGTGCCAGGCACATTTGATGTGACCAAGCACAAGACAATGTTAAACAAAGTAATGGCTGAAAATACGTAAAAAGCCATTAAATGGGGGGGGGGGTATACAATTTATATAATCAAACTTGTTATAAATTAAGAGAGAGAACTGTGTCTATATCATAAACTCACACACATTTATGATTAAAGCCAATATTTAAAGGCTAAGAAATATGTATTTTTGATTTTTTTTTTTTTTAAAAAAAAAAATGCCAAATTGTATTTATAATTTTAAATATTTTTGTTTGTTAAAGAAACGGTCTTTATTTTATAAATTGTGATTCTGTATTTTTTTTTTTTTTGAGTGTTTACCATCAATGTAAAAAGGCAAATTTAAAATAATACTGTTAAAAATAAGTTAAAAATAATATCAAAATCGAAGGTTTAATGGTTGTTTTTCTCTTCAGTTGCATTTGAGCAAGATAGGGGGGGTCATTGTCTTAAATTTAAGAAAAGCCTAAAGGCAATCTTATTTCCTGTCCATTATAAAATAATTTCAACTGGACAAAAAAAGTTGATTAAACTTGCGATAATGCTGGGAGAGAGGAATGTCCAATTTAAGTGAAATATATTTTTTTAAAATTTCGATTGTGATAATGTAATTACTAAAGAAAAATGAAAAAGATGTTATCATTTATTAAAATTTTCATTAGTGATATAGAGATCTGAATGGAGATATAAAAAAAAAACTAATTGGAAATCAAATTCTTAAGGCACTTAGGCGATTGCATTGGAATGTTTCATGAGTCGTCTAAACCAATTAGTAAAAACAAAACAAAAAATATTTAATTAATTGATTTTTCTTTCTTGGAGGGGATACCTGAATTGAAGGGGTATTGAGGAGAAATAGTTCTGTTCTGAAGTTGCAAGAAGGCAGTTCATTTTTGTTCTCCAAAGACAAATCTTATTAGGAACCTAAGTCTAAGTTTATTGTTAAGCTAAGGCTGGTAATGGAACCATGCAAAGTCTAGCAACCTTTTTAGCAAGGATGCTGACTCTGATTCAACCTAATCCTGGAGATTTACTCTAATAAAAAATTCATTCAGTCATTCTAAATCAATGGACACTAAGTCATGCAGTCATTCAAATAACCATTCGAGCAGTTAACCCGGTGAGTAGTCAACATCGGACGATTAAGTGGTGTAGAGTAACGTCAGTTATCTAGCCAACTATTAGAAAGTTAAATGATGGACAGATGATTATTTTAACATATACTTCATTAATGTCAGTGGAAGTTTAATTACAATATGCCATTGAAGCAAATAATTGACCTAGAATTCGTAAAACAAGAAAAGATTGTTTATAGTGTATAATATCCGTTGTCCAGCCTAAAGATGCAAATAAAGCACTTTCCTGTAGGTAGAATGATTCTGGGGTAGAAGCCCACTTCAGCATATCTGTCCAGCTCTGCTCCTGCCATCCTAACAGAATGTAAACACCGAGATTCAAACACCAACATGATGATGATCTATTCTATGAACTCTTGCTGCAGTCAAGTCCAGCCCTTGCCGCAGTAGATGCATAGCCCACTCAAAACTCATAGAAGGGTGAAGCTTATAGACTTTATCGGGTATACTATTTGTTTTGTGTGTTTATTCTATTTAAAATTTAATATGCATTTAGTAAATATATGTCTTATGTACATACGTAAACAAACACATCTTTCATGTAACTTGTTAAATTTTCCTTGTTTGCTTAACAAGCGTTTGTGAGTTTATAATCTACAGATCCCTATCTCTCACATATTAAATATTTAATACATTTTTCTTTTTAAGAAATAAATTTTCTTTTATTTAATTTAAATATTGCTTTGTTAAGTATTTCTTTATGATTATAATTTTTGTTTTATTAAAATAATTTATGTAGTGTAGTATTCGTTTGTATATTATAAATGGTATGGGATAACAGGTTAATAAAAGATTTATAATATAATTTTAAAGTGACTACTGCCATATATTTTTATTCTCTTTGTCATTTACTTTCTCTAAGTATATTATTAATTAATTGTGTGAGTTTTTCGATCCCCATTCTTTAAGTGAGAATAGGGTACGCTGAGCTAGCAAATGGGATATCATCTTACCGGGTCTTAAATCTTTATTTATCACAATGATACTTATTAATTTTGTTTGAATAATTATTTATATTCATATATTCCCAATAATAATTGAACTTGCATATCCTTTCAGAAGGATTAGTTTTTCTACTGGGAATGGCGCGAGGGGTTGGTTTAGAGTCATCCCCCAAGATATGTAAGAATCAATCTTTTTATAAGTATCTTCTGTGTCCATAATTTCTCCTTATTTCGGCATGTCACCATATTTTTTTTCATGTTCGATTTGTGCGCATGCTCATATTAACAGAGTAAGCGGTTGACCAGTCCAGACGTAAATTTTGGCACCTAATGTGTTGGGCCATATCTAATATGGCCAGTATAGGAAAAACACGACCACTAAATGTAACTAAAGAAAAGAGAAAATCTCACAAAATCTCAAAAGTATTGGGAACAATTTTTTTTATAGAGACAATATTTAAAAAAAGAGAAAAGAGTTTACAATTATGAAACTTAATAAATAAGAATTTGAAACTTTATTTTGTTTTTGAAGCGACCCTCATCACTACAATATTATTGATTAGATTGTTTTATATTATTGATTAGATTGTTTTAGCTATATATAAATGTTTATAGTAAAAATAAATTAAAGAGTAAGATAAATAAAATGTTGTAGAAAGAAATATATAATGTATTATATAAAAACAGGTGGCAAATCTTAATAAATAAGAACTTTAAACTTTATTTTGTTTTTGAAGTGACCTTTCGTTACTACAATATTATTGATTTAGATTATTTTGCCATATATAAATGTTTATCATAAAAATAAATTAAAAAGTTAGATAAATAAAATGTTGTAGAAAGAAATAGACTACTGTATACAAGCGTAAACTATATATTGTATAAAAACAAGAGGCAGACTTGTAAAAAGAGAAAGTGGGAAAATAAATCTTTATTGAATAATGTAGAATTGTGAAATTGCATGATAGGAAATTTTGTTTTTGACAGCACATAACAGTTGGAATTGTAATGCTATTCACGATCAATTTCTTTTTTGTTTTGTCTTGAAAACAATTCTAATACATGTACAATTTAATGTTAGCTTAGTTTTTATATTTTTTATTATTGTTGTTTGAAGAGTGATCTCGGAATAAGTTTATTATTTATAGTCAATAAATGAGTAAGAGAAATATAATATGGAAGGGAGAAATAAATGATGGGAGGGATAAGGTGAGCTCAGCGTGGTGCGCACTGAATAATTTTATGAAAAGAAATAAAGAGAAAATAAGTGAATAAAAGTGTTAAACCATAATCTTAATAAGTAATCAAATAAAATATAGTTAAAGTGGTATAACAAAGCAAATATATATAAACAATTGAAAATAATACTGTATATGTGGACAAGATCACAGTCCAGAAGACAAAAGGTAGATATGAGTGAGAAGCAAGATGAAATAAATGGGGAAAGGGTGGTAATAGGCCAGCCTAAAATATTTGAAAGTGGAATAGATGCAGCAATGGAGCCACAAAGTGAATGAAAACCCATAGGGGAAAAAGAAAACCTGGTAATAATGATGGAAAGGTTTATCAATACCGTGAGACTAGACCTCAACCAAATGTCAATGGAGATAAAAGATATGAAAAGGGAAATGTCCAATGAAATAAAAGAAAGGTCAGAGAAAATAGTGTGAGATGTAACAAAGAAGCTCAATGATTTTCGGAAAGAAATGGCATTAGGGTTGAAACAAAACTCCAAAGTGTGGAGAAAGAATGTAAGGACCTCCAACAAATTAATAGTGATAGGCTGGAAGAGATCCAGACAAAGCAGCAGTTAATGGAAGTAGACTGCCAGGGAATACATAAAAAAAATAGATGAAAGGTTGAAGAAACGTTGAAATGTTACAACAATGGGATAGAGAAGCTAAAAATGCGTGTAACTGGAAACGATGAACAAATAGAGAATCTGTGCCAGATAGTTGGTCAAATTGAAAAACAGTTGATGGAAAAACAAGATATCACTATGATAAGAGAACTGAAAATGATAGTGGATAAGGGGAAGATTAGAATAAGGGAGATGGAACAAAGGGTGGAGGATATAAATAAAGCTAGAAAGAAAATAATGACAGGGGATGATGCAATACGTATGAAAATAGTGAAAGGATATGAGGATAATAGTGATTTGATAGTAAATCAGGGATCATATAGCAGAGAAGATGCAAAAGTAAGACCTAGGCAGCAAGAATTTGGAGAGGCTAAAATAGCAGAGGAGTGTCAGATATATCAATCTAACATTAACCAGTTTTTAAAAATTAGAATTTTTGAGGGGCAAGCTGGGGAAGCTCCATTGGAGCATATAAATAGCTTGGAAAAGTATTTCAGTGTTAACAGAATGGCAGAGAAAAATAAACTAGCCATTGCATGTAACCACCTACAGGGTGATGCTCAGTCATGGTGGGAGTCTTTGTTCCATCAACCATCGACCTTTGAGGGTTATAAAGAAGCACTAGTGAGAAATTTCTGGAGTGAAGAGTCCCAGGAGACCATCTTAAATCAGATAATGTAAGAGAAGTATAGGGTCAATGGTGGAGAGAACTATCTAAAATTTTGCCGAAGACAAATGGCTAAGCTAAGAACACTGAGTGCATGTTGCATGTCAGAAGGCCATATCATAAGGATAATACACCACAACCTCCGCTTTAGAATTGAGCAAATGCTTCTAACAGCCAATACAAATTCAATAGTCCATGGCTGAACTTCTAAGCATGGGAGACATGAGCCAGCAGGGCCATCTACCAGATAGAACCCATGAAAATGGCATCAATGCAATGGTTTGCAGGGAATACAAATATACAGGTGAACACAATCTTTGGTATAGTGATAAGCATTACAGAAATCTTAAGTGAATGACAAACAATGTTACTGTAGAGAAGAGAATCGATGAGCTAGTATATAAATGAAGAGGAAAGGGAGATAGATCACCTTTGCCTAGGCCTGGGTGTAGTAAAGATAGAAAGTAGGCTTTTATAGTAAATGGTCATGTCGTTTGAGGGTTGGATGTGTGGACTTCAGTTTTCCGAGTGTTGTGTATGTAGGTCGGTCTGTGCTTTCTGTGTCCTGGGGTTAGAGATGGTGAGAGTGCAGAGGAGTGGTTGGAGATCTTTGTGTGGTGTTGAAGTTCTGTGATGCTGTGGCAGAGTATGCAGAGATGAAAATTCCTCTGGGATCTATTCCATTTCAAAAGACTCTGTGAGCCTCAATAATGAACAAGCATGAGTGCAGTGAATGGGAAGAGATGAAAATTCCTCTAGGACAAATTCTTCAATAATGCAAAATACCCTATAAGTCTCCATAGAGAATGCAGCATGGGTGCAATTACGTATTTATATGTCAGTAGGACTCTTGGTTAAAATACCTGCCTTTTTGTTTTAAGATGTAGTCATTTGACTCTCACATTTTACTTTGCCTGGCTGTTGCAGAGTTCTAGATATGACAGAGATCTTTATGCTGTGATTCTGTGTTGCTTAGTGTTTCTGGCCCAGGGAGATTGATGCAGTCTCAGCCTGTATGTGTCAATGCTTGAGAGATGGGGTTTCGTACCTCTGGATTTGGATGGCATGTCTATTGTTCATTAAAGATATATGTTAATGAATTTTTAAGTTTTCAGAAAATATGATTAATGAAAAAGACATTAAATGATAAACTCCATTTAAATGTTTCATGTCAGAGGGGGGTATTGTGCCAGGCACATTTGTGTGGTCAAGCACAAGATAATGTTAAACAAATTAATGGCAGAAAATACGTAAAAAGCCATTAAATGGGGTGGGGTGGGTATACAATTTATATAATCAAACTTGTTATAAATTAAGCGAGAGGAACTGTGGATACAACATAAACTCATACACATATATGATTAAAGCCAATATTTAAAGGCTAAGAAATATGTATTTTTGATTTTTGTTTTTTATTTTTTTTAAAAAAAAATAAACGCCAAAATTTATTTATAATTTTAAATATTTTTGTTTGTTAAAGAATTTACAAATTCTGATTCTATATATTTTTTTTTTTTGAGTGTTTACCACCAATGTAAAAAGGCATATTTGAAATATTACTGTCAAAAATAAGTTAAAAATAATTTCAAAATCAAAGTTTTAATGGTTGTTTTTCTCTTCAGTTGCATTTGAGCAAGAGAGGGGGGTCATTGAATCAAATTTAAGAAAATCCTAAAGGCAATCTTATTTCCTGTCCATTCTAAAATAATTTCAACTGGACAAAAGAACTTGATTAAACTTGTGATAATGCTGGGAGAGAGGAATGTCCAATTTAAGTGAAATATATTTTTTTAAAACTTCGATTGTGATAATGTAATTACTAAAGAAAAATGAAAAAGATGTTATCATTTATTAAATTTTCATTAGTGATATAGTGATCTGAATGGATATATAAAAAAAAACTAATTGGAAATCAAATTCTTAAGGCACTTAGGCGATTGCATTGGAATGTTTCATTAGTCGTCTAAACCAATTAGTAAAAACAAAACAAAAAAGATTTAATTAATTGGTTTTTCTTTCTTGGAGGTGATATATGAATTGAAGGGGTATTAAGGAGAGATAGTTTTGTTCTGAAGTTGCGAGAAGGCAGTTCATTTTTGTTCTCCAAAGACAAATCTTATTAGGAGCCTAAGTCTAAGTTTATTGTTAAGCTAAGGCTGTTAATGGAACCATGCAAAGTCTTGCAACCTTTGGTAGTCCAGTATTTACCTTGCTATGACATCATTAGCCTGAAGGCATACTACTCTAACCACCCAATTTTTAAGATAATGTCACCTAGTGATTTGCGGACAAATGTAATCGCTAAAATTTTTCAGCATATCACGTGATGACGTTACATCAAAGATCACTAGATTAGAATAGGATGCCCTCAGGGTATTGTCGTCATAGAAACGAAGAACGGGGGAAAGGCACGTGGTACAGGGTCATGAGGTCAAAACGGAGAAAAAGGCACGTGGTACAGAATAATGCCGGCGGCGTCCATCCTGAAAAAAAAATGGTAAAATTAATAAATAGGACACAAAATAGAGTGCTATGCAGCAAAAAAAGATTAAAAATAATATATACATCATGAATAATTAACTAAAATTGGACACAAAATATGAAAATGTAAGATAAATATCACTACAAAATTAATAAGTAAAAACTGCGAGTCCACAAATCCTGAAAAAAAAAATTAATAAATAGGACACAAAATAGAGTGATATGCGGCAAAAAAAAAAGTTAAAAGTAATATAAGCATCATGAATAATTAACTAAAATTGGATGCAAAATAGGAAAATGTAAGATAAATATCACTACCAAATTAATAAGTCATCTTAAAAGTACTACATAAATTTTAAAAAACTTATCATAAAGTGAAAACTGCGAATCTACAAATAACTGTGAGTCTACAAATATTAATTTTGTCTTTAAAAAATGTGTCATAAAGTGCGAATCCAGAAGTAATAATTCTGCAAGTATTCAAATAATTTTGTCTTTTTTAAAAAAAACACTCATAAAGTGAAAACTGTGAGTCCACAAATCATAATTAATCATAATTCAGTCATCTTAAAAGTACTATATAAATGTATGAATTTTTTTTTTTAGTGGAAATAACTACGAATAAAAACTACTGTAATTTATAAGGAAAATAAAAGATGAATATTCACAACAAAATGCGTACTTACCCAAATAACGATTATTGCGGTGGACTGAACTGGCTTATATGTGGTAGAATTGCACCAAAATGACCATCTTTGTAGGTACGCCTCCACATAAACTCCATCAAATAGGAGTCTAAGTGTTGATGTGCAGTTTCTCTGTGCTTATTCCTCCATTTGACTAAACCCCACAACATTTCAATATTTTGCGTGTGAACGCCAGTTGTGGGGTCTACAAAATTATACGTGTGGTTAACTCGATGGTGCTCGTATCCAGCCAGCTCCAATTCTTCTGTTTTATATCCTTTAGTGCCTTGGTGCACATTCTCCAAAATGGCTTGCATGAGACTGGACACACTTCTATCTGCAACGGCTATTATAAAACATTCATCTGTTTCTCTGCAGATACTGTCAAATACCCATTGCTGTGGAAGTACTCTGCCTGCATTGTTCTTACGTTTGGAGAATAGAGTTTTGTCTATTTCCACAATTGTGTTAGGGCCTTCGATTTTCCGCCTTTCATTATGTAACAGCTTCCATGCACATACTTCGCGGAGATAGTTGTTCCAGTCAATCACAGTCTTGTCTGCCATTTCTAACTGGTCAGCACAAAACAGGATAGATGTTAATTCTCTGGACCAACAATATATAAAACGGAGAGCCATTATGAAGGATATTCTGGAGCCTTCAAACCACGTGCCTTTTCTTATGGGAGTTTTTTTCAGACAATCTTTCAAATTGCACCGCCACTGTTTTTCAGTACCATGGATGTACTTCTTCATCTCATGGCCATTTTCACACAATTTCACGTGGTGTAAAACTCCTTCTTGTTGGAAGAAAGCTATCGCCTCTTCTTCACATTTTGGGAGATCCCACAACTTCAGATCTCTTGTTTCAATATTAGCCATTTCTAAATTGATGTCTAAAAATGGAAAATCCGGAAAATTAATAAAATATAACATACATCCACTTAATATCATAGAAGAAATAACATGTAAATTACTTACAATTGTTGAGAAAGTAATGATTTCTTTTAAAAAAATGGTAAAAAAATTGCTGAACTATTAAAACACTGAAAATGAAATCACTGAAAAAAAACACTGCTGCACTGAAAAAAACGATGCAACAAATAGGAAAAAATCCACTTTTAAATCTCGTGGGTCAAAAAAAATCTCATGGATGAAAAAATCAAATCTCTCAAATTAGTCATATCAGCATCTTTGTTGCCATGACAACATTAATGTGTTCTTCCGACGACGCAAAGATCGGATAATTACAGCTGTATGCCTTCAGGCTTATGATGTCATAGCAAGGTAACAAAAAATCAAATCTCTAGAATTAGTCATGTCAGTCTCTTCGTTGCCATGACAATGTTCATGTGTTCTTCCGACGACGCAAATATCGGATAATTACAGTTGTGTGCCTTCAGGCTAATTACATCATAGCAAGGTAAATACTGGATTACCCAACCTTTTTAGCAAGCATGCTGACTCTGATTTAACCAAAGCCTGGAGATTTACTCTAATATAAAATTCATTCAGTTATTCTAAACCAATGGACACTAAGTCATGCAGTCATTCAAATAACCATTCGAGCAGTTAGCCCAGTGACTAGTCAACATCGGACGATTAAGTGGTGTGGAGTAATGTCAGTTATCTAGCCATCTATTAAAAAGTTAAATGACGGACAGATGATTATTCCACCATATAATCTGTTAATGCCAGTGGAAGTTTAATTACAATACACCATTGAAGCAAATAATTGACTTAGATTTCATAAAACAAGGAAAGACTGTTTATAGTGTATAATATCCGTTGTCCAGCCTAAAGATGCAAATAAAGCACTTTCCTGTATGTAGAATGATTCTGGGGTAGAAGCTCACTTGAGCGCATCTGTCCAGCTCCGCTCCTGCCATCCCATGAGAATGTAAATGCCGAGATTCAAATACCAAAGTGATGATGATCAATTCCATGAACTCTTGCCACAGTCAAGTCAAGTCATGCTGCAGTAGATGTATAACCCACTCAAAACCCATAGAAGGGTGAAGCTTATAGACTTTACTGGATATACTATTTTTTTGTGTGTGTTTATTCTATTTAAAATTTAATATGCATTTCGTAAATATATGTCTTATATACATACGTAAACAAACACATCTTTCCATGTAACTTGCTAAATTTTCATTGTTTGCTTAATGCACATGTAAGAGTTTATAATCCACTGATCACTATCTCTCACGTATTAGATATTTAATACATTTTTCTTATTAAAAAAAAAATTTTCTTTTATTTAATAAAAATATTGCTTTGTTAAGTATTTCTTTATGATTATAATTTTTGTTTTATTAAAATAATTTATGTAGTGTAGTATTCGCTTGTATATTTAATCAATCTGGGAATATTAATTTTGTATTCATATTATAAATGGTATGGGATAACGGGTTAATAAAAGATTTATAATATAATTCTAAAGTGACTATAATTCTAAAGTGACTACTGCCATATATTTTTATTCTCTTTGTCATTTACTTTCTCTAAGTATATAATTAATTAATTGTGCGAGTTTTCTGATCCCCATTCTTTAACTGAGAATAGAGTACGCTGAGCTAAAAAATGGGATATCATCTTGCCGGGTCTTAAATCTTTATTTATCGTGAGGATACTTGTTTATTAATTTTGTTTGAATAATTTTTTATATTTATATATGCCCAATAATAATTGAACTTGCATATCCTTTCAGGAGAATTGGTTTTTCTTCTGGGAGTGGCGCGAGGGGCTGGTTTAGAGTCATCCCCCAAAGATATGTAAGAATCAATCTTTTTATAAGTATCTTCCGTATCTTCTGTGTCTGTAATTTTTCCTTATTCCGCCATGTCACCATATTTCTTTTCATGTTTGATTTGTGCGCATGCTCATATTAACGGAGTAAGCAGTTGACCAGTACAATATATATATATATATCATCAACCATTATCAATCCTCTGCCGGATGAAGGTCTCTCCAAGTTCAATCCATCTTCTTCAATCTTTAGCTTTTCTTCCCCACATTACCCCTGCACACTTTCTTATTTCATCCATCCATCTCACATGTGGTCTCTTTCTAGGTCTTTTACAATCTCTTGGAATCCAGTTTAAAATTTCGATTGTTCATCAATTATCATTTCTTCTAGCAATATGTCTGGCCCAACTTTACTTCAGTCTTTTAATTTTTTCAATGAGGTCAGTAACACCTCTTTGTTCTCTTACCCATATATTGCCTTTTTGTTCTCTTCTTTTTACTCCCAACATGCATCTCTCCATATTTTTTTGAGTGGTCTTACGTCTCTGTATTGCTCTTTTATTAAGTGTCCATCTCTCAGATCCATAAGAAAAAAACGGTAAAACACATTTATTAAAAACCTTCCTTTTCAAATACATAGGCATATTTCATTTTAGTTTCAAGTTATTACTACCAAAAGCACTCCAACAAAGTTTAATTCTATGATTAATTTCATCTATTATGTTTCCATCTGTATTAATAATCTGACCAAGGTATTTGTAACTGTTAACTTCTTCTAACTCATCATAATCAATCTTTATTTTCATATTTTGAGAAAATCCATTTAACATTACTTTAGTCTTTTTAACATTTATGTTTAGTCTTACTTTCCTACTTTCATCTGATAACTCCTGCAACATTTCCTGCAGCACTAAAGCATTATTTGCAAAAACAACTACATCGTCCACAAAATCTAAATGACTTAAATAATCTCCATTTACTTTCACTCCTTTAGCTTCCCATTTTAATCCACAAAATACTTCTTGCAGCACTGCTGTAAAAAGTTTTGGAGATATGGAGTCAGCCTGTCTTACACCCTGCTCAATGTTGACTTTCCTAGTATCATTATGCAATCTAATTGTTGCTGTCGCATTTTTATAAATATTCTTTGAAATATGACAATATCCTGGATCTATACCTTGATGATCCAATGCTTTAATCACTGAAGAAATGTTTATCGAATCAAATGCCTTTTCATAATTTACAAATCCAAAGCATAATGGCAAGTCATATTTATTTGTCCTTTCTATAACTTCTCTCAATACCTGAATATAATCTACTGTACTAAAACCACTTTTAAATCCAGCTTGTTCTCCTGGTTGGTGAAAATCCAATGTTCTTTGTAGACGAGTTGTAATTATCTTGGGTAAAAATTTTGTATAAAACTGATAAAAGGCTGATAGGTCTGTAATTTCTAATATCTTCTTTATCACCTATTTAAAATATTAGTATAAATACTGCATTCTTCCAATCATTTGGTACTTCTTTAGCATTTAGACATTTGGCATATAACTTTGCTAAAAAAAATTCTATTTCTTCACCTGCTTCTTTTAATATATCAATTATAATTTCATCATTACCTGAAGCCTTTCCTTTCTTCATACATTTAATTGCATGTCTCACTTCATCATTTAAAATTCTGGGCAATTCCGAAGATGTAATAAATATATGAATTACTTATTCTTTATTACTATATAATTCCTGATAAAAGTCTTCTACCCATTTCATGATCTCATCTCTCTTTTTAGTAATATTTTCTTCTTTTTTTCTTATTGCAGATAGAAATTTCCCACCAATACCAAAATGTTGTTTTACACTCTTGAGACTTTTATTCTTTTCTAGAGCTTTCCTTGCTAAATTCACAGTTATATCATATTCAACTCTTTTTTGCACCATTTTACAAAATTTGAGATATTCAATCCTTTTTAATACATCATTTTTGTATATCTTCATATTCCTTCTTTTCTTCATAAATTCTCTAGTCCCAGTAAAAATTTTATTGGTCAATTGCTGCATTTTTCTACCAGCTATCTATGTTGCAGTTTTTAAAAGTGTATCGGTTAATTTCATATTAATTTCATTCAAATCTGAATCATGTTCAAAATCTACTAATACTTGAAACCAGTTTGTAAGTTCTAATTTAAATTCATTAGAATGTTTCTGAAGATTAGCAATATCAACTGTAAACATTGTTTTTTTAATCATTTTTGTCTCTCTAGTTTTGCATTAACACGTATCTTACATCTTACTAATCGATGATCACTTTCTGTGTTAAATTTATTAAGAACATTACAATCTTGAAATATCTATTTTCTGTTAGTCAAATTATAATCCAATTCTGCTGTACCTTCATTTGGATGCTTCCATGTCCATTTCCTTTTAACATTTTTCTCAAAAAAAGAATTTAAAGTTTTTCTTTTTCTGCAAACTCCACAAGTCTATGTCCTCTTTCATTTCTATTACCAATATCAAACTTACCTAAAGCACTTTTATCTTTCATTTGTTTACCAATTCTAGCATTAAAATCACCCATAACAAGTTTAAAATGTTGTTTACTCTGATCAAAAGTCTTTTGTACATCTATATAAAAATCTACTACTTCATCACTATGAGAACTTGTTGAGGCATAAATCTGAATTATCTGCATTTTGGTATCTGCTATTAAGTTGTATAATTAATCTTGCCACTCTGTCTGATACACCATCAATCTCCACAATGTTGTTCTTCCACTTAATATTCATTATTTTTGCTTTATTTTGATCAAATTATTATTTAATTATCATCTTTTGTATGTTTTATTTTAATTTATGAATGACTTGTTTTATTGTTTTATCCAAATCATATTAATAGAATTGTGTTTTACTATTATATAGTGAATCCATGATATAAACAGTATCAATATACACTGCTTCACATCAAACATTATCAAAAAAATGTAAATAAACATAAAAACATGTGAATAAACAAAACATAAAAGCAATGAGTTTCATATATTTGATACATTTTATTATAAGATAGCTGCAATTTTTCCATCTTAAAGCACTGCATGTAGTCATGTTTATTAATAATATTTCTCCACATTAAGTTGAAAGCATATATTTTTTATTTATTGCTTTGATGTGATGCACTATTGACATAATAAAATTATTTTTAAGTATAATCATTTTATGAAATTTAATAAAACCTTTCTTCTGCAATAAAATTTAGAAAAAGCCCTTTAAATTGCCTTTATTAGCACCAGAGAGGTTAAATAATAATCAGAAATGGGTAGTAGTGAGTAGGAATAAGTATATAAATTCTATACTGATACAGACTTCAATACATCAAAACAACTAGAAAGGTTATTTTCTGCTATTAATGTTTCCTTAACAAATAAAAAAATATTGAAGTAAAAGGATATTGTCCAGAACATGTTTAATTGTGATAAAACTTTGTTACTTTATTATTCATTTTATTTTTAAAAAATAAAGATACACTACAATAAGATTTTTATTATTTTAAATAGAGTTGAATATGTAAACAAACTGTTAGTAAACATATTCTCTCAATTTATATATGCATACTATACAAATATAATGCATATCATCCAGATATGCATGTTGAAAAACACTATATATTTGCAGTTCAATAAAACATTGTAATTAAAACATATCAACAAAATATGCCCTTCTATATGTTATGTATGATATACTTAAGGGAGGGGGTGGAAGAAAACATAGCAAATATTCTGACTTCACTGCAATAATGTTTTTGTTCTTTCATGTTTTTTTAATCATAAACATATATTATAATGGTCGGGGTGTATTGGTGGTCTGTAGTATCTGCTGTACAAGAGTGCTACCAGGTCACCTGGAAAATTTATATAATAGACAGATACTTACTGTTAAGATCCAATTTTTATTTTATAAATATGACTGAAATGCCCCAGTCACTAGCTCATGGAGCATCAGAGATAATATATAAAATTAAAAAAATAAAATAAGCCACTGCTAGATTAACAATACACAGAAACATTTATTTTGCACATATATATAAAATTCAGAATTATTTATTTTAGTATAATGTTTACTTTAGAATTTGATTTACTTTTTAATTTTTTTATTTTATAAGTTTGCAATGATGGATTAATTAATATTTTATCAGAGTGTCGAGTATGGATAGACTACATAGATTGTACTCACAAAGAAAATATTCTATATTCCTTATTTAACCCCAAGCCAAAAGTTCGCAGTCAAACCAACACCAATCTATCTAATATATCAATGTATTTAATGCATCATGAATACAACAGCACAATACTGTACTGTCAGAAATGTACATCTGATTAGCATGGTTATTTAGAAGAAATGTTCCTCGTCCAGTACAGGAATACTTTGTCTATCTGGTGAGAAAAACAAAAAAACTCCATAGGAATGGATTGTGGTCCTTTTTGCTAACTTACTATCTTATTCCATAGGCTAAAGGAGTGATCCAAGGAGCAGGAATATCATATGCCTTCGATGGTCAATAAAAAATGTGCTTATTTTGCCCAAATGTGGCATATAATGTGATCTTTCATGTAGCAGATCTTCATACTACATTTAGTAATTACACCAATACATCCAATCCATTAAACCAATTTAACTGTGAAACAAATAACCCGATATTAACCCTCCATTAAACTAACAAAATTTTACAAATCTATGCAGCTGTCCAAACCCAATTTAAATTTAACATGATTTAAAAGTTTTAGCTTAATAAAAAAAAATCATAATAAACACTCAAAAGAAAAAATAAATAAATTAATTAATGGAAATGATTTAAAAATACATATAATAAAACTATTAATGATTTAATTTGGTCAGATAGGAATTCATATTTCTATTTAAATATTGGAAATCTTTATATTTAAAGTTCATGAATTATATATATATGAAAAACAAAAATGCAAGTTAAAAAACTTGCTAATGCTTGTATTTATGTCCACAGATGGCGTTCTACCAAAAACACCGATCAAGCGTATGTTTTGTTTACATAAACGTCAGAGTAGTATTCACTATCTCTAACTATAATTCCACTTTCAGATCATGATTTCAAGCTATTTGCTATCATCAGTGAAAGACAGGAATAAAGAAACTAGATCTAAACACAAACTCTGAGCGTTTATGAAACAATTTCTATTCAGCTTGCAAGCGTGAATTTTTTAGACACGTAATGTCTTCAAACTCAGCATAGCAAACCAAATAGCTATATGGGTCTGATCTCAGTTCAGCATCACCACATAGTAGAAGCCTCTGCAATCTATATCATTGCAAGAAAGACCTCAAAGGTACATTTATGAAAAACAAAAAATGCAAGTTAAAAAACTTGCTAACGCTTGTATTTATGTCCACAGATGGCGTTCTACCAAAAACACCGATCAGTGCATGTTTTGTTTACATAAACATCAGAGTAGTATTCACTATCTCTAACTATAATTCCACTTTCAGATCATGATTTCAAGCTATTTGCTATTATCAGTGAAAGACAGGAATAAAGAAACTAGATCTAAACACAAACTCTGAGCGTTTATGAAACAATTTCTATTCAGCTTGCAAGCGTGAATTTTTTAGACACGTAATGTCTATATATATTTTACAGTTTAAAAGTCCATCCTTAATAGTTGCTTGTGATTTGGATCCCATGTTATTTCTAATTCCCATGTCATCCTGGGGAGAGGTGTGCCATTATCCATTCTGTTGGTATTTATCTGCAGGTCCTTTACTGTAGCTGGTATAGTCCTTTGCAAGATTTTATTGCAAAACCCTGATGTCCTGGGGTCCATAATATAGGAAAATGATGTTTAATTTCTTCTTTTGGAAAAACTTAAGGAATTGAAAGTGCATCTTTCAATCCCTTCTCCTTCAACTCTTCCCAAAACTCAAAACTGCAAACTCAAACTGAAAAAACTAAAAACTGACTTTTATTTCAAATATTTTTGTTTTTATATCAAACCTCCACATTAACTGAATATGACATCATGATGATGATGATGATTCTTTTGCTGTGGTCCATTTCCTGAGAAATTTTATTGGTTATTCTGTTCTTATTGGTTTTATCTCCTATCTGACCTTTAATCATAAATATTGAGATACCCAAGGGCTAGTTTACTTAGACTAATTAAAAATAATCATTTCCATTTTTTTAAATCTTTTACACAATAGAAGTAATTAAATTTTGTACATTCTTAAAAATATATTTTTATCTTTAAATCTTTAAGTTTTTTCTTAAAATTTAGTTTTAATATACTTTTTTTTCTTTTTAATAAAGTTTTCTTTTAATATTTTTCCATCTGTGCGATTTTATATATATATGAGTTTAGATGACTTAATTTTCAATTTTTAATTTTTACAAACACATTTTTATTTGCAAACTTTTTATTTTCTAATTTTATTTATTAGAATAATGTAACAGCATGTGTACCCAATACAATATATATATATATATATTGAAGCAGGTGATCTGATGCTCAGATCCTGCTTCACAGCCCACATCCAATCTCCTACCATCTAACTGTATTCAAACCCACCTTTATGCATGTATATACATAGCTAATAATACATATATTTCTTTTGGTTAGTATTATAACATAAATCATGTAAACACATATGTATTTTAATTTAAAAATATTTTATTTAATATTCTCATGTGTATGCGGGTGTAAATAATAAATATATATATTTCAGTGTAAAAGATTGTGAATAAATTAATTAAGTTATATTATATATAAGGTATCATATATAAAACTTATTATTTTTTCATATAAAAATTTTGTAGCCAGAAATGATGCAATCTTGTTAAAAAGTCTCTCGAAAAACAATTACCCGGAAGACCCCTTAGATAAAAGTAAAAGATTACGAATTGGTAATAATAAAATAAATCCATTAGTGGAAATTGTCCACGCTAGCTTGTTTTAAAATCATAAGATATATTTTAAAACAATCATTCAAGAAACTGATAAAAAATTTGCATTGTTTCAAACATCTTAGATAAGAGTATCTGGTCAAACTATTCCAGATGAAACTTAAGTGCTTAAACTGCCTCAGGTCCAGCAGTAGTTGCTAAGTTACAGCTTCCAAAATAAAAGTATATATACTGCTGGATTTGAATCCACAAAAGGGAGGAGACCATTAAATAAGTATGTTGCTATACATATTCCATGCCAGTTTTGATTCTCACACAATGTGCCATGAGTAGGGGAAATTTCACCTTTTCCCTCTGTTCTAATATGCTGTTCCCATGAATGAAGCTCTGCATCCTGTACCAATGAACTTTATGTATTTTCCAGTGAAAATGTAATGCTAATTCTCAAATAATAATGCTACCCTAGATCTAGTGAAACAATACTGATGGACTGACTCCTAGTGAAATCGCTCTTCCAAATAAGCAAGGTAAAAGAACTTTGACTGCTTATAATTCTTAAATCCTGCCTTCTCTGTAATATTTATATTTTAATCATCTATATTAAATGTCTTCAAAATATGTATTCTTATAACTCTATATAACTAATCTATATTAAGCCTCCTATAAAATGTTTTTCCTTTCCTTTTATTTCCAAGTGGCAAATAATTTTCATTTAGATTTATATATTTATATTTTAAAAGAAATGCCAATGATATTCTAAAATCGCAAGCATATAATTCATTTTCATTTCCCCACCCATCATTTATCGGGTAAATAACTTATAATTTGATCAAAACAAGTCTTATTTGACTTTCCCAGGTGCTTGCGATTTTAGATAAACAAACTAATTATATTTTCTATGTGTACTGTAGAAAAACAGATTGACATCTGCTTTTTACATTTTCTTCCTAAGTAACGCGCTATCTCTTATTCTTAAATTATATTATATATTTAAATCCACCTTAGCTATTACCACCACCCACTTATTTTGTAATAATTTATATATTTTCACAAGGGCATTGATTAACCAAGATTGAGGTTTATTAAATATATGGGAAGTAATGAATAATATTAAGTAACATAATGTAAAGGGGGAGGGGGATCTTAAGATCTTAGTTTTATATTTAAGTATAATTATTATCCATGTCTGCTTAGTGAAGCCATGTCATTACGCCGAATATTTTATAATTTATGGGCAATAAATATGTTAGATAATCTTTAACCTTTAGAGTTATATTTATATTATATTATTAAGCATTACGTGCATAAAGACCATTTCGTTTATATATATGTTCGTGCTTCTTTCTCACATGGAGATATTTGCTCATTGGATCTCCATCATCATTCTCAATGTCCTTAAACAATGCTGTAAAACCACCCTGGGGGATATCCTTGGTCTTATGTGCATGCTTTATATGGGAATCACTCTGGAAAATCCAGCCCGATAAAGACATAGCCGACCGTCCTTCATCTCAATACCGACCCTGCCTACATTGCAGATGAAATCGGTCAACTTCATTTTTAGAGTTCATGAAACACACTCCAGGATCCATAATTGGACCAACCCAATCAGCCGGCATGCATGCACCGCCTTTCAGTGTCTTATTAGTCACCCAGAAATAGCCATAAGCCATAATGAGATGATTTCTTTAAACAGACATATTTCCATTAGTTTAATATATGTATTAATGCGATAGATTTAGTATTGTTTATATAATTATTCATTATCCACCCCGTGCATTAATTATCTATAACTCAAATTAATCATAATATTGAATATAACCAAATATAATATCTGCTTGTAAAATTATTGTCTTTTTAAATTAAGTAAATGCTCTTTTCGTCTCTGGGAGTGTAATAGTATTCCAGTAATGTATTCCAATAGCACTAATTCATTAAGTCACACATATATATTATTGGCATAGCTGCAAATCTTATGTTATTGTTAAATCTGAATTAAATATATATCTAATACTCACGAGGCTCATGTCGGCTGAATAACCCGATATAATTTTGTTATTAATAAATCTTAAATATATATATATATCAACTCGAACCATTGCTTTCTTTTAGTTGTTAATATTAAGTTATTACTTATGCTCAATATAACTAGATGATCTCCGCTAATTACATAATTAATGTGCTAGGTCACGAGCCTTCATTGCTCATAAAATATAGCTAGTTATTAAGTTAGTCTATCATATAAGTTTAGCCTAGAGTCTTTTTGTGTCTCTGATGACCGATGCCGGCGGTGAGAAGTGAATTAAGTCGTTGCCATCGGGATTGTTGCTCATAAGGTTATAGATATGGGAAATAGGCAAATAGGGCAGAGTTCATGAGTGTTCCTGACCTGTGTATCTTGCGCATGATTGGATTCGAGGTGCTTTTCCCTAGATGCTAGATCTTGTTACGTGAACATACAAATCCGACCGGCACATATATATATATATATATATATTTATATTACTATTATTATATGTCTTCTTTTGCCTACACTATCAATAATTACATCTTTTGTGTTGTTATTTTAATTTTATTAATCGTTATTAATTTTAGCATATTTTATCTCTATGCAAAAATAATTATTTTTATTTGCTATCTACTTCATCTTATTTAAAATAAATTCTTTTTATATGTGATGGTTATAATTATTATAGTTTCTTGGAAAGTGTTTACATATACAACTTTTATAAAGTCCTTTTTAATTGTTAATTTTTTTACTAAATTATTTTCTATGTCAAATTTTATGTTCATGTTTTAATTTTTTTCCTCCTTATTAATTCGCTCATCCAACTATTTATCAATATCATCTCCAGATGGCATATCTGTATAATGAAATATTAATAAGTTATTTATATAGTTTCATGTAATAATTTTATTATTTTTATCAGTTTGTTTATGAAAGAAGTATTGCTGAGTGAAATTATGACTGTAGTAAATCATTTGCTGATTGCTTTTTATATTTAAAAACAGAATATGATTTATATAAACTTGACATATATAACTATAGATTTATATAATCAGTTTCATATATATATATAATTGCAAAACATTCTAGATATATGATGCACAAGTTGATGTAGTCATGAATTTTTACATATATTTTATTGTTTGTGATATATTATTAATTTTCATGTGTTAAAAAGTATTTTAACATTCTGCATCAGGAGTAATGGTAGATATGATAATAAAAAGTTATGGCAACAGAATTTTCTTGTAAGTCACCAATTTTAATAATTATCAATCCATGGCAGGATTAAGATCATTTCATGTTTCAGTTCCTATGATGCATAGCATCTTTTCTCCATATCAGTCCAGCAAACTTTCTTTTTTCATCCATCCATCTCAAAAATGGCTTCATTCTAGATCTTTTCCAATCTCTTGGATTCACTTGTAGACCTACATTATTTAATAATATTGAATTTCAAAAATTTCACACATCACTTTTCAGCAAAAGAACTTTTATTATTGATTACAGTTTCTGTACCATGCAGTCTTCATCAGATCTACAAAATTTGAATACACATAAAAATACAAACATTAAAATGCATAGTACAGTCAAAACTATAATCAAAAATAAAAGTTTTTTTGCTGAAAAGTGATAGATTTTTGAAATTCAATATTATATATGAAGACAGCAAAAACAAATGAGAAAGAAAAGAATTTAGAAGAACTACATTATTTAGCTAATATTCTCTCTTTTAATAACATATTCAGCCTGACTTCATTTTACATTTATGTTAAAATTTATTAGTATATAAAGAAATAAAACGGGTAATATGAGTTGAAGAACATCTCTAAACAAATAAGTGTATAATAGATATTCAATATAACCATAAATCATATTAACAAAAAGTCCTGACAAAAGGATATAGAAACCATTTTTACCCTTTAACATTTTGAAAGATATCAATATTACTTAGTTGTTTTTTTATGTTGTATTTCTCTTTGATTTGTCTTTATTGTCCCAATGCATATCTCTCCAAGTTACTTTTTATGATCTGAAGTTGATGCATTGCTCTTTGATTAAATGTCCAAGTTTCAAATTCACAAAGTATGATTCACAAAATATATTTATTAAAACTGTTTTTTTTAATCAAAATTTATTTTAATATCAAGTTATTTCTACAAAAAGTATTCCATCCAAGTTTAATTCTAACTATAGCTTCATTCATTATGTTCCCATCTTTATTAATAATATTATCACCTTGCACACTTTACTTGGCAGTTTACTGAGGGAAGTAATGAATAATTAATTCAAAGTACTGATGAAGTCCGAGGTCAGCACTGCAGTTCATGAAACGAATGTGGTTCTTTGATCCCAATCTCATGGTGCTTTTAACATAATAATCATAAATACTACTTTTTATTTCCTTGTGTAATTTGTAAATAAATATTTTGATGACTCTAGGAGAAGAAAAATGCACATTAAAATATTTCTTGAATTAAGCCTTATTGTAGAATCATAATCAATGTATATGGTGGATATTTAAATATTAGAAATTTGTGAATAAAACTGTCAAAGTAATATTTTGTTTTTATTTATTCATTTTTAATAGAATTTTTATTTTCATTAGGATATATATAGATGGATTCTAATCATATTCTATTCCTAAAATAAATATTCAAATATATGCACCAGCATCCGGAAAATTATATTTTTTATGGACAAGTTTTTTTACCTCTTCCCTTTATCTTTATTGTGAGGAGAGGGGTACCTCTTTACTTATGGCTCTTTAATTGAAGTGGGGTGGAGTTAAACAAAATGTCTTTTCATGCTAAAAAATATGCTGATTCCTGGGTGATGCATCATAATTTAGCACAGTCAACTTAAAATTTCCTAAATATAATGATACAATAAAGGTTTTTATTGAGTATAAATTATACAATAATAATAAAGATATTTGTATGTTATACAGCTCATCCTACCAAATTAGTTTGTTTATATGCTTATTTGTATCTTTAGAGTAAAAAGTTTTTGCTTTTTTTGTTTTTTTAATTTTATGTAATAATTATAAGCATAATCCCCAAAATCACTATAGAAAGTTGATTAATCTTAACATAAGAAAAAAATCTAGCCAAAATGTCTGTGAAATTGTTCATAAAGATAAATATTACAAGAAATGCTATTGGCTGATATAAGAGGCCATATTGAAAACCTTTCTAACTCTGCTTTTTCACAGAATCAAAGAAACAGTGCCATGAAAAATGCTTTCACTTTTTAATTTGGAAGATTTAAAATTGATGCAAGTTATTAATGCAAGCCAGAAATAAAATTAGAATGTGATATCAATGAAATAAAATAATTTCCAAGTGATAAAGCAAGATAAAATAATTGTGATATCTTTAGTTTCCTTAGCTTTTACTACGGTGCCAAAACAACATATCACAACATTAGGAAAAAAAATTATAAATAAAAAAGTGTAAATAAAGTGATTTTTGAAAGCATATATTTGTTTAGCTTTCACTGTAATGTCAAAAAATAGTTTAAAAAATTTAGTAGTTTCCATGCTAGAATGTCTATGTTCTGAAATCAATGATCTGAAATTTTTATTAAACTAAGTCATTTTAACATTTTTATTTTATACTTTTATAAATTGAATTTTAAGTTTTATTAAATTTGAAATGTACGATATATACTACAATTAAATAAAGAGAAACAATGGGGCATTAAAAATATTTTATAGAGATTTCAGCTAGCATTATGCATTGTTTCTATTTATTATATTGGTATTTGGGGATTAAAAATGACTATTCTGCAGTTTTTTTAAGTCCATTTAAAATTAAACATATTTGTTTATTTGCAAGTTTTTCTAATATATTTCCACACTCCTGGTTTAGATTAGCTTGAATTTTAATATATATAAGATCATTGCAGTTTATATTCAAGAGAGCTTTCTTTTGAATAAACTGCAAAATTCCAAGCTTTTTTTTATTTAAAGGGGAATGTGGTGAAAATAATGTAGCTGTGAGGCATTTAAAACAACAATTAAATGCATATATATTTTTTACATTTGTATTTTTGATTTTGTATCAAATTTTTTATTTAAAGACTAGTTTTAAATTGTAGCTTTACTATAGGGCTTTGGAAATAAAATGATTTCATATACATAATGTCATCAACATTTTTAACATTATCAGTCCACTGCAGAATAAAGATCTCCCCAAATTCAATCAATCTTCTCTGATCTCTAGCCTCTCTTTTCCAAATCATCATCACACACTTCATTATTTCATCCATCCATCTCACATGTGATCTCTATCTAGATGTTTTACAATTTATCCAATTTAAGAGTTCAACTGTCCTTCTATTTTCATCTCTTCTAGCAATATATCCAGCCCAACTCCACTTCAATATCTTAATTCTTTCAATAATGTCAATAATACCTGTTTTTTTTTTTACACATTTATTTCATTTTCAATTCTTTTTTGTTACTCCTAACATGCATCTCTTTATACTTCTTTGACCAGTCTGAAGTCTTTGTATTGCTCTATATGCATGCATTTCATTGTAAGCTATTAATGAAGGGATGACATATTAAATAACTTTCTGGAACTAATTACATTAATTGTAACAAATCCTATTTAATCTGTAATGTAGATAAAAGACAATCAAAACTGATAGATTTTAACTGATGAACATTTTAGAAGAATTATGGCAATAAAATAAATAAGAAATTAGGAAAAATTGAAAAGATAATATAAAAGACATACAAGAAATGTTGCATCTAGTTATAAAACAAAATGAAAAACATGAAGGCAATTGCAATTGTGTAATTACATATAGAATGATAAAAGAAAAGAGTGAAAAAAATTAAAAAAACAAAGATCTGGAATTTTGACAGAAATATGGAAGATGCATTCACTGAGCAGCACATATTGATGACAGTAGTAAAAAAGTATCTTCCTCAAATTATTAAAGAGAATATAGAGAATCTGAAAAATATGGAGCTAACTATTAAAAAAGTTAAGAATAAAATGAAAATGATTGAAAATGGCTTTTCATATTTATGATGTAGAGGTAGAATTAGAAGTTAAACTGAATATATGAGAGAAATAAATCAAGTGCTATGTATAGAACAATATAAAAAGTCTCGATATCACATGTTCAATATTTTGACTCTTATTGTCATCATAAACCGGTAGAAAAATAATCATATTAAAATAAATTGTGTAAACAGTATTCTTCAAATCAGGAAAAAAAAAAATGTCCTGCCAAGTTTCTTAATATATATATATTAAGAAAATTCTTTTTTTTCTTCATACCTATAAATTTTTTATGTTACTAATTTTTTTTAAAAATTAAAAAAAAAAAACGATGACAACCATGGTTTTATCATATTCACTACTGGTTAGCAAAAACCTTGCTTCTGGAAAAACCTTGACAATTTTTATAGTGAACAGGCTTAGAAATTTGGATTATAATAGCTATCCTATAGATAAATAATATAAAAACTCTGTCAGATAATGAAAATTATTCTACACGAATAAAGCTTGATAAAAAGAGCAGCCAAAATGCATTTTGCACGTTGTCTGCTCTGTTTATCAGTTCTATCCTATAGCCAACTCAGCAAGCCATTAATATCGGCTCGATAAATGATTACCTAGAAAATGTTAGTTGAAAGGTAAAAATCCCAACTTATTTTGGTTAATTCAGATGATGTTCTGATTCACCAATATGAAACAACATAATGTGTTTATAATATGATGTAGCCTTTACCATTGGTTAAAGAGGTATCATGCGCCTATGGGTACATAAACCATGGTTTATCTTTAAATAAATTACCAAACATTAGTTAACATTAAAAATTTGTGGATTCTGAAAAAGAAAGACTTAAAGTAGTTTTGAAAATATATATATAAAAGTGATTCTTTTAACAAGTTAGATATTTAAAATAAAAAATATTAACCACAACATCAGACCATATAATTGTATCTTATTTAAAATCAACAACAGAAATTATAGAAATTATTATTATTTATGTTTTTAGTATTGAAAATGGATATAATGATGGTTTAGTTTTTCACTTGATTGTGACTTGAATTTACCCTTAGAATTTAAACGTTTTTGTACCTATTGGTATATTTCATTTGCACTTTATTTAAATATCCATTTATTCTTAGGAATAAGAAAATCTTTATACATATTATTCATTTTTTTTTATTATAGCTGTTCTACTTCGTTTTATAAATTTATAAAAGCAATTGCGTTACGCGTTTATTTTTTTATATCATGTTAATTAAAATTAATGTGACTCATAGCAAACTTATTATTCTAACCTGTAATACTGATATTTGTAATAGATGGCGCTTTAGTGGCTCTAATTTGATTTTATTCATTAAAATCTTTTAAATGAAAAAGAAGCTGTGATTGAATAGGAAGCGAGAGAACATTCACTAGCAATTATTTAAATGCATTACATTACTATTATTATTATTTCTTTTTTCCTAATTTCAGACTGTAATGCTATATTACAGTTTGAAGGTTGCCTTCGTTTTTTTTAAATCACGTGTCAAGAATAAAAACAAATTATTCAACATGAAATAAAAATAAACATTAAGAATAAGCTTTTTAATTATGATAAAACGTAATAACGCTGGCTTAATTTTAATTCACTGTATTATTAGAATTAATTAAATGGCCTAACACCCCCTCCCCCTATAATCAATATATAAATATTGATTAAATTTGGAAAATGTATTAATTATCAAAAATATACTAGTTGATTAAAAAAAAAAATTGTACCTAGGTAAAAGAAATAGAAAGCGATTAATTATTATTTTTTAAGTTAAAAAAAGGTTATATCATTAAAGCCAATTTCGGCATTTCTAAATTTTGCTAATGAGTTACGCTTTTTTTTTTTTTAATCTAGCGCTAATGAAAGATTCTTGAATCACGTGCAGCTGCGAAGGCCTTATGAGAGCCAGACAATTGATTAAATTTTTTAATATCTTAAATGATAAAGTAGTCATCAGTTAATTTTATGAAAATGAAACAGAACAAAGAAATATAAAAAGAAATACAGAAGCAGCTATATTTTCATTTATTGTATTCCATACATACAATCTCCCATGCAGTATATATATATAATCACAATAATTTTTGTATATGTAATGCTGTATATACAGAGAGGAATAGTTTGATATTTTTAATTATGTAATTACGCCAAAGGAGAAAAATTGAAAAATAGTGCGCCGCACTGCTGGCGTCGACTTTTGAAATTGTTATAAACTGCAAAGAAAACAAACAAGAGTTAGATTAACTCTTTTTGATTGAAGCGCAAATAACCAGGCAGAAATTGTTTTACTTTAATATTAAAGATTGTATAGTTAAATATCTCAAGATTTGTGGATCGCGGCTTCAGACTTCCGGTATCGAACTTGAATTCATACCAGTAAGATTAACTTATTAATGTTTATCTATTTCAGACATACAAACATATCTGAAATATTTTCAGAAATCGAGGCCTAATTTTGTATTAAGAGTGCGCTCTTTTTATTACATAATTTATAATATTTACATTTTATCTTTTTTGATTGCTTTTGCAAATGGTATTGAAATTTTCTATATAGTTCGGATATACAGATGACACTTTTGCTAATAGGAAAGAAAATGTATTGATTTCCTTCATCATTTAAATAATAAACATTCTAACATTAAGTTTACTTTAGAAATTAAAATATACATAGTAAAGTTTTATATATATAGTAAGAAGAAAAAAACTTGAAAATTCTCATTTCACATGCAGAATACTTAACCCATGCATTCACATACTTATATAGCTAATATACATGTATAATGTGAAAGAACTGATAAGTTGCTTTATTTTAGATAACCATTAACGATCTTATATTTACAATAAAGTATGTTAAAACCCATGTACAATTTATTTCCACGCACATATATAAAGAATTCTGGAAAAGTATAAAGATTTGCTATCTTAATATAAACTGAGCACTGATTATATATGTGTGTGGGAGATGATAATCTGGACCTACTGATGAGTTCTGGTTCAGCACAAAATACATATATTGGTGATTATTTATCTTTTCTACATGTGTGTGGTCATGTGCATCAGTAGTATGAGATAGTATGGATAGTTGAAGGGTGCTTGGAAAGTCTGACTTCATATCCCTATATTTATAATTAAATTTCAGGTTCAAGAGTGTCTGTATTTCAAATCTTAAGTATTACGAATTGCATTCATATTCTTTTCAACTTTTTAAAACAATCTAATCTTCCTTTGTAGCTTTTAACAATATCAAATATAGAGAAGCTCTCATTTGAATATAAATTTAAAAAAAAAAAAACGAAAACAACAACACATGAAAGAATAATATCTAGATGGGTTTGGAGATGGAAACAAACAAGAAATTATTTTACAATGTACAGGACCTGGCCAATAAGTTAAGGTACCTGAAGCATGTCTTAAAATCTGTGCACTTTAAAATTAATGAAAAAGTTTATTTAAATGGTCTACTGAACAAGTCAACCTTTTTATCAGTGCACCCTTGTGTCGGATTCTATTCCATTGCAATTATTTATCAGCATAAACATACAGATCATCATCTCATTGTTCATGCATTTTATAAACAATTTTCGTGCATCAGATGGGGCAGAGATCTTAAGTACTTGGATCTTCAGTTCAGATGGGGCAGAGATCTTAAGTACCTGGATCTTCAGGTCTCTGTTGATTATTCAATATTTTTTATTACATCATGTTTTAATAAGATAGGGTCTGGTTTTTGTCCATGTATGACTCATTGTGGAGGATGAATAATCATTGTAATGTAGAAATATTTCTAAATTTTTTAAATTTTCACCAACATATTCTCATCTCAATTTCTATTGCATTGTGGGATTAGAGAGTAGTAGATGAGCAGTCTGCTTGTCTGGGAAATATAATTTTAAAAATCTCAGTTGTCACATGACTATAACTACTATGTTTCCCCATAATAAGACTGGGTTTTATATTAATTTTTGCTCTAAAAGATACTATAGAGCTTATTTTCAGGAACTGTCATTTTTTTCATGTACAAAAATGTACATTTATTCAAATATTTCTCTTTACAGAAAGCTGTAACATTCTTAGCCCAGGTGCCTCCCTCATTCCTTTCTTATACTCACTGGAATAGGTCTTTTTTTTTGCATTTGTCTTATCTGGTGATCAAAATATTATTCCATTTAAATTTACTATTAAATCAAATAATAATTGAAGACTTATCAGTCAGGAATGGTAACAAAAATGATTATATTTAAGGATGGTTTGTTTACACAAAAGCAATAAAACAATGCAAGCACAAAAATTTCAGAAAATATTTCTGTATTTCACATATGTACATTAAGTATGTCCATTATAACATATGATGTATTGAATTATGATGATAAGCCACTTCTGTTATTTTAATAAAAAAATTTAGGAAGAAAAAAAATTAAAGAAATCAAACTAATCCTTTGACGGAATGGCTGATAGAGCATTACCTTAAAATTCAATACTCAAGAATTTAAGAATCCAGTTTCAAATCCCATGCTAGTACTGTCACTAGTCAGTCCAGCAACACCTAAAAAAGAGGGGAAAGTAATACCTCTCAAAATGTTGTTTGATGTGCTATTACTAACAGTTGAATGTATTTACAATATTTAAATAAAGTTAAATTTTTCTAAAGACATTCAATACACATGTAAGATGATGGGGTCAATATAAAAAAAAAACATATAATCTTTTTTTATCTTGTATATTTAAAAGCTACCATGATGAAACTCTAAAACTAAATCAAGCATTTTCAATCTGTGTATTAAATGTAAATATAAATAAAATAATATTTAAAATATATAAATGAAATTACAAATTGTTTGATATACTGACTTGTGCTAGAGAAATTGTTTTTGCTATACAGGTACAATTATGTTTTGATGAGACTGTTAAAAAAGATCTATATAATTTATATTACCATTTATTTAAAGCATTAATGTCAATAATATTATTTATACATTCATTATTTTATAATTCAGTACATCTATTGACCAATCTATGTGACTGATGATCTTAATTAGGGCTTACATTCTGGGGAGGGCTTATATTATGAAAATCCTGAAAAATCATGCTAGGGCTTATTTTCTTGTTAGGTCATGTTAGTGAGGAAAATGATATTACATTCAATCTACCAACAGAATTGATCAAGTAATACTGTTACAACTAATAATATAATATAAGGGATTTGAACTCAGACTTTCAAACAGCTGTCAATTCTCCATGCCATCTCATATTGCTGACCCATCTGATCATACACATGCTGAAAAGATAAATAATCACCAATACACATATTTCATGCTAAACCAGCAATCATATGAAAAATTCTACTCACAAGATAGTGTTTTTTTAATTTTTTTAAAAGGCATTATTTTAGGTGTAATGGGGCAATTATAATGCTCTTTATTTGAATAAAAGTTTAAAGTAAAGCAGATGATTTTGGGTGTGATTTGAAGTTTTCAGGTAGCATTATGATTTTTTTCACATAGTTAAGAAATTTTTAAACATTATTATAAAGATGTGATCTATAGAAATCTATTTAATCACCATTATTGTTCTTCATTTCAACAAAAATTTTATTAACAATAAATAGTGATTACATACTAATAAAGGATAGATAAATGAATAAATTGTACAATAATATGATTGTATAATGTTCTATTTGTCATCTGGCTAGATTTTGTTATGAGAGTACAATTGTTATACTCTTATGTGGTTAGGTATAGTGAAGAGATTCTAAGAACTTGTTTAATGGAATAAGCATTTTTTGTATAAACATGAATATTTTCTTTTAGAATTTCCTATTCTATAATGCTGGGTAGGTGGGAGTTGATAATCAGGAAAAGGAAAGAGCAGTTAAAGACCAGGTGTCATCAAAGATTTTACTGGAGGTCAGGAGCTGGTCATGTTTCTTGATTTTTTTGAGCGTTTGATAAAACAATGGTATGATTTGTGGCGGGGATAATTCCATGAGAGTTTTGCATCTCACTATCCATATGGAATAAAGGACAAAGGTAGAAAGCCTTATTATTGAAAAAAACCCATTATGAATGGCATTTTCAAGTGAGAAAATCATATCAGGTCTTATGTTGGAATTGATTATAATTATATCTTTCAGTGTTTTAAGTCTTGGGCACCGGTGTATAATATGGTCTATGGTTTCATCTTCACGAGCACACAGACCACATATAGGATCAATGCTGGTAAAACCTCTTCGGTGATGAAGGAACCAATTCGTGGGAAGCACATTAAGATTTATTTTAATGATGAAGTCAAGGAATTTGGGTTCCAGACTCCATCTTTTGAAGTGTGTAATGAGTCTTTGGTTGGTTACTTTTAGGCTGGATTTAATGGGTTGTTGATTATAGTTGATTATATTGTATGCTTCCCATAAGGTGATTTTTTTTGTTAAGGTTAAAGGGCATTATTGGGTTATAAAGTTGTAGGTGGTCTATTAGGGAGGCTATCCATGAACTGGCAGAGGACGGAGGATGATCTGTCGGTGTAATTTTTTTAATAATGTTGGAGTATCCACAGGAGAGAATCAGATTATGTAGAGTGTTGTGGGTTTTCTGTAAAATGATTGCTTGTATTGAGTGGAATGACAGTCCATTGAACCTGCGTGGTCATTGGATGCCTCGTAAGCTAATAGCAACTGTCCTTCCTCTCCAGAGACGTTTGGTACATAATCAGTTGATTTTATTTTGAAACTGTTTAGACATTTTTACGAATGGAAGATAATATGAGATTTTTGGCATTATGATCATGTTGAGGAGGCCATTATTGTTCTTGAAGTAATATTTAGTTCCTCTTAGCAAAAAAAGTAATAGGAATTTCAGAATTGTTCATGTCAGCAAATTTTGTGTTAACATTGTTTCTGATTTTAATGAAAAGCAGGACAGAAATGTAATAAAACTATAGTTCTCATAAAAGAAATATTACAAGCTTATAAGCATTAATAGTTATTTAAATATATTCCTGGTTTGAAAACAATATATATCTTTATGTTTGGTTGCATGGTTTTAATATAGAATTGCATATAAAAACATTGTAAACTTGCATGTAAATATTATAATTAATATATTATAGTATTAAATAAATAAATAAATAAAATACTGTTTTAGTTTTCTGTAATGTCATTCATCATATTTTGACTCTTTAGTATATATTGATTTTTGGTATTGCACAAATAAAATATTTTAAAAACACATTGTGTTCTATCTACTGGTCAGAAATATTGCTTTTGAATGAGTGAATTTTTGAAGTACAAACATTCAAAGAAAATCATTCACAAGCTGTGCACAAATAAAGAATATGGAATACAGGAAAAAGACTGAAGATTTTTGTAAAGTTCAATGGAAAAGCTAATATTTTTAATGATTCTTTTGGAACATATTCATGTACCTTTTTTTCCATATTTTTTTTCCAGTTGTACTTTTTACAAAAATATTTACTCTTTATCAACTCTTTATATATTTAGATAAATTTCATTAAAATCATGTGTGCACATATAGAAAATAATTGGTACTTACATATTAGATCATCTGTGATTGGAGAATGCTGCACCTTTCTCCAGTGGACATGCAGGATGCTAGTGGCAGTAGAACACTATAGTTGTGACTTTTTAATACAGCATTGTGCCGGTCATAAAAACCTCTTGCACATGCACACTAGAGAAAGATATGGCTTTCTGCCATTGCAAACATGAGCAGCAGGTCTAATATGTTAAGTGCTAAATAATCTAAGTAATAAAATATCAACTTCGCAAATAAAAATAATTAAAAGTATTAATGAAGTTTTCAAAATAATGGATTTTAATTTAACTTTCAGATTTAAAAAAATGTATTTAATAAAAAAATGTATTTTTTTCTTATTAAATCTTTATGTTTAAATCAATTTTGTTAAAAAGTATATATGCAAATAATAAAAGTAATATTACAATTAAATAAAAAAAATTAAGTTTTTAATTTAAAGAAAAATACTAAAAAAATAATAAAATTATTGTCAAAGATCATTTCTTATCTGATCTGATATAAATATTCAACAGGAAAAAAAATTTTATCCTAAAAATCAAATATATTCAAACAATAAATACCACACACTTATTAATTCTTCAGGTGCCCTTAGTTTTTATAAATACTTCTAGTAATCGATTGGACTGAATTTTCAATTTTTTTATTTTACCAAATTTATGTTTATCACATATTATAATTTCAAAAATTTTGAATTATTTATTAGAAATATATGCTTACAAGTGAACATATTCTTAAAAAATTTTAAGTTTTCAAATATTAAGTTTTCAAATATAGAAAAAACATTAACTGAAATATATAATAAGAGCAGTATATTTTTGTCTTATTGTATGATTACCACATCATAACAAAATATTAAATTTTAAAAAAAAAAAAAGATTTAATTTAATTTCTAAAACCCAAATGAATGACTGTTCAGATTAAAGCTAACAAAAGTTTTTTTAAAAATAATTATTTTTAAAAATGGCCAAAAATTTGTTATGGTCAGGCATTACAGATTGTTGTGATACACTAATGCTTTTGCTACTTACATACTTTTAACCCACTGGACTTTTTTCCAACATTTCATCATTTTCTTTGTTTTCAATGTTCAACATAGAATTTAAGATTAAACCATTATTATTTATTAGAAAATAATAAATTTTACTTCATTTGTTAGATATTTTTTTATTACTGAAATAAATTTTAAATATTTACATTTTCTTTCTATAAATATTAAAAAATGAGATCGTAATCAAAACAAAAGGCTTATACATCATTATTTCTTGAAAGATTATTTTTATTTTAAAAAATCAATGAAATCGTTATTACTTGTGATTTTGTTTTAAAAAATCTGAAGAAATATTTGTTTATTTTTCTTATATCTAATGAAATATGCTTTAAAGGTTAAAAAAAAAAATATTTATTGCAAAAATATGATATTTTTATATTTATTATTATAATTAGATTGCTTGACATAAAACATAACTGTTAAATGGTTTTTCCCATTAAATTTAATAAAAGATTGAAATTTTCATTAAAAGCTTTTACCATTAGTGATTTAAATGGATTCTGACTGCTCAACTCTCAAAATGCAGATTGTGATATAAATGGGAGTTTATTGTTAATTTATACAAATGTGTTTAAACTTTATTGTTTAAAAATTATTTTGATATTTCTAAATATTTATATGCAAATTATCATAAAATATATTTATTTTTCACTAACAGATTATTTTATTGAAATGCTATATTTTAACAAAAATCAACTTTTCAAAAAAAAAAAAATCTAAAACAAAACTTCACATTGGCAGAATTAAAGAAATATTTAAACACTTGACTTTAAAAATGCTTGCTAGTCATCATAAAAAAGCTGCGTTAAAACAGTTATTATTTATGAGTGCATGTTATCAGAATAATACTTGGAATTTGAATAGTTATAATCTTTAATAGCAGTATCCACTTACAAAAAATGTGGCTTTTGTAACTAAAAAAGAAAAATAGAAAGGTAAAAAGTAATAATGATAGTCTTGAGAGAATTTTTGTGGTGACTATATAAAGCCACATGAACCACTAATATGGCACTAAACATCACATGATCTCCATTTCCCAGCTTGCTCATAACTGTTATTAAAGCAGGCAAAACTATACGGTAGTTACTCTGGCTTCCACTGAGTGGCACTCCTGTATGGAGAGTTTTTCCTGTTTTAACCAATAATATGCCTACATATTGAACATGATGACTCATGTTCAGTACTTTGTAATACTATCTTTAAACTACATTTGTGGCAAACATTTTTTTTCTGAAAGGCTTCACCTATTTTGTCTAATTGTAGCTCTTCGTTGCATTCTAATCTCAGTAATATCTTTCCAATAAAAGCAATCAGTATTGAATTAGTGGATTAAAAATATTTTTATAATATAAATGGGTTCTGCCTTTCCCACAAAAACTATGCTCTTGTTCATTATAAAATATTTTTCAGGAAGTCATCTCCGTTCATTCATTTTATATGTCCAATCCATAAAGAAGTGATTTTAAAATAATAGATTTTATAATGACAATCCCGCAAGCTAAAGAATATATTAATTGGTCTTATGATCCTTGCTACCTTAATTTTTTAAGGTCTTTATGGAATTAATATATTAATTAATAAATAAATAAAAATAGTAATAGGATTTGGATCAACTAGCATGATCGTTGCAGTCAAAATATGATTTGAAAAATGTTAGAATCAAATATCAAAAACTAAAGATGTCTTGCATTGGTGGTCGAGAGGTCAGCGCGACTGCCTTGCACTTGCAGGCAGTTGCCCGGGTTGCGGGTTCGCGTCCCGGCCGATGCTATGACACTTAAAAAAAACAACAACTAAAGATCATTGGATTAACGCCCAGTCTATTACTTCTGTATCGAACGTCATGTGATCTCACGAATTATTAACCATCCATTTTTTTATATTAACGAAATAACATGAATATTTGCATTGTTCTTTGAGAAATATATAGTTGTTTGTAGCTTTATTGTTTATTTTTCTTTTCAATTGTTTAATTCAGATTGTAAAAAAAATATAAAATGGTTTCATGCATTTATTTTTTTAGTGTCTTTTTATTAATCCAAATCAAGATTGTAATAATAGTAAAGAAGCGTGATACTTCTTAAAGCTTTTAATCCCATTTTTTTTTATTGTCCGAGTATTTTGACATTAACAGTTTACTTTTATTTATAATCCCATTCTTTTAATTGCTTTTTCCACTTAATTCTTCTAATTACGGAGCAATTTCAAGTTTGTCACAATGTATTAGTATAGCTTAATCAATCTTTTCCTTTTTTTTTTTCAATTAAATCAAACTTGAAAAGTTTTTAATTTTTAAATGTTGGAAGCACACTCAACCATTGGCAATTAAAAATATAATTGAGTGAGTTAATGAGAAAAGTTGTTTGTAAATAAACAGTAAAGAAAACAACAATGAATATGTATGAGCCCTAAACATTTTTTTAAAAAAATGATGATGATCGTAAAGATATTTCAATTGCGGATGTTAAAAACATTTTGCTAATTTTAATAGCAGTAGTCGTAGAACTAATAGTATATAAACAGTAGCAGCAGTAGAAATAATAATAATTGAATAGTTTATTGTTCAGAAACTCAAAAGAAAATTCAAGCACCAAAAATAACAGAATGGTTATGATCCCTGAATCGTAAGCGCCAGAGTCCGCTTCTTTCCCATGTCACTTAACCATAAAATAACTAACAAATAAATAAATAATTAAAAATAAATTTTTAATGTTTTTAGGATAAATATTTGAAAAATTATAAATAGTACATACTCACTTCTCTGAAGTATTGCCAATGCATGCTTATTATATCCTTATTTTTTTTTTTTTAAGTGTCATAGTATCCGCCGGGACGCGAACCCGCAACCCGGGCAACTGCCTGCAAGTGCAAGGCAGTCGCGCTGACCTATCGACCACCAATGCAAGACGATTATATCCTTATCTACTGTAGCGTCAAGTAAAAATTCTGGACAAACGGCAATTCATCCATAGTACTTTTAAGACATCTTTAAAAATAGTAAATAATAGATGAAAGCTTATATTTCTCTATTGTAATAGTCAATTGATGATCTGCAGGTATGGCAGATATCAATCACCAGAAGGCCAACAACAAATCCCTACAGTGTCCTTAATTACTATTAATACTTTTATATATGTCTTCTAGGTCTGGTAGGATCTTAAGAATTGACTATTTTGTTGACTATAGAGCACGTTTGTATAATTGACAAAATGGTATGTAATAAAATCAACTTTAGGCTAAAATAAATTAATAACAAGTATTTATTATTAGTTATTTATTATTATAGTTTAATATTCAAAATAAAATATTCTTTGTAGTTATATTTTACAAACATTTTCTAATCATAACCTACAAGATAAAAAATAATGGTATATTAATAAACAATGATATTAAAATTTAGTATAGTATATTACCAAGGATACAATGTTTCTATACCTATCTCTGCTTACCACCACAGATCATATATTAATAATTTATCAATAAGGTATTAGCTCTATCTATATAAGTCAATTAGTTTTACATATCAAAATTAAAATAGATATGTTTACAAAAATATTAGTTTAGAATTTGAATACATGGATTCTAATAAGTGTATACTAATTTCCTATATGGTTTTAACATCTTTTGTAATCATCATCACAGTAGGCATTCAAGAACAATGTTGATTAATCATCTTCATATAAATAAATATCCAAAGGCATACATTGTTATTAACCTCTATGGGAACATTTATAAATTATTATTAAATATGCCATAAATGTACTTCAATGTAAAGGAATTGAAGTACATGAATTATCAATATACTTTATATATGTTTTGTAATAAGTATATCAGAGGCACATAAATTTCTTAAAAATACTTTTTGAACTTCTTACATTTATCAAACTATCTTACTTATATAAACATATGAATGACACGGATATATCATATTAGAGCTGGAATCCATTTTTAAAACTTCTACTTAGTAAATTTAAGCTTACTCTGACTGAAAAAGCACAATACATGCACATACAAACTAGAGATCAAGTAGGTTATTAACAAATTATTAAGCTTTTCCACCCCTTCCTTTAATTTATGCCAAGATATAACAGACCATTTTTTTCCACCAGAAGAGGGGAACACATGTAACTATGGTCAGGCACAGAGTCTTTATGTAGGATGCTGTGAATGACTCAATGAAGTAACTAGCCAATGATTATATCCACCTCCAATGGGCTCTTATTTTACTAATTAAATATGGATACAATTTAGGCTAGTTCATCTATCACTCACCCCTTTTTTGGATCCCATTACACCTCAGTATTCAAGCTCAGGGAGAATATCGCCTTTGGGTCTCTTCAGGGGTGAATTTATTTAAAGTAACAACTCAGTTTTAATAACCTATGATATGTACAACCCCACTATGGTGTTAGGTGTTGTGATGCTCTGTGTGTGCTTATGTATATGCTTAAATTAAATTAATGAGTGGATATATGGATGCATTTGATAAACCAGAGATCAAATCAATTTTTAAGCAAAACGCATTAATAAATTTATTATTGACAGATTATATATATATTGCTTACATAGCAAAAGATATGTTTAGATGTGTCTCATATGTATCTCTACCGTTTTTAAGATCAAAATATTCATTAAACCATCCCATATGTAATCAATGTGATAAGTGTAACTGAATATCAATTCTAATAAATGATTCCTCTTGCACAATAATTTATATTTCTTATATAATATATTTAATTTTGATTCTAATTAATGATAATAATCTGCAATTAGCCTTAATTAAAGATAAATATAGGGAATTTGAACTCAGATTTTTAAGCACTCTTCAACCATCCACCATCTCATAACCACACACATGCAGAATACATAAATAATCATAGAAATAACTAGTTAAGTTTCAAACAAGAAATCTTTAGCTTTGTGACCACTGATTCATCACTGTACAATGCAATACAGAGTATTATATGTGTGTATTTGTTTATGATAGTTTATATCTAAAAAAGTTGTAATCTAGTGGATCCCAATCTTTTAATATTTAGGACTCAACTTTCCAAATCAGTTTAACCTCACCCCCCTTCTAGTGATTTTTGAAGCCCTAACATTTTTTGTATATATATTCTTTTGTTGCTGATACATGGCAACAAGGCTAAAATTCCATGAATAGTAAAATTATGTCACATTTAGCAACACTGTAGGAATTTTAAATAATTAATATCAAAACACTTTTTCTGTTATTTACATGTATTTATCTATTTTTAAGAGTAACATTTTTTTATATTAGTAAAATCTATCTTTTTTTATTTTAGTTTCCATAATTAATCTTTATCAAATTTTTTGTTTATTTTTCATATTTGTGCACCTGCCCTTTTATTATTTTGTGCCCTCCTAGGAGGCATACCCCAAAAGCTGAGAATCACTGAAATTTCTAAATAAATTCAAAACAGCTTATGAGCACAAGTCTCATGTACCCATTGTACTTAGTTTTAATGTTCCTCCTTCATTGATACCTGAAATCATGGGTAATAATAAATCTTATATAATACATATCATTATTTAAAATAGATATATATCAAATATTTTAATTAAACAAGTTTTTCCTTAAACAATGTTTAATCATATCAGCCAATAAATTTAAATGTAACAGCTTCTTACCAACTTTGATATCAAAATATTAAGCAAACAGTTACACCAGAGTAATTATTTCAGAATTTTCAAATCCCATTCTTCTACTAAGTGGCATTCCAAAATAATACACAAAGCCCTTTATTTTTAAAGCCAAACATCGGATCATTTAGATACTAAAGCAGGAAATAAGTATTATATGATCCTCTTAAATATTAAATTTTTAAGTATTAACATATAAAAGTTTAATATTGAAAATGACTACTTTATATTTATTTCACACTTTAATATCTAAATGGATACTAAGTTTGGCATATAAAAGTAAAGGATAAATTGGAATGCTATCAGGTAATTCTGCAGCTACAAGAGAAATATTGTTTGTAGGGCTGTGAAATGAACATCCTGGAAGAGCTAGTTAGTTAATTTTTTTTTGTAACATGAGAAGAGCTAGTTAGTTGATGTTGTAATATGATGTCAAAGTTGGGAAAAGCTAGTTACATTTAAATTTATTGGATTGTGTGTTTTAAACTGTATTTGAGGTTTAATTTGCATTGTAATGAAAGAAAAAAAGCTATCAGGAAGTAACCAGTACATGCAGACACATGTTGGTATAACAAATATAATGAGGATAAAGCTATAAATAATGACATCAAAAACATAAATGTCCATGCAGTAATATGCCAAATAAAAATTGTTAATTATAAATTGATATTGTAAGCATTTTAGCAGATAATACAGTCATAAAATAATAATGTTAACAAATTAAATACTGTTTTATTCATATGCAGAGTGCAATTGATTACTTTAGGGATAATGGTTACATTTCCAGATTTATCATTTAACTGTAATCTGATTCTCTTTTGATTCCTAAAGAATCATCTAATTAAGACAATGATATTTGCACTTAAATAGAGTAACATCTATTTACTATGACTACTACTTCCTGTGGTGGAAGCAATTTGTAGGGACTTTTTATTTAAAACTTCTTAAAGATATTACAATTGTCAAGCATTGGTGGCCTAGTGATTAGAATAGCTGCCTTCCAAGCAGCTGGCCCAAGTTCACTTTCCGGTCAACACATTTGACATATGAAAAAAAAAGATATTACACTTTTTTCTGCTTCTAGTTGCTAGATGAGTGTAAAGGACAAACATTTAGAACACTAATTGCACTTATAGAGTTTTCTTTGATTAAATAAATGTATATCAGAAGCCAAAGATACACACATATACATAAAGTGAAGAAAGAAATCTTTCTTAATAACAAAAACTATTTTATTAATATTAATATCTATCATGTCCTGAATGTTAGATGCACTTCACATTAATAATAAAGACTGAATAACATCATTTTTCATATATTTATTTATCCTTATTTCATGCTTCGGTTATTTTTTATGAAAAGAATGAGTTAAAAAGAAGAATAAAGGAGACTTTGATGATAAAACTCCTTGATTCTGAGGCTATCAATCTTATGAAGACTTCTTTTGATATTAAGGGAAGGTGGAGTTTGAAATGAATTATGGGAAGGTTTGTTTGTTTGTATATATATATATATATATATATGTTTTCCTTTAGGTTGATTTTCACTTGAGAAGGGTCTATTTGTAGTAGATGAAACCATGGTTGTGTAAGGATTTTGGTAAAATTTTGAATTTAATCTAGTATTGTATTGTTTTATGGTTTTGCATTATATATATATATATCAAATCATTTCAAACATTACTAAACTTTCAGCTACATCCTCTAAATGTTTAGGCCTCAGATCTCAAAACATCTAATTCAAAAAGAAAACTATTTGAATTATAGGCTGCAAAGATATTAAATATTAAAACATGGACTAATTCAAACAGAGAGTGTAAAATTATATAAGCAATGATCTTTAAACTGTCCCTAAACAAATGTGTTTATTGTCAAGCGTTGTTAGCCGAGAGATCATTGCAGCCACCAAGCAAGCAAGTAGTTGGTTGCAGATGGTTGTGGATTCACTTTCTGGCTGATGCTATGACATATTGGGAAAAAAAGTGTTTATTATACTTACACAAAGGCAGACTAAACATAAGTCTGTCTTTGTGTAAGTATAGTAAATATGTTTGTTTAGGAACACTTTGAAGACTATTGCTTATGTATTTTCACACTCTCTGTTTGAATTAGTCCATGTTTTAATATTTAATATCTTTGCAGGCTATAGTATCTTTATGAACTAGCTGTTTTGAAATATGGGATTTACATGTTTATTTCCCAGAAGGCATAGCTAAAAATTTCTTAACATTTGAGATGATTTGATATTTATTTCATACAGCAATATGCACATGGAAATATTTTCATATATATATACTTTTTAATATCTATCTTGAAACAATTGTCAATTTCATTTATAGTTGTTACTCTGATATATAAATTAAATGTTTTTAATTCTATATTTATCAAAGTCCACTACTATTAATAAGGTAGAAAATAAATTCCTTTTTTGTGTGCAAGCTAAATCTTCCACAAAATTTCACAAGAAAAAGCAAATATATATTTCAGACCTATATGACTATATAAGCTAATGAGTTTGGATTGAAAATATTAGTGTTTTCAATTTAAGATTCATGGTTTTGTAGTTAAGTAGAAATAAAAGGTGGCTGCTACTGATGAAGGCCACAAGCCAGAAACTAGTCTGGGGATATTGGATGAATAGGCACTAGATGGGGATTTTATGCACAAGCCTTCTGGCATCATTGATTACTCTAGCTTGCAGTGTGTGGCAATACGTATAGTGAGTTTTGCCTGTTTTTATATTTAAAGTATCAAAAAGTTTATCTGAAAATTATAATAATAATAATAAATTTGAAACTCTCTTAAATCAAATAAAAGTATATTAACTTAGTATTTGTATATGTATTATTATTATTATAGTACCTTATATTTTAAACTGTCAGTCATAAAACGTGAAGATTTGTTTCTTTCTTGGGTAGTGATAATCAAAATCAGAATATTCCTTGAATTGTAGACCTGATAATTCATAAATCCATTATAAAACATATTTTAGGCACACAATTAGCAGATCAACTCATAGTTCAGGCAGTAGTGTGTTATTTCAGGGTGTACCATTTTAGACTTTTCCAGCACATTATTCTTTCATCTCTAGAAAATGTCATACATTGCTAATAATCATCACATTTTTGGTATTTCTAGTCAATCATTCTGTAGACAATAACATCATCAACATGTGAAATCATAACTTTTGTTGAGGAATATCAATTCTAACTTAATCATTTTCTTATTATCATGATCAATGTTCAATGGTAGAATTAATGGGTAATAGCCTTGCCTGAGCCCTCATTTAAAATTCATATCAATTGCTTTAATCCAATTTAAACACTCAAATTAACAAGTTTCATTTTTATTTTATATAGGTTACCTGTTAACCCAACACATATTTTCAAAGATTCACTAGATGCCCTTCCAATTTGTCCAGAGTATTGTATTTTCAGCTTTAAATCTTGTTTACCAAATGTCTCGATTAGGCATTTCACTAAAGCGATATATGTAATTATTTACAAATTTTTAAATAATTTTGCATTTATTAACATTTTTTCTTTCTAATGATGTATAATTAATTAAGTGTATATTTTGGAATTTTCCGTCTTAGACTCTAATCCTTTGACATATATATTTGAAAATATGTAATTACATAAAATAAAAAAAATTTAACACAATAAACCTCTCATTACATACTAGGAATGCGCTAACCCCCTTCGTAATAAAAATATTTTTTCTGTTCAATGGTATTTGAGAATCTACATTTGTGTGTGTAAATATATACATTGGGTTATTGTTGCTCTTACATTTAAATTTATACAGCATGTATTGTTTTAGCAGCAGCCAACCTCCCTCCCATCTCAGACAAGGATTTAACAAATACTATAAATAAAAATTATTAAGAAAAACAATATTTACAGTTGATATTCCTAATCTTTAGAAACATTCTAATGAATTTAAATTAGAACTTATAAATAGGTTTCAAGTGTTAGGAGATTTTGAACATGATACAGATTTGAATGAAATTAATATGAAAATAACTGATATACTTTTAAAAACTGCAACAAACATAGCTGGTAGAAAAAAGCAGCAATTGACTAATAAAATTTCTACTGAGACTAGAGAATTTATGAAGAAAAGAAGGAATATGAAGATATACAAAAATGATGTATTAAAAAGAATTGAATATCTCGAATTTTGTAAAATGGTACGGAAAAGAGTTGAAAATGATATAAGAAAGTATAACTGTGAAATAGCAAGGAAATCTGTAGAAGAAAATAAAAGTTTCAAAAATGTTAAACAACATTTTGGTATTGGTAGGAAATTTATATCTGCAATAAGAAAAAAAGATGGAATTATTACTAAAAAGAGAGATGACATCATGAAATTGGTAGAAGATTTTTATCAAGAACTATATAGTAATAAAGAACAAGTACCTCCTATATCTATTACATCTTCCGAATTGCCCAGAATTTTGAATGAAGAAGTGAGACATGCAATTAAGTGTATGAAGAAAGGAAAGGCTCCAGGAAATGATGGAATTATAAATGATATATTAAAAGAAGCAGGTGAAGAAATAGAAACAATTTTAGCAAAGTTGTATACCAAATGTCTAAATGATAAAGATGTACCAGAAGATTGGAAAAATGCAGTAATAATATTAATATTTAAAAAAGGTGATAAAGAAGATATTAGAAATTACAGACCTATCAGCCTTTTATCAGTTTTATATAAAAATTTTACCAAGATAATTACAACTCGTCTACAGAGAACTTTGGATTTCCACCAACCAAGAGAACAAGCTGGATTTAAAAGTGGTTTTAGTACAATAGATCATATCCAAGTATTGAGAGAAGTCATAGAAAGGACAAACGAATATGAGTTGTCATTATGTTTTGGATTTGTAGATTATGAAAAGGCATTTGATTCTATACACATTTCTTCAGTGATTAAAGCATTGGATCATCAAGGTATAGATCCAGGATATTGTCATATTTTAAAGAATATTTATAAAAATGCAACAGCAACAATTAGATTACATAATGATACTGGAAAAATCAACATTGAGAAATGTGTAAGACAAGGTGACTCCATATCTCCAAAACTCTTTACAGCAGTGCTGCAAGAAGTATTTTGTGGATTAAAATGGGAAACTAAAGGAGTGAAAGTAAATGGAGAGTATTTAAGTCATTTAGATTTCACAGATGATGTAGTTGTTTTTGCAAATAATGCTTCAGAGCTGCAGGAAATGTTGCAGGAGTTAGCAGATGAAAGTAGAAAAGTAGGACTAAAGATAAATGTTAAAAAGACTAAAGTAATGTTTAATCGATTTGCTCAAAATATGAAAATAAAGATTGATTATGAAAAATTAGAAGAAGTTAACAGTTACAAATACCTTGGTCAGATTATTAATACAGATGGAAACATAATGGAGGAAATTAATCATAGAATTAAACTTGGTTGGAGTGCTTTTGGTAGAAATAACTTGATACTAAAAGGAAATATGCCTATGTGTTTGAAAAGGATGGGTTTTAACAAATGTGTTTTACCAGTTCTTACTTATGGATCTGAGACTTGGACACTTAATAGAAGAGCAATACAGAGACTTCAGACCACTCAAAGGAGTATGGAGAGATGTATGTTGGGAGTAACAAGAAGAGATAGAAAATGCAATGTATGGGTAAGACAACAAACAGGTGTTACTGACCTTATTGAAAAAATTAAAAGATTGAAATGGAGTTGGGCTGGACGTATTGCTAGAAGAGATGATAATAGATGGACAATTAAAATTTTAAACTGGATTCCAAGAGATTGTAAAAGACCCAGAAAGAGACCACATGTGAGATGGATGGATGAAATAAGAAAATGTGCAGGGGTGTTGTGGAGAAGAGAAGCTAAAGATCGGAGAATATGGATTAAACTTGGAGAGACCTTCATCCTGCAGTGGATTGATAATGGTTGATGATGATGATAAATAAAAATATATTAAACTGAGCAAACATATATATAGAGACCACGTTCTATACGTCCTGTAGCTCTTTTTTAAACTCTGAAATTTTAATATTAGTATCCTTCTAATTTTGTTTTACAAATCATTGCTGATTTACTTACCTACTTGACTTTCTATGAACAGTTTGTGACTTCATATTCAATCTCTCAATATATATGTACAAATAAATATCTGAGATATATGTACACATATCTGAGATTTAATATAATTTTTTTAAAAATTACGTGACAAAACACCAGTAAAAATAATTATATAAAAAAAATAATAATAACGCTGATCTGAAAAATATAATACAGTAAATAATTTGAGAGTGATAATAATTTGAAGGGTGATTTCTTTTTTAGCCTATGGGTCACTGCAAACACGTATAATGAGTATCGATTTGCGGCGGTTTGAGAGGGGAGGGGGTATTGTAGTTAGCTATGTTTTGAAAATATAAAACTAACAATGAAAAACAAAGAGGAAACAGTTTCTTTTAAATGTTAAAAAATAAATAAACATGTTTTGATTTTACTAATTTGGAAGAGTAATTTTCGATACATGTTTTTAATTACTATTTTGTAGTCTTAGAACAAAAACGGATTGATTAGTTATATTCTTTTCAGTTTTATTTTAGGCTAATGAGATTTTATCAAAACATTATTTTGAGAATTAGCATTGACTTTTAATAGGAAATTTATAAAAACAACCACAGGTTAGCATTGGTAAAAATAGTACAAACAGTACTGAGAGTTTATTGATTTTATAATAAAAATGTGTAACAGCCTAATTTAATATATATGTATTTTTAAAGGTAAATCAGGAAAAGACTTCAAGCTCATACATTACTAAATAGAAAAGAGTAATTCTAGAGTTAAGTTATTACCCAATTCTATGAATTTGAGCACTGATTCAAGGATAAAGAAATTGAAACTAATTAATCTAAATAAATAGTAAATATTAAATGGATGGATATAAATTACAATCATTATATTTATATATTAGACTATTTCCATCATCTTTTATTAAGTATTCAATGTCTTTAGAACAATTTTTTATTTAAATATTCCAATTACATGTAACTGTTAGTGGTAGCTCATAAGTTAGTATATGCACAACGTTTCAAGAGGTATTATTCTCCTCTCTTTTTCAAGTATTGCTGGCCTGACCAGTGATAGTACTAGCATGGGATTCGAACCTGGATTCTTATATTATTGGATATTGTATTGTAAGGTAATGCTCTAATCAACTGATATTATCATCACAAACCTTCAAAAATTACAATTATGTTTAACTGAGTTGATTTGATGGTAATTTATTTCTTCATTTAATTACATCAATAATGGATATTGATAAACAATTATTAGTTTTGATTTAAAAAAACAATATTTCTCCATATGAATAAAGTTTATTTGTATAAAAACAATGACTGGGAATGAAGACAACGTTGGACTACATCAAATTAAAATTGTCTATAATAATACATAACTGTTTCTATTATATAATTATACTAGCTGAATATAACCACTATCGTCAAAGTTGTTTTATTTTAAAAGTCAAAGGTTAGAAATCCAACAGCAAACCTGGATTTGATCTTCCAGATATAACTGGAGTCTCATCAGTAGATTCAAGGAAACTTGTGATCATTGGACTCTTCTGTTTCCTAAATAAAATTTGGCAGCCATTGGCCTATGTAAATGTGGGCAACTATGGTTACTATCTGGATTTAAGGGCTTAATAAAGCCACTGTTGAATTTATCTTCTTATTGGTATCTTTACACATCTCTTTTTTAAATTCTCTAAAAAAAAATATGCATATGCTAAATAAATAAATAACTACAATTTTAATTAAAGTTCTAATATATTATGACTAAATAAAAAGCATAGAAATAAAGTTATATGACATAAACAATGATATTAATTAATATAAAGTAAAAAAAAAAATCTAATTATATCACATGTTATTGCATTTAGCATGAAGTGGAATCATGCATAAATTATAGGTTCTAAGATAACACAAATAAATATCCTGCTTAGGATTTAATGTTTATCTGAAAGCTTGTAATGGAGATATATATTAGATAATAGAAGCAGTTTAACATATGATTATAAGTTCAGGATTTAGAATTGTTGGATATTAAATGTTAGTCATTTAGTTTCATGCATACAGATAAAAAAATTTCTTGTATTTATATTATATATATATATAAACATTTAGCACCACTTACTGTCATTTAACAGAAATGAACATTACACACATTCCAAAAATAAAATAGCATTCAAATCAGCAAAAAATTAATGTTATCGGCAGACTCACCATGAATATGGTGTGAAAGCATTGAAAGTATACTTGGTACAAAAAATGTTACTAAATTTAAATTTAACATTAATACTTATAATGACAGAGTATTTAATTACATATATATATATCATTAAAAACCAGTCAATACTGAGACAATCCCAATATCAATAACTATCAACAATTTCAAACTGTTGTCAAGGCAAACTCCTTTTAATAATATATATATATATGTATATTGTTAAAAGGAGGTTACCTTGACAACAGTTTGAAATTGTTGATTGTATGTATATTGTTAAAAGGAGGTTGCCTTGATAACAGTTTGTTGATTGTATTGATATTGGGATTGTCTAAATGTTAACTGATTTTTAATGATACATGTATATTGTATCAGAAACTCAATATATGACTGATGATAATAGTGCTCATACTACTGATACTGGTTCATATATGCAAACACAATAATACACAAATGATCACATTACTTTAAAATAAGTATGCAAATCATCAATTCATCAAAAGATTTATTGAAATTTGAATTTCAATTAATAAAATTTATTAGAATGGATATTGGTGAATATGACCAAAGCATCAGTACCTTATCTAACTACTTATATAAGGTATCCTGCTTATATCTCTTGATCATCATACATCAGGTCATCTCTCAGTGAGTCATACTTAACATTAATTCATAAATGTTTATTTAAGCTTTGCACTCCATCTACCCTACTTTAGGGCATCACTTTCTTCTAAGAAAAAATCCTACTCTTGACAGCGCCCTCACATTTTTCTTGATAACAACACTGTTTTTCTTAGTTCAGAATATAAACACTCAGAATCAGTGAAAGATTATTATATACACACTGGACATGAGATTAATGAGAGAATGAACATATAACTAAATAATTTTAAAAGCATTATGTATTTCAGATAATCTCAACTCATGTATTGAAATTACTTATAAACATTATTACTTTATGACTAAAAGAGCAAACCAATAAACATAATAAAGAAATAATATTTAAGATTAAATATAAATGCCAAAATTAAATATCCATACATATTTACATAAAATAGATATCAATTTATGCTACACGTATAATATCAATAAAAAAGTTAAACAATGGTTATACCCAAAAACATATGGAATAAAATATATCAATGAATTTTATAAATTACAGAGGTCTAATAATGTTTGTACTTGTATTTTCCTGAAGATTTGTGATAATGGTATATTTTAGTTGTATTTATATATTGGACTACTTCTATCATCTAGTATTATTTAAGTATTGAATGTCTTTAGAAAAAAAATAACTTTATTTAAATTTTCTAAATATATTCAAATGTTAGTAATAGCTCACAGGTTAGTATATGCATATCATTTAGAGTATATTATTTTCTTTTTTCCTTCTGGTGTTGCTGGTCTGACTAGTGACAGAAACACCTGAAGATGTGAGAACTTATGTGCTATTACTAACAATTGAATGTGATTGGAAAATGAAAATAAAGTTAATTTATTCAAAGGCATTCAGTATTTAATATTAGATGATGGAAATAGTCCAATTTGTAACTGTATAGCTTTTTCTTTTTCTACAGATAAATAGTTCATCACATTCAGTGTAAAAAATCTCATATAACTAATCCAATTATCTTGGAATCCTTAGATCAATATGAAAATATCATAATGTCATTGTATAATAGATTAAAATCTATTTATTATATTAATGTTTAATGAACAATTTTTCTAAAGTTTAAATCTCAAGTGATAAACTGTTATTTGTCACTCTATTTAACTTCACATATAAAAAATTCTTTTATAAACAGTAAAAGGAAATATGCCTATGTGTTTGAAAAGGAATGTTTTTAATAAATGTGTTTTACCAGCTCTTACTTATAGATCTGAGTCTTGGATACTTAATAGAAGAGCAATACAGAGACTTCAGACTACTCAAAAAATTATTGAGAGATGCATGTTGGGAGTAACAAGAAGAGATCAAAAACACAATATATGGGTAAGAGAACAAACAGGTGTTACTGACCTCATTGAAAAAATAAAAAAAACTGGAGTTGGGCTAAACATATTGCTAGAAGATATGATAATAGATGGACAATTGAAATCTTAAACGGCATTCCAAGAGATTATAAAGACCCAGAAAGAGACCACATGTGAGATGGATGGATGAAATAAGAAAGTGTGCAGGGGTGATGTGAAGAAGAGAAATTAAAGATAGGAGAAGATGTTTGATAATGATTGTTGACGATGATAAAAAATTCTAATAGTCTTTTGATTATGCATTTTCTTTGTTATTATTCAAGTCATAAATAAGTTATGATTAGTCAAAACAAAAAATAGGAGATCAAAAAGTATTAAAAAATGAATGAATGGTTAGTTAAAGTCAATATAAGGTTAGTTGATGTTTTCTGCTTATTAAAGTAAAGAAGAACAAAGCTTGGATAGTCAATGATTATCAGATACTAGTGCAATTTAATCTCATCTTCAGAGTGTTTTTTGGCTTTTTCTTTTACTAGTAAGAACAGTTGAAAGTTATAAACCAATACAGTTACATATCTGGAAATCACTTACAATATTTTTTTTACTATTAAGCTAATAGGCTAAAAAAAAATTTAAAAAAAAAAACAGATCCTGTTTGTACAGTTACATAAATCTGCCATTCAGTCAGTAACTTTATAAGTTAAATATACTTAAAATTTCTTTTCATCACTCTCCCTTCAACATATGAATGAAGAAATTTGAAAAAAATAAAATCATTCCAAGAGGCATTTTTAGCAGAATCTGTTTTCTATTCTAACTATAGATATCTTTGTTCTTTGTATAGGATTGATATTTAAATAATATCATTAGATTATTTCAGCTTCCGATATTAAACAGGTGCATTTCTTCTTGGTTTAGTGTTCTGCTATCTATTGAAAGTTTGAGTAATCAGAAGTTATGAAATGGAAAAACAATTTAATCCTCACTTTCAGAATTTTTTTCTTATCTTTCCTTTTACCTTTATAACTTAAAATTCAAAGCTGGGATCAATACTGTCATACATCAGACAAACATCTTAATTCCTTTCTATTATCAAGCAAAAAATATTAAGTTTTATAGGAGGTCATGTGATGTTTAAATACCAAGTGCAGCTTGAACAACTCACCATGCAATTGCATTTAATAACAACTTTTTTTTTATCTTTCTTTTAGCAAAGAATTTTAAAATATATTGCATTATTTAAGTAAAGCTCTATAAGTTTTAATTATGACATATATTTTTTGATTTGTCTGTTGTATAATAATGATTGTTGTAAATAAAACAATAAATTCTACACTTTCTTTTGAAATTTGAAAATACTTTTTATGACAGTTTCAACCATCCAAAAACTTCTTCAGAATCTATTATAAAATGCATTGTTAAACTTTTAAGAGAAATATTGTTTTATTTAAAATAAGCAGTAAAAAAGATTGAAAGAGTGCTGAATACCTTATAATATTGCCCTATAGTTGAGAATATATTATTATTATTATTATTATTATTATTATTATTATTATTATTATTATTATTATTATTATTATTATTATTATTATTATTATTATTATTATTATTATTATTATTATTATTATTATTATTATTATTATTATTATTATTATTATTATTATTATTATTATTATTATTATTATTATTATTATTATTATTATTATTATTATTATTATTATTATTATTATTATTATTATTATTATTATTATTATTATTATTATTATTATTATTATTATTATTATTATTATTATTATTATTATTATTATTATTATTATTATTATTATTATTATTATTATTACATAGATATCTAGAAACAAAATACAAAACTACAAAAATAGTATGTTTATTTACTGAAAGAAGTAAATAATAAAAAAACTTTGTCAGATAATGAAAATTATTCTTCACATATAAAGTGTGATAAACAGAGTAGCTAAAATAAAAAAAAAACATTAATCACAAAAAACTATTTGCCAAGCACTTTTGGTATGTGTACCAGAATAATGACAACATATTGTAACTGAACAGTTAATTTTCCAGTGTACCATATACCAGAATCATGGTGACATATTGGAACTAAATGGTTAATATTCCAATATTAATCATTCAGTTCCAATATGTCACCATGATTCTTATACATGGTACCAAAAGTGATTGGCAAATAGTTTTTTGTGATTAATGTTTTTTGAATTTTAGCTACTTATCATACTTTATATGTGAAGAATAATTTACTGAAAGAAATGTAATCAAAAATGCCAAAAGTGTACATAATTTATTATTTTATTTTAAGTAAGCAATATAAAAAAGGACTGAATAAGTATGTATTAAACATCTTACAATAATTATTATTGTGAATATAAGACATTTTGAAATTTCTATATAAAGAACTATTCCAGAAGTTCATAAAGTAAAAAAAATCATGGTATTGTAATGTTTTGTTTTTGGCATTAATACATGACATGGATATGAACCTTGGCACAACATGCCTGAAATATATTCATCTGCTGTGTGAGAGTGGCTATGAGTATACTACAGTAAGGCATACAACAATAATTAGTTAATCAATCCTACAAATAAAAATTAAATTATCAGTATTATGTACAATTATAACTCTGGTTAATAATATACCTTAGAAATAAACCATAAATATATAAATCACTAGCTATGAGATTAATCATCAAATCTGAGCCCTAAGACATATCAAAAAATAAGAAGGTTGGTATAACTTGTATGAGCCCTAAGTTTCCTTTGGATCTTCAAAGATGAGTTGCATTGGGATCTTAGCCATTTCTGCTGAAAGTCTTCCATTGCCTTCTTTCACCACTCTTTGATATTCTGTCCAGCCACTTCAGCTATTGACATTCCAGACAAGCCACTGCTTTAGATTTTTAAGAGAATTTATATTATTTGCTATTATTATTCTCTGAAGTCACTACTTTAATTTTAATTGTTTTTAATTTCATTCTGTGTTCCATAGATTTTGATTTTAATCTTATCTATAATTAGCAATTGTTTAATTACAGATGCAATTAGTTTTTTTTATCAGTCAACAAATTTGTACATTAATTGTCTAGGGAATTTCTTCCTTTCCTGATTTTAATTTACATTTTTTATATAAATGTATATACCCATACTTGAAATGTATAAGAAAGTCTAGATTTTTTTCCAGCTAACATATCTCAACTAGGTAAAACTTTAAATATTTGCCAATATATACGTGCTTTTAATTAATATTAGCTAGAGATTAATGATTTTATGTTAATCAGGAATTGTATGATGAATCTAGATGTGCTTTTCATAAAATAAAATAAAAATGTCCGTAACATAATACACAACTTTATCACTGGTAATAATGTGATTTTCCTTTGCCTATCAGTTCCTAGTTTATTATTATCCTTTTATTTTTATTTAACTGAGAAATTCTGTTTGTTTATTTATTTGGCTGAAATCTTATAACCATAATGTATTTCTATTGAATGGATTTTTTTTAAAAAATTTTGTACACATATAAGTGCTGACGATAATGTAATATGATAGGAGTTTCCAGAAATTTGTCCTATCTAATAATGTTGGTTGGGGCACATTTAAAACTGATTTGATATCAGTTCAGTAAGTTTTCAATGATGTGTAAAAGATGATGTTATATTTCATTGAATTTAAGAATTAATTCATTGAAAAGCATTTCCAGCTATTTAAAATAGGAAAAAAACAAATGAAGGATGAAATCTATATTTTACTTCATTATTGAACTAAAATTTGCCTTTTTTAAAAGCACTGAATTTATAAACTCAGTTGTAGAGGATTCAAATTGGGACTGGGAGCTCCCAGGATCGATTCTGCCACTTGTAGTTCAAGCACTCAAACTTCTTATGAATTCCTCCACAATAAAGCCATTAAAATTATTACCCTGTGCAGCTTGATATAGTTGATAGATCATCTGACTTGGGAAATGGGTGGTCTCAGGGTTGATTCTGGTGTTTGCAGTTCTGGTACCTAACCTTCTTATGAACTCCTGATCAATGAGGCCATTAGCACTTTTTAATGCACTCAAATTGCATTTCAAATACCGGAAATATGATAACATTGTTCATTTTTAAATTAGAATAAAAAAATACATTGCAAAATGTTGCTAAAAAATAATATATATAAAGAATATTTTATAAAAAATATTTTATTTAATTTGATCAGTAATGCATTAAATACCACAAAATATTTTTTTTCTTCAACCACAATTTTGATTATATATATAAACTTGAAATAAGGCATCCATAAATTAATGATTGAATTAATTAATTTATAAATATACAATGCTTTTATTTCAAGTTAAATATAACTGTTTAAATTCATTTGGGGATATGTAATGCTTTTACTTCTTTATGTATAACAAACAAAATTGTGATTGAAGAAAACATTTTTTTTTCTTATATGTCAAAGCGTTGCTGGGAAGTGAACCCAAGCCAACTGCTTGGAAGGCAGCTATACTAACTTCTAAGTCACCAATACTTGACTTTTTTTTTTGCTTTTTAATGTATTATTGATCAAATTAAATAAAGAATTTTAAATAAAGCATTCTTTTTATAAAATATTTTGTAGATATATTGTTATCTGATTAAAAGAAATATATGTGAGGCAGCTATCAGTTACAAGTATTTTAATGACAAATCAAAAATACTCCAAATATCACAACTTTAAGTCATCACATAGAAGATTGAAAATAATCATTTTGTATTAGAAAAACTAAGACCCTGGAGTTTTACATTATTGTACATTAAAATGATTGAGAAAGTAAGAAAGAATTTCATAAATACAATTGCTAGGACATTCACGTGCAATACATTCTTTTTAATTTGAGATTCAAACTTATGATAAACATAACTTAGTCTTTCCATTTAATTCTCATAATTATTGTATCAATCACTTTTAGACAATTTGTGTACAGCATGACAGAAATTATTTTATACAATTTTAGTCAAAAGTAAATACTTAATGCTAAATTATAAAAATTAAGAGCAGTTATTTTTACTTTGCTCTACAAACATCTACTGTAATGTGCTAGAGAACACAGTGCTACACAATTCTTCCAGTTTTTGCTTTTTCCTTCATCAGTGAAGATTAAAATCCAAAGCTACAACTAATGCAGTTAGTTATATATCTATATTATTTTTTACTCTTTTATACTTTTCTAACTAATAATATGAAATTTAAAATCTTAAGATTTCAAACTCAAACTAACTCAATTGCATTTCTATATAAATCTGATGCTAGGTCAGTTTTTATATATTTTAACATCTCTAGCTTTGAATCCTAATCTTTATAATGAAGGCTAATACCAGTGATATACCATCTGTAATATGTTGATTACTCAAGCTTATAGTATATGGTGCTAGTGTAACATGAATATAATTGTTCTTGGAAGCATATAAGTAAACATATAAAAGTTGATATATTGTTAGTAAATTTTAAAAATATTGGGTAGTTCTCATCCCTTTCTAAACAATTCATAATTTTCTTCAGAGTGCTGATAGATGGCAGTCTAAGCAGTTTAATGATAAAGCTCAAGGAATAAAAGTTTCTGAATTAAATTTCAACTAATCACTTTGGTTATTCAAATATCACATGACCTTCTGATCAATTAAGCATTTAGTTATATTTATATTACCATTGTTTGTTTTGATTATCACTATACATATACAGAAAAGCACAATGTGTTGATAGATCTACTGAAATGAGACATGAATTCAGCAAAACATTAGAATATAAAAAATGAGATCATTAAAATCTTAATTGATAAAAAAACTATATCAGATATACTTCTCTGTATAGAATACTGTTGGAACATAATGTAGGTTTTTTAAACCATAAATAACAGTCTGAAGCTCAACATCTTTATGAATTTTTCTACTAATAAGTCTAAATATTCAAATAAATTTACTTATGAACAAAGTTGTAAAGATGATTTATGTCCACTATTTAAAATAATCAAATGGCTTTAATGATCAGGCATCCATAAGAAGTTTCAATACTAGAAGTAATAAAGTTGGGTGTTATCCAGTAACTTTAACTCCAGAATTCACTACATTATGACTGCATCAAACTGCATAAAGATAAGTAAAATCTGGATTAAGGTAAGACATAAAAGTATATTATCTCTTATTCATTATAGTATAATTGTATTTTCTTCATACAGTTAGCATATTAACACTCCAATATCAGAATAACTTGAAACTGTCAATCTCTAGATAATAATTGTATGCCTATTTACTTACCAATATTGAATGGCCAACTGAAATAACTACAACTTAATTACTTAGGAGAAAAATACATCTATAAGTGTTCTGAAACAGTTTTAAAGGGTTCAACTGACTGACACCAATTGTAATCATAGCAAATGGATTTTCTCACTACTATTATCACTCTGAAGTATGCTAAGTTTGAGAACAAATCATGGCTATGCCACTTCATTTCTGTTATTAAAACATCATTATGTGAGTTTAATTATATAACTTTATTGTTAATTTGTAATAAAATTAGCTCGTGTGATCATAGGCATTTCAATATAAATTAGTATCATAATTAATTATTTTTTAAACATAGAATAACTTTTTTTATATATTTAAATATCATCATATTAAAACAGGCTTCTCACTGATGAAGGCCACAAGCCAGAAACTAGTCTGGGGATATTGGATGAGTAGGCACTAGATGGGGATTTTATGCACAAGCATTCTGGCATCCATTGATTACTTTAGCTTGTTGTGTGTGGCAATACATATAGTGAGTTTTTTCTGTTTTAACAACAGTTATACACAAGCATAAGAGATGGTTATCATCATATTATTAATATGATCATATTATTTTGGACTGATTTACATGAATATCATAGAATTTATTTCAACATTCTACATTTTGACTTTTTTAAAATTCTAAAGTTAAAGTGGTTATAACTCCTTTATTGCTGATCACTAATGGGATTATAAATCTATGTATCCAAATTCATTGAAAATTCTCACCAAGTGTAAGGAATTGAACTTCTTAAAGAAAGATGGGAGCTCAAGTGGGGTAATGGTGGATGAAATGGTCTAGTGATGGAATAGAGGATTTGTTGAAAGAAAACTGTTTTATTGAAGTTGATAAAGATAATGGTCAAAGTAGAAACTAGAAAATGAGACTTATTTTGGTTTTATGTGTTGAGAAAAACATGGATGAGATGAATTTGATGAACGTGAGGTTTATAGACATTTGGATGACATTTATATTTGGGCAGCTTTGGACAATAAGACTTACTTTGAAGGTGTGTCTAAATTATTATATGCAAATTTTAGAGATTTTATAATTGTGATAATGATAATTTGTGTGACATTTTAGCAAAAATAGATGTTATTATCAATTGCTTTGGCAATTCTGAAGATTTACATCTATGGATCGTAGCCTCTTGGTCACTTTTAGTACTTGAACTTCTTATAAACTCCTGAGCGATATACAACTTAATTAACATTATAAATCAAGAATGAAGCAAAAAGGTCTTATATATTAATGCGTTTATGAAAATTACCATGAATGATGAATAAATACAATTATTAAGCTTCTTTTCTAGTAATTGATTATTTAAGATTATTTTATGATGATTCTGACTCTTAAACTATGTTACTGGACTAAAAACTTCTCTAAATGTATCCTGTTTTCTTTTTTCTAAAAATATATGGGTGTGTGTTTTGATAGGAAATATTCTTTAATGTTTTAAGAATTTTTATAAGGTTTCAGTCTTATTATGAAATGTAATATTCTGTATAACAGAAAAATTACAATAACAATAATTTTTATGTTCCATACTGTAATTATTCAATAAGTTTTCTATAGATTGCAGACTAATTTAGATATAACTAAATGGATAAGTTTAAAACTTAGAATATTGAAAACTTCAAGTTAGCAAATGGGTTTTTCACCACTAAAACCTAACTTGAAATTATCTTTTTTCTTAATCAATGCTCCTATCTAAGAAAGCCAATGGGCTAAAATTCAATCATAGCCATATCCAGTCATGTGATATTCAATAGTTAGTAAGTGCTTACAGATAAATGCTTTACCAATAGTAAATATTAATGCTTAATCCTTTGTAGATAGTAAATATTAATACTTCCGAAGAAGATTAAACATATCCCATTGAGACTTATCATTGCACAATGAATTTCATATGCAGGACTATCATGAGCAGTTTTGGGGCAAACTTTAAAATATCTTTAGAAATAAAAATATATATATCTTTAGGAACTTTTTTTAAAACAAAAATAGTTTTTAATATTCTTGTCATGATTTCTGATACATAAATGTATACAATCTCAAAAAACTTAACATATTTATAAAAACAATATTTAGTGAAGCCACAGTATATGCTATATCAATATACACAACTTCACGTATATGCTATTTAAAAATTGCAAATAAGTAAATGTAAACAAACAAGTAATAAAAACATGTCAAGTGTTGGTGGCCAAGTGGTCAGCACAGCTGCCTTAAAAACAGTTGTCCCAGGTTCACAGGTTCGCTTCCCGACCGATGCTTTGACATATGAAAAAAAAGTAATAAAAACATTGACAATCACAAACTTATTAAATTTTATGAATTTCAATATGGCAACAGACTTTTGTTTTCTTCCCTAAATGTATGTTATAAAATCTCAATACAAATTTATTTATTCATGTTTTCATTGCAATTTAAGTACAGTTAATCATTGTAGTTGTACGTACATTTTTTAAAAAAAGTAAATAAAGATGAAAATTTGTAACATAGCAACCATTTTTTATTATTTTGGACCATCATTGAAATTCATAAATATAATACATTTTACAATATGGCAGTAGCTATTTTTGGTTTTCAGGACACCCATGTGATGATCATATTTATTAATAACATTTCTTCAGCTGATATTGAAAGGTTCATTTTATTATTCTTTCAGAATTTAATTTATATAGTATTTCATGTAATAAAATGTTTTCTAAGTATAATTCTGAAAGGTTTATAAAATTTAAGAACATTTAGAAAATTGATATGGACTTAAAAACATCGAAACAACGTGAGATGCCATAGTCCCTAATAATGAGACTGCTATAATGTTTTTAAAGTAAAAACAGCCATTGAAAAAAATGAATATTACTCAGGTCATATTTAGTTGAATTAAAAAGTGGAATTATTATTTTTTATTTAAAAATTAAAGTTATGGTGGAGTATGTTTTTTATTTTCAATTTTTGAGGGAATGTGAACGAGTAAGCATACACACAGTAAATATATATGTGTGCATTTGTAAATGCATCTCTTCAATTTATTATTAATAATAGCATTATTAGGTTGTAATTGTGTGTAGTATAACTTTAACAGAATCTGTATAATATATATGTAAATATTGAAAAGTACTGAACACTTGCAATTCAATGAAAAATATATATTCTATAGTAATCAAAGCTTAACAATGAAACAAGCTTTTATATGTAATGTATGATGAAAGTAAAGAGTATTACAACAACATGCAGTGGATATCATGACTCTACTATATATCTATATAAAAAGTACATAGTTATAAAATTTTAAGTTTTAAATATTAAAATAAATTTTAAAAACACTTGAAATAAAATATATCTATTACTATCTTTACTGCTATGAAGTGCAATAAAATATATAAAAAAGAATTATGTAGTGTTTCTGCTTTGAAAATCTTTTTTTCTCTGAAAATAGCTGCTATCTAAGAACAATAGCTAGATATAAAATACATATAATATTAAAATAATATTATAAACATTCAATAGAGAAAAATGAAAGAAATTCCAAAATAAAAATGGGTGCAACCACTTTATATCTGGTAATCATTGAGATTATTTATGTAATGCATGTGTTTTAATATGAAATCTTTTGTAAAAAGATTGGATGCAGATACCAATAATGATATTATAAGTTACATTTAATAAAAATAAACATCTTAATATTTTATTAATTTTAAAGTTTACATCTGAGTTAAAAATATGTTCATTTCTAGTTTGTAATAATTAGTAATGTATTTATCTAAAAGGGAAGTCAAACGTGCGAATGCAAAAAAAATTGATAGATATAGATTAAATTTAAATAATTCATTAATAAAATATATGATTAAATTTGAATGTTTTTATTTTAATACTGGTATATATTAATCAATTCAAATGTATTCAGGTATTTTAATGTTTGCAATTAGAAAAGAATGTAACCAGGATGTACTTTAGAGAATTTATTCCACATTAGTTCCTGGATGTTTGTATGGTTATTATATTCCTACATATGTGTCTGCATTTACATTGGAATAATTAATGAAATATGCATTTCTGAATTGTTTTTGCAGAGAATATCTACTTGTATGTGTGTATGTATATATACTTACAACTTTCCACTTTACCACATATATTTAATTACATAACTTGTAAATATATGTTGGAGACTATTTTCATGATCTAGACATTAATTGTTAAATGTCTTTATTTGAGGCTTTTCAAATACACTCAATTGTTAGTAATAGAATTTCGATTAGTACATAACATGACATAGTATTATTTTACTCGGTTGTTCATGTAACCTGACTAGTGACAGTACTAGCATATGGATTGAACCTGAGACCTTGATTTGTGAATACAGAATTTTATGATGCTAATTTATTATGTCAAAGGAATAAATAAACAAAAAGAAATGTTGAAAAAAACCCAATAATAAATACTGTTTATATTTATACTTATCAGAGATATTAGACAAAGTAAAAAAAAAATGTATAATTAATATAATATTAGAGCAGCATATTAAAACCATAGCACACTTCAAGATATCTCTCTACAAAATCTAAGTTTGAAATATGGTAGACGATATAAATGTAGAAGAAGCAGTTAATTCACTAAAAAAAAAAAAAATGCAGAAACTAATAAAAAACAGATGTGCCTAAACAAATAGTTCATACATGTAACAATAATCATATGTTCAATTGAATAAAAAAAAAAAAAAGTGAAAATTCGATAATAATAAAAATAAAAAACTTTGAAAAAGCTGATCACATAAAAATGGCAAATAATCTGATAAGTTAGTCTAATGTCACAATCCACAGTGTTTGGAAATCAGTCATTAATTTGCTTTTAAAACACATATGAACAAATTAGGAACAGTATATAAAAAATTTCTGTTGCCATGGACAGAATAATTTAATTAGTTAAAATGTTACCTTACAATCAATTTTTAACAATTTAAAACTCATCAATTCATTTTCTATACTAGTACCATCACAGTTCAGGCCAGCAATATCTGAAAAAAAAAAAACCCACTTGAAACATAGTGTTATATACCATCCTATGAGTTATTACAAATTGTTGAATATATTTGGAAAACTATGACTAAAGTTTGATTTTTTTTAAAAAAAAAACATTTAGTATTTCAATTAGATTCTACAATTGAAAATCTATCATCTTTTTAAGACTAAGTGATCTAGAAAGATATTTGAAAAGACCCATTAATTGATTTACGAAAAAGTAGTTTTTTTATTGAATTAGTAAACTTACATAAATAAAATAAACTATATTCCAATGGATTCATGTTTTGTTAGTAGTCACTTATTTTAACAATTAATATTTAAAATAAGTGGAGCCATTTTACTCTGTTGGTGTTTGTTATAAGAAATAAACAGACAAAGCCAAAATATGAGTTCTCCCACATTTAGTTTTATCATGACTTGCTTTTTTAATTATTATAATTTTACCTTTAAGGCTTTGGCTATGCTGAGCCTATTAGAATATGGTAGATCTGAATTTACTTCAGTCCCATATAGCTATTTAAGTTAGATAGCTGGATTTAAAGACATTTTCATGTCCGAAAAATTCAGAGTTTCTTCTTAAATATACGTTTGAAATAAGTGCTGGTTTTTTTTGAGTTGATATTTTAGGTCTAGTGTCTGAATATTCTAGCTCTCCACTGACGTGGGCCATAAGCCCGAAACCATGGTTAGAGATTTTAAATATTTCTCATAACCGCACTTGTTAATTACGAGCTTGTTTGAGCTATTGGTACGCTCTCTATGTGCATTTTTGTAACTACAAGCTCATTAAAAGTAATGTCACGTTATATATGACTTGCTTTTTTAATTATTATAAGTTTTATGAAAATATAGTTATGCAAATGATATGCTGCTTTTATATTTGGGAATTGCCACTATGGAAATAAGATGGATTTAAAAAATTTTTTAGTTTGGAATAATAAATTCAAAGAAACGAGGGAAGATGTTAAAATAAAGTTTCTTATATAAAAATAAAATTATATTAAAATGCTGGCATCTTTTCGTTAACAGTTCTCAACAATGAAAAAAATAGCAGTATCTATTTTTATTATTTTGTTTGTAACATATTCGTGCCTAAATATTTTCCTAAATGAATTGCATTGTAAATCAATTAAGAAGACAATTGAAACATGATAGTTCAGCATCTTAGATTTATGTAAAAGTGTCAGATTAGAAACCAGATGCACTAACTTTGAGCAAACAAGAACAACATCAGATAATTAAAGTTTTGAAATTATGCAAATATATTCTCCACATTTTTCTTTTATTTTACATAATTTTAAATTAATTTGATAAAAAATATAAAATGCTTTTGTACAAAGAGTTATTATCATTTTTTGTGATTGAGTCTGTAATAGTATAGTTTTTATTGTCATATAAATCTTAATGTGATTTTTATTATTATCATTTTTCATGATATATGCAACTTTTGTCAGTAATTATTACTTTAAATTCTTGTTTATTTGATTCATGAATAAAATGAAAAGTATTTGATATAGATAAAATGATCTGGAATAAAAAAGAAGTTGCCAATGATTGATACTAGCATATAAAAATAGTCCAATATATAATTAGAAATATTAATAAAGTACTTACAAATGTGCACATAACTTTTTTAAAATGTTTTATGCAAATTTAAAAATTTGCATAAATTACTAGACCCTAAAGTTTTTAAACCTCATTGAGACAATGTTATAAGAGAACACTTAACATTTCTATAGCAACTATTGAATTTCTGTTTATTTTGAATGTAATCTTAAATGAGGTAATATATTTTAACACAAATAATAAACAGTAAATAAATAAACATACAACAATTTTTTTACTAATAAAAAAGTAATTTTGTAAATGAATAAGATTGGCATGAACACCATGTTTCTATTTTGTATTTTTTAATTCCATTTAATTAACAATTTTTATTCAATTTTTCTTGAATATAGCAATTAAAATAATTTGTTTATTAAACTTTTTAAATATATTTTCATTTATTATGAACCATCTTGATAAATATTAAAAGTATAAGAGAAATAAACTTTAGTTACTAAATGTTACTACCATAAAATTCTACTACAAATATTTGAAGAATGTAAGGAAAGAAATAACCAATCAATAAACAAGCTGATGTGACCTTTATGACAAAAAAGGGAAAAAAAAAGAAATGATATTTTTTATTTTTATTTATTATAACTATGATCTACCAAAATAAATTTTTAATATTTTACATAGAATTTCTGTTAAATGTATATCTAATATATAGAAAATCAAGTTATACATCACATGACTTATATAGCTTGTATTTACAAATATGTAAAAAATAAAAAATGAACTAATAGCTCTAGACAAACTTATTTTATTATTATTGTTTTTTTATAATAAATGCCACAAGAGAATGCATTCAAAATTTTTATCTAGGATTGTCCCCATCTCCAGATCATTTTTGAGTTATGGCTTTCATCAGTAAGGAGTCAGGACATCAGATTCAAAATACCAATTCAAGCCCAGAATTTATCTAATACTTAACTATTAAGTAGAAGATCTGAAATTTTCAGACATCTATATATCTTCAAATCCAATTCTTCAACTGAAATAGCCTAATGTGACTGAATTAAATTCAGATATGCCATATATTAATAGCCATAGCAATCTAATATAGCCAAAGCCTCAACAGCCAAATTATAATATTAATAAAATCAAGACATACATCACATGACTTATATAGATTGTATTTACGAATATGTAAAATAAAGAGCATGTTATTAGCTTTAAATGAGCATATTTTATTATTTTTTATGATAAATGCCATAAGAAAGTGCATTTGAAATCTTTATTGTATATATATTAAAATTAACTTATTGCTATTGTTATTTTAATTTAACATTTGGTATAAATTTTCATACACAAATTGCATATACTTAAAAGTCATGGAAGTGTATAATAAAAGGTTAAAAAGTGTATTGTTGAATTATTGCCATATATACTTTTCAACCAAACAAAATTGTTAAAGCAAACTGAATAACCAGAGCATTTGATCAACATTTAACCTATATATATATATAATAGCACTGTGAATATAAACAATAAATTTAATAATACATCAAATCTTCAAAGCAATATCTATAATATTTTGCTGCTAAATTATTAAAAAAAATGAACCAATCGTTATAGGATATGTGTTTTGGACAAATGTCTTCTTCAACTGCTTTGAAAAGTGATTAATCTCTAAAAGAATGCAGACATGTTATTATTTAAATATTACTAATATGATTTATTTGAAGTTAAAGTTTGAATATTTAATTTAATGATTAGAAATTATGCACTATCTCTCATTAAAGTATGTATTGTGAAAAAATGCAAATATATATAAATATTTTAATTTTAGAATAATTGTAATATTGTAAATAGAGTATCTATATTTAGAATGTATGATAATAATTTAAAAATATATAAATGTTTTCAAATGTTAAACATAAATGTTTTTACAACTATATCAGTAAAAAAACTGTAAAAAAAATAAATATTATTTATTGTTGGTATATGAAAATAATTCTATATAAAAAAAATTAAATTTTAATCAAAAATTATAATAATTATTAAATATTATATCTATAATATTTCAAATAAAAAAAATTAACAAAAATTGCTTACATTTTGCAGCCAACAATTAATAACACTTTTCATTCAATAACTATTTTTTTCTATTGTATGAATAAAGCTATTTAAAAATACAATAGATTCCATCTATTAAGTAAAAATTTAATTAAAGTTTTAAAAAATATACAAATAAATTCACATAAATGCAAAAACTATTATGTGTTAACTAAAGCATACAAGGTATCTCATTTTTCAAATAAGGTGTTGTAGGTGTGCCACCAAAAGTTTATATAAAGGTTAAAAAAAGCCTGTTTCATCATAATTCACTAATTCTTTAATTGTTCATTCTGAAATAGACTTAAAATTTTTTCACATTTTTATTTAAGTTGTATTTTTCAAAGGAAAAAAAAACCATCTTAAATAAATCTTAATATTTTGTTAAATGTTATTAAATAAAACATTGTGATAAAAAAATCAATAATTAGTTATATAATAGAAGTATAAAAGTTTAAACAAGAAAAACAACCTTAAAAATATAGATTTTGCAATTTTTAAAAAAAAAGTTATAAAGACAAAAAAAAATTAATCAAAACAAAGGATTTTATTTCAACTATCAAAGTAAAAATTTATATTTAACAAAAAAAAAATCTTACTATCAAATGTGTATATTTTAGATAAAATTTATTAAAGTAAAAATTAAATGATCAAAATATTCTTTGAAGTATTAAAAACAAACTTTCCAATCAAAAATAATAACAAAAACAACAACAATTATTCATTGGCAATTCCTATTTGACATTACATACATTTTTAGCCTATTCAAATATAACATATATGTAAATATTATGTAAAATGAATATTTAATAATTTAAATAAACAAATAATAAGCAGCAAATGCAAATAAAAATAAACTTGTTTCTCTGCCAATATCATAGTAAAAAAGTAGTCTCTATTGTGCATATGAAGAAATTTTTTTCTGGAGAAAAACTGATTTCCTTTCTTAAAATATTGATTACAACTGGCATCCAGGTATAACAGTTACTATAAACTGGTTTAAACACTATTCTTACCATTGAAAATATTTCAGACCAGACATGGCACAACATATCTTAGTTTTTCAAATAATTTTGCTGATAAAATAAAATGTAAATATATGTAAGTATTAAGTGCTTTGATAATTTAATATCAATTCATTTCATATATTTACAATTCCATATTTAGACATTTATTTAATTGTGCAAGGTTATTTGAAAGAAGTGAAAGTTGTTTCATCCTGATTTGTGCATTAATCAGCCATAGTACAACAGGTTTTATTAAAAATATTCAATCTCTAACATCAAATAAATACCACATTAGTTATATTTAAATAAGAATTTTTCAGATAATAAATTATTCTTATTACAATGGGCAAATTTTTTTCTACCAGCTAATAAAAAGTAAACTTCAGACCACTCAAAGAAGTATGAAGAGATGCATGTTGGGAGTAACAAAAAGAGATCGAAAATGCAATGTATGGGTAAGAGAGCAAATAGGTGTTACTGACCTCATTGAGAAAATTAAAAGACTCAAGTGGAATTGGGCTGGACATATTGTTAGAAGAGATGATAATAGATGGACAATTGAAATTTTAAACGGGATTCCAAGAGATTGTAAAAGACCCAGAAAGAGACCACATGTGAGATGGATGGATGAAATAAAAAAATGTGCAGGGGTGATGTGGAGAAGAGAAGCTAAACATAGGAAAAGATGGATTGAATTTGGAGAGACCTTCATCCTGCAGTGTATTGATAATGGTTGTTGATGATGATGATACCAAGATGATCAATAATATTCTTTACAAAGATTCAGATAGAAAGTAACTAATACATTTCCAGAGTGGTTCAATTTTGTGAAATAAAGGAGTTTGAAATAGAAATAATATATTTAATAATAGTAAATATTATAACAAAAATATTTTTGAAGCTTTATTGTACTACAATATATTAACCTCACATTAGTGTCATACTTTAAAAAATTTAAGTTTATGACATTGTTGTATTTATTAATCTTTTTTTTGTAATTTACAGTAATGCTGCTGTGACTATAAGATAATATCATAATACAAGCTTTAAGTTAACTTATGTTTGAAGACTTTACCATAATCTTACATTGTATAGTTGTTTTGATGCTAGTGATTATATATTTTAGTTTTCATTTTTGTTCCTAGATAGTAGAAGTAATTAAAAAATAAGTAAGTTCTAAGCATCTTTTACCAACTTGAGAATTTTGATAGCTAATAAAGATACATTTATATAGCTATTATTTCTTAATTTTTAAAACACTTTTGTTAATTTAAAACATAATTTAATTATAAAAAACACTTTATATTGAATATAAAAATGTTTTTGAAGTATTTAAATCTCTGAGATAGGAAATAATTTAATTATTATTTTTCAATAAAATCAGAAATGTAAGTCTTTGATTTATTTCACATAATAATTTCATTATTTTAAAATACTTTCATTATTTTACTTATTTGTTAAGTAAATTTTAATAATAATTGAGAAAATGGGTCATAACTTCTATTTGAATAGCAATATATATGAAAAATTAGCTATGTGGTTTGATCCTTGATTTAGTATATTCAATAGAATATAAAATGTTAAAGGTATTATTTTGTTTATTAATAAAATCTCTTTTGTTATGTTAATAAATGTACTTATTTAAAATGCTTGATAAGAGTTTATTATAGGTTTTTTTGCAAATATTTGTAAAAGACTTACTTAAAGTATAAATGTTCATATGAAGCAATGGATCCCGAAGTCAGATCCATGCTTCACAGCCTGCTATAAACTAACCGGTATTGCAAACCTGGGTTAGGTTTATATTCGAGTAACAACAGAGTTTTGCATTAAATAGAAAATTAAAGTGTTTTGTTTTGTCTATTCATTGATCATGAAATTAACTATTTAGTTTGAAATATTTATTTAAAGTAAATTTGATCAAAATATAAATTGTTCATAAAAATTTGTTTTTCAAAATTTATTAAAGAAGTATATATGTATTGCAAGCATATATATATATAATTAATGTAAAATTCTGTTGAAACTAAAAATTCATTTTGTTAAAAGACATAATATATTTCTGTTTTAATCTGTTTAAAAATATAAGTTGTATGATTTTATTTTAAGATAAGCCTGCCAACATTCCTAAATTAATTGCATTATTAATTAGAGTTCCATTCAGGGCAATTAAAGAAGGCCTTTTTAATAAATAAAATTACGAAATTAAAGCAAAATTGATAATAAAACCATAAAGTTTATTTTTAGTCAAAAAGTTACCTTGAAACAAAAGAGTGTGGGGGCTTATCAAGATCTAGAATCATACGAAAAACAATAGAAAAGATTGCTGAAAAGGTATAAAAGGTGGGGAAAACAAAGGACTGGATTATTTTGGAAATTTTTCTGAAGAGAGTTATTATGAAACTATTCTGGATTTTTTTCTGAAGTTAGTTATTCTGATTTTTATTCTGATTCAGATTTTATTCTGATTCATTTTTTTATTCGGATGCTGAGATTGTTATTAGCTACTGCCACATCGGCTTACTTCAGAGAGTTTTATTGCTTACTTCTGCTATGGGGACCATGTCTTATGATTCTTCATTTCAGCTACTGATTCTGACTCCTCAGTTTCGAGTTCTTGCTGAAAAATATTGTTGAAACTAAGTGCTTCCTAGTTTCTATGGAGATTCTTCCTGAGAAAGCTATTCTGATTTAAAAATGTGTCATTTCAAAAATTATTTTAGCCTTGTGGATGGGACAATGTATATCAGCTAAGCCCATCAGCTTTGCCTGCCATCAGGGTCTTGATCCATAAAATACCGTAAGAGTGTCATGTAGATAATGGAAACAAACTGTAAGCTATATGTGTGCCATACATATCAAATGCTTTCAATCATAGTAATCTTGTCTGGACAAATGCATCCATGAATATCAATCAAGCCAGGTCATTGGGGAAAAAGGACAAAAACTAAAAACCTGGACTGATAACCTTTCATCCTCTCCTCGTGAACTTTTACTTTTAAATTTATACCTTTCTTTTAAATGTTCTAGTTTAACTTATCTTTTCTTATGTATTTACCTAATTTTAATATTATATTTATATTTAGTTAAATTGATCATTCTTTATAATGAAATGTCTTTCTTCACTATTCCTTATTATTTTTTATTTATGTTTTTAAATTAAACAAGCATGTCCTAATTTATCTTAGCCTCTTTGCACGGTAACTATTTTTATTATCGAAAATATTTCCAATTTAAAATGACTATTTATAACTTAATGTTAGTACAGGTTTGCCTTTGTTTTACCAATTCAATCTTCTCGATAATGTGTATTTTGTGCTCTTATGTATTTCTTAAGGATAAATGTTAGTTATTAAAAAAAATCTTCAAGTAGCACAAAGCCACAATTAAATGCTTTGTGAAATATTTATTTAAACCTTGCTTTACCGAGGGGAACCGAGTTGTTAAACTAAATTAAATTGGAAAAGCAATATCCATGCTGCAGATTCATATGTGATTTATTTGCCTCATTTATAAAATTATTGATTAGGTGTTGCTTGTGGAATAGCAGAGATTTAAAACCTTAATAATATTTTATTATATCACATATTAAAGTATATCTTTCAAAGTAAAAACATTAGTTTTATGATTATTACTTACAACCTTTCATGTGATGATCTGTTAGGTTAACTTTCCAATGATCCAAGCATAACACAAGCATTTCATTCATATTTGACATAGTGGCAATCGATTGTCTCTCCCCCAATGCTAGCAGGCCGGGTTTAAAAAATAATTTATGTGTATTTCAGATATGTTGTTGGTTCATGGTTAGACTCGAGAATAGACAAATAGGGCAGAGGCCATAGTATTCTTGATTTTTATATCTCACATATGAATGGCCTCGAGGTACTTTCATCTAGTATTCGAATTGGGTTAAACCAACATACACATTCAACCAGCACAATATACAATGTCTCTAAAATGTTTGGTACTAATTAATTATCCTGGATCAAAATATTGATAAAACAATATAAATATAACTTAATAATAAAAACATTTCTCTTTTTTATATTATTAAAGTAAGCAAGAGTCGTAAAATGTAAAAAAATGTAAGTAAATAATACCTTGGCAAAATTGTTTGACATCTTTCTACATCAGTAATGAAGGTTGCACTTTACACTTGTACTTTTATTTTGCATAAGAAACATCAGTATTCATATCTTTACTCCTAGATAAAAAAAAGTCAGTTAACCTAATGTTAATTAAAAGAATATTTATCTTTTTTGTAAAAAAAAAATTTAAACTTAATGGCAGAATTGTAGAAATGGTTTGGGATCATGTCAACTATAAAAAAACAACAACAGCAATTCAAAATAGAATGGATGAATGAATTCCCAAGATTAATTTTTTTCTAGATCCTTTGTTTTCCTATCAAATTCAGCAATCTTACATTGGAATGGCATTACTTTGTATTAATTACTAAATGGTATACTTTTAAATCATCTAATTTATTTTTAACAGTAATTAAGTTATAATTTAATTTTAACTTTTGTTCCTAGATGGCAGTTATAATAATATATGTTCAGCCCTAAATTTAATGATTTGTTGCACAATGTAGTAATATTTTTTTTTCATTATACTCATTAAAACTAAGAGTAAATTATTAATTTGAAAGCAATTTTTTTGTTATAAATATTTTAGAAGCACTGAAAGATCATATGATGTGGAAGATTTTTTTTAATCTATAATAGTAAAGGTTCAGAGAAAAGTTATTTTCTCTTTTATATAATTTTAATATTTTAAATACTTTTAAGAGAATTTAATTATTTTTATTAGTTTAAAAACATTTTAAGTAATAAATGTGCTGAAAAATAATTTAATTTTGCTGCAATCTTTTTTAAGCTTTAACTTTATCAAATTTAATCTTCCTGAAAAGTTAAATATGAGTAAGAAATAGAACAAAGTATGGAATTTTAATACCTTATGCTAAATGTTAAAATAATATTAAGATGACCTGATTTTTTGCTTTTAAAAAAATGTTTATTTCTATTTATTTTATTACCTCATTACTTTTAATTTATATATTGTGATCTTCATTAATAAAATAAACCACAGTTGATCAAAATTACAAATGTGAATAATTTTTATAGCAACTTTAAAGAAACTTAAATAGTTTCCTTATTTAGTTTTAATGAAAAAAGCTCTAGAAAGTTTTTTTATTATTATTTATCTTTACTTTGTTATAATGTATATATAAGTGATATATTATTATCCATGTTCATCTTAATTTATTGTATTGAAAATACATACTGATATTTCAACGGGTCACAATGCCATCTTCAGTATAGTGAATATTATAAAAATGGCTGTATTGGAGCTGTAAAACATTGATATACAAAAGGCTGAAAGTGCTACCAATAGAAAGTAGAAATAATATCTAGTACATGATATATATGTGTGTGTGCGTGCATGATAAAATATTTTAAATCCTTGTGAAATACATTTTTTATTATTTTACATTTGATAAAATAATATGAATATTAAATAATAAAACTTTAAAATATTTTTATTATTTATTTTTCCTATATACTTAAATTCCAATGTGTGTGTAGGGTGTTATTTTATTGTGAAATATATATAAAAGGATTAAATATTGGTTACTAAGGTATATATAAATATTTGTGATTCTATTTATCCACGGGAAGGGAGGGAGGGTTTGCAGAATGGACTGCCATTAAAGAAATATATCTCACAATGTATATAATTTCATCTACAGTTTGTTTTATGATGATCCAGCACTAACTAATAAATTATATTTTCAATCCATCGGCAAAACTGCAGTAGTAGGAAAAAAAAGCGAGATTGATATAATCTGTAAAGATTGCATGAATAGAAACAAAAAATTTCATCTGAAATTTCAAAGACTTTATATTAATTATCTAGCTGCAATAAAACATTAAGAATATAATTTAATAATTTATTGTACTGTGTATAAAATAGTTTTATGCAACATGCCATGACTAGAATAAAACTAAAAAGCAATATATTACGACAACAAAAGTAACGTATTATCAGTCATAATCCTAGTTAATTCATATTACTGTTTTCTGCCTTCAGATTGTTAAATCCAAACCAGTGCATTGAAAAGTCTTTAGGGAGAGAAAACGGCAATTTAAAAACTCGGTTTCAATCTTTGGCTACCTAGTTAAAAGATTGTCCCATAACGAGAAGCATTATAATTTAGTTTATATAAAAAATTGTTTAATATAATTATACATTTAAATATTTGATTATATAATGCTGTTGTATTTAATTTGAGATGGACATAAAAAAAATTCTGTATTTTTTGTCATGGACTCAGAATATTATCCTCAAACTCAAAATCATTATTTAATCAGGCAGTATTACAATGTAAGCAACCCTTACAATACATTTTGATTGAATTGAAATGCTTCATGGTAGTTTTTACATTTCTCTAGTGTTACGGACTGAATTTTTGAACAAATAACATTAATGTTAGTGATTTTGTTTAAGAATTATACCTGATTTACTTACTCAGACACAATTTAAAAAGTTTACACATTGAAATTAATCTACATTAACTAAATATAATGTCCTGCATGTGTTGGTGTATGGTTAGGTTGGCATACTGATGTATAAGGTCCTTACATCATGTTCACCTCTATCACTTCTGACATTCAAACTTATGGATTCCTTAGCTAAAAAATCATTTTTAAAAAAATATGTTTAATCTTTAAAGTGTATGTCTGGAAAGAAAAAAACAATTAAAAACTAATTAATGTGCATCCCTTTGGGATTGACTATGATTTGCCCCCATCTTCAAGCCTGTATCTCAGACCCTGGGTATTATGACTGACATCCATTCCGAATGGTCTGATTTATCTATGTAATGCCATGATTTTTGCATTGACAAAACATTGATATCATCTTTGTACAGTCAGAGTCAAACCCTGGGCTCTTTCTTTGCTCCTATGCATCACTGGAGTCCTTTTAGGTTGTGCAATGCAGGTTGTGTCATCAATGAATTTTTCCTTCTTTGAATACCATTTAATGTATCCTATTTTTAACATTATCATATGAGTTGTAAACCAAATTACAGAATAAAATTTTAAGCCAATAAACATCACATGACCACCACTTCTTATGCTTGTGTATAACTGTTTTAAAAACAGGTAAAACTCACTATATGTATTGCCACACACAACAAGCTAGAGTAATCAATGGATGCCAGAAGGCTTGTGCATAAAATCCCCATCTATTGCCTACTCATCCAATATCCCCAGACTAGTTTCTGGCTTGTGGCCTTCATCAATGAGGAGCCTTGGATCTGAGAGCACTCCACCTAGATTTTCGGATTTAATGCAACCCTCCAGCAGACCCATATGACTATATAAGCTGATGGGATTGGATTGAAAACATTAAGGTGTTTTCAGTTTAAGACTCATAGTTTTATAGTTAAGAGGAGATAAAAGGTGGCTGCTGGAGGGTTGCATTAGATCCTAGCAGTGCTCTCAGATCCAAGGCTCCTCACTGACAAAGGCCACAAGCCAGAAACTAGTCTGGGGATATTGGATGAGTAAGCACTAGATGAGGATTTTATGCACAAGCCTTCTGGCATCCATTGATTACTCTAGCTTGCTGTGTGTGGCAATACGTATAGTGAGATTTGCCTGTTTTAGAATAAAATTTTTTATATTTTTATAAAAAATCCCATCAACTTCAGAATTAATGTTACACTTTTATTGTATAATACATGTTCTATTAAATTGATAATTATTAGTAATGACAGCTTGAATGTAGATGAAGTTAAAGCAGAAGTTATTATAAACTTCCAGAAAACTGCATATATACTAGTACAAATCTGTCAATAAATGAAGAAGTACTGAATAAGCTTATCTGTATTTAGCTCTCATTGTATTTAAGCATTTAATTTATTGATATTACAATGCAGAGCATGAATTCTATATATTAATACAATCTCAGTACAACTATAAGCTATTCTGAAATCACATGATCACCATTTCTCATGCTTGCTTATAACTGTTGTTAAACAGGCAAAACACTATACGTATTACCACACACTGCAACCTAGAATAATCAATGGATGCCAGAAGGCTTGTGCATAGGTACAGAACTGAGTTCAGACCTATTTAACTATATACGCTAATGAGCTTGAATTGAAAATATTAAGGTGTTTTCAATTTAAGACTCATAGTTTTGTATTAAGTAGAGATAAAAGTTGTTTGCTGGAGGATTGCATTAGAACTTAAAGATATAAGTACAGTGCTCTCAGATCCAAGGCTCCTCACTGACAAAGGCCACAAGGCACTAGATAGGAATTTTATTCACAAGCTTTCTGGCATCCATTGATTACTCAAGCTTGCAGTGTGTGGCAATACGTATAGTGAGTTTTGTCTATTCTGAAATCCCTATAAACATTTAGAGGGAAAGGTCAAACCTCATTTTTAAAAACTTATAAATATTAAATGAAACACTACTAATAGATATAAATATTAATAGCTTGGCTCAATTGTATATGGAATTAAAGTGGAAGTATATTTGGGTTTTGTTAAAAATGAGGTTCAGCCTCTATTTATAATGATTTAAAATAGCTTACAGTTGTATTAAGATCACTTCTATATATAGGATTCTCTTGCTGTGTTGCAACACATCAATAAATTGAATGCTTAAATATAATCCGAGCTAAAGTACAGATGGGCTCATTCTGTTCTTTTTTATTTATTGACGAGTTTTTATTACCTTTATAGTTCACTGAAGGGTTGGAGTAATTTCTGCTTTAATTAAAATAATTGTAATTGATATTCCATTGCTTATATATTTTGCATATAAATTTATTATTTTTCTTTTATCATGTATTATTATGAGAATTAATAAAATCATTGATGATTTAAAATCATTGGTATTTATACATGTAAGATGTGAATTAAGTATGAATAGTAGAAAAAACCCAGTAATGTGATTAAAGTTATTGAAGAATGATAAACTTATAACATTCTATCTTGAATTAAGGATGGAAAAAATATTAGTTGTCTTTTGCTTTTATTATGGATGGTTATGAGAGTACAGTGTTATTGCATATATGTAAGTTAAATTCTTGCCCTAAAGTCTGCTGGGGTTCACAAAGCAAAGGTACTTTAACCAAAATAACACACAATCAATATGCATGGTAGTTTCTCATCTTATTTTTTTCATCATCACTATAGCAGTAGTTGTTGGTATGCAATGGTCCTCAGTTTATATTTTGATGTACACCTGGGTGTCTTTTTACACGGATTTATTTAACATGATTTTGAAGTTACGTGATTCATGTTTTACCAGAAGTTGAACTCTGATAATGTGCTATTACTTTAAATAATACATTTGTGCACTTACATTATATTGAAAGTAATAGCATGTTATTGGAATTCGACTTTCATCTTAGTAATTTCAATATTTTCAGTGCTTTATAATAGTAAGATTTTATGCAATAATGAAATTAAAATCATGATTTCCACATTTTATGTATACACACATTAAATTTTACAAGATTATAATGTAAATTTGTTCAAACATTGTGCGTGTTAATTTTGCATTTTAAATCATATTCTGTTTTTGCTTTTTAAAAAAGAACGTAATCAATTATTAATCATTTAGTGTCCACAAGTTTATTTTTAAAAGGTGAGTAATAGCAGTGGGCACAATTAAATTTGACAATTAAAAATTAAAATCTGATTTTTAATTGTAATTAACAATTTAAAAATTATTTATGGTGACTTGAAATTAATGGACAAAAATAAAAATTTAATTTTTAGTTGTTAGTTTTAATTAAAATTTTCCCAGCAGTGGTGAATAAATGTCTTTTTATTATCATAAGTCTAAGTTCATAAACAATTAATAAAATCATCATCTCAAAGATTAATTACTAATTGTGTTGTCAACAGAAAACCATTAACACAACATGAGAGTGAACTTGGCACTAGTTGTATTTCCTCTTGTGAGAATCTGATTTTTTACCAGTTTGCAAACGAACGTGTTTTTTGGCAAATAGCTATAATAATTAAAATGTGTATAAAAAATGTAAATTACTGTACTGTAAATTATGCATAAAAATATATTATTTTGAATAAAATTAAATATTATAGTTAAAAAAAGTTTGTCTTGTATCAATTTTTTTCAAATTTGAAATTTTTTATTAGTCATATTTTATTTCCTTATATTTTTTTGCACGAATTTTAAAGTAATTTTACATTGGTGCTTTGCTTTTATGCAAATTTTGAAAAATCACAAACCACACCCCCCCCTTTTTCAATGTAAGTTACGTCTATTTTTGCACGATTTCATTTGCGCGTTTTCTGAGGAACCTATCTATCACGTAAAACGAGACCCAGCTGTATTATTCTTAAATAAAAAATTGTTCAATAAAAGTCACATCAAATCTAGATCTTTTAAATATAAAAGTAGAAAATTTTTTTCTCCTTATTGTGATCAATTATTTACGTTAACAAGCTACAAAGGGTATTTTTGAGCAAATTTGCTTTTAATATTAAATATATAATGAAATAGGATTAGTCTTTCTTATTCCATTTGTTTTGGCTACAAATTAATCTCATCAGGAATGTTAATTTAATTATCTGCTCACTATACCAGAATAGCAACTACTCTGACACAATGAAAGGGTTTCTTGTAATGAATGCAAAAGGAAATGCCACACTCTATCTAAATTATGTTTCAGATAAACAATTCTATTGTAATTATGAAGATAAATTCAATTAGGTTAATGAATAATCTACATTTTACATATTGCTAGAAGAGATGATAATAGATGGATAATTGAAATCTTTAACTGGATTCCAAGAGAATGTAAAAGACCCAAGAAGAGACCATGTGTGAGATGGATGGATGAAATAAGAAAGTGTGCAGGGATGATGTGGAGAAGAGAGGCTAAAGATTGGAGATGGATTGAACTTGGAGAGACCTTCATCCTGCAGTGGATTGATAATGGTTGATGATACATTTTTCAAATTATTATTCATACTTTATTGCATGTGATCAAAAGTTTTTAAAATTATATAATAAACAAACATTTTTTCTTAGCATACATTTTTAATCTAACCATAGATAAGACATTATATTGCACTCAGCATTCCATTGTATTACTTGCCAGCACCATAAAAAAATAGACATTTTATTAAAAATGCTATGCCTAAAGTTATTGGTAGAAGCTTGAATTGTTATCTATATTAAAATGTTCCTTTCAGATTTAAGCATTCTAATTTTAAATCTGTAAAAAATCAGAGTAAACCTTTTAAGACTTACTTGTAAAAAGAAATAAATAAATCTTGAATATGAGCTGCAGGAAATGTTGCAGGAGTTAGCAGATGAAAGTAGAAAAGTAGGACTAAATATAAATGTTAAAAAGACTAAAGTAATGTTTAATCGATTTGCTCAAAGTATGAAAATAAAGATTGATTATGAAGAATTAGAAGAAGTTAACAGTTATAAATACCTTGGTCAGATTATTAATACAGATGGCAACATAATGGAGGAAATTAATCATAGAATTAAACTTGGTTGGAGTGCTTTTGATAGAAATAACTTGATACTAAAAGGAAATATGCCTATGTGTTTGAAAAGAATGGTTTTTAATAAATGTGTTTTACCAGTTCTTACTTATGGATCTGAGACTTGGACACTTAATAGAAGAGCAATACAGAGACTTCAGACCACTCAAAGGAGTATGGAGAGATGTATGTTGGGAGTAACAAGAAGAGATCGAAAACGCAATGTATGGGTAAGACAGCAAACAGGTGTTACTGACCTTATTGAAAAAATTAAAAGATTGAAATGGAGTTGGGCTGGACATATTGCTAGAAGAAATGATAATAGATGGTCAATTGAAATTTTAAACTGGATTCCAAGAGATTGTAAAAGACCCAGAAAGAGACCACATGTGAGATGGATGGATGAAATAAGAAAATATGCAGGGGTGTTGTGGAAAAGAGAAGCTAAAGATCGGAGAAGATGGATTAAACTTGGAGAGACCTTCATCCTGCAGTGGATTGATAATGGTTGATGATGATGGAAAAATGGAATAAAAAATATAAATACATATTTTATGTAGAGAGTAAGGAAAAATTAATTACTCCCATTAGGAGAAAAATATTGTTATAGTCATGGATATTACATTAGTCTGATTCATCCCAGATTAAACAGACATCTTTATCTGTTGCTAATAATTTATAGAGACTTATTTATTGGTCAATACAAGATATCAGACTGACTTGGCTATTGGAAAAAATTCAGTCTGTGGCTTGAAAAATATTTTAAGGGTTAATTTTGCCAAGATGGAAGCCCCAGATCATATCACATGGCATAGAATGTACTATTCCACAAGGTAAAAGTGTAATCATAATTAGTTTAAATTATTCAGAATTGTCTATTTTTTCAAATTTAGCTAACTTATATTTAAAAAACTCCACAAAGAAATAGTAATTCAAGCGTTGTCTTTTATAATCGTTATTATATCCTACTATGCACATTATGGTTATTACCTACAAAATATTTGATTAAAATGTAACTGCACAAAAATGGAGTGATGCATGTTATTATTACCTTAAGAATATTGTATTATTTATGTATCATAAAATACACTACCCTATAATTTTTCCATTGTACAAATATGGTAAAAATAATTGGCCCACATTTTATTAAACATTTTTATTTATCATAAGACTTCTCATTATTTGGGTTGAATCTTATAGCTGATTTTTAACCTACTTTCCAAATGAATTTCTTCAAATTTTGTACATATTCAGTTTTGATGATACTGAAAGATTTCAGGGTTATTCAGATTAATTAATGGTGGGGCAAACATCAAACTGCATTAAACTTATTTTGGTAAGTATTGAATCATGCATAAATGGTGTGACATTTTTTAAGCATAAGCTTTCATTTAATTTGAGGAATTTGTTTTTAGTATGTTTACAGTTAATTAAAATAGAAATAAAAGATGAAAAATTAATTTTTCTTTTAAGCTGTTGCCATAATAAATACCAAAATCTTGTAATCAATTTTTAAATTACTTCTACAGAATGGACATTTTAATTATTTTTTTTACATTTCAATAGCTTTCCTGTTTTGGAGAAAAAATGATTTTGAAAAAATCAAGTGATGCAATATAAAAATGCAATATTTCAGAGTTGCCCAGTCTACCACTGTTGGCAGACATATTGAAGTCAGTTTGGTAAGTTTAAAATAATATGCAATAGATGGCGCTATATTTTTCATTAAATTGATGACTATTGCACTGAAAAAAATACTAATGGCTTTATTGTTTGGGAGTTTATAAAAAGTTCGAGCACCAGAATTGAACCCGGGTCCTTCCGATTACAAGTCCAATTCTCTGCCAACTGCCCCAAAATGTGCAGGGTACTATTGCAGTGAAAATCATTTATATTTAATTAAAATAGAAAGAAGGAATAAAGAACGAAAACTTAATTCCTCTTGTTTACTTAAAACTTGCTTATTCAAACCACTGCCTTCATAAATACAAAAATCTTGTAATATTTTTAATACATGCAAATTTAATTTCAAATGCTAGAAATATGGTATTGTTGTTTATGTTCTCAGTTTTTAAATACGAATAGATTTCCTCAACCGTTGGTGGCGAGTGGTCAGCACAGCTGCCTTACAAGCAGTTGTCCCGGGTTTGCTTCCCAACCGATGCTTTGACACATGAAAAAAAATTGAAGTGATGTAGGAACAACACCTTACACAACATCAATATCTTTACAAAAGAGCCTCAGACAAACCAGAACACAGCTCTCCCTTCCTGGAACACCAAAAGGTGACAGGACATCAATTTTGGTTTCTTCTGCAACTTTTTAATACATAGAGAGAAATGACTCAAAGAGGAAAATCAGAACAGCGTATTATAAACACAGCAATAATACTATCAATTGCAAAGATTGGTCCTTCCCCCTCTCCAAGAAATGGACGCTCTCCCTCTCTCTCCATTATTTGCTAACATTATCTTGCTAGGAATATGAGAACGTTATAAGTTCTCGGCTATATAATTTTATAGAACTAATAAACTTCTCTACTAATGCGTATAAATGTACATATTACTTCTCTGACATTTTATATATGAGAAGTATAAACTATTAACTCTTCGTTAAATAAATATTTTCTAAAAAAATGATTTTATTTAATTTTACGAGTAATGCACTCAAAACAATAAATATTTTATCTTGAATTATAATTTTGGTTGTTATATGTAACCTTAAATAAAAGCGTGGAGAATCCATACATTAATTAATTCAATCATTATTTTTTTATCTAATCAAAAGATTACAAGAAATGATTGAATTTATGAATGTCTTACAATTTTAAGTTGCATATAACAATCAAAATTGTGCTTTAAGAAAGATATTTATTTTGTTTTTTCGTATTACTCATCAAATTAATTAAAGACATTTTGTAAAGAAAATATATTTATGATTAGTAAGATCTTTCAGCATAAGATTATTTATTTTTAGCACAATTATGTATTTTATTCCATTATTATTTTTTTAAATGAAAAAAAAAGAGAGGAGGGGTGGGCCCTCATACGTTTTATTTGTATGTAATAAAAATTAAGGAAAAAAAAATATTGAGATTAGAGAAGTGGTTGGAGAAAAATGTGAATGTGATACCAGTTATTCAAAGATTAAGAAGATATGGTCATGTTAGAAGAACAAATAAGAACAGAATATCAAGAATTGATTGATTGAAAAGCAAAAAGAGAAAATCAAAAAAGCCATAGACAGATTCATAAGAAAGTATAACCTTAGATGTTATGGAAAACACAAATGACTTTGGTTAAGGACACCTTCAGCAAATCCTCAACAATAAATGTGGTAACTTATATAGAAAACAGGATATTTTTCAAAACACCTATATGTGGAAATATTATACTGGGATGAAAATAAATGCTTATAACTTATTAACAGTCTGGTATAAAATATTTTAATAATTGCTTTATTAATTTACATAGAGGGTTTAGCACAATCAACTTCTAGTATATCCTAATATTTTTTTATAGTTTTTAGGCATAATTTGAAACTACTGTGAAACTATTTGAAAGAATCTTATTAACTAATACTTTAGATAACAATTCAAAACAAAGCAAAACTCTCCATATAGTAGTGCCATCTTGTGCTAACAAGAGCAATCAATGGATGCCAGAAGGCTTGTGCATAAAATCCCTATCATTGATTGCTCTTGTTAGCACAAGATGGCACTACTATATGGAGAGTTTTGCTTTGAATTGTTTAATAACAATTATGTGCTAGTATGAGATAGTGATCATGTGATGTTTAATACTTTAGATACTATTATCTAAAAATAATCAAATGGTTGTTTGCTTGTGATGTCACATGTTTGAGCCCTAAAAGTAAACCAAACTGTGATCCATAAATCTTTATAATGGTCAGTGAGCTAAAGAAAATATAGTAATCATTCATGCTAATACTCTATTCAGATGAATAGAAATCTGGAATGATAGTCTAAATCGATTACTGGAAATGAATATGAATTAGTTTTCAATAATGTTTAAGTAAACCCAATGAAGCATTTAAGTAGATTGATGACGAAAGGGAAATTAGTTTTATAAATACAGGCCGGAAGTATAATTTTTTTTTTCATGTCATAGCATCAGCCGTGATGCGAACCCACACCCGTCTGCAACCAACTACTTGCTTGCAAGGCAGGTGCGATGACCTCTCGGCTAACAAGTATAATTTTTAATGGATGTAATTGTCAAAAATATTTTAATGTGGGAATCCCATTTATTTTTTAATTAGAAAAGTCACGTTATGTACTTCTATACAGGTTTAATAAATAAAGTCTCGCAATTTTTCATTTTATTATAGACTAATTTTTTTAATGGATATTGTTGAAAATATTTTAATAAGCAGAAATTTCCATTATTTTTTTATTAGGAAAAAAAAAACAATCAGATGTTCATACAGTTAACTGTTACTGTTTTTTTGTACATAAAAGGAATTCTCTTCTAAGTGCTGCTCTAAGTCTTATATAAACTTGTGCTGCAGTAAACTATATGTTTAGGAAACAAGTCTGACAACTTTTTGTTTTATAATATTCTTTCACCAGCAAATCAAAATTATAATTTAATAATTTTTAACAGATATAAATGTTGAAAATATTTTAATATGTGGAAATTTTCATTATTTTTTTATTAGAAGAAAACAGTCAGATGATAATAACTTTTTTGCACTAGAAATTCTCTTCTATATAAAGTACTACAATAAACATATGAAGTTTAGAAAGTTTCCTTTTAAACAAATATTCAGAAATTTGTTTCTCACTGAGGAAGATTTGACAAATGAAAATGCTAAACATCATTCATGTATATGAATATATGATTTACTTGAATTTAGTAAAAAAAAATTCCAAGTTTGTTAAATGTGCTGCCATAATTTAATGTCATATGTTTCAGTTTGAATTATTTCTAAATATGGATTTAATTCATTAGCAGACTCTTGATGATGATCTTATTCTGAAATGATTGGAATTTCAACCATGACTCTTTATAAAATTGAAAATGTTTTATGAAGACGTTCTTATTCATCTGACATATAAAAAAATTGTAACATATCTACTCTTTATCTGTAAGTGGGAATCATAGAAACCAATGTTCTCAGAAGGAAAAGCTTCATGCGTTTAACCAAACATGTTTATCTTGTCTTGATTAATTAATGTAAACAACTTACTATATTCATAAATTGCAATGCGTCTGCATATCCAGTGTATTGACTTAATATTTCCTACATCTAATCTATTAATTTCATTCTTATTAAAACAAACTTATGAAAAAGCTTAGTACTGCAGTAGCATTTCATATCTAAACCGTCTTATAAATATGCTAAAACATTAATAATGCTGATAATATAAATTTATTCAAGGAACAGTTACTACAACAATTCACAAGCCATTTTTTTGACAAATAGATTGTCATTGATATAATAAAGTAGATATTATTTGCAAATTTATTTAAATGATTTATTGAGAATCTGACTTGCAAATTATCGTAGTAATATTTTGAATATAAATGTTCTGTGAATACGTTTTCATATAATACAATTGCATACGATAAAATTTAATTAATAATTTTTACAAAAACATAATGTAATTATGAAAAAGTCTTAATAATAATAATTTGAGAGAGCAAATTCTTAATACAGTGCTCAAAAATCTAGGTATGAGAATACCTATGTGAATATATTCCTTTAACAACTTTTCATTCACTACTAAACAATTGCGCCTTTTTTTAAAAATCATAACTTCATGAAATTAAAGTTTGTGATTCTTTTTAAGTAACAATGATATTTATCATTGTGTATTATAAGGCAGTATGTAACAAGCCCACTGCTCTCCTATTAATATAAATGAATACATAATGGTCCAGTAATGAGGTTAAATTGACATATCTACATGGGTATGATTACAATATTAAATCCAGTAAGGGTTTTGAGTGTTCCATCGTTGGTTTTTCAATGAAATGGATGGTTGAATAGTTGGAAGGGTGAGAAGATACCTTTAAAGTTTGAGAAATTGCTACCTTAATATAAACTGAGCACTGATTATAGTGAGCAATAATGATCAGGCCCAACTGATGAGTGCTGGTTCTGCACAAAATACATATATTGGGGATCATGTATCTTTTTCACATGTGTGTGGTCATATTTATTGGTTGCTCGAGATGGAGTGGAGGATGAATAGACTGAAAAATACTGAGTTCAAATCCCTCTACTTACATTGTGAATTATCTTACTTCACATTAACTGCATCTGTTCTATTAGTTCAGTTATTAAAACAAACACACAAATGAACCATCTCATAAACAAACTTCTCATGGATACTGTGAATTATTGATAATAATGTTATATATGTACTTGACATATATAGGATACAATTTAATTTAAAAATTGCACATTATGTCAGAATAAAAATAACTAACACAAAAATTGAATAATGTTGTTATGAAAAAAGCTATATAGTAATAATATGAAAGAGTGCACATATAAGGAAATAGTTGACAGATGATTCATAATACTATTCATGTAGGTGGGTGCACCCTAAACTTATTCTTATATATTTCCTTTTTTTTTGTCCAAAGCATAGATTACCTAAAACAAAGTTGGGGTAAACATGAATGTAGGAATACTACTGCATTATTAAATAAATAAACAATTAAATAATTTATTACTCAGGAATTTGAAGGAAGATTGAGCACTAGAAGTGACAAAGCTGATAATACATGAAATTTTGAGTTCCAGGATCTGCTCCTCAATTACTGCACCAAATCACAGTGCTGGAAACCATATGTATATTTTAGTGTTCACAATTTTTAACATAACATATGTGAATAGTTTAAGATTGTTTCTCCTATGCAATGCTTAAAAATCAAAATTATTTGTCACCATCACTGTCTTGTATGGCAGCTACCAATTATAGATATTCAAAGCAATGAATGTAACATCAAGATCAAGATATCCAAAGCAGCCTAACATAAGATTATAAATTTTACACTTAAAAAAAATTTTCTTATTTAGCATTCCTTGTATTTATAATTTAACTGCAATTTGTTTAAGAAAAAATAATCAACATATATATAACAATAACATTATAAATCCTGTTTCTTTAGACTGTTAGAAGAAAAGTAAGTAAAACAATGGTAAACTTTAGAATAAATATAATCAATTGGTGAAAAAAATTACATTTGGCTATAGTACCTCAGATTTTCTAAATCTGTATTCATTAGCAGTGAACCTACAAGGAATAAGCCAGTTAGTATCTTTTTGACAAAGAAGAATGGACATATATAATTGAAATTTATACATATAAAAATATGTAATGTTATATGTATATCTCAACACTGAATGCTACTCTCTTTAATCTTACTAAATTTAAAGAGTTTATTTTACTGCAAAAATGGCATGATATTCAAAAATTAAGAATTGAGAAGAGAGTATTATTGTTAGATGAATTTGTTCAAGTTGGAACACTAACTTGTAGCTGTTAAAGAGTACATTATGGAAAACTCATGTGCACATACCAATTGCATAATATTTATTCCAATTGAATCATGGTCTATGAAAACAAAATTTTAAATATAATACTAATAATTCACCAGATTAAGGAGATATCATAACTTAATATATTGGATATCACTCCCCTATATCCCTACGATGTCCAAAAATATAAATAAAATATGCTTGAATTCATATAGGATCAGTCTTCATATTCCACTCTCTACAAATAGGTTGATCAATAATTTCCAAAGACAAACTTCCTACCAAACATACTCCCCACACTGTTTACAAGGATGCTTGCTCTCAAATTGGCTGCAATATGGGTTACTTTGGAGAATCACATGCCAGACTCATGACAAGATTCTCCCAATATCAATACCTTTATAGAAGGGCTAAAAGCAATCCAGAGCATAAATCCATATTTTTAAAGAACCAAAATAAACTTAGTTATATATTCGAACCTACATCAGCCAGCATTGTGGGCAGAGAGAAATAATTCTAAGTGGAAAATAAAGGAGGCATATCGCTAATAATCCAAATTTGATAAATAAAAAGACATCCTGCTTCTCTCTCTGTAAAAAGTGGGATATTTAACTCATTTGTATATATTTACATAAATTTACATCATACTTATACAAAACACCTTTCTGTCCATCATTGCTATAAATATAACACCAAGACCAGAATACTGAAAGTTGCTTAGCATAAGATTGTAATAAACTTTTACACTTAAGCATTTCTTATTTAGCATTCCTAGCACTTATAATTTATGTAAGAAAGTTAACCAACATATATATATAGAATTAATATACTATAATATTTTGTCCTTGAATTGCAAATTAAAATTTCAGAATAAAAAAGTTAATGATGACACAACACATAGAATGTTTACTATGAAATATTTGGTGTAGGCTTTTTATTAACACTTTGCAACGATGTCCAAAATGTATATATTCCAAATACTTGCAACCAAAGTATTTTTTATGATTTTGTTTTACTGACGACCAGTAATTTTCTTCCATACTTTTCAATTGCATCATCTTTAAATTTATCAATTTTTATCTACTTTGTAAAACATTTGGAATTCTACTCAAATCTCCTCGTTTGTGCTCTGTTTTAATGTATATTAGCATATACTCCTTTTCTTTTTTTGCACTTCTTACTTATACAGTAGTTATTTTGTTTTACAGTTTCTAGTACCTAATAGTCTTAACTCAAATAACTTGCAGAAAATATATAATAATAAACAGGCAGAGTATACAAAATATGTTTAATATGTTTAAGTATTAGAAAGAAATGCAAAAAAAAAAAAAAAGTATGAAAAGTTAAAATTGTTTGAAATTATTCAGTGTATTGTGATCATATGAATGGAATTTCTCCACAAATTTTTGTGTTTGGTTTTAGTACAGTGGTTCTCAACCTATGGGTCATGACTCTTTGAGGGTCGAACAACCTTTTCACAGGGGTCACCTAGACGATTGGAAAACACATATTTTCAATTCATAACAGTAGCAAAATTAAAGTTTGAGGATCACCACGACATAAGGAACTATATTAAAGAGTCGCGCAACATTAGGAAGATTGAGAGCCACTGACATAGTACATTTGCAACTTGTTTTTACTTATTTCTGATAAATTGTGGGCTTACATTCAGACTGTAATATTGTAGAAATAAAACAAACAACAACTTATGTATTCTAAGACAAACAAAATGTATTATTTTTTAAAGGAATTTAACATCTCCATAGCCAGAGGGAGCTATATCATCCAGAACCATGCAAAATATTATATACATAAAAGTACTGTACATTTTCTTTTTCATTAAAAAAAAAAAAAGGTTAAAATTAATAACGCCAGTAAAGTTAACAACAAAAATGGAAATAAAAAACAACAAACTATATTATAAAAAATTCTAAAAAGAATATGAGATTAACTACAATAATTTTAGCATATAAAAATAAAATAAAATAATAATAATGACAGTTTTTAAAGGATGGGCTTTAAAAAAAGTTTTTACTTTTTCATAGATATAATTTTATATAAAAAGAAAACAGGAAGGGTAATACAAATATTTCATGTTGCAGTTTAAATTAGACCTGTGATGAAATTCAAGCTTCACATAGTGAAAGCAAAGTAAAATAACATAAAAAAAAGTGTAAACAGAAAATATATATATAAGAAGTTGTACAAGATTTTTTTTTTGTTTTGTTTTCGCAATTTATCTACACGTAAAGATGAAAAATTCAATGCGAACATTGAATATACCATGAACAGAAGTCGAGTATTCAAACGAAGTCTCATCTAATATTGTACATTAAGATGGCATGCTTATTTAATATCCAGAAAAAGTTTATCTGCCATCTAGAAATGAAGGCTGCTATATCAATAATCAGGAATCTGTACAATAAAAAGAATGACTTTGGTGAAAAGCCACTAAATGTCCATTCAGCATCATAAGAATTCACTTCAAAATAAAGTACATTACTCCCATTTTTTTTAATGATAGAAAAAAAAAGAGGATATTTTAACGATTTTGGCATCAAATGTTCATATTTCATATCATCAATACACTTCATCTTGTTTAGATTAAGTAGACAGTTTCTGACCAAGATGAATCCGTTATTTAATGAGGCACTTTCTATCAAATCTTTAACATACCTAAAAAGAAAAGAAAAAAGAGTATAAATATATCATAATAAATAATAATATACAAAACAAATTATAATATTTACTAAGGCAATAAACCTCAAGAGTGTGCGCTTGAAAATGCAAAAGTAGGGACCTCTATAGGTCTTAACCATAAACTTATGCTTAGGCATACGGTGTCAATTAATCATAGGAGGGCATGACAATGCTGCTACATTATGTTCATACAAATTTATTTCAACCATATTGAATTTATTTTATCAGTGGACAGTAAATAAGTTACTGCAAATTTAGTGAATGAGTGAGAAGGAAACATCAAACAATCTTCACTCTGATAATAAAAAAAGTATTGTACTTAAAAAATATAGCAAAATGTCACACACATCCAGCATTAGGCAATTGCTTTTGGTAAATAAAAAATGTCCAAAAACAAGGTATAATAAATTATTTATATTCTCATGAACTAAAGATTCGCTAATTTAAGGTCACTGACAGTGAAATTAAAATATATTTTTCAAACATAACTTTTATATTTCAAGTTGACTAGCATTAATACCTAAGTTCCTGGTTCCAGGCTTTTTGTAGAAATGTATGTTTTTCCACATTTCACCATAAAATCATGCTTCATCACTATAAACTCAAACTCAGCATTAATTTTACTTTCCATAGCTTGTATAGATTGAAATATAAAATGTGCGTATATTTACATTAGAACAATATATTTATAAAAAGGTAATTAAAATATAAAAATCAAAACAATACTTTGAAACAATGTTCAGATAATAGAAATTCTTGAATTAGTGGTGTTTAGATTAATGATATTCCTACTTGTATTAAAAAGCTCTTACTTTTAAAAAAAACCATACTGGATTTAAAATAGTAATTAAATTAATGCTTCACCAATTGGCTAATATTTATAACATGTAATACTCAACTCAAAAAAATATTATTTTAACAAAATTAAAATTATGAACATTCTTATCATATCATGAAATAATAAAAAGATGCACACAACTAAAGTAATGTAAAAAAGCATTTTATTGATATTCTGACAAAACAAAATACCCATATAAATTTACCACTGACTACCACACACACATTTTATTTTAACACAACCTCTGCACAACTGAGAGGATAGTAAAAGCACGTGTAAGCAAAGTCTGGCAACATTAGGTCACTTTTTAAAATAGGATGGGATTTTTAATGCTCTAAAACTGAAAGCTTTAACATAATTAACTGGTTGTGAAATATTTGACACATCATACTTAAACTTGTTCAAAATATTTCAAAATATAAACAGTAGTATTTTGTAGAAAATTGTTAAAGGAATGTATTGGATGTTGGAAAAACTGCCTTGCAAAATTTTGTAAACATTATATATCCAATCATCTTCCATCATACAAACACACAAATCTTGAGACATAGATTTGTCCTATTAATCATCACCAACTTGAACTCACTACTTCGATTAATTAAAACATTTTAGTTAAAAATGACACTGACATGTCCTTCGACTTTCTTTTGCTCTTTTCCAACTACCTGTGACACTATTTGCAGATTTTGAGTTCATTTGACAATAAAAACTGGAACTACAAATTAGTTCAAAAATAAAAATTTGAAAATGTCATTAACTATAGATAAAATATTGATGATAAATCGATTGCTATTGAACTTCAAAGAAAGCAACTTTTCATTGTCCTAAAAAATAGATAAATAAATTGAATATTTTCCATAGTTTAATTTAAAATATTTATGATTATTTTTCCAAATATTTGTATAGTAATCACTTTAAAATAAATATTTTCATAATTACTTATGGATTTTGGTTGAATAAAAAAAAATGTAAGTGGAAAACTTTATAGTAAAGATAAAACTATGATCAGTAAAGCCAGGGCAACCAGGTGTGTGTGTGTGTATGCAGCTTGTGTAGAGCACAAAGAAACTTCATCAATGGAGGTTCCAAATTACGATAATAAATTACTAAAATTTATGTATGAATAAAAATGTTTAGATTTCCGAATCACTCCATTATTAGAAACATGTTCTGAATGCAAATATTTTTTATTTAAATATAAGAAAATGTGTAACACAATAGTTAAAGTGTCCATACTTGGAATATTAGCTACTGGGATCAATCCTGATGGTACTTCAATTTTTTATTTATTTTTAAAACTAATATCCTTTTTTTATTTCATTTTAATAACAATATTATTTTTTACATGTTTTACTAAAGTGCTTTTCATTGGATTTGGAATCATGCCTTATCTAAAACTCTTAAACGATCTATAATATTATCCAAATATATTCAATTTCTTTTAAATTTTTGATTACAGGCCTGCTGTCTGCTTTAGCTACACAATAGCTCAAATTCAAGGAAGATGGAATTAGTAAAAAAAAACAAAAACATAATTTTTAAACAAGATATGTGTCAAAATATTTAATTCTTAACAAATTTGATTATATTAACAATATACTAGTGCCTTTTTGTTGAATGTAACAACTATATATCATCATTTGAAAGCTTCTCTAAATATTATTCTACTGGGAAAGAGCCTAAAACAAATTGAAAATTTTAATATTTTTTTAAGCCAATCCAATCTAATCTATCATTAAACCAAAGTGCACGTAGGTGTTAATGGCTTTTAAAAATTAATCAAATAAACAAAAGTATAAAAAATTAAAATATCAGACTATAATAAAAGTATACTTATTTATCATATTATAATAAAAGTATACTTATTTTTTTTAATAGTAGGATAACACCCAAATAAAAAAAAAAAGTGTAAATATTTTATTATTGAAGAAATATAACTTTGTTAATAGAAAATGCAAATAAGTTTATGCACGAGAGATTCTGAATGAGTTTTTAAACAATAATTATTTAACTATTTTCAATGAATTACTGACATGCCAGTTAAAGACAACCTAAATATTGGTAAAAAAAAGTCTGAGTTATAACAGCCTTGATACAACTATTATATTTCAGAAAAGATAATGGAGACAAGCTGTCATGTAAGGAATAGAGAAAACAATTTTTTTTCTCCTCACTATATTGCAAAATTGTTCAAATTTGAGGTGAAGCAGCCAATGATACCATTGAACATTGTGAGAATCCTACTCTGGCTATAGTTAATATTTTTAATGAGCAGGTAGGTAAACAAGAAGTAGAATTACTTATATAAGAACCATCCTGAGAAAAGGGGAAGGGATGCAATGTCTCATGTGTGTGTGATACTTCTTTTAAATATAATAAAAAGCACTTAGATATTTAAAAAAATTATCTTATTTACAGATATTTCTTATGTCTAATAGCACTTTCTCAGAATTATTCAAAAAATAATATAAAATTTTTGAAAGAAAAAAAAATTAAAAATTTCAAATTCAATCAATTTCCATTACTAAATAAATAATTTTATTTTAATATTTGTGTTTTAATCTCCTGGTTTATTTTATAAAAATAAATAAATAAAAGACAGAAGACATTTACCAAACATGTCAAATGACTAAAGCCATATTTTCAAATTTTTTTTGCAAAAGCCCTGGCAAAAATATCTTTTGATTTACAAATTTTATTTCAAGGGATGGAGGGTGTGTGTGTGTGTGCTAAATTTTATCTTGAGCAAAGGCACCTCTTTACCAATGTGTAGTGCTGAGTAAAGCTTTGCTGAACATCATAGTACAGATTTTCATATTTTAATAATTATAAAAGCAATTTTAAATTTTAAAACAAAATTTTATAACCTTATGATGACTTAATAATTTGTTTTAAAAATGAAGTTCAATAAACAATGAGTTTGTTATAAGATTGCCAATTTCTCAACAAGCTTTATGATAAATGCTTAGCTAGAGAAAGCATTTAAAATATCTGTCAGGACCCCCCCCCCAACCTCTGACCATGGTTTTGTGCTCTGAAATTCTTCAGAGAGGTGCTAGGATAGGTTCAGACACTAGATCTAAAAACACCAACCCAAAGCCAGCATTTAACTAAAAGTTATCTATTGAGTGGAAAATCTGAAATTTTCAGACACCTACATGTCTTATACTCAGCTATCCAACTCAAATAGCTATATGGGGCTGAGAGATCTTCAGCCATACCATATATTAGTAGTCTTAGCAATATAACATTGCATAAGATTTAAGGCAGAAACTATAAATAGTCTATGATGCTTATTTTGACTAATGAGTTTATTAATTTTTTTTTTACTAACTTTGCTATAATCAACCAATAAAAAAAAAGTTATTCTCATTATTATAATTTCTTTTCCTCTGTATTTGCAAAGTTCAAATATGATTTTTTTAAAATGAATTTCCATTATAAAATTATATTTCTAACAAATCAAGTCCAATTTGTAGAATTTTAATATAGAATACAGGTTTAATCCTAAAATCTCAGATTAATCAAATTTTTAACATTAAGAAAAAGATACTTTGGTATTAGAGCTGCAATGTAGAAAAGATAGGCCTTTTCACACCCATAATAAATGTGTGATGTCATGATGTCAAATTGTAAGGAAATAAATTCTGCAAGTGTGTGGGGAAGCATGTTTTTATCTTTATCAACACAATCTTTTTTTTAAATACTTTTACATTTTCAGTTATTGTCTTTCTGCCATACTTAACGATATAAGAGAAATGGTTCTCACCAGGATAAAAACCTAATAAAAGTCTTATAATTAATATGTATTTTTCTTGTGGCTTTTGTTCTTTTTTTGGTTTAAGTTGTTTATAACAAAAAAATGTTTATTAGCAACTCTTTTGAAAATCCCAGCATACTCTGCAATCAAGTGCTACATTTTCAGAGGGAAAATTTTTAGTAGAGAGCTCCATTTTCTGTGGTAATATTAAATATTTTATTTCAAGATGACACTTTCTGTTATATATTGTACGGTAAAATATCATACAAGTATACTTAATATGTTTTTATCAATATTGTTTAAAAACCAAAATCATTTACTGTTTGTTTAGTAACAATTTATTTGTGTAATGGCATCATTTCATTAAGATCACAAATCACTTTTCATTATTATTGGGAATGTCATTCTTAAAAGTTGTTAGTGTGAAAGTGGTTGTGTAGTTAGTGTCTTTTTATAAATATTATTTAAAAACCAAAATCATTTACTGTTTGTTTAGTGCGTATTTAAACTAACAAAGTTTTGTGTAATGCAGTAATTTCATTAAGATCGCAAATCACTTTTTTTTTTTTTGCTTTCAAATGTCGATCTAAAAACTTAGTGTCCAACTCGTACATATTTGAATGTTTGGTTATTTAAAAACCAAAATCATAGTCAAGCATTGTTAGCTGAAAGGAGCAGCCTTGCAAGCAAGTAGTTGGTTGCAGACCGTTGTGGGTTCCCGTCAATGCTAAGATATATGAAAAAAAAAACCCAAAATCATTTACAGTTTGTATTTAAATTAACAATTTTGTCGTTTCATTAACATTGCAAATTACTTTTTTTTTTTTTAGCATTTCAAATGTCGAACTTAAAAGTTGTTAGTGTCCAAGTCATACATATTTGAATGACTTTTCAAAATTATACATTTCTTATTGAAAATGATGAATAACACTTATTGCATTTTTATTTTATTTATTTTTAGTCCTGCAACATGGAGCATTTATTAGACCTACTTTACTGTGCCTGTTCACATTCATATCAATCTCCCGATAACTTTGTAAATCTTGCCAAAATACCATGTATAAGATCTATGTACACTTTTTTGGTCAAAAAAGTGTACAAAATCCATGTAAACATTATTTTGGCCAGCTCTCAATAGTACAAAGTTATCATTAGATTGATACGAATGTGAACAGGTGCAGTAGGTCTAATACATGTTCCATGTTAGGGTTAAACAAATTTTTAACTTAAAAAAAAGTATGTTCACTTTTTTTTAAGTGGTGGTCATTTTATAATCATTCTTGTGATATAATTTTTCTCTTTCCTCCCTGTAAATACTGTACAAATTTTTTTTTTTTTTTTGAATAATTAAAAATACTTGATATACAAGGTTGTAAATTGCAATTACAATAAGCAGAAAATATAACTTGCATAATTTTTATTCAATATCCTCATATGAGTCTGTAATAGGATTTCTAATATAATGAAGGCAAAGATGGTTTTCATCATGAATATAAATAAAACAATATTTTTTATTTAACAAATTTCAATATTTTATATCTGTATAAAGATTCCCCCTAAAAAAAATACCTGTTATTATAAGGGTAATAAAATTACATAGTGGTCAACTGTATGTTTCTTGAATTAATTTTTATTTTAAAGAGCATTACAATAAAAAAAAATATATTGAGGACTAAACTTAATATTTCCGTTCTGTTTTTTTGTTTATAATCTTTTTTTTTTTTAAGACTTAATACATATTTTGTATCTGGAAAAGATGTAAAAAAAAAACATTATAATTGCTTTCTTGCACAAGATTCATGATTTACAAGGAGTTTTAAGCAGTTGAACTTGCTGTATGTATGTGGGTAAAAGTATATAATTACATATACATAATCTTATAATTAAATATTTATAAATACAGTGATTTGATATATGTAAAGTATAACTTTAAAAATTTTATCCACTTAGTGGCGCTTTCCACTATCCTTGTAGTCTTTGTCAACTAACACGTTGAAAGACTAACCTTTCCATAATTTAATTTCCTTTATTTTCCTTTTGTTATTTTTTTTTTCCATTTGCAATTTTTTAATTACATATACTTATATATAGATTTACAGACAGACATATAGTTATATAATAAAGACTTTGTAGTGTACATTCTTTAGCCATGTAAATGCCTGGGTTCAACTCTAGGATGAGTAAACAAAAAAAATTTCTTAATAGGCATCACATTTTTCTTTCAGTGTTGTTTTTTTTAATAGATATAATTTGAAAGAGAATAAATGTCAGAGGATGGTAAATGATGAAATCATTTCATGACCTAACCCAGTCCACGATTCAGAGACTATAGCTAATAATGGTGGTAGTAGAACTTGTAGATATATGATCTGTAGGCGTATAATATTTCAGATGTATTTTTCCCTTTGAGGGAAGGTCGTTGACAATCAACTGACCAATGAAGACCCTGTTGGATTTATACTAAGTATTCGTCAATAAATCCTAAATTTGAGAGGGAGAGGGGAGTCTAATAATCTCAACACTTCATCCACAAGCGTAACAGTATAAAACAACTTTATCACGAAACTTGTAAAATATTAATAAATAATAACAATACTCTGTGTTGCGTGAGTTACAAGATTCCTTCTGTGCAGAGGGAAATCGGGGTGGTGGAGGGGTATCACATCAATAGAAATGATGGACGGTGACCTACCACTCTAACGCTGGAGATATCTTGTTTTCCCCGATCTTATGATAGATAATTAAATAATAGTTGCATTAAAATATTTAGCCAGCATTTTATTTTTATAAAAATAACACTAATTTCCAATCGAAGTTAATTAAAAATATTACATTTTAGCTACAATTAAAGAATAAAAATTTTCTAAGACAATAAATTATTAATGTTTTAGCTTTTCAATAATTTGATTTTCAAAAGTAAATAAATCGTTAACTTTTAATAAATTGAAATAGCGTTTGGCTACTCATTTGCACATGCGCATATCTAATTTTTATAAAACGAACGGTACTACTAGAAGCTTGCAAAAAGAATATTATCACAGGCTTAATAAAATTCTGATTAAAATCCACAAAAAATCTAGTTTATGACATTTGGTTTTCTAATAATCCTTGCTCTAAACCCAATATTCCACAAACCTCTCATTATATTAAAATGTGTCGAGAGCAGGCAAAATAAAGCAATAAATTTTTAACCTGTCAATCGAAGGTATTAAAAAGACTAGCCACCGTTTGCTTGTTTAGATGAGGGAGAAGAGAAAGCAATCAAAATTGAACAGCTAAATTACATCTTATTGAAGTTTATTTGTTACGTACATATTGATATCTGACTAATAAAGGATAGGTAAAATGAGCGAGCGAATAGGATATTCCAACTTAATAAACTTAGTCGCAACGGAGAAATACGAACCAAAATTATTAGTTACTGAAAATAAGATAGCCCTTAACACTATATCAGCCAAGAGGATAGTCAATTCCTACAAAACAGCTAGCTTCAACTTAATAAACATGATATGGGAGAGAAGGGTGGGGTGGAATGAAAATAACTAATAAACGATGATATTAAAACTGAAACATAAATCGAAAACATGACAATATATATATTTTTAGGCAAAGATAGGTACCAATTTCTATTATTTTTATCTATCTTTCTCTCTAAATAAAATATAAAATTTTGAACGCTAATCCAAAAATAATATTGCAGTAACTAAAATTACTGGAGATACTTATAATCTCCACTTTGTGCAATATTGCAACAATTGTTTTTTATTTAATTTTCAGTATTAAATTAATTATGTTTTACAAATAATAATAATTCTATGAAAACAAAAAAAACATGAGGGGGGGGGTATGTAAACATAAATCGAGAAGCGTAAGGGAATGGGATGAAAAGACTATCCGTGGAAAGACAAAACCCAACAATAAAGGATTCTCAGGAGAGCAACGGATCATTAAGCGCACAATAACGTGAGTGTATTTAAACGCACACTTAGTGTGTATATATATAAAATTGGCATAGCATAAATTTAACTCGCATACTTAGTATATATAAATATATTTACATACATATAAAATTGGCATAGCGTAATGTACAATACTGATAACAGAATACTATTATCCATAGCTTGAGGGAGAGTGATTTTCTCAAGTAAACTTGTATAACTCGTGTAACTATTTTTAGATCTGCTATTGTAAATATAATCTTATCTTCTCTGATAATTTAAAGTTGTAATTATAAATTTTATTAAACGCTCACTATTATTTCAGTAATAGTTTTAACAAGGCTGTAAACCTTAGCAATGAGCGTCTGAAAAAATCGTCACTAGGGACCTCTGTAGGTCTTTAAAACACATGCTTACGCTATGAAGAAAAGAGAGAATCCTTCTGATAATGTAAAACTTCAAAAGAAATGTCAAACGTTGATTGCTTAATTCAGATATGTAGTTAATACACTTGAAATTAACAATATTGGTTTCGATCTATCAACCTGTAACACTCAATCTTCTCCACCACAGTGGTGCCAAACAGCACAATACAACGTCATGATTTTCAATATTTATCAATTCCACTGTGGATGATCTCCCTAAATTTGATCTACTTTCTAGACTCCTCCATAACATGTAGAAAATTTCCTTATCCATCCATCTCACAAATGGTCTTTTTCTAGGTTTATTACAATCTTAAAGGAATCTAGTTTAAGATTTCAATGTCTATCTATTACCATCTCTCCTATCAATATGTCTAGACTAGTTTCACTTCAGTTTCTTGATGTCAGTAATGCTTATTTGTTCTCAAACCCATGTATTTTATTTTTGATCCCTTCTTGTTATTCATCACATACATCTTTCCATATTTTGTTGAATCATTTGAAGTCTCTACTGCTTTTCTATTAAGTGTCCAAGTCTCAGAGCTTTAAATAAATTATTAAAATATATATCTTCTTTAACGAGCATTTAAAGTGCATAATTATTGATATTAAATAAGAACTGGTGAAACACATGTACTAAAAACCTTCCTTTTCAAAAGCTCATATTTTCTTTTAATATTAAATTATTTTTATCAAAAACACTCCATCCAAGTTTAATTTTATAATTATTTTCAAAAGCTCTGAAGCATTATTTGCAAAAACCATTACATCATCTCCAAAATGTACTTGACTTAAATAATCTCCATTTACTTTTACTTCCTTAGCTTTCCGTTTAACTCACAAAATATTTCTTGTAAAACTGCTGTAAAAAGTTTTGGAAATATGGAATCCCCTTGTTGTACACCCACCTCAATAATAATCTTCCAATTTAACTACTGCTGATGCAGTCTGATAAATATTCTTTAGAATATACCACTATCTGGAATTGATGTATTGCTGATCCAATGCTTCAATCAGTGTAAATGGTAGAATCAAATAACTTAATATTTTTGATTAGTCACTCATCAATGAATAATATTTCTGTAGTGTAATTTTTATTACACCATTCTCAAGCAAAGTAGGGAATGTTTTCTATCCATATTTAACACCTTGTGGAGAGGTGTATTCAAAAACATATGATCAAAGACATGAAAAAGATCTATGATCCCCAAGATGCACATTTCATGCTGAACCAGCACTCATTAGTTGGCCCAGACCACAATCTCTTATATGTATCTTTATCACTGTTTAGTATATATATATATATCATCATCATCATCATTATCAACCATTATCAATCCACTGCAGGATGAAGGTCTCTCCAAGTTTAATCCATCTTCTCCGATCTTTAGCTTCTCTTCTCCACATCACCCCTACACATTTTCTTATTTCATCCATCCATCTTACATGTGGTCTCCTTCTGGGTCTTTTACAATCTCTTGGAATCCAGTTTAAAATTTCAATTGTCCATCTATTATCATCTCTTCTAGCAATATGTCCAGCCCAACTCCACTTCAATCTTTTAATTTTTTCAATGAGGTCAGTAACACCTGTTTGTTCTCTTACCCATACATTGCGTTTTCGATCTCTTCTTGTTACTCCCAACATACATCTCTCCATACTTCTTTGGGTGGTCTGAAGTCTCTGTATTGATCTTCTATTAAGTGTCCAAGTCTCAGATCCATAAGTAAGAACTGGTAAAACACATTTGTTAAAAACCTTTCTTTTCAAACACATAGGCATATTTCCTTTTAATATCAAGTTATTTCTACCAAAAGCACTCCAACCAAGTTTAATTCTATGATTAATTTCCTCTATTATGTTTCCATCTGTATTAATAATCTGACCAAGGTATTTGTAACTCTTAACTTCTTCTAATTCATCATAATCAATCTTTATTTTCATATTTTGAGCAAATCGATTAAACATTACTTTAGTCTTTTTAACATTTATCTTTAGTCCTACTTTCCTACTTTCATCTGATAACTCCTGCAACATTTCCTGCAGCTCGGAAGCATTATTTGCAAAAACAACTACATCATCTGCGAAATCTAAATGACTTAAATAATCTCCATTTACTTTCACTCCTTTAGTTTCCCATTTTAATCCACAAAATACTTCTTGCAGCACTGCTGTAAAAAGTTTTGGAGATATGGAGTCACCTTGTCTTACACCTTTCTCAATGTTGACTTTCCCAGTATCATTATGTAATCTAATTGTTGCTGTTGCATTTTTATAAATATTCTTTAAAATATGACAATATCCTGGATCTATACCTTGATGATCCAATGCTTTAATCACTGAAGAAATGTTTATAGAATCAAATGCCTTTTCATAATCTACAAATCCAAAACATAATGACAACTCATATTCATTTGTCCTTTCTATAACTTCTCTCAATACTTGAATATGATCTACTGTACTAAAACCACTTTTAAATCCAGCTTGTTCTCTTGGTTGGTAAAAATCCAAGGTTCTCTGTAAACGAGTTGTAATTATCTTGGTAAAAATTTTATATAAAACTGATAAAAGGCTGATAGGTCTGTAATTTCTAATATCTTCTTTATCACCTTTTTTAAATATTAATATTATTACTGCATTCTTCCAATCATCCGGTACATCTTTATCATTTAGACATTTGGTATATAACTTTGCTAATATTTTTTCTGTTTCTTCACCTGCTTCTTTTAATATATCAATTATAATTCCATCATTACCTGGAGCCTTTCCTTTTTTCATACATTTAATTGCATTTCTCACTTCTTCATTTAAAATTCTGGGCAATTCGGAAGATGTAATAGATATAGGAGGTACTTGTTCTTTATTACTATATAATTCTTGATAAAAATCTTCTACCAATTTCATAATGTCATCCCTCTTTTTAGTAATAATTCCATCTTTTTTCCTTATTGCAGATATAAATTTCCTACCAATACCAAAATGTTGTTTTACATTCTTAAGACTTTTATTTTCTTCTACAGCTTTTCTTGCTAGTTCACAGTTATACTTTCTTATATCATTTTCAACTCTTTTCCGCACCATTTTACAAAATTCAAGATATTCAATTCTTTTTAATGCATCATTCTTGCATATCTTCATATTCCTTCTTTTCTTCATAAGTTCTCTAGTCTCAGTAGAAATTTTATTAGTCAATTGCTGCTTTTTTCTACCAGCTATTTTTGTTGCAGTTTTTAAAAGTGTATCAGTTATTTTCATATTAATTTCATTCAAATCTGAATCATGTTCAAAATCTACTAATACTTGAAACCGATTTGTAAGTTCTAATTTAAATTCATTAGAATGTTTCTGAAGATTAGGAATATCAACTGTAAATATAGTTTTTCTTAATAATTTTTGTCTCTCTAGTTTTACATTAACATGTATCTTACCCCTTACTAATCGATGATCTCTTGCGTTAAATTTATTAAGAACATTACAATCTTGAAATATGTATTTCCTGTTAGTCAAAATATAATCCAATTCTGCTGTACCTTCATTTGGATGCTTCCATGTCCATTTCCTTCTAACATTTTTCTCAAAAAAAGAATTCATAATATAAAGTTTTTCCTTCTCTGCAAACTCCACAAGTCTATGTCCTCTCTCATTTCTATTACCATAACCAAAATTACCTACAACACTTTCATCTTTCATTTGTTTACCAATTCTAGCATTATATATATATATATATATATATATATATATATATATATATATATATATATATATATATATATATATATATAAGTAGCAAAGTACTACAGTTTAATTGATAAGGTCAAATGTGCATACCTTACAACTTTAACACAAATCACTTATTGAAAGTATATTAATAATCTTTATTAGTCACCCATTAGATTAGAAATTACCTAGTGATTATTTCTGTAATTTGCATTACACCACTCTCACACAAGATACAGAATGTTTTCTATCCACTTTTAAATGTGCATTTTGGAGTTTCTAAATCTATTTCACACGTCTTTAATCATATGTTTTTTTTTCTCATGTGTCATAACATCAGCCGGGAAGTGAACCTGCTAACCTGGGGACAACTGCTTGTAAAGCAGCTGTCGCTGACCTCTCGACGACCAATATTCCCTACCTTGCATGAGTTGTGTAATGAAAATTACATTACAGAAATATTATTCATTATTGGATAATCTCCAGTCTGATGAGTGACTAAAAATAATTATTAATATACTTTCGATAAGAGATTTGTGTTAAAATTGTGAGAGCTGCACGTTTGACATCTACACATCTATCAATTAACCCGAAGTACTTTGCTATCTATATATATATATATATTATAGCTTTTCTAAAATATTGCAAACTTATGACAAAGTAATCTCAAAATGTTTTATTAGAAATATTAAAAATATTTACCTTTATTTTACTTTTAAAGATATTTTTAATAATTGTGCACAAAAATTAGTTATTGGTGGAAGTCTAATATACTAAAATAAAAGTATAACAAGTTATTTATTTATCTAGCGGTTTTTTTTAAAATTTGTAATAATTATTATGTTTAGAAAGGAGGGTACAGTATTCAAGAAATGTGTAAATCTATATAGCGCATGTGTAGAGGGATGATTCCATATGATTATTACAAATTAAAATAAGAGTAATGAAAACTGTTAATAAATTTATTTTAGCATTCAATATTCAGTTATATCCTTTACATCATTTGGATGTATAAATTATATTCCTAATTACATAAAATCTGATAATAGTATCAACTTCTATTAAATAAGCAAACCATCGTTTAATACACACATTAGAGGCACTAAAAATTTTGTGATCAATTGTATGTATATCAGAGGGGGAAAAAATGTTATAAAATCATGTACAAATGAGATGGTAATAAGATGGCAAACTTTGAAACACTAAAAGCACAGAAATGTAAAAAAGAAATGTGATGTTTCATACCTTATGTAGTTCCTGTTATATAAACATCTAGTAATACATTGGAATGTTTATTTAAAGTTGTTAAAAAAGTATTCATATTCTGGAAAACATAAACCTCACGGAAATTTTTTTTAAATAAATATGACCTACCAAAGTCAGAAAATAAATTTGAGACTACTAAGTAAATTTTCAAATATTTCTGTAGAATAAACTTGGATAAATGATTCTGGTAGAAATAACTAAAGATTTTTAATGTATATGTTTTACAAATCCTTACTTATAGATCAGAGACTTGGCTTAATAGAAAAGCAATAGATATAAGACCTTCAATGAAATATGGAAAAATGTATGTTAGGAGTAACAAAAAGAGATCAAAAATGAAATACATGGGTAAAGACTTAACAGATATCACTGACATCATCTGGAAGAATTAAGTGACTGAAATGAACTGGACTAAACATATAGCAAAAATAAATGTTGGTAGATGAACAGCTGAAATCTTAAAATGGATCCAAAGATTTTGTATAAGACTTTATATTTTTAACTGGAAAAGCTCATAACATTTCATTATGAACCACTTGTAAGAATATCATGGTCTCCAGCAGTTTACAAATCACAGATTAAGAATTACTGGATTACAATAATTATTCTTAAATACAATATCTTTCTCATAGCCACTATTTCTACATCTACAAATTCAGATACCTGTGATCAAAAAATATAGTAATAAATGTAAAGAATGAAAAAGAGTATTTTGATTCCCTGCTTTGTAATTTTTTGCTCAAAATCTATATGTTTGTTATAATATTTTCAACATGTAAGTACAATTACATGCATATTACTGATACAGTTTGCTATTATTATTGTATTATGTATTTAAGACTTCTCTTTAAAAAGTTTGACTACTAAAGGCAACAAAATCTTTGTTATTTTCATTCATCATTTGAATGATGTCCTTTTATGCGCAATTATATGCTTTGCATCATCATTATCTTAGCAATGTAAATGCAATGAATAATTGCTGTCTGCTGAAAAAAAATGTATTTCTCACTTGCCATCATAGATATTACTTTACAGAATAGGCTACTAAATTTAAAAAATAATAAGTTATATGATGCCATATATATTATCTAAGCAGAGATCAATTTCCAATTTTTTTTTTAATATTCTTTAAATATACTCAATGGAAGTTATGGATTTCATAATTCAATTACACAATTCTCATGGTATTATTCAAATGAATTAATGCTCACTGGAGTATGACTGCTGTGAATCTCAACAAAGCACCATATTAGTAACTGAAAAGACCCAGAAATGTCATAATAGCCTTTATTTCTAAAAAATTATAGAGTCTTTATAGCAATTTAAAACAGCAGTAAAGTGATTGATTCAAAAGGTAAAGATTCTAGGAACAATTCACAGCTGGTAAAATTTTAACACAAGTTATTTGTCACTTTAATGAAGCTGTTGTTTTCCTACCATTTAGAGGCACAAATTTCATACTGTGTAGCAAATAGTCACAATTATTTTTGACCAGCAATATTCATCATAGTGAAAGGGTAGACAATACAGGAAATAAAGGATCACTGATTAATTACCAGTTAACTAAAAAGAGAGAGAGAAAAAATGAGTCTGATCAAATAACTATAGCTACTATGCTCATATCATTTTGGCATGCAAAAATCACATTAAGCGTGTTTGTTATTTTTAAAAAAATTTTATCACTTGATAAAGCTGTGATCAAATGTGATTGTATTTCAAATGCTGGTTTATTAATAGCCTGCATCTTGGAAATGGATGTCATAGATTTGTCTAGCTTTGGCTGAAGTATGCCTCAAATTTTGTCTTTCTAGTCCTAAAATATGCATTTCCTCATAACAATGGCTAGCTAATATATAAAGACAAATTTGAAATTAAGTCACAGCTGAAGGTGAAAATAGTGAGGAATGGTTAATAAAATTTGCTGGGAGAGATTCTATATTATGTAGCTATTGCAGTTTCCTATCAATTTTACTTTGCTATGCCTAGTATTCAGATTTACAGAGAAATTATTTGTTTTTTTTTTTTCAAATGGTTCAAGTAAGTTCTGAGTTTTAGCAATGCACTGGCTAGTAGAAAAAGGTATTTAGTTATTCTTAGCTAGAAGGTGTTAATCATGTTTTGGAATCATGATGTGATGAAGCTTAGATTTGTAATATAGTATATATATATATATACAGTAAATCTGCTTATGATTACTCTTATGACTACTCCAAATTTAAAATGGTCTTCTTTGCAGCCAATAATATATTTCGAATTACAGAAGTGTTTAAATGATTTCATCCCACATTTCAATCTATGACATGGGATATTGCTATTACTTTATATGGTACTTACGGATAATTCAACCGATGACGTATTTGACCTACCGATTTCCCTTCCGGTAGACATTGACGTTTTTTTGCATGACGATGTTGTCATGGCAACCAAGTGACTGGCATGATTAATCCATCAGAGAGTCAATTTTTTTTTTACCCGCGAGATTTAAAATTCAGAGAGAGGTTTCGGAAATTTTTTGATTTTTCTGTCTATTGTGATTTTGCTATCCACGGCATCACAGTGACTTTTTTGAGCTCTTCTACTTTGTGATATTTGCTTTGTGTTTATGATGGCTGAAGCTACAAGAACCTTATTTAATTTACCAAGTACAGAGGAAGAAGCGATCATTTTCTTACAAGACTGCGGACTTCTCCCCAAAAGGAAATTGTGTCAAATGGTCATGAAATGAAAAAGTATGTTCACAATCCAGGACCCAATTCAGTGAAACAATGGCGATGCAACTTAAAAGATTGTCAATCCCAAATCGCAATGAGAAAAGGAACATGGTTCGTTGGCTCCAAAATGACTTTCGTGACCGCTATACGTTTCATCTACAGTTGGTCCAAACTGTTAACATCCATAACATTTTGTGCGGAGGAATTGAATATTTCAGACAAAACTGTTATCGATTGGAACAACTACCTCCGCGAAGTTTGTACCTGGAGATTGTTAAGAAATGAAAGGCGGAAAATCGGAGGTCCCAACACAATCGTGAAAATCGACGAAAGCCTCTTCACAAAACGGAAGAACAATGCCGGAAGAGTCCTACCACAGCAATGGCTATTTGGTGGCATATGCAGAGAGACTGAGGAATGTTTTATTGTAGCCATTTGAGATAGAAGTGTGTCTACTCTCATGCAAGAAATTTTGCAAAATGTATACGAAGGCTCTACTATCTACAGCGATTGCTAGAAGGGATATAAGAGCGAAGAGTAAGTAATTTTAATTTTTTTTCTAATAATTATAATTTTATAATTAATTATATTATTGAATATAGACAATAAGTAATCCAAATGCATGTAAAAGTAAGGTCACCATTAATGCCATATTCACATTAAATCTTTATTTTAAATGTACAAATTTTTTTTAGTAATATTTCTACAATGATCAAACTTCCACTTAATTACATTTACTTTGTAAATAATTTTCAATAATTTTTTAACTCAAATTAGCAATATACAGTACGTTTTTAAAATTACCAAATGTATGTAAAACTACGGCATGTGATGACATGTTTTATACAAAATCGCCATTAATGCCAGATTCGCATTAATTCGGGTAAAGTGTTTTTTATCTGTTTTTTTTTAAATTTACAAAAATTTTTTGTTAATATTTCTTCAATTATCAAACTTCCACTTAATTACGTTTAATTTGTAAATAATTTTCAATAATTTTTTTAATCAAATTAGCAATATATATTTTGTATTGACCTTATTTTGTATTTCATGCATGTAAATTTTCAATAATTTTTTTTTTTTTTTCAGGACCAAGAAACATGGTGGTGTTCGTTTTCTGCCCGCCAAGAAGCCATCTAAAAAACCACGTGACCGTATTACCCTTTTTTTTCTCTTTAATATGTAAATTTTTTGTTAAATTTTTGTCTTTTTTTTATGTTTTTATATTTAATTTTTTGTTTAATTTTTATATTTTTGCCATTTTTTTCCTTTTTTATCACGTGACCTGCATCACATTTTTGTCTTTTTTTAATGTTTTTTATCACGTGATCAACTGATGATGTATTACCCTGAAGGCATATCAGTCTAATCTTGCACTTTTTAACGTGCCATGTTCACATGATCTGCGGACACATTTTAGCGACTAAATGTGTCTGCAGATCACTTGGAGACGTTATCTTAAAAATCATAACATAAGACCGATATGCCTTCAGGATAATATGTCATCGGTTGAATTATCCGCAAGTACCCTTTTTATATTGAGAATGAAAATAATATCCGATTAATTTCTACTTCTGTTAAAAAGGTCGTTAGTTGTCTCAACCAGTTTCGCCTGGTTATCTCAATCAGTTTAGATTAAGAACTTAAAATATATGCATATACAACACTAAGCACATCTAAGACTATTTTAGAAAAAAAAAAAGAATAAAACGTTGAAAATTGATTCCTATTTAGAAAACTATTTTAAAGTACATAGATATACAAAAGGACTATACTGACACCCCCCTCCCCCAAAAAAAACTGCGAAAAGAAGGAGGGGTATTTTAATTGGTTAATTAAACAAGAATGTAGTGCTAATTGTAAAACATTTGACTACTCTAAGACACACCTTTAAAAAAAAAAACACAATAAACTACCATATATCGAATATTTTGTTGTTATAATTTGCTCTTTACAAATGGAACACTATTTAAACTGAATACTCTCCTTTCCAAACATCAAAATTATCCCAAATTCACAACTTAACCAGATTAGCCAAGAAAATAAACTCTGAAACATTACCAATGGTTTCACTACTACGAATTGGACAAAATCTTTTTTTTTTAATCATTGAGAGAAACAGAAAATCAAAACCGGGTTTGAATTCAAGCGGATAAATTTAAAACAAATTTTCAGGTTTTAATCAGGCTCAAAATTTTTAAAGTTGTCAACCTATATAGCCAATTCAAATACTACCTTGTATTGGTTGATAAATGATATCTAGCTATTCTTAGTTAGACTATACTAAAACAAGGATGAGAAATCTTAACTACATCATTAAGCCAGGTGAATAATGCCTTGTAGACTTTTACTGATCGATCTTGTACGGGAAGCAACGGGCTATTTATTTAAAAGCTGTTTTATTTATCTTGATTTAAAAAATAATAAATTGATCACTTTTCTTTATCTAATATCCAGAGGCCTTTTTCCAACATAAGAATCACAAACTTCATTCTTTTCACACTTTATCTATTCAAATACTGGCTTGTAGAAATGGGTATTTAGTTATTCTTAGCTAGAAGGTATTAAGCATGTTTTGGAATAATCTGATTTCATCATGATGTGATGAAGCTTGAGTTTGTAATATAATATATATATATAGTGGATCTGCTTATAATTACTCTTATGACTACTCCAAATTTAAGATTATCTTCTTTGCAGCCAATAATATATTTCGAATAACGGAAGTGTTTAGTTGATTTAATAGCACATTTCAATCTATGACATAGGATATTGCTATTATTTTTTTTTATATTGAGAATAAAAATAATGTCCTACTAATTTCTACTTGTGTTAAAAAGTTGGTAAGCAACGGGAAACTACCACTAATAATTAGATGGCTGATTGTTTAGTTATCTCGACCAGTTTCGCCTGGTTATCTCAATCAGTTTAGATCAAAGAACTTTAAATAAATGCGTATACAATACTAAGCACATCTAAGACTATTTTAGGAAAAAAATAAAATAAAACGTTGAAAATTGATTCCTATTTAGAAAACTTTCTTTATTAAACAAAAATGTAGTACTAATTGTAAAACACTTGATTGCTCTAGCAAAATACTTTTAAAAAACACTATAAACTACTATATATCGAATATACTATGCACACGGAAAATAAATTTACAATGATAAGTAATATTTGAAATACAGGCATTCTTATACCTGGAACTTAATTGTAAATATAGGGGATGTAATCAAAATTATTCTAAATTCACAACTCAACCAGACTAGCCAAGAAAATAAACTCTAAAACACTATTAGTGGTTTTATTATTACGAATTGGACTAAATCTTTTTTTTTTTTTTTAGCGTTGAGAGAAACAGAAAATAAAAACTGGGTTTGAATTCGAGAGGATAAATCAAAATTTTTCTTCTAAGTTGTCAATCTATACAGCCAATTCAAATACTATCATGTATTAAATAGTCAAAATAAGAGTCATATCTAGCTATTCTTAGCTAGTCTATACCAAAATAAGAGTGGGGAATCTTAACTACTCAGTAATCGTTAAACCTGGTGAATAATGCCTTGTAGACTTTTTACTGATCTTGTATCTTGATTTAAAAAATAATAAATTGATCCCTTTTCTTTATCTGATATTCAGAGGACTTTTTTCCCAACATAAGAATCACAAACTTCATTCTTTTCACACTCTAAAACACTACTAATGGTTTTATCTATTCTTTACTCCTATATCAACTGAAAAAAAAAAGAAGAAAACCCTTTAAAAATAAAGGACAATAAAATGACAAACCAAATCAAGTAACAACCGATATTTTTTGTGGCTACCTGGAGTTTGGTCTCGTTTACAGTACTTCTGTGTCAACCTTCTGTTTTTTAAATATATATTCGTTTAATCATTGATATATGCTATAAATATTGAGTATCTTAAAAATGTCACCAAGAATTAGAATACTAAAACGCACATTAACTCACATATATTACAACTTCTTAAACTGCTGCTTTTTTTAGAATACACGGAAACAGTTTTACTATTCAGTTTTCTTTTTAATCGAGTACTATAGTATATTATAGACTTCTTAATGTATAAAATGGAAATCTGTGAACCATTTTTCCTGAATAAAAAAATACTTTAAAGCAACAGCAAATTGATGACAAGCGTACGTTTGTACAAATGAGAAAGAGTAACGTTTTATATCTGGCAACTTTATTTTATTTAATTTAAACGACGATGTTGTTAACATAAGTGCGATATTTCTCACCTTACTTCTAAGTAAATTGATTTAATTCTTAACGCGTTCGAGTGAATAAAACATACACAAAACAAATAACTTAGACCGGTATAATCATTGAAGAGTGACGTAAGAAACTACTATCTCGAGCTCTTATTAGATTTGGACCTCCCAAAAGTATTATTCATCTATATATTTAAAAAAAAAGTCTTGGAAGAGAAACAATGCTTTATCTTCCTTTCTCTGTGGAAGATTAGTTTCGACAAAAACAACTACAATGGATTCTCTTTTTTAAAAATCATTAAAACGAATCTATTCCTAAGAAAGTACAAGCAAATTCGCTGATTGCAGTAACCTGTTCAAAATGCCACTAGAACTTTAGTAAAATAATTACATTTTCTAATTTGGAAACCTTTCTTGATGTCACGGGAAACAATAATCAAGTAAATGGATTCTAAATGCGGACAAACTTCTGCCGCGTAGAGAGTACAGCAGTTTTACTGATGTAATTAAAAAGAGGCTCAGAAACCTAATTCTGATATCGAAAGACAGACTTTCTCAATATTGTATTTAACTTATTACAAATTTGAAAAGAATACATTTTGTAAACTGTAAATATGTACACAAGAATATTTCAACGATGAAGTATAAAATAATGTGTGTGTGCGTATATATCCATTTAATCCACAGACACATAATTTTGAAATGTAATTAAGGTGGGGAGATTAATGTCAAAGATCCCAACGATTGTAGGCAACCAACTATAAAAACACGCATAAAATGGATGAATAAGAAAATATGTTGAATTGATGCGAAGAAGAACAGTTATGAAAAGAAAACAACTGGATTAAAACGCATTGATGTATATATATATACACACACATAAAGAGAGAGCATTATATTTCAATAGATCAATAACGAATGAAGATACTTGAACATGATATAATTTTTTGTTTCTGATCTTTAAGAGGTTTAACTACAAAACCTGCTTTCTATTATGAGCATCATTTAAAAAATAGATTTATTTTGGAATTTGATACATTACACTTTATAACATTGAAAGGCTGCAGAAAAGAAACCATACGATTCCTCTTGGTGGCCTGAAAAGAACTGAAAGGGCAAATTCCTAATGACCACTCAATACCTTCATATCATAGCAATTATTATTACTATGTGATTATTCATATAGTATACGAATATGGATAGGCTTCTCACCAACATGGTGAATTTATTGTATTTTTACCTTTAAGTTTAAGATCAAAAAACCCTATGGTCTTTCTTCTCGGCTGTCTGATAATGTAGAATGAATGTGTGTGTGCGAATGGAAAAATTTTTCTAATGGATATATACAATCATAACAGATAAAAATAAATCATAGCCCTTATTACCAGGAGGCTGTAAAGTCACCAGCCAAGGTAGTGGTCGGCGGCCGAAAGCAGAAGGTGATAAGAATCCCTTGATTGGGGACCCAGGCTGCCATTTGATAATGCCTTTTTATTTAGGTACTTACAAATGCAGATCACTTTTAAGTGAAGAAAGATTGCAAGAACTGAACTTGTGACGTTAAAAGAAAAGTGAAGAGATGGTGTAAAAAATGGACATGTACTCTACTACAATGGAATAAGAATCATTATAAATAAAAAGTGAAAGAACAACATTATGGAGATTGATGGTGTATTAGAAAGAGTGGCAAGATTAGTTATTCAACTTAATAGCAGATAACTCAGGTTTATGCCCCAACAAATTGTCATAGTGATGAAGTAATAGATGATTTTTATATGGATGTACAAAAAAACTTTTGATTAGATAAAACAACATTTGAATATTATAATGGGAGACTTTAATGCTAGAATTGGCAAACAAACGAAAGATGAAAATGCTATAGGTAAATTTGATTATGGTAAGAGAAATGAGAGAAGACATAGACTTGTGGAGTTTGCAGGGGAAAAAAATCTTATATTGTGAATTGAATTATATTTTGACTAACAGAAAATATATCACAGAAAATATAACTTTCAAGACTATAAGGGCCTTAATAAATTCAACACAGGAAGTGATCATTGATTAGTAAGATGTAAGATACATGTTAGTGCAAAACTAGAGACAAAAATTATGAACAAAAACAATATTACAGTTGATATTCCTAATCTTCAGAAACATTCTAATGAATTTAAATTAGAAATTGCAAATTGTTTTCAAGTTAATAGATTTTGAACATGATTCAGATTTGAATGAAATTAATAGGCAAATAACTGATAAACTTTTAAAAACTGCAACAAAAATAGCTGGTAGAAAAAAGCAGCAATTGACCATAAAATCTCTGAGACTAGAGAATTTATGAAGAAAAGAAGGAATATGAAGATATATAAAAATGATGCAAAAAAGAGTTGATAATGATATAAGAAAGTATGATTGTGAACTAGCAAGGAAAACTAGAATAGAATAAAATTCTCAAAAGTATAAAACAATATTTTGGTATTGATAAAAAAAAAAAAAAGATGGAACTATTAATAAAAACAGAGATGACGTCATGAAATGAATAGAAATATTTCTATCAAGAATTATATAGTAATATAGAACAAGTACTTCTCTATTATCTATTATAGCTTTTGAATTGCCCAGAATTTTAAATGAAGAAGTGAGCCATGCAATTAAATTTATGAAAGGAAAAGCTATAGGTAATGATGGAATTATAATCAATATATTAAAAGCAGGTGAAGAAATAGAAAAAAATTTGGCAATGTTATATACCTAATGTCTGAATGATAAAGATGTACCAGATGATTGGAAGAATGCAGTATTAATATTTAAAAAAGGTGATAAAAAGATTTGAAATTATAGATCTATCAGTCTTTTATCAATTTTATAGAAAATTTTTACCAAGACAATTAACTTGTTACACAAAACATTGGAATTGGACCAACCAAAAGAACAAACAGGATTTAAAAGTGGTTTTAGTACAGTAGATCATATCCAAATATTGTGAGAAATTATAGAAAGAACCAAAGAATATGAGTTGCTATTATGCTTTGGATTTGTAGATTATGAAAAGGCATTTGATTCTGTAAGCATTTCTTCAGAATTAAAGTATTGGATCATCAAAGTATAGGCACAGGATATTGTCATCATTGTAAAACAGAGTGACTCTATATCTCTAAATTACCTTTTTACAACAGTTCTGCAAGAAATATTTTGTGGATTAAAATGGGAAGCTAAAGGAGTAAAAGTAAATGGAGATTATTAAGTCATTTAAACTTTGCAGATGAGTTTCAGAAATTGTTGCAAGAGTTAGTTGTCAGATGAAAATAGGATTAAAGGTAAATGTTAAAAAGATTAAAGTAATGTTCAATGGATTTTCTTAAAAGATGAAAATCTTGATTATGATGAGTTGGAAGAAGTTAATAAATATAAATACCTTGGTCAGCTTATTACCTCGTATGGAAACATAATGGATGAAATTAATCATAGAATTAAACTTGGTTGGAATGTTTTTGATAGAAATAACTTAATATTAAAAGGAAATATGCCAATGTGTTTGAAAAGGAAGATTTTTAATAAATGTACTTTACCAGTTTTTACTTATGGATCTGAGACTTGGAAACTTAATAGAGAGCAATACAGAAAATTCAGACCAATCAAAGAAGTACTGAGAGATACATGATAGGATAACAAAAAGAGATCAAAAATGCAACACATGGGTAAGAGAACAAATAGGTATTATTGACATCATTGAAAGCATTAAAATACTGAAATGGAGTTGGGCTGGACATATTGCTAGAAGAGATGATAATTGATGGATAATTGAAATCTTAAACTGGATTCCAATAATGAAGGTTCTTTTATCACATGATCATTGTTGAAAGAGTGAGGTTTTAAAACACATAGACTGATGATAATAAAATTATCCAAGATGTGAGCAGTATACTAAAAAACCTAATAAGATTAAACAAGAATATTCATTTTTTTGAAAGAAATTACACCCCTCTACCCCCAATGGTAAAATAGTGGAGCAGATCATATAAAGATCAAATAGAAGAAATCTGAATTTGACACAATTATTTCATTGAAATGACTCAAACTACAAGTTTATTCTCAACTGACACACTTCTCCCCAACAATGTATTGTCAACAAATGCTAAAATTTAAAAGAAAAAAAACCCCCACTGACAATCACAACAGCCAAGATTCTACAGTATTATTCAATTAAATACCGTGACTCCCCCTGTTAGCAAAACCTTTAATTATGCTGAATGACAGTCAATGCTGATAATGAATAAGAGCAATGGAAACAGAACAATTTGATAATTTCATCAAAATAAGTAGACATAGAGTCTATTGATATGGAAGATAATCAGGATGCTTACAATTCTTAGTTGATTATCTACATTAAATGAGTCTACATTCTCAAAAACTATCAAAATGCTCATTTTGGGCTATGATATGAAACAGAAAAACCATGGCATATATAAAAAATCATTTGTGATTTAGAAATATTGTAGTAGAAAATGCGTTCATCGTGAGTTAATATGGAGGATACATAACATTTCATTTAATATTATACCACTATCACTAGAAAGATTTTCATGATTATTGCATGAAGTTCCACAATTGAAAGCCATGGTGCTTTCACAGCTAAGCCATGTAACACTGCTGTACAAATCTAGAGAAGTAATTAAATGATTTTTGAATAAATTCATTTTTGTAGTTCAATGTGGCTATTCCTTTTGAAAAAATCACTGGCAATGAATATTTCCCTTTAAATTCGTCAACCTGTAAAACAGTCCAATTAGGAAAAAAACCTTATTTAAAGAGAGCTTTCAAAATCAATTAAGTCAAGCCCATAAGATCCATTAATTTACCAATGGCTGGCAACAAAATGACTTTGCAAGTTATGATCATCCTAATCTTGTCTCATATCAACAAAATATAATTTATAATAACATTTTACAGAATATGTTTCTCATTCTCAACTATACATCATTTTTGCAATTCCAAAATAACATTTTTTTCTTGTGCAAATCCATTTATTTTGGTAGAGAAAAATTATTTAATGGTCAAGGCTTTCCATTTTGAGAAACAGCCGTTTTATTAGTGCAATGGTAGAATGATGTTCAATAGATATGGATCAAGTCATTCTGCTTAATGTAATAAATGAATGTTCCATATTTGGCATAGTTTGAGCAATAATAGGAGTAGCAAAGTCTGAAATGTGCAGAAATCACAGCCTTTCTCCATCATTCCAGAGCTTAAACTTCCCAAGTAGTAAAACCATCAAATTATTATTACTTTAATACCACATATTCTGCTGAGAAACTAACCAATCGATTACATTTTATATCAGAAATGTTCCCAGACTATGGAAAGGTTGTCATTTTTGTAATAGTTTTTTTAATTGGTTGCTTTAACAAATTTCTATCATGCATGGTATTACTGTGGAATCATGAACTATGCATATCAAACTACATGACTTCAATTACATGCTAACCAAAATTAAATGTAAATATGTTACTATAACATCTATTTCTTTCCCTCACTAAATATCACATTTCAGTCATGAATTTATGAACTGTAATCACATTTTCTTCATGATTTAAATACTATACCCATAGAGTTCTGTACAGTAGTTAAAAGCACATGTATTAATTTTTTTACAAGAACTTTTTAACTTCAAAAAGCTTTATTCCATGTGGTTTTTTTGTAAAATAACATTTGTTAAGAATCCAAAAATGTACCCAATCTACGAAAAGGCTGTCATTTTTTGTAATGGTATTTTTTAATTTGGTTGCTTTGACAATTTACGGAATTACTTGCTGGCAAATGTACCGGGCCAATGGAAGGAAGAAATTACTTCATTTGTATAAATTGTTTTCATAAAAAAAATTATAGTGGAACAAATAATTATTTTTCTTCCTTGAAAAGTATGATCTCAAACCAAAAATGCTTAACCTGAATATCATGTGACAGTGTTACAGATAAACATTTAGGGATTTTATATATGATCGCTTGTTACTGTTGTCTTAACTAAACAGTTGATATCCAAACTCTATACTTCAGAGTGCGTGCCTCAGGCATTTTTCAGATGTTGTTTTGTTTTCTTTCTTACGACGTAAAAGGTATAAGTGTGACATAGCTGAAAATACGATCATTTGAAAGATTGATGATGTAGCTTTCAGAAAATGTTTATTTCAAAAAAAATCGGTTAAAATTTAAATTTTTGGCAGCAGTTTTAATCAACCACAGTATTTAATTCTTTTGTCTTTTTTAATAATTTTTGTACTTATCATGGAGTGATAAAAGACAAAAATAATTTATGGGGCTGCAGATGTCATTTCTCCAGTACTATATTTTAAAGATGGCGGAAAGAAGCCGGTCAACGTAATTTTGTAAGTAACATTAAAAATTTTTTTTTTCTTAATAAAACAATAATATTTTTTATTTAAATTAGCATTTTTATTAATTATTTTTAGTTTGTAATTTGTGTGTGTTAGTTATTTACGTTCGTATACAATTAATATCTAATGTAACTTTTAACGTTCTACACTTATAAAAATAATGTTTTTCAAAAAGTATAATTTATTATGAAAATCATTAATTATGTTTATGTATATATAATATAATATGATTTATAAGTAATTTGTTATAATTCCGATTCTTGTTTACATTTTTCAAGTCTATAGCTAACAAATGATCTGTATGCAAATAAATTATATATACGTGATTCATGCTTTGGTTTTGCTATATGTTTCATAACATTATTTTCAAGTCAATAGCTAACAAATACACTATATGCAAATAAATTATATCTATGTAGTACAATAAATATAATAAGATAGCATCACTTCTGTGCATAAAGAATATAAACATCACTTGTGTGCATAAAGAATATAAGCATCACTTGTGTGCATAAAGAATATAAACATAACTGGTGTCCATAAAGAATATAAACATCACTGATGTACACAAAAAAAAATAAAATGAAGAGATGAAACTCATTTTATCATAGTGATATAGACAGTAGCCTACAATTTCTAGTTTTAGACAGACAAGAAGCCAATTGCTATGATGATTTCTTTTGTATCTTTTATTAGGATGAATCTTTTTCTTTATAGATGCCTTTGACATTTAGAACATTTGGGGTACAAGATAAAAATGAAGAAGTCATATCCGACTGCTTTTGGAGATTGTGAAGCTATGGATTATCTCAGGTAAGACCTGTTATACATGTTTAGAAAGATAATTTTGTGAGGAATGCAAAGAAATTATCACTGAAGATGTATTTTCAATTTTAGTTAATGTTACTTATCATATTATGAACAAACGATAAAATAATAAGTATTTTGGATGTGAAAATTTCTTTTTTTCCTTATTTTTTATATAGTTATCACTATTTATTTTATGTTTCTTGTTTTCCTTAATGTTTCTAGTTTCTAGCAATGTAATTGTTTTTGCTCTAACATAATTAAAACTGAAGTTATAGTGAAAATTGTGTGTCAGGCCAGTATTTTAAATAGTTCAATATGGCGGCTTGAAGCTGAAAGAGTTAAATTGCTCTTCTATAGCTATTTGTATTTATATTTGCATAAGTTTATTTTTTTTAAATGACTAAACTGCAAACTAATAAATATTAATTTAGTAATTTCAAAAAAAAAAATTGAAGAGATCAGTAAAGATCAAAGTATTTTAATCCTCTTCAGGTGATTGATAGTATTGGTCTTTGTAATCTGGTTAGGCCACTTGTGAGACTATAAATCTTTTGGAAATGACAAAAAGTGTAATTTTTTGTATAGTCTATTTTTTACACAATAATTGTATAATTATTTAAAACCAAAAGAATACATGTATACACTTTGATATTATTCCTATATGTTTTATTTTTAATAAATTCAATTACAATGTTATCAAAAATTACACTGCTATTAGTTTATCAGCACCATGGTACAATCTTCTGAGATATTCTAAAAATTATAAGTGCAATTTTAATTTTTTGTGAGTTTTATAGATTGATCAATGTTTCAGATTATTCATTCTCATTTTATAAACAAATTTCAGTGAACAAAAATTTCATTAATTTTTCTTTGACTGCATACTAGATTCATTTCCTTTTCACCAAGCAATGATGAAAAACTCTTTGCTATCATTATGTACCATTTTTTCAATATTTGCAAACTTCAAATATGACTTTTTTTAGAATGTTTTTTTCATTTGTAAACTTAAAATTTCTATAAAAAAACCAAGTTCATTTATTGAGTTTTAGTATAGAATAAAGATTATATTATACTGAAATTAAAGATTGAATGTTGACAAAAACTGCCACCAGAGCTCACAATAGAAATTGTTACTCTGTTAATCATTTTGAATAAGGCAACTATTATTTGATTGCAAAATGTTACCTAAGGGGAGCAATTTGCAAATGAAACAATACTCTTGCTCCAATTGTGAACTATTTTAATTGAAAAATACTTGACTGTTACTAAGGTTTGTGCTATTTATATTCATAACTAATGAAATATTTACAGTTTTCAGATACATTGTATTAATTAACATTATATAAAAAATATGAGCAAATGAGCTTTTATTTTAGAAAACTTTTTATATGTATAAGTTATCCACCAAAAAGTATGCTCTAATTTTTTTTCACTTCTAAGTATTCAAAGCCACTTTCTTTCTATAAATCATTTAACAATTTTTCTCTTCACAGAAATTTCATACTTCTTCTACTTCCATCAACCTATGAGTAACCCAATCCTACTCTATTTATTAATTTATTCATTTTGACTTTTAAAAAACATTAATTTTATCCAAACAATTTACACTTTCTTCTGAGCATGTATTTAAATTTATCCATCTACGTTTCTGTTCCTCATAAATTTAATAAATTTTTTAAATCCAACTTGAAGCCCTACTAATCTTCAATATTCATTAAACTATGCTAATTAGCATTATGATCTCTGTGACTTGAGTATTTAAAAGTACTAAATTGCTCAGTAATTTCTTCCCAACTATCAATATTACATTTTTACCTCCCCCTTCAGCTATCTTTAGCTTTAGTTTCTTGAACAGCAGCTTTACTCTCCATGTATCCAATGCCATTTGGTCGCAAGCCTTCCAGCGGATACCTGAAATAGTGGATAATAGTGAACCCTATGTTGTATATATGTTTAACATACATACACACATCCATAATTTAATTTTTAATATATACATATTTAAACATTAACACAAATAATAATAATAATAATAATAGTAAAATAGAATGCAGATTAAAAAAAAACAAAAACAGTATAGACATTTAAAGAAGACAACCATATGACTAGCAGAAAGGATTAATAATGATATTTATATAAACGGGCATATATATATGCATAAATATCTTGCAAAACCAACAGTATGTATATATAATTATATATAAAGATAATATTCTTTAAATAATTTCATTATTGGTAAAAACATTTTTAATCCAAAATAATAAAATTTTTTAATAAACCAAGATCTATCTATTCAACCCAACTGCTGATATAAATTATTTTTATAACTTTTATAATTACATTTTCTTTAGGTTATTAAAAACAAAATTGATTGCGCCATGATTATACAATGTTATATACCAAATATTCCACCCAATTTATTTTCGTATTGAAAAATAAAAATAATCAACAATAATTTGAAAATTGTCAACTTAAATAAAATTAATTTTCAAAGGTATAATTATTCGGCTTCGTACCCCCCCCCCCCCGAGTAAAATTAGCAGCGGCAATTCTATTTTAAGTAACAGTTGTTTTTGAATAAGAAGTATATATTTTTTAAAATAAATGTTTCTGGTAAGTTACACTAAAACATGTTAAATCTAAATGAAGTATATTTTAAGAAGTAATGAAAATATATTTTACGTAGTTTGTTTAAATATATCTAATTCATTAGGCGCAAACAGATAACATTATAATAACGTGAAAGCTAAAACCTTCAACAGATACGCTTTAAACATGCTTATGTGACAGCCAATCAGATGCAATAATGACAGCACATGGACCCCTCAATTCTCAAACACAAGTAAATCGAAAGATTTCGCGTTGTTTATTTATATATAATATTTAGTGAATTAAATGTGAAGGTATTTAAGCTTCACACTCTTAGTTCAAAATGCTTGAGTCTGGCTTATTTATATATAAATTGAGGCATAGATGAAGATGGGTCCCATCTTTTTCTTATAGTTCTGACTTGTGTTTGAGAATTGAGAGGTCCATGTGCTGTCAATATTGCATCTGTTTGGCTGTCACATAAGCATGTTTAAAGCTTACACGTTATTATAGTTTGTTTAAACAAAATAAATACTTTATATAATCTTTAATAATTTTTTTTCGGCATCATTTAAATTTAAAATTCATTGATCAAAGTTCAATTCATTTCCTCATGCTTGAATAGTATCTGACCTCCCAAGCAAACCATTTGATTACTTTTTTGGTGTATCCAATAAAAGTTAATACAGAATAAGAATTGACAATTTCAGAACTGAAAAATTCCTGGATCAAAATTTAACATATTCCTTTTGGGTCATATCACAAGAAAAAGCTGCAGTGTTTCATTTGAATTATCTTCTATTCGTTTTCTTTATTTTCTCTTAATATACTATAATTTATACTGGGAAGTAGTTGATGTTGGCAATGGTTAAACATATTTATTATCCGCAAAACATCCCAAACTGTTTTTTTTTTTTTTAAAAAAAAAAAAACAATTGTATCCCTGCATATTATACCAAAAAATGTATAAATGGGAAAAATATATAGACAATAGTGCCCTGATAGCATTTAGTGATAACAGTAATATCAACAAGAAGTTCATAAGTAATGCATAGAACATTAAAGTTTATGAATTAATATATGCATTTTTGAGCTATATTTGTTATAAGAGCTAGCTTAAAAAAATGCAGGTGGAAGGGGGGAAATTTGGGGGATGCATCCTCGTATTTTCAGCTTGCGAAGCTGGTGTCATACTAATGAGGGTTTAATGTAAGTGTATATATTTTTATTACCATATACAAATGCATGTCTAATAAATCAAATAGTTTTTAAAATCTGGTATAAAACACTATGGACACATCTTAGATACAATTGAAATTCAGACGGCCTTCATAATTTAACCTATTCCTATCAAGTTGAATGCAAATTCAAGGCATAAATGAATTTTGCACAAACATTATACTAAATCTTAAACCAATTTTACTTCATTAACAATCAATATGCATAGCAACGCATTTTTTTTTCTTGAAATTGCCAATAACTTGAAATTCTATATGGACAAATTATGTCATTCAATTCATATTTCATTTTACTTTGAAACAATGCAATTTTCATTTTTCTAATGTAAAAATTAATAATTTTTCCATTTTTTTTCCAAACAGCACATTCATTTTCTCTCTCTTCAGTTGTTTTTATTAGTGTAAAGTTTATTAGAAATTTACAACAGAGAATAATGGATTATTCAATGGAATCATTGACAGTGATTATTAAACATAGGATTTCGAGATTAAACTTTCTTGTAGTTTTCTGCTTTTGATTCTCAAAAGTAGTAGTAGTTACAGCTTGTAAAAAAAAAATTAACAGAATCATTTTTGTCCATAAATTCAGCAATTGTCATTAAGGCATGGTTTATTTTCTTGATCAGATCTTAAGATTTCCAAGCATTTATTTTTTTTTTTCAACTATTATTTTATAAAGAAATGATTAGTGGTATTAACAAATTCAAGACATGTTCCAGGCTGTGTAAATTTATACTGTGAATTAACACGTTTTCTGTTATGACAATATGCATTTCTTGTAAATCACCAGTGTATATATAGATGGAAGAATATCTGGAGTTTTGACCAGAAATAAAGACATCTTTATTTTATATGACCACTGCGATGTAAATTTTTGAGCTGCATCAGAGATAATAGTTGATAAAACTATTAAGAAATTTACCGATCAGAATGACATGAAGTGTGATCACTCAAAACCAGCAAAAGAGAGGTTTCAAATGATAGGTCTGTGTGAATAACCCTAATAAATAAGAATTCAAATTATGGATCTACAAAAAAGCTATAATGGACATGTGTGGCATATCAAGTTGTACACAGATAAAAAATACAACTTCTGATATTGTCCAATATCTGATTGCTCAAACTGTACTCTTAATAGTTTTACAATATTCAAAAAGAATGTGCTGTGATGCTTGCCTAAAATAGGGGCATGAACGTTTTTTTGACTGTCTGGAGTAATGATTAGACACATAACAAAAAGTGTGGAGATGTGGCTGTATTGTTAACAACTGAAGTTGAAATAAGCAATGCACCCCTTCACACTCCATCTCAGTTTTACCCAGGATTGTTGACTGATAGGTCAGTTCTACCATTATCTCCCTGCACTGATGCTTTGCTTTTATAATCAGAAGAGGATGAATCATAAATAGTTTTAATAAAGTTATATTCACATTTTCATTTATATGTTTATTCTTTTGCTGCATGGCTACAATGATATTCAATTATTTGTAAGCAATCATTTTGCAATAATTACTTGATTTTATACAGATTCTACCTAATCATAAAAAATCTTTCATTAGGCGAAAAGTCAGACAATAAAACTAGCATTATTATTAATATTTTATATTGCACTAAATCTAAACCTTTTTTTTTTCTGTTTAGCTACACATGGTATTGTAGTTGAGCCATATATAATTTGAAGACTATTTTTGATTAATTCATCTCTAGCATTTTCTCTTGATTAATTATATGAATATATCTACAGAAAGTAATAGTTGTGAAGTTTTAGGAAAAATGAAAAATATCAATGCCTACTTTTTTGATAATTTGAAATAATGAATTGTCTTAGGAGGGTCATGTTATATATCATTTTATTGGACATTTTGTAAGGAATATAATGAATGTGTGAACACAAATATAACTTTAAAAATTACCTATTAAAATTTAGAATTTATGAAGAAACAGAAAATTTTAAAGAGTTTAAATCTTTTTTTATATACTATTTTGAATAGAAAATTTTAAAGAATTTAAATCTTTTTTTATATACTATTTTGAATATATAATGACTATACGTTTTTTCAGCTTTATTACATTCTTTGATATAGTGCAAAGTGAAGTTTTCAGCTTTATTACATTCCTTGATATAGTGCAAAGTGAAGTTATCATAAAAATGTGTGTATTAAACCAAGGTTTCCAAAAATCCAATATAACTACCAAGATGTTTCTTGATTAATGTTTTAATATTTAAGATTGGCATAGCTACTAATGAATTGACATACTTAAAATTGCAATATCCACTAGTGAGTCAGCATAAATCTATTGTGTGCAGTTTTATTTGCATTTAGAAGGGGGAGAAAGTGACATGCCAATATCTAGATTTCTGGACATAATATACACCTGGGTCTCTTTTTACGTGGACTTATTTAACACGATTTTGAAGTTACGCGATTCATGTTTCACTGGAAGTCGAACTCCAATAATGCGCTATTACTTTAAATAATAAATTTCGCGTACTTACGTTATATTGAAAGTAATAGCACATTATTGGAATTCGACTTTCATCTTAGTAATTTCAATATTTTCAGTGCTTTATAAGATTTTATGCAATAATGAAATTAAAATCATGATTTCCATATTTTATGTATACACACATTAAATTTTACAAGATTATAATGTAAATTTGTTCAAACATTAGGCATGTTAATTTTGCATTTTAAATCACATTCTGTTTTTGCTTTTTAAAAAAGAACATAATCAATTATTAATCATTTAGTGTCCACAAGTTTATTTTTAAAAGGTGAGTAAAAGCAGTGGGCACAATTAAATTTGACAATTAAAAATTAAAATCTGATTTTTAATTGTAATTAACAATTTAAAAATTACTTACGGCAACTTGAAATTAATGTGATGTGAAATTTGATTTTTAAATGGAATTGAAAATTAAAAAATTAAAGACAAAAATAAGAATTTAATTTTTAGTTGTTAGTTTCATAAACAAAAATTAATAAAATCATCGTCTCAAAGATTAATTACTAATTACATTGTCACCAGAAAACCAATGACACAACATGAGTGTGAAGTTGGTGCTAGTTGTATTTTCTCTTGTGAAAAATGATTTTTTACCAGTTTGCAAACGAACGTGTTTTTCGGCAAGTAGCGATAATAATCAAAATAAATGTGTATAAAAAAAATATAAATTACTGTACTGTAAATTATGCATAAAAATATATTATTTTGAATAAAATTAAATATTATAGTTAAAAAAAGTTTGTCTTGTATCAATTTTTTTCAAATTTGAAATTTTTTATTAGTCATAATTTATTTCCTTATATATTTTTTTTGCGCAAATTTTAAAGTAATTTTACGTTGGTGCTTTGCTTTTACACAAATTTTGAAAAATCACAGACCGCATCCCCCTTTTTCAATGTAAGTTACATTTATTTTTGCGCGATTTTGTTTGCGCATGTTTTCTGAGGAACCTATCTATCGCATAAAACGAGACCCAGGTGTATTAGCTAAATTATTACAATATAACACTGTTCAACACAGATTATGTACTGGAGATATGATTAAATAATCCTACAATTTTGAGATAATGAACATGAAAATAACATTGATAATGAAATATTGGTCTTGTTTGGAAGTTATAAAACAAAAAGGGGATAAATGCTGAGTTGAATAAGTTTTTTAAATAGAAAGAAAATGCTTCAAATATGATATCTTTTTTTTTTTCCTGTATTCCAAATTTTGGAGCATCTCTTCTGTTCATCCATCAGTAAGCTGCCAATATTGCAGAATCCTGATACCTTTGCAATCCTTCTCAATGACTGCAAGAATCTGATAAAAATGTTCTCCATGTTCAATTAATTAATGTAAAAGAATCTGAATGGGAATAGAGGATATGGGATTTCAGGGATATTCTGCAGCATATTTTCTTATATATGATTAAAAGTTCACCCACAAACTAATAGAAAATTTTGACTTTGATATTTCATAACAAACTAATTGACACACTTTTGAAAGTCTTCTATGCTTCTCTATTATTCTTTAACCAACTTCAAGTTATCCGATAAGATAACCAATAAATATTTCCTCTTTGATTTTCTCTGTGGTTTGAGCCTTGGAAATAGCTGATTCAAATAGATAAATACATCCCTGTTCTTATCAAGATTTTCATGAGATTAAGTTTAATATGCAAGGTGAAAGGATGATCAAGAATGACAAGTGCCCGATACATTACCTTCTTTGGGCCTGGTATAAGTGATGATTGATGGGAACAATCCTCCTAAAGATATCTTTTATGACTATCCCATTCACAGAAATAAGACAATGTTATGTAACCCTACTGCAGTTGCACTAAAATAGCAATCACAATCACAACACATATACTACTCAAGACTCTTGTACTGTATATAATTCTGATGACCCAATTAATGTTTATACATTTAACAGTGAAATAGATTTTTTTTTCTAATGTTACAAATATTTATTTTATTCAGCTATGGGCTTTCAATATTAAAATTTATTACAATCATAGCATTATATAGTCAAACTTCGTTTAAAGTCTTATTTTAAAGTTGTTTTGTATATTATAAATTGAATTAGTGTAAAAATGAAATTTAAAAGTTAATTTACATTCTAATAACTGCAAAGGAAATTATAAATGCCATTTTTTAGATAGAGGGGTGCTAATTTCTTTTTTATTTATGGCATCATCTTTGACTATAGACCATGTCTCTTTCACCTTTCTCTTTCTGTCATATCTCTCAGGACTAGAGAGATCGAAGTTTATGACCTGACTGTTGCTCATGATTCAAAAATATAAATGAATGTTTCTGCCTTTCTTAGCCTGATTGTATAGGTAACTGTGCTGGACCAGTCTTGTGGATCTCTGTAGTAAAAACCTTTAAGCAACTTGAATCTTTGCATGCAATTTTGTACATAATTTCATGCGCAGCCTACCCTCCCTAATTATTTATTATCTTTCGAATGAGGTGAATGAAAACTGATGTTATATTTAACAGTACACCCTTTTCTTAATATTTGCATGACTTTTTTCATGGTGTAGTTCAGGTTGCAAATATGCCAGTGGAACTGATGCATTGTTTTCAAACTGATCTTTGAAGAATCTATAAACAAATGCCATTCATTGTGATTGCATATTATGCACAAAGCAGTCTTAATGCCACAAATATTATTAAAATAGAAATAGTTTTTTTTGCAGCAGCAATGGTAAGTGATTTTTATAAATTTATGCATAGTGATCCAATTGTTTTCAACTTAAGAGGCCAATAATTCTATTTTTTTTCTTGGGCAATTTCACATCTCTGATATCATTGAATTCTTTCTGTCTTACCACATATCACTTCTCAGAAATATTTAACACAAATAGAATTAAATAATGATAGTCCTGCCAATTTGTTTATATGTGGTTCATCTGTATCACTTTCCAATTTGCATTTGAGATTCTAAAATGGTCTCTTTCTCACTGTGCTGTAAAGGCCATATTGCAGAAGAGATATCAGGCTAGGTAATTGTTATGTTCTTCATTACATTAAGATGGGGTACCATGTAGAAGAAGCAATCTAATGTGATTTCTTGTTTTTCTTTGTTTCATTGGAATTGCACTGATAGTCCATTTGTTCCCATACATTCACAATTTAGTTGAACAGGAATTGTACAAAAATGTGGAACCCATGAATTATTTTGATCTACTTTACACAATAAGGCATAAAAAGTAGGTTTTTCGTATGATTGCAGTCAGATAACATTTACTAGAAACAAATATAATGTTACTATAAATATAAGAGAACAGATTTGTGCTGTTCACACACTTATGTAATATACTTTCAACATGTAAAATAACAAAAATGAAGAATTCCTTAATGTACAGCATGACAATAAAGGTACAAAAAATTACTTAGTAACTGAATTCAAACATAATTTAATTTGCTTTTTAATCTTTGCATATATGTCTTAACTTTTTCAAATAACAATTACAGTGCAGACTCTTCAGACAAACAGCTGCCTCCATGTAGTTCAGAAATAAACATTTTATTTTAGAATCTGCATGTCAGACAGAATATCAACAAGAATAAAAAGACCAGTGTCAATCAATGTTTGTAGAGTTGTAATATAAAACATCGATCGGGAGATACATACAATTGTAACACTATATGCAAATGTAATAAAAAAAATTAGTAAGAAATATAATGTAGGTGGGATTTGAACTCAGACTTTCACATGACTCTCAACTCTCCATGCCATCTCATATTGCTTCCCCATCTGATCACACATGTTTGAAAAGATAAATAATCACCAATATACATATTTTGTACTAAAACATAATAAAATTGAAAAATTGTAACAAGTAGGAGGAGAGCGGTATTTTAATTCCCAAAGAGCAACAATTTTCTACTTTTCCAGTATGGTTTTTTTTTCTACTTTCAAAGTTGAACCAATCTCACATTTTAAAGTCATTTTCATGCACAACACAAAATTATGTAAAATCAATCTATCAGTGACAATACAACCAGACAATCTCAATATAAGTGCATAATTAATCTACTGCTTCATTAAGGCAATAGAAATATTTATACAGAATTGTGCTAATAATACTAATTCTAGGCATAGCCATACATTATCTATAGGATAGAGCTACTACCCATATTCCAATGAAAAAAATACAAACAAAGTCTGATCAATGCAAGCATTCTGTAAAAAAAAAAAAAAAAATTGCGATAAGGGGAAATGGCGACTCTTTGAAAAACTAAATTATAATACCAATCCGTGGACTGAAGTGATAACAATAAATACATAAGAAATTAAAATTTAATAAGGTATCTATGTACGAGAAAAATAAAAAAACATAAATGCTGTAAAACGTATGTAGGTGAAAATTATATTTATGTCAATAACTATATATAATAATTAGGAATGAATTCAAATATAAATCCATGAGTTGTTCTAGTGTTATAATGTTGAGAAGTGCAGCGTGAAACAGTAAACTTTATGGTCTAATCACATTTTTAATATGTTTTAACCTTTATATATTTATGAAATCCACTTTTTTCATTTTCCTGCTTTTTTGGAATACATGCATTTGGTCTTATCACTAAAACAAAAAGTTCCAGGATTTGTTTGTTCAGTTATTGTCATAAATCTAACTTCTCACAAAAACAACTTTTGGAATTTTAATTTCTTATGAATTTATTGCTATCACTCATCTTTTTTAGATTACATAGTTTATTTTTATGAAGGTGTGCATGTTGAATCCATATTTTTTTTTTCTCTTATCCCTAATTTAATTTTTTACAGATTGCATGTATTTTCTAATCATTGTGAATTAGATTGATTACTAAATAATTCCTTTTTCACATGTTTTGTAAATATATTAGTTTTATGTTTCTAGTGTGCGTGATGCAAATACATTTTTTTTACATCTTTGATGGGTTTTCTTTTCTGTTTTTAATAAAAAATATAAAATTTAGTTTTTTTTGCTTTCATTGATATGTGGACAATGTTTCTATCCTGTAAGCAGAGGATAAAAGCTTTATTAGCACCCATTTACATTCTTTTCACTCCTTATATGTAACCACCACAAGGAAAAAATTATTGTGGGGTTTCTTAGAAAAATCAAAGGTATCACTTACTCTATTATTCTGATGTTTTAGACTAGTGAAATGTTATACGTAAATCATGTTATATGTCATTTTATTGGAAATTTTATAAGGAGTGTAATGAACCATATCAATAATTTTTATTAGACATTCACTAGACTAGTGATTATCCAATAATAAAAATTATACTACAGAATCATTATTAGTGTAATGAACCTATTTTAATTTTTTAACAAAATTAAAATTTAGAAATTCCGAAAAAAATATAAAAATAATAATTGAAAAAAATGTTTAAGTTTTTTTAAAAATAATAAATGGATAATGATTATATTTTCCAGGTTTGTCATATTCCTTGATACTTTATCTTTCTGGTAATATAGACATGATTATTCAATAATGCTAATTGAAGTTATCTTAAAATTGTGTCTTATACCAATTTGCCAAAAATCCAATAGGACTGCAATTTCCCTGAACTAGTTAAAAGTCTATAAACTTCATTTTACTTTATAGATTTGATAATTAGTTTATTGATGACCAATATTTATGGTTCCCAACGGCTAGGAATCTTGACAATGATCAGTATTGACATCATGATCCCAACCTTTTTTGTTTATTAGCGTAAATATTTTAATAAAAACATGTTTGCAGATGAAAGTGTGATGACTGTTTGCCCAAGTTTGGCATTGCCTAGATGATGGTTAGCTCATATTTTATAGTGTACCTCTTTTCATTCCAGTCACAAAGGAAGACTGTTGACTTTCGAAGATTTTATAACTTAGATATTATTTATATTGGATTCATATGTTGATTCTTTGCTCATCGTCTGACTTCTAATGCTGTTACGATGACGATTTCCATCACTCCTGTAATATTGTTACAATACAATCCAACCATTATATTTACACATCATCGAAGTTATGATAGTTTTTAAAGTGTGAATAAATGTACTTAGAGGCACACACATTATGTCTTTAAACTATTAATGGGACACTAAAGATATCATTAGTTATAGATGTGTATTAATTATGTACCGGATATATATATAACCAATCATATTTATAGTTTTAAAATGGTGTAAAGTATCTTTTCATATAAGCTTATATAAGTTCTAAAGTATCTCTATCTCATATGGGTGTGTTTCCCCATTGATAATTTAAGCATAATATATATATGACTGCAAATTGATTCATTCTCAGATGCATTTATGATATATAAATATAATGGTTTAGACTCTCATTTTAATGTAGAAATAAGATATTCAGATCTCTTGCTCATCTCATGAAGATAGATTAATATCTCTAATTCATGTATAATGAGAGGATAGTCAGAGAATTAATATGTTGGGTGGTAATTTATGATCTAATGAGGACTGGTCTATGAAGCTGCAAATTTTATTGGTTTTATATATTTATAAATACACTTGCAATATACTTATTGGCATAGAATGACTAAATTGATAGAAATTTATATTGATAGAAATTTAATTCCTGATGTGATACCATTAATAAAAGACTCAACCGTCTTTTAGTTTAATAGGAGGAGAAATATTTATACTAAAATACTATTCTCATGTCATAATCAAAGCAATTCATTACCCAAAAACTACAGCAGAGATAATGTTACTTACATCAAAACGTTCTTATACCAATAAAAATGTTGGACATGCACAAATGTTACTTATATAGAAGAAATATACAGTCCAAAATCAGGAATATTGTACGAGCTAATACTTGATTTATATATGTTATGTTATATGAGTGTATTTGTATAAAGTGAGTACACTTTTATGTATGTAAAAACAATATAAACTCTTTTGTACATTCAACATTTTTCCATATAAAAAGCATGTGTAAAGATATAGCAAAAGATGAATGCCTGTGTGTCATATAATAGATTAGAATGTCAAATAATTTATAGATAAAAATATTTACACATTAAAAAATGTATGACTTTATTTTTGCACATACAAAAAAAAATTTCTATAAGTGTATATATTCTTACACGTTTGCTTCAATTATAGGCTGAGCAAAACTAAGAATTTTCCATTTAGGTAGTCAAGACATAATCATCCAATATTGGTCGTAAATGGTTATTTGGCTAATTTTATTTAAAGGATAATTTAAGGATTTAAAAACATTCAAGCTCTCACTACTCAGCAATTGGAAAGTCTGGGAGTAATACTTTCTTTCTTCACTATTTATAGAGATAAATTGGAGCCATTATTCGGTAATTTCCTATTCAAAATTATTTTATTCTTCCTACCTATATAGTTGATTTGAATCTAGTATTTATATAACTGTATTTTTTGACTTTAATGATCCATTATGTAAAATTGAATATTTAGAACTTTATGAAATGATATAAAAAAAAAAGGTTAATAAGGATATAACAAAAATAATTGTGCATTAATAAGGAAAGCTATAAAAAAGAGTAATATCAAAAATATAAAGCATCTTGATATTGGGGGAAAACATTTCTGCAATAATGAAGAAAATACAGAACCATTACTAAAAAGAAAGATGACATCATGAAATATGTGGCAGAGTTCTATAAAGAATTTAGGACAAAAAAAAATATCTATAATTACTACGTCTGAATTGTCCAGAATTTTAAATGAAGTCATGCAGTTAAATCTATGAAGAAGAAAGCTCTAGGTAATGATGGAATGCTGAAGAAATAAAATAATTATTGTCAAAGTTGTATACTAAATGATAAAGATTTACAAGATCATTAGAAGAATGCAGTACTAATATTGATATTTAAAAAAGGTGATAAAGAATATATTAAAAATTGAGATCAATTTTTCATCAGTTCTACACAAAACTTTTATCAAGATGATTACAACTTGTCTATAAAAAAACCTTGGAATATTAACCAATCAAAAGAATGTTCTGGATTAGAAAATGTCTTTAGTACAGTGTATTACATCCAAGTATTGAGAGAAGTCATGGAAAGAACCAATGAGCATGAGTTACCGTTATGCTTTGGATTTGTAAATTAGTGAAAATGCATTTTAAGTGTATAAACATCTTTTTGGTGATTAAAGCATCGGATCACCAAAATATAGATCCCAGATATCAATCATTATATTCTGAAAAATATTATCAAAATACACCAGAAATTATTAGATTACATAGTGATATAGATTAGTAATGAGAAAGGTGTACAACAGGGTGACTCCATATCTCCAATATTTTTTATAGCATTTTTGTATGAAGTATTTTATTAAAGGAGTAAAAGTGAATTGAGATTATTTAAGTCATCTAGACTTTTCAAATGATGTGATTGTTTTTACAAATATTGGTTCAGCACTTCAGGAAATGTTGCAAGAGTTATCAGATGAAAATAAGAAAGGAAGACTAAATATTAATGTTAAAAAGCAATGTTCAATGAATTTTTCTAAAAAAAAAAAATTAAAATAAAGATTGATAATAATGAATTAAAAGAAGCTAACAATTATGATACCTTGGTCAGATTATTAATACATTTGGAAGAATTTATGAAATTAGTCTGAGAAACTAAACTTGAATGGAATGCTTTTGAGAGAAATAACATAATATTAAAAGGAAATACCCATATATATTTGAAAATATTTTTAATAAATGTTTTTAATAGTTCTTATCTATGAATTGGATACTTAACAGAAGAGAAATAGAGACTTCAGACCACCTAACAAAGTATGGAAATGAATATGTTGGGAGTAACAAGTAGGAATCTAAAATGAAATACATGGGTGAGAGAACAGATGTTATTAACAACATTGAAAGAACTAAGAGACTGAAATGGAACTGTGCCAGATATATTATTACTATAAGAGATAACAGTAGAAACATTAAACTGGGTCCAAAAGATTGTAAAATACCTAGAAATATACATGTGAAATGGATTCTGAGATGATGTGGAGAAGGCAGGCTAGAGATCGGAGAAGATGGATTGAACTTGGAGAGACCTTCATCCTACAGTGGATCGACAGTGATTGAAAATAATGATTTTTACGTTTACATATATGTGTGTACTGTATAAACATGTGTCTGTTCTGGTGCATATTTATATATATTTAATATAAATTAAAAATAATAGTGAAGATGCAATGATACCTCCAAAATTTTCCTAAATTATGGTAAAGATAGATCCTATGCAGGTTAGTTACCTGATTGCTTATTGTGAATTTGAGTGCTTTCTTCTGGTTATCTTATTCTATGCACAGAAAAAGCTAGGCGCAACTAATCGGATGCAAGAGAGGTTCCTGGGGAGGGGTCATTTCCTAAATACTTCTACTCTTTTCTATTTGAAGAATATTTTCTGAACACTTGACATACATTTATAAATTTTGAAAAATATATACCCTATTTACTTTATATTTGGATTTTTCGTTCTTTTTCTTTAAATGCTTGTCTGTATAATTAAAAATGAAAACATTCCAAAACATTACATATATTTTGATAAATATATATTTAAAAATTGCTCGGTGTTTTTGTTTTATTTCTTCTGCATCCATAAACAGAACCACACCTGATATATAATAAACAGTCATCCATCCCCATTAAAATGTAATTATTGTTAAAGATAAAACGGGTCCTAGCTAATTACTTGAATTTAATTGCTAAGACTCATTTGGAGTAGGTGTGCTTTTAAATCTGCGAGATACTCTTCTAAAAACTGCATTCAAAATATTGCTTTGGATCATAAAAAATTTTGAGTCTTAGAGCAAAATAAAACAATGATTGTTTTCAAAGTAATAGAAGACAAATCTTTTTTTTTTTTTTTTTTAAAATAAAAAATAATAATAAAAACACTCTCTTGTTGTTGTTTTTTCTTTTCTTGCTGTTGTTTTGGGGAGGAGGTTGTAGGCCGTTCCCTCTCGCTATTAATATTTAAAAATAAGAAATATTTTTTTTGTTTTTTCTTCCCCTCAAAACATTCATCCTTCTCTTGCTGGATGGGGTATGATGTTAATTTATTTCAAACTATTTTTAGTTTAATTTGTGGGGGGTTTTTGCTGGTGGGGTTGGGGTTTTTTTTTTGAAATATTTTGGTGGGAATTTTTTTGGGGTTGTTTTTTTTTTTAGTATGGGTTGGGGGGGGGTGTGGGGGGGGGTTGGGTGTTTTTTTTTTTCAAAGTAATAGAAGACAAATCTGCAGTTTTTTTTTTTAAGTGCCATAGCATCGGTCGGGACGCGAACCCGCAATCCGGGCAACTGCTTAGTAAGGCAGTCACGCTGACCTCTCGACCACCAATGCAAGACGAGACAAATCTGCAGTTGTATTAATTATCTTGAAAAATAACAATCCACCTTTCAAGTTCACACCTGGGTGGAATTTTAAGAGAATTATTGTTATTACATTCCCACATGTGCGCAGATCTTTTCAGAGCCATCTGACTTCGGTCACTAATTATAGTGCGTTTCTTATCTGGAAAATAAACGAAGTATCTGGATCTATAGAAAAGAGTGTGCTAATTGAAAGATATACATGTATGCAACTCTTAAGTAATATAAAAGATGTGTTTTTACATTGATAATTAAGCCTATAGTTACTTTTGCCTTTATTTGTGAATCAATAATTGTACCAACAGATACATACAATTTTGGGTATATGCGCGTTTGTTTGTTATTTAAAAAAGATGCGTTTCCACTCCTTGGCATAAGGAGAATTAGAGATATAAAAATATAATAATTTTCTTTTTATATAAATGTATAAAAAAATTGATTTTTTTAACAAAAATATTTAATTACATTAATATTCTCCGCTAATAGATTCGAAATGTTTTATTTACAGTTTGACTATTTTTAATTAATGTTACTAATATAAGATTTTTATAGCATACGTTTCTTTGTTTTTCGATTAAAGTTAATAGTCAAAACTAATTAAATCGTATTGAGCAATAATATACTTTTTTAGATAAATTTAATCATTTCAAGAATCCTTAATACACGTATATTTTCTATTCGTGTTTGATGAAAAATTTCTATTTCTAGTATTGACAAATTGCAATTTTATTTAACAGAGAAAAAAATTTGCAAATTTTAATTTATATTAACTATTTTGAAGAACTTTTTCATTTACTTAGAAAAATAAATCAATTTTATATATCTAAAAGAAACTAAGAAAATAAAATTAAATCAATATGAATATATTAATTCTAAAAGTGAATGTAGAAAGTTTAATTATTTTTACTCCCGTTTATTTTTTGTTTACATAGAATAACTTTATATATTGTATATATGTGTGTTTTGTTCTACCCAAAAGCAGACTGAGTAATGAGGCTAAAGAAACAAATTAATGATCGTCTAGGATAAAGGTCATCCTTATCTAATATCTCAATTTTTAGAGTTTACAAACTTTATTACATCTTACATATATATAACAATAACTTCATGGTGTAGTTGAAGAAAGCTTGAAATCATTTTCTTTCAGATAGCTAGCTCATAGCCAAACCCAGGTGACCATCCATTATTAACTCTACCCAGTTAAGTTTTCATTATAATGCAAAATAAGGATGAAAAATACTTAATTTATCACCTCAATAGTTGCAAGTACTTAGTAAATACCGCTCCCTCTTCTCCAAAAAGTTATTGGAGAACCATTGGCTAATTTAATAGTTTTACTTTTTACACATAACCACATATGTATCATGTTATCAAATGGCAAATATCACTAGTTGGGGGAGGGGGATTAAAAATTATCTAATAACAAATACGATGCCATACAATATTAAGTTTATACAAAATCTTTTTAATTTTTTGGTGAACAAAACATCCTCAATTCAAAGAGGAAATGTTTGCTTAAGATCTCGAGAACACTGAATATATGAGTGTTTGTTTATTATGAAGCAGTAAGTTTGATTATTCAGAGCAGTATTTAAGAACTAAGAAAATTGTTGAACTTAACATGAAAGTAGAAAAAAAAAACTGATTAGAATTGCCATATTTCTTTTACTTCTTCTGTGTTCAAACATTACTTTTAATTTAAGCTACAAGCAAACAATTACCATTTATATCTTTAATAGTATTCCAACCATTTTATATTAATTTGACCAATCGGGATTCTCCAGGAAACTCTCACTCATTGCAATCTGATGAATAACATATAAACTTGATAAGAGAATATATTGATATTATACTCAAAGCCCACTAAATTACCCTTCTTCCCTAAGGATTAAAGACAGATGTAAATAATCACAATTATATGTTCCTTAACCCTTCTATAATTCCTACTAAAGTGTATATTCTAGGTAAAGCTAATAACTTTCAATGTAATTGTTGTAGATGAAATGATTATTTTTGCCATCATTAATGACTTTTGCTCACTAGACAGTTGAATATAATGAATAACATTCTATATATTAATTACTTCAATTATAACTGTAACTGAATGGAATTAAATAATTATCTCTATCACTTGCACTTAGAAGCTATAAGATAGATTTACACAATGTATTCTTCTTTAATCTTTCTATAATTCATAAAGAACACTGAGTGAATCTGTAAGTGCTACTAATTTTCAATGTAAAATAGTTACTTTTGCTTTCCTTCGTGTTTTTCATTAACTAGACAGTTATGCTATTCTATATAATATAGCTGTTAGTTTCTATACCGCAACTGTAATTTAATGAAAATAATGCCGTCTAAAGTTTGCAATTAGGAAGCACTTTCTGATAGTTTTGTACAATTAACAACAATGTTTTTTTTAGTTAGTTTTAATTGTATATCTTTTGTTATTTACTACTATTGAAAGATATAAAATGTTTTATAACAATAACATTCAAATATTTATCAAAACATTTTTATAAAATTATGCAAAAAAATAATAATTCCCCATCACATGCTAATCTAACTAAGGACGACACATAGACAAAAATAATTGGAAAATAAATAAATTCATTATACTAAAATGAAGAACAAAAGTTAATATTTTTAATTTTAGTTTAAATATTAAAATTTCTACCATTTTCTGATATCTTTAAAAACACTACACTGTCTTTCAAAACATTGACAATTCAATTTCATTTTCCAATAATACCTTTTTTAATGCATACATGCAGAGATTCAGCTTAAAAACTTAATAAAACAACAACAAAAGATAGGTTGAGATATACAAGTTGTAAATCATTATTCTCTAACCTTTGGTGCTTGAATCCACTGAGATTTGAACAAAGTCATTTAAAAAAATTATGGCTAAAGAAAGAGGGAATGCTTAAAAAAAAACATTGAAAAAAAGTAGACTAATTAAAAAAAATTAACCAAACAGCATTTTCTAAACAAATTTAAGTATAATAATAATTTCTTAGTAAATATAGTTTAAAAAAAGATTAAATAAAAGCAAACAATAAAATTAGAAGTAATTTCTTAACACAATTTAAATGTAATTTCTTAAACACATTTTTTTTCTGAACGCCATTTTGAATTTTCTTTTTCATCTAATAATTTAATAATACAGCTAATAATATATAAAAGTATTTATGAAATTATTATTAATAACCGGTTGTTGTTGTTTTTTTTTAAGGATGAAAGTCTTTCAAACAATAAGATCCATAATCTAGATGGAAGAACATTCTTTAGACATACTTTTTTTCCTTAACAAAATAAGTGTTATTTGTTATATAATTTGTTTTCAAATATTTATTTTAATAAGAAACTAATAAAAAACAAACAAAATAAGATAGCATTTGAATTTGATCAATTTATATACATATATTCGACATATAAATATATATATTATTTGTATTATTTGGCCTATTTTCTTTTACAAATTAATTTAAAATATAACTATATAATTTCAATGTTTTTCTTATAATTAAAATTACCTTTACATAAGAAAATGTATTTCAATGAAACATTAAAAATATCTAAATCCACCATTCATCAATTTATTATAAAAGTCTATAGTAATGGATCTTTTTTAAAAACATGTAGAAAAATTGTGACAATAAAATAACTACAAGTTGTTGTTTTTTTTTTATTGTTAAAAATTATAGAAAATTATCTACAAGATAATATAAAACAAATATATGGACCACCAATATTTTTTTCCCAATTTTAAAATTGAGCCAAGATTAAGGGAAAATATGACACCTCTGTTTGATGGCACACTATATGTGGGTAAAAAAATATTAAAAAAGATTAATTAAAAAAATCATTGCTTACATTAATTTATTATATAGAAATTATACATTGCATATGTGGCAAAAACAATGATAATGCAAATTGCAACCTTTTTTACACTGCTGGTTAAGCTGTTTCACAAATGACTTCCTTATTTATCGATGTAAAAGTAATAAGAAATTGGATGATTCACTGTAAATGTTTTTATGTTGCCATTTTTTGGGGGAATACTATATAATTCAAAAAGTACAAGGAACTCAGAAACTACAAGTGATGACCTACCTTACATATCAAAATAGAGTAATTCAATCATTTTTACTTGATGGTGTTATCAAAGAAATACTTTTCTTTAACATTTCCTATGATTACTCATTTATTGGTTACTGATTTACAGAAATGTGTAGAATTAGTTTGGAATATTAATTTAAGCATCACTCTGTGTAGTTTAGCAAAGTATCATACATTAATGCCATGTGGAAACCAGACCTCTCAAGTTGATGAACTTTTGATTAAGACAACAAACTAGGAAAATATAAAGTGGAGTCGTTAATGTAATTTTCAGTGATATTATGAGGTATAGTTATGCCAGAGACTACCATAATCCTAGACTTTCAAAATAAAAAATTACTACATAGCAATGGCACATTAAATGCTAGATATACCTTTCTACAGATCAATCTTCTCTTCACCTAGGAAACACGACAAAATTACTTCAACTTAATACTGGAGATATATCAAATAAAAAAATGGAGATTCTCTACAAATTAATTAATCAATACAATATTTGTGTAATTACATATTATGAGAATCATCATACTTCTAATTATGTAGTTTTTTTAAATACCATATTATGAGAATCATCATACTTCTAATTATGTAGTTTTTTTAAATACCTGGATTTGCATTGTTTATTGATATATTGCATTCTAAATATGGTATAGCTACTTTTGTTTGAAATCCTTATTACTACATAAATGTGAAAGTTTGTTTCTTCATAACTCAAGACCTATTGCACCAACCTTGATGAATCTTTATATTAAAGACACAATAAGAGGGCATCAACAGGTACAATGTATGTTGTAGCCTGGTTACTCAAATACATACTAACAGAAATTGAAAATTATAGATTTTAGTAAAGTGATGTAAAAGTTGATTTCATAAATATATTTTAAATAAATTAAATTTCATTTGTCTAACATATTTAATTTCTGACCTGCAAGTGGAGACTGAATAAAATACCACAATGTTAAAATTTCATAAGTTATTTTCTTTTCTTTTCTTCTCAGCCTAAGCTTGTGGTTAAGACCTGTAGAGGTTCCTACCATTACATTTTTCAGATGCATATTATCGAGGTTAAAGCCTTATAAATATTGCATAAGTTATTTTTGAAAATTAATTTATCATATGAGAAATATATTTAAACTAAAATACTGAAAGTTGATTAAATTCAGTAGTATAACTTACTATAAAAAGTTACCTTTTGTGATACTATTATTGATAACTCATTTATTATATAAATATATAAGCTACAAAAACAGCTACATATTGTGTTATGCTTTTTTTTTTTTATTATACTAAGCAGCAAAGCCATGAGTACAGCTAGTTATATTATAAAGCAAACAACTTCTACTGAAGATGATTCAAATAATTTTGCAATTACAATCCAATAGATAATCTTTATATATGCAACATTTTCAAAATTTGTCAATATAAATTAAGTCTATGGTCCTGTTCACAATTTTCTTAAACCTGTACTTAGATGACATTCAATTTTCATAATAGATTTTGGAATATGTTAATGTAACATGATCAACTTTTAAAATAAATGGATTTTAATAACATAATTTACTTAGAAAGATGCCAAACAAGGAGGAACATTCCATTCAGACAAATAAAAAAGTGGCACATTTCCTAATTTGTTTTCTTGCAACAAAAACTATTTCATCATTATCTGATAACATATTTATATTAGATTCACTTCTCCACCTTCTTATAGTTGAAAGTTATTCTATCTTAAGAATGAATTTAAGAATGCTCAACAGGAACTGATAGTAGATATCATGAAAAGAATGTTGATAGAATCTCTCCAATTTTCTCTTGCTTGACAGGTTTATAAATATATAACAAGTTTCCAAAGAGTTCATCCTTCCATATTGAAAGAAAACTATCAGTACTCTTTGAGCCAAATTTTGTCTATCAAAGATTTGCAAATTGCTAATAAACACACAATTCATTGAATAATGCCAGAAAAGAAAAGACAGTAGAGAAGCAAAACTTCATAAGATATAGTTGTAAGACTTAGCCACTTTTACATAAACTTCTAAAAAACTACTACTGTCACTGATAATTGCCAACTTCACACATCAAACTTCTAACCCCAAAATTGATAGTATGGAAAATGCATCACTAGAACAGATTGCAGGCTTCTCCACAATGTTCTTCCAATATCAATTTGTAAAACCTGTGGATATTGATCAATTTGTTCCATCTTAAACTAGGAAACCCCCCCCCCCATCAAATAGCATAAAACCTAAACATGGTTGGCTAAACCATTAATATTATTCATATAGAAACTATTCCACACATTTGTCATAAAATCAAAATTATAGTAATCTTAAAACTCAATAAATGCAATGATGATTATATATATATATATATCATCAAATATCATTAATGTATATTCTCTACAAGATTTTTAAACAATTTGAGAGCTAATTATGCTAAGTTTAGACCAGATTTAAGCTGACGTGAATAAGTCTTGGTTTTAACCACTCACATTAAAAAAAGGCTTTTAAAATAAATTAAAAACTGGTGCTATCTTTATGGATCTAACCTTATCTCATGATTTCATTTTAAAAAATAGTCTTCTGAAAGTTTCTAAAATTCTTAAATGCAGAAAAAGCATAAATTTATCACAAAATACTCTCCAATAGAAAACTTCAAATGACTCTAAATGATAATCTATCAAAAGGTTCAATTTTCTTGCTTATTACAATTAATATTGCTATGACTTATGAAAAAAAATATCTTTCTGAAATAGATAATCACTCATTAAGGATATCTATAGGATGATCAATTTTTCATCTAAACAACAAGGAAATACCTCATAAGCTAAACTTTTACAATAATAGTCTCAAGCAATCGTATATCAGATGGAATAGTCTAAGTCAGTGGTCTTCAACCTTTTCACACCTGCGGACCGGTAAAAATAAGGATAAGTTTTCGCGGACCGGCAAAAATAAGGATAAGGTTTCATGGACCAGCAGAAGTCTATAGATAAATTTTCTTAAAGATGTAAACAGCTTAGCCTTACATGAAGTTATATATATATGGAGTTTGTATAATAAAAAAAACTTTTTTTTTTTTAAATTTTGAATTTTTTTAGAAAAGTAATAAAAAATTTAATTCTATCCCCCCCCCCTCCATAAACATCTGTGATAACTAGAAAAACAAATTAATTTATGTATGACTGATTAGATTTTGTTCTGTTTCTTTTTTTTAAATCAGGTAAAAGTGCGATGAAAAAAATAAATAAAAATTGTTTATATTAATTAAAAGTTTAAAATCTTATTATTTTGTTATTACAACTTTCTTGCCAGTCTATCGCGGACCAGCGGTGATTGAAGATCACTGGTCTAAGTTACTTTCCTCACCTAAAGTTGAATCAAAATTTCTAGGAATAACCTCCTTGGAACTATTTGGGATTGTGATGCAGGTACTTTATGGACAGCTTTCTTAGCATTAGTGGATTCAGCCATTGAATATTGTGTGACTGTTTAGGAAAAAAGTTCTTACACCAAGCTTCTGGATAATTAAACATTACTATGAAATATATTACTGGTATGTTCTAGTCTACTTCTTTACAAATGTTTCCTGTTCTTTCATACATTCATTTGCTAGACATCAGAAAAGATGCTTTATAGAAAACATCTGCCAATAACTCAAAATACAGTTCCTATCTCTACCTAAGATTCATGTCAAATCAAGACTTCATTTTGAATGTTCAACCAAGAATCTACAGTTGAAGAATTCTAGTATAAAAAATTGAATTCTTATAAAATTTCGAAAACAGATTACTTTTTTCAGATTCAACAATAATGTCAGCTGGTTTTAGTCATCCTATGTTCAACTGGAGTCTCACTAACAGATGCAGGATAATCCATGGTAGTTGTGCTTATCTATTTCATGAATAGAATTTAGCAGTCACAATCCATATAAACGGAAACAAACATCAACAACGAACTCCATAATTAATGACTTTCGAATCTACAGCTACATTGGTCGAATTGTCTCTACAAATTGCTTTTGTGATATTTTGTTAATTGATAAATTATCTTTAAAAAGATCTATTCGATAAATAAATATTTTTATTCCAAAAAATAATCCGATCCAACGGATGATGTATACATGCAAAACTATGTTCGTGAATGCATGAATGCGCGCAGCTTATTTGTAAAAATAAATGTCAGAAGGATATTAGAAATTTTTTTTCTCTCTTTTTGTAAAAAGTATTCCAAATTACACTTGTAAAAAAAACTTTTTGTACAATTTGATTAAGATTTCCAGAAAGATTAATTTATTCAGCGGCATATTTTCTACAATATAAATTCATTTTATTCTAATAGGAAATTACATTAAAAAAAAGAAATAAAGTTGTTTGCTTTGAACTAAATTTTTTGTTTTTAGAGACGAAAAGTTTTTCTTTTTGTCCATTGGTAATAATTTAATTTTTATCAAAATATTTGAAATTAATTAAACTTTCTCTTTATTTACTGGGTGGTAAAGGTTATGTTAAACTCATTTACAGAAATGCGAGCTGAAATAAACTTTTGATTTTATCAGTCAGATTTGAAGTTGTTTTTTTGTTTTTTTTAATTTTGGACGAAACATCTAGCTCACAGCATTTCTTTACTCCAAAAGATTAATTAAACTTATGGTGGCCGTAACGTTTATTAATGGAAATCAACAACGGAAAATCTAAATTGAATCGCCGTCAGACTTTTTATAAATGATTCATTAAGAAAATCTAAGGAAGATTTTTACCTCCCCTGCAAATAATTAAAAAAGTATAATAATACAAAGAAAGGCAGAAGATTTACACATTTAATTAATTAATATTTATAATTGTTATAATTATTTGGAAATATTAATTTGAAATTCAAAATAATAGAATATATTTCGATCTCATTTTATTAAAACATGTTTCTCCGATCAATTTACATTTTAAAACAAAATATCAACAGAAATAGTTTCCGTTTTTCATTTTATTGTGGGGGGGGGGGGGTATAAACACAAGTTATTATGGTTGCTAATATAATAATGCAGTAATTTCCTTTGAATTTTCATTTTTTACGAATGCCAAAAAGATCTTAATCTTAACATATTAATAAACTTATTTTTAAATTAATTTCGTAATCTATTCCTCAAATCTTACGTCTTTAATGACCTTTAATATTGACCAGAATAACAACAGTGACGAACTTAAGACCTTTTCTTTTCTTTTTTTTTTCTTCTTCTTTTAATTATTATTAAACTTCCGGAACCAGATCTCATTATTTACTAATTCACATTCCACCTCCTACAAAGTTATAATTACTTGTTAAGTTGGTAATAATGACGGCTTTTAGATAATTTGTAAGTCAACACCGAAATTATTTTACGTAATATTAAAAAAAAATTAAATTTAAAACATACAGCAATTAAAAAGTATTTTTAACGCTTCTGAAATGGTTTAATTTCCTGCTTAACTTGATTCACATAATAACATATATATATAGCCACATTTTGGCTCATATACATGTAATTAGACCAACGTGAATATATAATATCAACTCACGAGATTCAACCCATAGAGACTTTACCCTCCTGGATGGGTCATTAGAGTCCAGTTTTATTTCAATAAAATATACTGACCCTAATTGCAATTTTCACCGATTTATTTGGCCCTAATACAAAATAGAAGAATGATTGCCTCATTTTATAAAATTGAACTAAAACAAAAACAATTCTGATTTATAAAAAGTTCAAGCAACCGAAGTTGCAGAACTGGGTCGTAATGTATATACCACGAGCTTTAGTCAAGCACTCTAACATTATGTGACACTCTGCAGGAAATCTGTATTAGTGAAATGCACTGCATCATCATCATCATCATCATTGTCAATTATTATCAATCCACTGCAGGATGAAGTTCTCTCTAAGTTCAATCCATCTCCGATCTATAGCTTCTCTTGTCCACATCACCCCTCCATATTTTATTTCATCCATCCATCTCACATGTGGTCTTTTCTGGGTCTTTTATAATCTCTTGGAATCCAGTTTAAGATTTCAATTGTCCATCTATTAGCATCTCTTCTAGCAATATATCCTGCCCAACTCCACTTCAGTCTTTTAATTCTTTCAGTGATGTCAATAACACCTGTTTATTCTCTTACCCATATATTGCATTTTCAATCTCTTCTTATTACTCCTAATATGCATCTCTCCATACTTCTGTGAGTGGTCTGAAGTCTCTGTATTGCTCTTCTATTAATATATCTATATGACTTTCACTGCAGGCAGGGTGTGTATTATAACAATTCGATGTAAACTTACAATTTTTTTTTTTTTAACTAGCAAAAAAACAACAACAACAACATTTGTGCTTTATTCCGCAATTCTGTTTTCACCATGAATGAAAATAAATAAAAAGACACTGTTTGACTGGATGTAGATAAATATGGCATAAAGTAGAATTAATCCACTTTTTGAAATACAACTGGTATTCTTATAGTGATTCAATTCAACTGGGTGAATAAAAAATAAGTATATCTGAAAATCATATAAAATAACCGAAGCTATCCATTCTGGTATGTTCTGTCTATTTGTGCTTACATAGATGGTTCAAAAACAGTGATAGATGGGATTATTACTATTAAGCCAGATGCCAATGTGATGCTTTTTGCTGAAAAGTACCTATATTGAGCATATGCTAAAATCACTGAGTAGATGCTAATCTATTATCAGACTTATAGAATTAGATAAGCAAGTTGCCTTGAGTTTAAAACTTTAAGACTTCAAAACTTCCAAGTCTTTCCTTTGAATAACATGGAAAAAAGACTGTTATTTGGATGGGTATATGTTTTCTAACGTTCCTGTGATGAAAGCCAAAGGAAATTACTGATAAATTATGTTTATATAGATGATTTTGTATATAGTGTGATTGATTGATTCCTGCAATTGATACAATATCTCAGGCAAAAATTTATTCAAAAGTATACTCCATCTCATCTGGTTATATATATATTTCTATTATCTTCCATTAGGTAGAAAACATTCTATTTACCAATCAGCCATTCTGTTTTGCCAAGCAGCCTTTACTGTTTTGCCATATTATGTCACTCCTTTAACAGTATATTATTCAAATATCAGAATAAAATAAATAATTATTGTATTTAAGCTGTACAAGAATTTTTTAAAAAGGACTTGGAAACATTCTTCAACTCATATGCATAATAATAGCTATGGTCTCAAACTGGAATTTCGAATCTGGATTTTTTTAATCCAACAATTAGCAATCCTATTGTCTTAGTAAAATATTATATGAACACACCAAAAGGTAAACCAAAAAAAAAAAAATCCTCACTGATAGGCGGTTGTTCCGCCTGCTGGACCATGTTATTTCCTTCTCGTTTTCTCCTTGGAAAATGTTGAAGCAATCTTTCCCATGCAACATAGTATTTAAGGTTCTTGGATATTTAAAATAAGAAATCTATTGAAGAGTTATTAATTTTATACCAAATAGAGTAGCATAATAGTTATGTTTATAAAGTAAAAATATTTTTAGGAAAACTGTAATATAACCCTACGTTAAAGAAGATAGTGATGGTAAGGGGAGGGGGATAAATGAGCAAAAAACTAGCATACGGGTGTATAAAAAAAAAAAAAAACTCATAAAAGGCAACACACACAGATTTCATTCAAATGTACATCCATCGGCGCGATTCAGCTGTCTTTTCAAATTTACTCCGACATTTCCCTAAACATTATTTATAATCATAGTAATTCAATTTATTATTGCTAGCTAACAATATATTCGGTAACACTCATACAACAAATATAAGTAAAAAAAAAAAAAAACCTTTCTATTTTAATTAATTTAAACTCTGGTGGCGATTAAAATCTAACAAACGAAAAGCACTATATGATGAGAAATATTTCGGATTAAAAAATATTTTAGCATTGTATTCCAATTAATTATTCACTGTATGCAAGTATGTTTAGGTATGTATTTACATATATTTAGGTGTGTATTTACACAAATCCAAGCAATATTTTGGAAAAATCGTTTACTGTGTAGTTATATTGCAATCACAAATGAATGCTCTAAGTAGATTAAAGCAATGGTCAAATAGTGGACATTGGTGATAAAAGTCCATAAATCATAGCATCGCCTGCCACTTCCTATGGATGAATTTCTTATGAACTCTCGAGCAATAATAAACAACTAGATTATTATTATTATTTCAAATAAATTTATAAACACTGTTAAATTTCCTAATGATGAGCAGAAATATTTGATTATCTGGAATCGGCCAAAAGATAAAACCCACCCATGATTCCATATTAGCTTTCGAAATGCACCAACTTGTCTTATTTTCAACCCACAATTTCTTCCTTCATCTATCATTTCTCATCTTCCATTCGCTCGTGAAAGAAAAGTTACAATTTCACAAGCAGAATCTCAGCGTCTATATATGAAAAAAAAAAATATGGCATCCTAATAATTAAAAAGAAAAACACTGAGCATAGACAATAAATACATATTTATTTGAGTTAAAGAATACAATAATCTTCTGAGTTTAAACAGATATGGACAATACTGGCTGCATTGAGGAAAAAAAAAAGAACCTTTAAGCTAAAACCACTAACATCTGACCATTCACTAAATGCACACCCTGTACTTTATATAAGATTGGCTCTGCTTGCAACGTCAAAAAAAAAAAAGTATACGGTTAAGATTGAGTTCCTTGTAAGATATTTGACCATTAGTAAAGCACAGCAATTCTATCTAAAACTGGCAAGATCATTCAATTATCTTCCTTTGTAGTTCTTCACATCAAATGAGAAAATGACTTTAACTCATTAGCATGTGACACTTACAACTAAGACAAATAGTTAGGGTCAATTAACAGATATAAGTTTTATCGTACTAATTGTTACAATTCTATTTCAGATTCTTTTTTATTTTTATTTATTTAATTATTCATCCGAAAGAAAGTCGTATAAAGTTAATCAAGTTAAAGATAATAAATTTTACTAATTTTCAGTACAACAATTTATCTAAGATTGATTTTTATCAAATGTTAATATATATGTAGACGGACGCAATGGTATAAAGATTAAACTCATACATCAATTCATTGCCCGCCTAATTTAATTTAAACAGATAAATTACTCAGTAAATTGCTTAGCAGTTGCTTAATGGTTTGGGCGAGTAATTAAATTCGATATAGAAGGCATTGGGAGATTTAGTCAGCCCCTAAAATTATCTATTTATTAAACTTTTAATTTGCTTATACTGAATGTACTCTAAATTCATTTCTTATATATGTAAATAGAAGGATTTGAACTTAAGATTTTTCAGTTTATATACATCCTCCACTCTATCTCAAGCAACCGATACATGTGAAAAATATAGATGATTCCCAATATCATATTTTGTGCAGAACCAGCATTCATCAGTTGGGCCAGATCACTATCTCCCACACATATTTACAATCAGTGCTCAGTTTATATTAAGATAGCAATTCCTTAAACTTTAATGGACAGGTTTCAATCTGCTCAACCTCCAATTATTCAACCATTCATTTCATTGAAAACTCGATGAGAACACTCAAAAGATCTTACTGGATTTTATATTATCGTCATATCTATGTGGGCATTATATCAATCTAACCATGTGAATCAGTTGCTTGAGATAGAGTGGAGGATGAATATAGACTGAAAAATCCTAAGTTCAAATCCCTCTATTTACATATTGTTAAACTTTTATATATTGTCTACTCTTTATAAATAATGGCTAATAGAATAGTTTATCTATCGGACATTGGGGAAAAGATAAATATAGCACAGTAACATACTACTTTTTATTATCCTCTATTGTCATTATAAGGTACAATATATTCCATCATCAGATTTTCAATGAAATGGAAGGGTGAAGAGTTGTGAGTTGAAGCAGTTTGAAGCCTGTCCATTAAAGTATAAAGATTTGCTATCTTAATATAAAGCTGAGCACTGATTGTATATATGTGTGGAGATGGTAATCTGGACCAACTGATGAGTGCTGGTTTAGCACAAAATATGTATATTGGTGATTATTTATCTTTTCAACATGGGTGTGATCAAGTGGTTATTTATCATTTCAACGTGGGTGTGATCAGGTGGGTCAGCAATATGAGATGGCTTCAAGAGTTGAGGGTTGTGTGAAACTCTGAGTTTGAATCCCTTATATTACATATATATATCTGTATGTGCAGGGGTAAGCCTGTACAATGTAATAAATACGTTTTAATGTTTTATTTATTCTTAGCAACTAACTATATTTCACTATCAATATGGCAGAATCCTGTAAACATTTAACTAAAGCTAATTAACAATTATATATATATAATCTGATAAACTGAAAAAGCCTAATTTAAATATCTAAGCCATTGTGTTAAGAATGTTAAAAATTAAAATTTAGAAATGGTGGAAAAGCTCAGCTAATAATAACTTATAAACAAGTTCTCAAAATCAAAATATAAAGATTGCATAAATAATTTCTGTTCCAATTTTGATTCATGAATAGGAGGCCCATATCCTAAAACGCTCATGCTACCACTGTGCAAAACTATGCAAGAAATATTCAGTATTAAATCATCACAAAAATCCTTTAGCAAAAATAATTACTGATATATAGAACTCCTGCAATGTCTTTATATCAGAAGTATATATGTTGCATTTAAAATAGACTGTGGAATATACTAACTGCTTAAAAGCAAACTTATTTACAATAAAATATTTTGCATCATGATAACATCCAATTATTTAATTCACCAGTTAACATAACATGATAAAAAAAAAGTTCTCCAGTGACAGCACCATCCATTGTTACCTTGAGTAGTGACACTTTATTGCACTTAAATACTCATCCTTAGATTAATTTCTGGCTGATGTCTTTAACAATGAGACTTTGAGATTCAAAGTTAGAACAACTGCAGTCAAACATTCAACAAATGCATTACATTAATATTCAAGCTAAAAATGTGAAATCAGCCTAAAACCTTGAACTCATATCAACATGAGTGAACTGTGACTTCTTTGAAAGTAAAAAAAAAAACTAGATGATAAGGTACTATGAATAAGAAATAATGATAAATAATTGTTTTTTCATTGCTTCCAACTTCTTAAACACAATTTATATTTCAGCACTTCAATAATCAGGGTTATACAAATTCTTTACATAGAATTACATGAATACTTTGCAGTATTTGATTCATTGATTATAAATAAAAATCTTTCACCATTATTGAAATGGGAAACATATACACCTACACCTTGCTTGCAAGGATTCACATTAGGGATCATCAATTTGTACCCACTATTTTGATTTACAATCAATTATTCAGTTATAATGATTGTAAAAAAAACAACAACTGGTGGCCATTTTGTAAGACTAATGACATCATAAGATAATTATTAACGCTATGTCATCCAGAAGCAAAATAGTGATTTTCATGCTGAAACTGTACGTACAAAGTTTATTCATAATAAGCAACTGTTAATGCAGAAAAGATAGATTTTTTAAATATTCAGTTTTATTACTGACTAGCAATGCTTTCTATATATGGTGTACATCATATTAGGATATAAATAGTGATTAATTAGCTGTTCAAAAATAATACTTTTTTATTTATTTAAATAGCCCACTTCTTTGATAGAGGAATAATTGTATCTTTTTTATTAATCAAAAAACTACTTATATACTAATATCAAAAACTCCTGAATCACATTACTATAAGCTATGAATATGATATTTATGATATATTGTCTAAGCATGTTAGGCAGTAATAAAGCAGAATATATATATATAAATCTACCTTTTCTGTGTATGTGTTAACAGTAGTTTATTATGATAGCTCAGAAAAGAAAATAATTTACAGCTGAATATTTTGATTATAAACTTAAAATATGATTAATTAATGCACAGCACAGTATTTTATTTAATTTTCATCCAGCATTTTCAAGACAATCGGTTTTTCATTAATGATGATATCCAAAGTAAATATAATCATCATTAATGATTATAAAGCCACACACACTCCAAAGTGTTTCATGTAGTATAATAAATAATCAAAATCATATTTTAATAACATACCACAACCAAATAAATTAATACTGTATTAAATTTTTTAAAATTTGTACATTGTAATTTAGTTATCGTAATTGTTATTTTTAAAAAATATATGATTTCAAAATAATGAACTTTGTATGATCAAAAATTACTAAATGTAAATTTAAAATAACACTTAAGTCTATTCACTTGATTTTAAAACATCTCGCAAAGTTACCACATATGAATAAAACTGTAGAAGTAAAAATTTTATTCAACATAAAACTGTTAATGTAAATTTTTTTTGACTTTAAAAAAGAAAAGCAAAAATGCATACAAAAAACTGAAAAATATTCATATCTTTAATATTGTTTAAATAATAAACGAAAATTTTTTAAGTCATTTCAAAATGACTACTTAATAAAATGCGACATCTTGTAGCAAAAAAAAAAAAAAGCGCCATCTTGTGGCAAAAAATGCGACAGGCATATTTGTCCATTTAAGTGATCTTTATTTAGATCTCTGCATAGTACATATTGTAAAAAAAAAAAGAAAACCTTAAATATTGATTACAATATGCAAACACAGAATGCATTAGAATATTTTTCATGTAAGTAATTATTATAAATTTTATTAAACGCATATTATTATATTAAGTAATATTTACTAAGCTACAGGTCCGAGCTTGTTGGTAAGACCTGTAGAGGTCCCTACCTTCGAATTTTTCAGACGCTTATTCCTAAGGTTACATACAGCCTTAGTAAATATTATCATGTAAGTAATATAATATAGTTGTAGAAATTTGAAAAATTGAAACTTCAGAATGGATTTTTTTTCAGCACAAGCTCAGTTGGGTGTAAGAACACAAAAAGTTGTTTACTACTACTAGTTTACTTTCACTCTCTAGTTCATTGTATTTTTGGACAGTTAAAAGATGCATTTTTCCCTCTTCTGATTATGTTTAAAAGTTACAACTACATACATTTTCAATTAGAATCATGGATGCAACTAATATGATCATGAAAAAAATGAAGAAAATCTCTGAGCTTAGAAACAAAAACGACTATCTTAAGTTGAGTAGAAAAAGAAGAAAATCATAATATCTGTTGTATGGGTTTATCCATATTTATCGTCACCACTATTTTTAAAAACAAAGACAATATAGATCAATATACTCAAACCATCATAAGTGTATCCAAACTTCCCAAAATCATGAAATCACAGCATCCCATATTAAAAATAAAAAAAAATCCAAGAAGTACATTAACCATCCATTCTAAACTTTTTCTTTAGAGATTCTCAGTCATCATCTGGTGCACTCCCCACCAATCAAGATCTTCAAAGAATTTAGAAGACAACAATGGACCTTGGAATAAACGATTCATGATTCATAAAATTAGATAATTATGATTGATGAATGGATGGCCAGAAAGAACAATTTTTCCATAGTGCATTACCATACATACACATTTTAGGTGAATACTTACGTAATACACATCACAGTTTACACAAGTATATAATATACATTTTAGTTAATATTGTAATGCAATTTTCAGCTGTAGTAACCAGCCAAATTTTTTCCCATACTAACTATTATAACTATTTTATCTTGATGCGATATTCTTGCTTATCGATGAGTTTTGGGGACCAATTGCCTTCGCTTACCGGAGAAAAGGTGTATTTGCAACTCATGATTTTCTTTAATAGCAAGCTCCTATTCACCATCAGGTGATTTCATATTATTTGATCAAATATTTTATGTAGGAACATTTTTTGACATCTATAAATCACCTTTCCAACAGATCGTTTTACATACCTGTATATATATGGAAGAAAAAGAGAAAAAAAAAACCCTTATAAGTAATAATTAAAATCTATTTTTGAACAACTCATTTCTATTCCTTAATGCCTGAGAATGTACTCCGCCATTATCAGATCGGTAATTTGATAATGACTTTAAAGAGTTTTTGTACATTAAAACTGGGTTGAAATAAAATTTTATTACTCTTTTTACAAATGTTGTTTATCTTAATATTTGTTTTCAATGCACTTATAGTAAAAGTACTTAACAGCAAGAAAATTACTGAAGGATGTCAAAACAAAATAATTGCAAGTAATATATTTTAAGAAAATATTTTAAAACGCTTTTTAAATATAAATTTTACATTATACCAGACACACACACACACACAAATATTTATAAATATATTATATTGCTAAATACACCTGGATCGCATTAATTCCATTAATATGAAATTGAGCTATCTTTTTAACTTGTGTATATTTATTAAAACTCCTAGAAAGACTCTTCTATTTTTAAATTAGGTATGGTAACACCTATGGTTCAAAAAGACGCACGTGGCCCTTTTATGACTTCCTGAATGGCTCCTAAATTTGTTTTTTTTTTTTTAAAAAAAAATAATTCTATTTTCGATGCATTTTGCGCTAAATAAATGCTTGTGAATTTTTTTATTTAGTGACGTGATACTGTTTATAATAATAATTCCATTTCTCAAAAGAAGTCCCTGTCAAGTATATTTCGAAATTCCTTATATAACAACACAGGTTAGTAGATTAGGCAAAGTGGTATTATTCTCCACTCTTCTTCAGATGTTGCTGGCTTGACTGATGACAATGCTAGCATAGGAGTCAAACTTACATCTTTAGATTCTTGAATATCGAAGTTTAAGGCAATACTCTAATCAATTGAACTAGTTGACAGAAAAGCTCCATTAAAAAAAAAATCTAAAGATGTAAGTTTGACTCCTATATACTAGCATTCATCACTTGTCAGGCCAGCAACAGCTGAAAAAGAGTGGTGAATAATACCATTCAAAACGTGTTTTCTACTAACTTGTATTGTTATATAAGGAATTTCGAAATATATTCGGGGATGTTGTCACTGATCAGGCCAGCAACACCTGAAGAAGAATGGCAAATCATGTCACTCAAAATGTTATGCAATCTATTAGCCTATGTTGTCCTAATATAATACTTTTCCAATTATGTTCTATTTGATGACAACTTCTTTAAAAACTTTTAGGTAAAGGTCTTTATTTATAACAGTTTGGAAACCAGTGAGGTTGTTTCTCCTAATACAAAGGTGGTGTATTTTTTATATTGTGGTCTATTGGATGTATTGCTAAAAACTGTTAATTCTACTGCTATCTAATATCATGAATAGTATATTATCATTACCATAGTAGTGCTAAGAGAGTCAACTTGATTAGACCTTTGAAATAAATTAGACTCTGCTTAAAAATTTAGAAGATTAAACCTGTTTTGTCAAGGAAATTATATGGAATAAAATATAAATTCACATCTTGTTGTTCTAAATCTTACTCTTCTTCCATAATCATGTTTATAAAGTAGTTAACAGAGACAAAGACTATCCCCAAAAAATAATATAATGAATAATTAGAGCGGCAAATATTTCATCAATGGATTTTTAATGACTTCATTAGAATTCCAAATTATAGTAAAAATGGTGTTGAGTTGATAACGAAATATGAGAAGTTTGATAGTCCTTTGAATTTTTGCACCCAGGCAAAATTTTATATCGTACTAATCTTTAGCATTCTTACTCCACCCCATTATAGCATCATTTACATTTCTTTTCCAGCTCACCTATGATATTGTTTTTGTTTCATTTGATTGTTTATAAAGCATCTGGAAATTTGTGGTGATATAGTTTTATTTTGCTTTTTGTTCTAATCCGCCTATCTATTGACTTCTTTAAATAATTATATTAATTCTTTCCATTTCCAATCCTTTCTTATAATTTTTCTAACTTTAAAATAATCCTGATTATTACTCTCTTAATTTCAAGATTATCTAATTTTTAACATCAATACCATCACTTTGTTTTTCTATGCCTCTAATAAATGTTACAATTTTGTGAGAATATGATAAATAAATGATCGGGTATTTGTTTGGGTCATGTGACATTTGAGCACTGGAAGAGATAGAGGCATGCATTGATCACTTTTGGACTCGGTCATTCTACCACATAGGGCAATAATTGAAAACTTCATTGTCTAAGCCCTGTGATATTTGAGTACTATAAACTTGGGTTAGCTTTGAACCAAAGATTCCTAACAGTCAAGTTTGTGGCCTTATCACTGTATTGAACAGTACAGGGCATTAAAACTCAATAAAGTTTATCTTGAAACTGCTAAAAGGAGACCAAACAATAATACCGATTACAGTATACATTGTCTAAATATATAATTTAGGTTAAAATGGCAAGAAATTAGAGGCATGTACATATAATTAATTTTTTTTGTTGCTGTTAATCTTTTCTAAACAAATTATTTGCTTTACTGACTTCAATAAGAATCTTGAGCTCATTAAGAAATGATCTTAGTGTGATTACTTGAGATTAATTTACGGACTTAAACTTATCTGATGGCAAACTCATTATCTGTTTGTTAGATTGAAATAATGTTTATCTGTGAATTACTCTACTGAAAAACAAAATTTCCAATATACAAATTTTTTTTAAACAAAATCTTCTCAATGGGTTTTATTAATGCAAGGAGTCTTTTGACAAAAAACTGTGGTCAAACTACAAAAGTGTAATTACCAGTGGTGACATTATCAGTTTGCCATAATCAAAACAACTTAAAAATGGCCTTTAAAAAGCCCAATGCAAAGCAGGAATTTCTTTGGTGACAGTTTCATGACTTTCCTTCATTAAAATCTTTTAGTAAAGAATAGTCAGGTTGCAATTTATCACCCATAATTGATTAAATAAAATGGGATGCCTCAAACAATCCTACACTAACTTATAAATTGTAAATTACCTGAAATTCAAAAAAACAACTGGATTTGAATTCTATGCTCAAGAATATAGCATAGCAGGTTCACCAAATATTATAACATAGTCTTTATGATAAAAGTTTATCGCTCCTCTCCCCCTTGTATTACTTTCTGCTTCAGACGATATCATCTCCATATGGATGTTGGAGAGAACCTTATTCTGTGGTGGGCTGTTTAATAATTAGGTAATCAATCCATAATAAAATCTTTAAAGATATCATGAAATATTTATTGAAATCAGATAAATATGTTTCTAAAAGGGTTAAATTATTATGAGGAAAAGTTTACCAAGCGCTTTAGAAAGCTTACATTTAAATGGAAGTCAATCTGATGAATATGCAAATACATTAAAGTAATTTTAAAAAGTCAAAATATTTAAAAAAACTGATTTTTTTTAAATTCCATCAAATCCTTTAATGTTGATAAGTAATAAGTTTAATATATATAACACAATATTATTAGGCATCAGATCACAAACAACACACACCTGCATGGTTTAGTACAGCTAGTGAAGCATCTTACTTGGGATCAGGAGGTTCTAGAATAGATTCTGGCAACTCACAGTTTGTTCAAACTTCTTATGAACTCCTGAACAATAAAGCCATATGTCTTTTGTTTAAACTAACAAATGATTTCCTGTAATGGTCCCAAACATCTTTATTGTGGAAATAAGTTACTTGGTAAAAAATAAACAACAGGTTCAATGCCTGGAAAAAATATGCCATTTTTCTTAACTGATGGTGAAGACCAGATCACATTACAATCCTGTTTTTATTTTTATATTTGGCTCCACAATATCCATTTCATTAATCCAAGTTAATTTGGAGCCCTAATCTCTTAATTAATAACGAGCCAAGTGACTAAACAGCTGACTAAAGTGGGGGATAAATCTAGCCTATTTTCATGAACTGACAAAGACTTCCAAAGTTAGACTGATCACACTCAAAGTACAGGTTGCCAACATGGCAAGAAAATATGATAACAATTAAATGAATTACTAACATATTAAAAACACCAATAAGTCAAACGAATTGCTATAGAAAAAATTAATTGCTTTTGCTCTATATTGATAATCTTCTTTGATCTCTAAATGGCCAGAAGTATCTTATAACATAATCCTAAAAATATAGGTTGATCTTTCTTTTTATTTCTATTTCCAATTAAACTTCTATATAATCTAAATCATGGACTCATACATTGAAATGTATGTATACGAGCACATTAATTAAATCACACCCATGTCCCTGTGTTAAAATCTTAAAGAAAGTATAACAAACTGCTGCAGTTATAAAAACCAGAAAATAAGATTCAAAATTTAAATGCAAACTTCAGATACATGTCAGACAACTAAGAATTTGAAGACAATTTAGTCATACCTGTGTTTTCATTTATTGTAGAGTTACATTATGAGCAGACCAAAATGCTGATTTGGATAACTATATCCATCCATGTATATATATATATATATATATCCATGTATATATATATATATATATATATGAATAGACAAGCATATGGAGTAAGCAGCATATTTGTTGAATAAGATTAAATAAGATTTCTACAATCAAAATGTAATTTTCTGTGCAGAAAATACTAAATAGTAACATATACTAAGAGTATATACATATTGTGATGATCGCACATACTGTGACCACACACATATATATTTAACATTAAATAATATTAAATATTGTGTTTTGAATACTAGTAAAAGAATTTAAAACCCATGAAGAAAGAAATGTCTTAATTAATGAAAGAGTGGGAAATAGAATCAAAAAGATTCTTATCTTTTACCCTCCAAAGTTAAGATTTTGGTAAAATAGAAATATTTAAATGTAGAAATATTGAAATCATCTATTTAGCTTAAAACGGAAATATGAATGAAATAAGAACTAAAATATGTTTTATGAGAAAGGGTAAAAGTTTGAAGAGTTTAAATCAGATTAAAACAGAAATTTAAAACATGAGAAAAGATAAGGATCTAGTGCATAAAAGTACACATTTTGACGATAAAACGAAATGCGTATGTAGAGTATGTATAAAATATGGATAAAGACAGCAATAATTAATGCTTGTCAAAATAAAAATCATTTTATTAAAAGGAAAAGAAATAAGAAATAAATGTAAATATTGCTATGAGATTGTGCAAAAAGTAAATTTGTATAAATTGCTGAAGGCATATTAAAAAAAGAAAGGTGTGAATGGAAAGCTACTAACAAAAGAACCAAGAGAATAAAAGAATGTGAAAAAATGTGATTAAAAATTATTGGAGGTTCAAAGGAGTTCTGGTCGAGACTTTGGTGGAGACACTGCTCTGATAATAAGCAGATATAATCAAGAGAAAGCAGACATAAGAATCCTTTAAAAGTTTAAAAAAAACAACAACAGAGAAAACCAGAAACGTAGTGGAAGGACTCCAACATAGAAATGAATCATTGTATGAGCAGGAAAATGATTTCTAATATACATGTTCAAGAATGTGTGGCTAAGGGCCATTGCGAATCTCTGGCTGATTCAGACTCACCATGCTCGAAAAGTTCCCGTCGCCATGTAACAACTGCCAATGTAGTGCCTTCCGGATGATCCGCTTGCCATGCCCTTGATGTCCGGATATGGATAAGTCACCACAAACCAAGTCCAACCTAAGAGCGACCATTCCTGTTAAAGAAGTGGAGGAATTCCACGTGGCGGTCAGCAGGACTAAAGAAAACCTAGATAAATTATATATCACACCTTTATAGACATATGTGCACATACCTTTAATTTAAACAATTGCCATTTCCTGATATTAGTGATATAGACAATATTTAAACATTTTCTAATACATGGAATGATGACTATAAATGTATAATCATTTGTAGGATCTTTTTTTATATATATTTCCTCGTAGCATTATATCCAATAATTTGTTTCTATTATGTGTAAAATATTTCAAGTGATTTTTTGTTGTTTATTTTATGATATTAAATATTTCTTATTTATTTAATCTGTCTCGTCCCGTTCTTTGCCATTCCAGCCAATATAGGGTTTGGGAATAATTATTACTCCATTTTGAGTACTAAAATAACATGTGAGGCTAGTGGGCAAGCGCTGTAATTCTTTAAATATTACAGCAATCGAGAGACAGTTGACCGGGAAAGATAACCTGGGGCAATATCCGTATAGTCACAGGTTCGGTCAAGTACGAATATAGATTCGTCTATGTCCATATGTTCTCTTTGCTTGTGGTAATGGAAGGTGGATGATTTTGAATTAAAGAATCCATATTATATATAAATAAAAGGGAAGTTTTGCATTCGATCAGCATGTTTCCGTTACAATATATTTATTTTAATTGTTACATTTGTAATACATACAAAGAAAACACACATACAGTGTACTTTTTTTTTAATAACAGTCTGCAAACTGTAATACATAACAACAAAAATGGCAGAAATTTAACATAGCTGTAAGATAAAGTATATGTACTGAATTAATACACACACACATATATGTATATATAGTACCAATATAGTTCTGGAAATGGACTTTCCGAGATCTTCATAACTACATAGCTTGGATAGGTATATCACCATCTAATAGACATTATTATTTATAAAATCAAACAAACTTGAGGATTTTTTTGGTAAAAAAATAAAAATATCAAAAAATAAATCAAATATATGATGAATCCAATTACTCACTTGGTTACAAATTAAACTGAGAGACTGCAAACCTCTCACACTTATTACTATTCAATAGCCAATCAGATTGTAAATACAAGACAGAGAATTTAACAAGAAGAGGGCGATCCACCCTCCTCTTTACTTGTCTTTCTATATATCCAAGCCAGTCTGAAGTATTTAGTCTTAAAGCGTGAAGCTTTAAATATCTTCACATTTAACTCACTGAGTCTATATTACAAACATACAGTGTGAAATCCTACGATTTACTACGCAGTAGTTTTTTTTAGATGTTATAACTTGCAGTAACATATGTAAATAATATTTATTTTTACAAAGCACAAACAGTATTAAAATTAAATTGAGAGACTGCAAACCCCTTCTTGTTAAATTCTCTGTCTTGTATTTACGATCTGATTGGCTGTTGAATAGTAATAAGTGCGAGAGGTTTGCAGTCTCTCAATTTAATTTCAATACTGTTTGCACTTTGTAAAAATAAATATTATTCACTTTGTTACAATAAATGATAAAAAATTATATCTATTTTCAATCATAGTCCAGATATTAACTAAATCAGTGTCTCCTTGAAAATGTCAGAAAATAAGCCCTACCATGATTTTTCAGGATCCTCGTAATATAAGCTCTACTGCAAATATAAGCCCTCATTAAGATCAGCCAGATGGATGAATTTTTTTTTTTGTCCATTGAAACATACAATGCACTTACTGAATTATAAAGTAATGAATGTATAAATAAATAATATTATCCATGTTAATGTTTTAAATAAATGATAATAAAAATTATAATGGTACTTATATATTTTCCTGTCAATCTTGGGACTTAAAGTAACCAATTTATTGACTTTATGAATGACTTAGCAAACTTTTAAAATTTTAGGTGCCGCAAGCCATTATGTCACACAATTTATAAATTCTTTTATGTAATTTTAGGTACTAATTTTATTTATACTTAATACTTAGATTACTTGATTTAATTTTAGACTTTGATTATGATAAAAGAAAAATCACTTTGGTTTCTTAAATGTTTTTTCCTCCTAAAAAACTTTAAATAAGTGATTTTAATAATCAAAGTTTGGTTTAATGTTAAATCAGTCTTTCTCCTAAAGAAAAGTTTTAAAAAAATTACCAAAGTGGGGCTATTACGAATAATTTGGAAAGTGTTTATGTGCCTTCTTGATAATGGACGGATGTGGTTGGGTCTTATATGAATTTTCATAATTTAATATGCTGGGTGTTGTATAAATCATATTTAATGTGGTTGAAATAAATATTTTCTAAATTTTTGTGCTTGCATTTTTTCATTGATTTTGTGAATAATCATTCTTAACTGTAATTATTTTTGTTACCACTCCTATCTTTTAAGGCTTCAATTAACACTTGATTTAATGATAGATTTAAATGGAATATTTTGATTCCCAGACAAGGAGTGCAAAAAGAAAAGGCTATTGTATAGAGCACAAGAGAGGAATTGTGAAGGACTTATAGAGCAAGAAGCTCACGGCTTTCTGTAAAGAGACTTACTTGAATAAATGTAATTTTTTTATTCTTAATTAAATGTACATTTTTATGCTTACATAAATCTCAGTGCTTATTGCTAGCTAAAAATTCAAATATTCACAGAGGGTGTTGCTGAGAAATCATAACGTTTGTGAGATTGATTGGACATTTTGAATAAATGCATATTTTTGTACTTGAATAAATGGAGGTTTTTGTACAAGAAAAAATAGGATATCCCCTGAAAATAAGCCTAAGGTGTCTTTTGAAGTGATGACCTTCATTAAAGTTTTTAGGTCTCCAGGCATGGTTCTTCTAAAAAACAAATTTTTGAATAAATAAAAGAAAAATTAATATACAGATGTGTCTTAAAATAAATTGACAACCTTCATTATAAATTTTATCATTAAACAAAATTCAATAATAGATTGAATACAACTACTAATGTCTAGGAATTATTATTATGTAACAAAAATCACATAATCTGCTTTAACCATGTGCATATGATTGGTTTTGACTGACAGTCATTTGTTATCACTGCACCATTAACAGCTCTTAAAGTGAAAATCCTCATGAAATCAAAACAATACATATATAATTATCAGTGACTGAAGATAAATGGCAAAATTTTGTATTTTGTAAATTTTGAATATAAAACATTTGTCATCTTAACTGTTCAGCATAGTGATGAGATTAGTGGTTTCTAACAATAAAAGATTTCATTGATAGTTCTCCATATGATTGGGTAGGGGTAAATTATATATTGTTTTAAAGTTTTGAAACAAGTTATATATTCTACAATGGTCAGATAGAAGGCCATCTACACTTATCTGTTTCTAAAGAAGACTTCTTTACATCATGTAAAGTATAAGACCACAATAAATTCCCTTTATGGAGCACAATCTACTGAATGGATATGAAAGAATTGCATTCTTTTAACTTGTAGTCACATCAGTAGTTGGCAGTTATGAAACAATTATTGTCAGCAATAAAGAACTGATATTAGTAATAGATGATCATTCTATCACAGCAAAACACAATTTCATATTGTGCAAAAGCTTCTATATCATCTGAAGACATCAACTCTAGTTTGAATTGCAGTCAATAAAAGACTTCAAGTAGCCATTCTTTAGCTAAGGCAATTGACCATCTATTATTTGAGAGTAAAACAAGGACATCTGAAGACACCAACTCTAGTTTTAATTGCAGTCAATAAAAAGATTTTTCCTTCTGGTAGTCAGTATTTATCTAAGGCAATTAACCACCCATTATTTGAGAGTAAAACAAGGGTGGAAATCAACTCAAACAATTCAGCATCTAGCAATCAGAAAAAGTAGTTAGTACTCATTTCTTCTCACTGTTGCTCTATAAGATGCCATCTGAGAGACCTTTGTCCTAATGAGCTATTTAGAAGGTGTTTTATCCTTTTATCTACAAACTGACAATATAAATCGTGTCATTTACATGGTTTTGGTTTTATGATTTCACTATAATTTATACAATACTAATATTCCTCCTCAATGACCTTGCCTAAATTTTTTGGCAATTAATATTATGGCAATATTTGATTCTGACTTCATTGATATAGTATTCGGGTGAATTTTAGCATATGTAGGATATAATTGCAATATGGAGCAATCTAACTGTTTATTGAATTTTCTTTACTATTAGATTGGTGAACTATTGTTTTGATGAACTTACAGAATATAAAAACTCATTAGTGAATCATGTAAAGTGTAAAGCATTTTTTCTACTTTTAACTACCTTGTTGACCCATTTGTAGTGTATTGTTGCCTATATCCAAATAACTTTGTTCATACTGGATTGTAATGATCTATATTCTTAATTACAGATTATCATCCACAAAACTAATTTAGTTTGTTCAGAGTTATTTTTAATAATGTTACACAAAATAGTATCATAATTATAAACAATTTTACACACACAAAAATGTGGGCATATTACATACACCTCACTTTATAAAATTTTTAAAATTTCTTCTTTTTAAAGAAAAGTGATTCTCTGCCTGAAAGTTTGTGGTGATGGCATTCAAGTTGTACTTAGATGGTGAACTATTTTCATCATCTAACATTAAATCATGAATATCTATAGAAAAAGTTTAAACTTTATTTGAATTGGATAGAGCGTTTAAAATTCAATATTGAAAAATATAAAGATCCTTGTTTGATTCCTATGCCAGTACTATTACTGGTCAGGTTAGTACATCTGAAGAAAAGAGGAAAATAATCTGTGTGCTATTACTAACAGTTGAATGTAATTGGAAAATTTAAATAAAGCTTAAAATTTTTCTAAAGACATTCATGATTTAATGTTAGATGTTAGAAATAGTCCAACATATAAGTAAAGGTGGATCTCCTTTCTTTTTTTCAGCACCATCTATTATAACATTTGAATAAAGAATGATGGTCAGAAAATAGTGTGATGTAAACTCCTCCAGATTAGTTTCTGGATTTTGTCTTGTTCGATAAACATTTGAGATTCAAATCTGGAGACCACTTTAATTTGAATAAGCTCTCATTCACTTATATAATTGTGCACCTACATTTTATATTATAATATAATGAGGATTTGCATTGGCTTGATAAGTGAAGGGTGAGTGTGTTATTCATCTCTATTAAAATTACAAGAGATTTTAGGGTTGTGTGTTACTTTCTAAATCCTCCAAACAGTGCATCAAAAATAAAACATCACTGACAATCTTGTAAAATAGTTTAAATATCCCAGAGACCTTCATCCAGGCTCGCTTTAGCTGTAGAATCAGTCCTAAAGCATCCTTATTCTCTATTTGCAAAAAGATGGATATTTATCGCCCAACATACAACGGATGAAATACGTCTTGTATCATTGAAAACAAATTCCCCACTTCAACACCAGATTTAAATCATAGCTTGTAGCAATGGCAATACTTTGGATTTCTGGCTACCTTTACATGTTTTAATTTTATTCTGGATTTAAATCTAAGTAGTGAGAATAGTCATGCAACATGCTAGCAATTTCACCAAGGTGACCTTAAAAAAATATTAACTAAGTAGGAAATAAATCCAAGTCTAACAGCAGCATCTTTTCTAAGACATGGCTAGATTTAAAATTGAGTAATCAACATAGAGTCAGGGATATACTCAACAGATAGCATCATAGAAGTTTTCTTTAAATAAAATCTGATTAACCACAAAACTGATTACAGAATATTCTGGCTTTGACTTCAGTGGCTAATGATTATGTGTGTTTACTTAAAGCTGTGAATAAAGACTAAATATCAGTCCTGTATAAACGTGCAATATTCTTGTATATATGTGTAATGTATATTAATAAAAATTATTAGGATACCATATTTTCATTTTATTCATTCTGCAGCTACTTAAGTAACTTAAAATAATAATAATAATAGTAGTAGTATATGATAACTGAGAACAATCACTTATTATTGTTTGATCAGCCCATTGTTTGCTGAAGGATTCAATATATCTGACTTGCAAGATTGTTTATCACAATTTCCTTTATCTTCCCATATAATTCCAATCTTACCACGAACATTTGCATTGGATAATAGCAAATCTTATATAACATGCACAACAAACACACACCACCACACACTTATATATAAATATATTCTATAATTTTTAAAATATACATTAGGGCAACAACAATAAAGAATAGGACAATACAGTTAACCAAAATAAAGTGAATGCTGAATCAATAAGATGAAAAAATAACTATTAGATGATTCCTGATAGTATTTCACAATGTCTAGTATACACATAAAATTTATGACTTCACATTTATAAATTTCTAATTTTTTTATTTACTAATTTTTCCAAGTTGTGAGTTATTGAAATAGACTATTGTATATGAGAAAGTATCCAAAAGTAACTGAATTTTATAATAAACAATTGTTTATTTATCTTTAAGTGTTATCAATTTAATCTTCAAAGTACTGTCCATTTAATACAATAAACAAGTCTAAACATGGTTTTCACTTTTCAAAGTAGTCCGGAAACATGAAGTGAAGCTTTTTAATGCCTGCATCATTTTTTTTTTGTTCATGCTTCTAAGTCTGCAAAAAAAATAAAATTTTGAGGTATTTTTTCATTTGAGAGAATAAAAAGCCGTCACATGATTAGAGATCAAGCAAATATGTCTGACAGATAAGTTGAGTCATGTTGAATTTAATTAAAAATTGTTTCATGTTCAAGACTTTGTGCATAGAGGCACTGTAGTGGGAATGAAGTTTGCATTCGAAAAACAGGGCATTTACATTTTACCACATCATGCAAATGTTTCAGAAATTGTAGATAAAATTTGACTGTTATGAATTAATTCTGAGACAAAAACGCTATTTGCATAATAATAAAAAAATCAGCATTGTTTTGACATTTGACTTCACTCATCATGCCTTTTCAGAATGGATGCATTTGATACTTTAATAAAACCATTCACAAACTCGTGTTTTCCCTAGAACAGCTTTCTTGTAATCTGTTTCAAGCATTACAACTGTTTTTCCTGTCTTTTTCCCTGAAAAAATACAGAAATTCTGTAGCCATTACAAAAAATCAATAAATACACGGAATGTACTTCACAAAAAAATATGCTATGTGGTACCACAATTTCACATGAAAATATCATTTGGAAGATTGATACAGAATGGTCCCTGCAAAAGATATGTAGTAGCAGAAGCATGAACGATAACAGATGCACTTACCAGAGAATGATTACTGTTACTTTTGGTAACTTCTGATAACAGTATAATCTGAAGTAAATCCAATATCAAAAATACAAATTTCCAAGTATTAGAATCACTTTTAATGTCATCAAAATTGGGAGACAGGGGTAAGGCCTTATTACATTAGCGAACTAAAAGTTAATCAATTCTATACAAGACTATAGTGCCCCAAACATAAAAGCTGTAGAAAATATCTAAGCGGACATGTAATATAAATGTGACATGTGTTTTATTCAAGTTTTGGCACAAAATATATATTCTTATAAATACTAATGGCATGAGACATTAATTATTTATGTAGTAAGACATTTTTAATTTTTAAACATAAGTAACTGTGATATGTAAATCATCCAAGAATATTGATTACTCTAAAGAGTTTGCATTCCCCTAAGACCATTAAAATGTTTGTAAAATATTTATTTTTTTCATACTAGGCATCTTGAATTAAAAATTTCATAAAAACTTTTTTTTTGTTCTCATATGTCAAAGCATTGGCCAGGATGCGAATCCACAACCGTCTGCAACCAACTACTTGCTTGCAAGGCAGCTGTGATGACCTCTCGGCTAACAATGCTTGACATCTCTCTTATACTATAATAAAAGTTCAACTAATTATGAAGTGCATGTGATCACTATGAATGTTGGTTTTTAACTTTTAAACTTAATTTAACAGAAGAAAAAGATGGTGGAGGTCATAAAAGATGGGGAAGGGAACTATCAGTTTAATCATTTAGATGGATTTTCTATGCCATAATATTCTTAAGAACTGACAGGTTCTCAGACCCATAATTAAGAACCCCTCCCCCCAAGAAAGATATAGTAAAATTAAACATTTTACAGTAATATTGTGATTAAATATTAACTAACCAATAAATAAAAAAAGAATCACACTCCCCAAAAGAGAGAAATATTAAAATTAAAATTTTTCAAGTGACATTGTGATTGGATATTAGCTTGACAACAATAATTAAAAAAAAAAAAATCCAATCAAATAAGTCATTGGTTGGAAAACAACCTAATCACAATATATTCTTTGATATAAATGCAATCATTTAATTTAAAACATGATGCATACTTATTATCTTGCCTTTGGAATAAATCAATATGAAAAAGAGTCTTATAACATCTATAAATAAAGGCATATGGTTTTATTGCTCTGGAGTTCATAAGATGTTTGAACGCCAGATTTGGGAGCACAGGAATCAATCCTGGTACATCCCAATCAAAAGTTGGACACTCTATCAAATATACCAAACTATGCAGGGTTAAAAAGACATGGGTTTATTGTTAGGAAATTCATAAAAATTTCTAGAGTACCAGAATCGATCCTGCGACCACCTGGTCCCCATGTTGGATATTCTACCAACTATGCCATACAGTGCAGTTTATTGCAACTAAAATAAAACTACTATTTCATTTGTATTTATATATTGGACTATTTCCATCATATAGTATTGAATGTCTTTAGAAAAATTAACTTTATTTAAATTTTCAAAGTACATTCTCAACTGTTATTAATAGCACACAGGTTAGTATATGCACATCATTTTGAGAGCTATTATTCTCCTCTCTTCAGATGTTGCTGGCCTGAACAGTGATAGTACTAGTATGGGAATTAAACTAACACTCTAACCAACTGAGCCATCCTGCCAGCAACACCTGAAGAAAAGGAAATAACACCACTCAAAACCTTGTGCATATACTAACTTGTGAACTATTATTAACAGTTGGATGTAATTTAAAAATTTAAATAAAGTAAATTTTTTCTTAAGACATTCAATGCTCAATACTAGATGGTGGAAATGGTTCAATACATAAATACAATTAAAATACCATCATCACAAACCTACAGAAAATACTATTTCATTTATATTTATTGTTTGCTGATATTTATTCATAGGTTCTTAAAGTCAGTCTGTAAGATGTAAACAGGCAATAGTATTAATAAGAATAAACACAAAACAAGTATATTCTTCACACAATATAACAGTAAATGACGCTGAAGAAAAATCTTGTATTACAAACCTTCAGAAATAAGAATACTAATAATTATATAGTCCATTGCTTAAAGATCATATGACAGGCTAAAAACAATTCAAAATAGCGCAATTACAATCATCCTCTGAATAGAAATAATGACACAATCACCATTTCTTATGCTTGCTCATAATTGTTATTAAAACAGGCAAAACTCTCCAAACGATAGTGCGACTCAGTGCAAGCAGAGTAATCAATGGATGCCATAAGACCTGTGCATAAAATCCCTATCTAATGCCTACTCATCCAATATCACCAGACTACTTTCTAGCTTGTGGCTTTCATCAGTGAGGAGCCTTGTATCTGAGATCACTGAACTTAGATCTTAGGATCTAATGCAACACCCCAGCAGCTATCTTTTATCTCTACTTAATTACAAAACTATGAATCTAAAATTGAAAATATAATATTTTCAATCCAATCTCATTAGTCATGGAAGAGTAGGGACTAAATAAGGATTTTATGCCTTCTGGCATTCATTGATTACTCTGGCTTGCACTGAATGGCACTACTGTATGAATAGTTTTGCCTGTTTTGATAGAAATAATGTATTTATTAATCATGTGCTTTAAAAGTTTGGGCTACAACTACAATATTAAGAAGCTAAATAAATTCCATTAAGAAATATCAGGTTAAAAAAACAAATTCTTAACGATAATGATTACAGTGCTGGCACGTGGTTGCATTACCTATTATTTAGTTACTTTATCTGGCAGAAAGCTTAATTACAAATCAATCCAATTGTAAAAAATGAGTAATGAATTAGGTACTGTAAGGTTAACGATTGTATTATAATAATTCTGTTATTGCTTCTCGACCTAGTATTTAATGAAGCAAAATTATCCTGGAACTTTTTAGCCTCAAATAGACACCTAATTACTGACCAATGTTTACTAGTTAAAATAGTTTGTGCCTATCTACTTCAAAATATTCCGCGTGTCTGCTTAAAGATTCCTTGGCTACTCCGAAAGTTCTATTTTGGATTTGAACCTCGGTTCGTGGACGTAGCAGGCTGGTCCGAGTAAACACTACGCCATGCGATCCTAAGTTCAACTGGTTTTAAATAAAAAGTCATAAAAGATATAAACAATATTTTAAAAATAAAAACAAATAAATATATAAATAGTTTTTTTTCTTTTTAAAAAAATATAATGGAAAAAAAAAAAAAGGAAAGAGCAATCACGTGATGTTAACTTGGGATTTGAAAACATTTTCAGTTTTTAAGAGTACCTCACAACTCTACTATATCGAACTCTGCGACGTTGAAACATTAATGAAGAGTTGAAGGTCTTTGATAAGATTAAGTAAATTTACATGTAGTTTTTAAAATGGTCGGATGATTAAAAAGAAGCTTTTAGGTAGACTAAAAATGTTTGATTAATAATTTAAAATAAAAGAGACCTGGAATGGAAAGAATAGCTTCTTTAGAAAGTAGATGGCGAAGTGGAGATGAATATAGCTTAGAAGCCTGCACTTATACATTTTATTAAATATGAGTAAATGTAATCTAAACTAGCTGAGCTCAACATTTCAAATTTATGAAGGGAACTAATGCATTCGTCTCGTACAAACACTAATGGCGAGAATTTTCACTTTATATATGGAACAGAAAAGCATCGACTGCATAATGCATTAGAAAAGTAATTAAGGTTGATAGCCAAAAACAATAGGGAAATGGCTTTTTTTTTACCCTTTTATTATTTCTAAAAAGAATGGAAATAAAATTAAAGCACTAGCAAAACATTCTCAAGCAATTATATTTAATATAAGTTTTTAACGAATCCTTTTAGACATTTTCGTTCATAAAAAAGAGAAGCAATATTAACAATGAATTAAGTGTAATATAGATTTTTAAAAATAACTTTATAATGCAAGTATAAAAAAGAAAATACCGGAGTTTAAAAGCGAATTTCTAATTTATTTAAATAATGGAGATATTAATAATAAGGTGAGTTACATTTAAATCAAACTGGGCTTCAAATTCGGATGGAAATACCGGGGTTTAAAAGCGAGTTTCTTTTTAATTTATTTTAATAATAGAAATAATATTAGTAAGGGTAAGTTATAATTAAATCTAAAGGTAAATACAATTCTCTTTAGAATAAAAATGGCCTTGTGGTATAGCGATTAATATATGTGCTTGGAACCAGAGTTCAAATTTGGATAGAAATACCCGGGTTTAAACGTGAGTTGCTAATTTATTTAAACAGTATGAATAATATTATAATAAAGGTCAGTTACATTTTAATCAAAATATATAACTTTCTTTATAACTAAAATTACAGAATATTCAAAATAAAACAAGTCTAACCAAGTTTGGGAGGCTAGTTAGTGTATTCAGATGCCGTGATTCGAATTCGAATAGAATTTAAACATTTTTAAAGTTAAACTGCTAAACCATCCGAAATAAATTATTGCCCTGTAGTTTTAGTAGAAAGCTAAAAGTTTCACGACACAACTATCATTTCTGGCTCTCGAAAGTCACATTATCTAAGACTTACTACAAATTTTCTTTACATTTACTTTTAAAAGGCTCATTAAATTAATTGTGATCAACTATTGAATTTATTAAATAATATCTTTGACAGTTGACTTGTCGTGAAATGCAAAGCTTATATTTTTTATGGATTTATTTATATACTCGCAGTTTTAATAACCACTAAAATAATTTGCTAGTTAATATTTATTTAGTTTATATATACAGTATATAAAATAAATCTAATGACATCAGTGGATCTCTAAAATTTACAGATATTGTTTTTAGAAGCAATAATTTATTCAAAAGCCATAAATATTGTAAATTTAAATAATCAATAAAAATTATGTAAGTTATTGGAATAGTCACATCTCTAGATGAATCTCTCACTACAGATCTTCCTCAGTGAGAAACTAGGGACTTTCACCCTCACATGTAATCCCCATATTTAACAGCTTAATACTACTACTGAGTTCAAAACTCTGAACTGATGAAAACAAAAGTTTATAATGAAAAATCAGTCAGAAGTATGATTATATCACTACTATCTTTATTGCGATTGATTATTCAAATTCCACTACATAGTTTTGGAAAAGAGAATATAATGAATAGGTGAACTGAAATACATATATATTCATGTTTTCTTTTTGGTTTTTTATCAGTATATCCCTCAACTCAAAGCTCATCACAATGTAACCATCCATTAACATAGAAAGTCAGATAGATCTACATATAACATTTTAAAGATGATCTACAAGTCACATTATTAGAAATTAAAAAATTAAATTAAATTTCACTTAAAGAAAATAAAAGGTAGTAATCCATCCATATCCCAAGATTAGTTTCTGGCTATTGACCTTTAGCAATAATAACTTTGGACTATAAAAGAAAGTTAAAGATAGCTGATCATATATATATCTATATGTGACTGCAAAAATTTAAATTAATCAAAAATAATAATTGTTATTGTTTTATCAGTCCATCTGTATGATCCAATAGCAGTTTAAAATATATATATGAAGTTAAGTTTAAGTATCTCTAATAGGTTATTATTTGAAAAAGTGTATGTTTCATATAGATTAGTCAAGATTACCCACTTAATGAATAATATTTCTGTAGTATAATTTTCATAATACTATTCTCATGTAAGGTGTGGATTGACTTCTATCCACTTTTACACCTTGTGGAGAGTGAGTGGGTGTAATCATAAACATGACCAAAAGATATGTGAAAAAGATGTGTTCCCCATTAAGCACATTTTGTGATGAATCAACACTCATCAATTAGCCCAAAATACAATCTCTCACACATATCTTTATCATTGTTCAGTAAATATAAATAAGTTTAATTATCAAATTTTCTGCTCTCACAGGAAGTATGGGAGATTGATCTGATTTCTGCGCTGAGGATTGAGCTAAAGGTGAATGATGCACTGATAAAAACAAAATCTTACAACAACAACAACAATAATAATAAGAAGAAGAAGAGGAGAATGGTTTTATTGCTCAGAAATTCATGAGAAGTTATGTGCAGTTAAGTGCCAGGATTAGAACTGATCCAAATTAATAATACAAAAACAGAAAACGTACATATATTACAAAAATTAATAATGCTGAAATAGAAATTATTTCAAGATATATATATAGTGCGCAAAAAAAAAAAAAAAAGGCAAAAAAAAAATCATAAGAATTATCGATTATATATATGAAATAAATGTTTATTGACAAAAACAAAATAAAAGATTTAGCTACTGATTAATATAGGTGAAGCAAATTACAAGGAATATTCATGAAAAATGTAATGATAAAAAAAAATCAAACCACTAAGTACTACATATGAGGGACCTTATGGCAAAAGCGGTCTTAAAATTTTTTCTTCAAAGGTAGCTGACTCACAGAGAATTCATCCCACTATTAGTGGGCAAAGGGATATCTATCAAAGGATGAATGGTCTGGTAATAATATGGGTTTATAGATTAGTGTAGATGCACTGATGATAAAAACCAAACCATGCTTTGCATTTGCAATATTTAGAATCTCCACCTGCTATACGTATGAGTGCATATGTGTTTAAATTCTTACAGGCCTTGAGGCTACTGATGGTACTAAAAGTTGCACTTATGTTCTTTAAAATAAGTATTCTATTTTCATTCATATCATAGCACATAAAATATTTAATTGTAGTTTCTCCAAATAATAATATCAGAGGTAGATAGAGCAGTCCTTGCCAACAGCTTCAAAAAGATAAATAGAGTGAAGAGGAAGGTATTATTTTTATCAAGTTTGCCAAATATTGGTGATGAAAGTTTTAATACACAATTTTTGTACACATGTATTTTTTTTTTTAATTGATGAATGGATTAACTAATTATTTAACAATTTGTGAAAGGTTTTGATAAGTAAACAATTAAAGTTTTTTTGAAAGTTATTTGGTTGAATTATTAAAAAACGGCTGTACAATCAAGTAAGTTTGCGTCTATTTTTAATTTATATATTTCCTTTAGCTACTTAAGTATATATATTGTCTTTCTCCATATGCACACACACTTTTAATTACGATAATTAATTTTATGACAAAAAATAAAATTGCAACTCATTAAAACAGTTCATATTCAAAACTAATTTCTAAATTCTAATTAATTAATTATTGCCGCTTTTAATATTCATATAACCCCCTCCCCCAGCATCGATTGTCAAACGTTTGCTATGTACGGTATTTCTACATAGGAAATTGTAATAAGAACCATATTACTAATTAAATATTAATAAATTTAGATCAAGCATGCACGATCAATTAAAACTGAAATATAAGATTCGAGTTAGCTTAAATTTATTTTCAAGGCAAACTAATGATTATTTTTTTCAAGCAACTAATAAATTGTACAATTCTTTTTTAAAAAATAAAAACTTTTATTTTGATTATAGAATTATATGCCGTCTTTTGGGGCTCATTTGTGCTTTATTTTCAGACAAAACTTAAAAAATAAAATCTTGAAAGTTAATACCAAATTATACGTAATACGTATACACACGTACACGCATGCCTATTAAGATTAGATAGATTGCCAACAAACCGAACACTATCTGCATATTGTATAATGAATATCTAAAAAAACGTTTTTTTTTTTTAAAAAAAAAAGTGTTAATGCTATACACACTGCGCATTAAGTAGTTTGAAAAAATCATAAACCGGTTTAATATAGCGAATATATAAATTCTAGTATCAGCAAATTCCATGATGCAAATACTGTACAATGATTCTAGCTCGTAAATGAAATCGACACCAAATGTAATCGCAAAGTCACATGGGAAAAATTAAAAGCAAACAGTGCACTGTGTCAGTGCATCAATACACTTGTAATAGACTTCCTTTCACGTCCAGCTGGTTATATCTAGGTAGCTATTTATTTACCAGTATTGAATGGCTATCTAAATTGACTTAGGACAACTACCCACCAAAAACAAATTAAGAACCAAAGTAAGTCAATAATAAATAAATTATTATACTTTGTGCTTCTGAGGTCATACAAAAAACCATCTCAAAATTGTAGAATATTTTAAAAATAAGTACATAAAAAGACTATAGAATGTATGAAAGCAATTTCATTAATGATCTATGATTCTTATTAAAGTTCTGTGCAGTAAAGTTTTATATGTAAAAAAATATATCAGTTATAGAAATATCAGTTTCAATTGAATTTAACACAGACAACTACACTTTTGTTTGAAGCTTGCTGAAATGCAATAAAAAAAATTGAATGGTTTATTGCTTGGGAGTTCATACAAAGTTTACACTGAAAGCTGACAAAAAGCTGGAGTTGCAGTTCATGACTTCGAACTAAAATTCACCACTTCTCCACTAGACTACATACAACATGTAGGTGGCAAAATGCAATGTGATGTCATGTGATGTACTGTGACTTCTTAAATGGAGTTAGGAATCTCTCAGCAACTATGCCCAAAGAAACCTGTTAGCCACTTTACCTGCTCCATCCCATTTCCACAACATAATCTTTGTCAACTCTATGGCTTTTATATCTAAATCCCCCTTATCTTTTCACAAACCCAGCATAAAAACCAATAACCACTTTCTGTATAATCACTTTGTTCATAGTTATTCTCCCATAACTTCCTTTATTTGAACCCTTTCTGCTTTCAAGCATTTACATTCAATCAAAATATGCCTAATATTTTCTATATCTTCCTTACACAATTTGTAAACTAAATCACCCATATTTTTCCTTTACATGTATATTCTCTTTTTGCTAAAGATCCCGTTCGAGCCTTAAACAATAAGCTACTTTTCTTACAATTATCATAATTTAACTCGCACCCAATGTTCCGTTTACTTCTATATATATTTAAATTCTTTTTACTCTCCATACTAGTTCTCCATCTCTCCAACTCCCTATTCTTTATCCAATTCCTTACCACTATAACACTCAATAATCCTCCTAACACAATCATCCCACCTTTATGTGAAGTAACTGCACAAAGTTATGACATCTAGTGTCATATTTTTAAACTACATTTCACCATGCAATATTGCCTTTAACTTATTGATCTTCATTAATTAAACTTTAGATTCATTGATCTGAATAAACTTATACTCAAAAATGCTCATAAAATTAATCCAGATAAAAATTATACTCATTAATAATAACTATGATAAGTAGCCTAGGATGTCATATAACATTTAAGCAACTAGTTCTTCAATTGCCCAGAGAGAGCTTTTTATATACATATATATCTTTCCTCAGCTACTAGATGATCCAGAAACCTTTAATTCTAGATCAACTGCTCTCAACACTATACTAAATCATGTGTCAATAATTAATTTAGATTTATTCACTTAAATGTAAATAGTTTTTTGGATTGTCTCTTGCAAGCAATTTCTTATTGTTGTAACATTAGCATTTTGACTGGTTGTCATTTATCACTGTTTGCATATTACTGATAGCTCAAGAGAAAGGGTGACAGGGTGTGTGACTAATTTGACATAGTTTGTTTTTTAAATTGTGATGTTTTAAAGAAATTTTTCTACATTTGAGGAAGCTTCACTGTTTGTCAATCAAAATTTTCTGGTTCACCACGCACAGCATGTATTGTAGGCTAAAAATAAGATTGCAATACTGCACTAGCAAAATTCATGCAGTGACTTATCCAGAATAAAGACATATAATAACAGTGGGTCTTGTTTCATTGCCTTAACATGAACATCTTTTCAAGCAATCATTCCACCAATACCAAAAGAAATGATTATGTTTATATTCTAAAACAATGATCAGTATCATCACACACTCTATGCAGGCTACTAATCACAATATAGATATTATTACTACTAAAATGTCATGAACGTGCATACAGATAACAGGAGATAACAATGATATTTTACAAAAGATCTAATTTCATTAATAAACATATTAAACTAGTAATGTCTTCAGAGCAAATTGTGTTAACATGGTATTGAGTGTTACCACACAGCCATTGAAAATAGGGAAGAATCATCATTTGATCATAGTACTCTGAATAAATCATAAATTTACAAGAATTTATAAAATATGTTTATCAAATTAAATACTTCCCCTTTCATTCTTTTTAATTTAAATCTAATTTCAAATTGGATAAAAAAAATTAACATCTAAACTATACAAGAGACAATCTGCAGTGTCTTTAGTAATTTCAACTTTTATTAGGCCAACTATAAACACCTACATGATCTGAAAGTGATATTTGATGGAAACATGTAGGCTACAATAATAATATATACACATTTATATATATATGATAATGAAAACAGTACTAATAAAATATATATAAATGTTGGAGTGGGATGTTTGAAGCGATAGTTATATCAATGCATTGTCCATTGCTAAGTAAAACTCGTATCTCTCTATATAGAAAAATAGCAAAGAAATTACTTACAAAGATAGCCAATTACCATATAATGAGGTTTCAGTTTTTCATTTCTTTTAATTAAGTATGAACTGAATGCCCATTTACTATCCAATATATGGATGGCAAGTTAGGTTGGCATGGACAATTCATCGGGGAGGGGGGGGGATCTTACTTGTTAATACAAAGCTTGGATGTTGAAATTTCAGTCAGATTCAAATTTCATGTCATTGGTGTAAGAGGCAAATGTGCTAATCAGTCTAGCTATAAGATATATTCAAAATCTAATGGGCATTTTTGTTTCAATCAGCGCTAATATTTGGTGCTTGTTAGAATTGCTGGTAAGATATCAGTAAGTGTCTAGCTAACAAATTACAAAATGTAATAATATTAAACATCCAATTCTTTAAAAAATGAAGCATTAAAAAAGGATAACAAAAATTAAATAATTTTATTATTAATGTAAATTCTGATATCATGCAAAATGGTTTGTTAATAAAAATCACTTTTCTGTGTATAGGCCACATACTATAACACATTCATCTGTTTATTCTCATAACCAATGCCTTCTTCCAGCTCTAATTTTTTTTTTGTTCTATTTCTAGAAAAACTATTTCATTTATTCTATTATCCTATTCTCATATTCCACAACTTTTTTTATATTACAAAGACTAAACAAAAATCATAGAATCTCTACCTGAATCTTTTATCTTTAAATATCTTCCATTCTCCATACAAATTATCCTGATATTTTTTTAACATCCTACATTCCAAAAACAAATGTTTGATTCTCTCTCCCATCTCCTCATAAACTATATGGTATCCAAAGAAAGTCCCTGTCCTTGCATTAAGTATTATATGTACATAATATATATATATATAAACACCACAACTTCTCTGTCCTTGCATTAAGTATTATATGTACATAATATATATATATATAAACACCACAACTTCTCTACACAGCTGCATTAATATTTCAACCAGAAGACTGACTATTAACAGAAATTATAGCAAACCAGAAAACTGTCTTTCATCAAAATATAGCAAAAAATTGCTGTAATTTCAGTCAATAGAAAGTCTCCTAGCATCTGTGTAGAATATTTACAATTTAAAACTTTTTTGTATACATTTCATAACTCCGCTTTAACATATCAATGCTGTCTTCCCACTTCTCATAAATTATGTTAACTGTAATATATCCTCTATCAATTTTTTTAAATAAATGCATTAAAATAAATTGCCTTTGTATCATTTTGTATATTTAAAACCATGTCCAATGTATTCCTTTATTCTCTCCAAATAATCTAATTAAACACACTTTCTACTCATCTATTTTCATTCACATACTGTAACCTCCAAACATTTTAAATTTAATTTTTAACTTCCCTCATTCAAAAAAAACAAAAAACAAAAACAAATTCACCCCTATATCCCTTGAACAATCTCATTTACTGTTTAAAATTTATTATCTAATGCATACATCTACTTGCTTTTATTATTATTATTATTTGTATTATATATAAAAATTTCTGAGTACCACGATCAACCTGATGTGTCTCGTTTCCAAATGTTAAAGCTGGTTCCATCATTCTTTTCCACATTATTCTATCTACTTCATGTTTATTATATGAAAAACGTGGCAGACTTTTAATCAACCCAAATTCTTTTTTTTTTCTTTCTAAACTAAATTCTCAATTATCTGAATAATTCCTTTTTTCCATTTAAAAAAACACCTCAATACCTACATTCCTTCATGTCATGTCTTTAATACAAATGCCTCCCACTTTCAGTTGTACTTTTCCCATGCCTCCCTATCTCTCAAGACCTAAACTCTACATCTACAACAGTGTTGCCATCTATTGTAAGTTTGAATAATAACTTTTCAATATAAATCTATACCTAATGCTATATAATTCATAGGATTAAACTAGTTTCCAACTTCTGGCCTTTGACACTGAGAAACATGAACCTGAATATAGTGCACTTGTAAAGCATTATATAAATGGAGAATCATGTAATTTTTTTAAACTTTTTATCTTAAATAAATTACAATTAAAAGAAAATTCACTGATAAAAAGATAGAAGGCATGCATATTTTTTTCATGTGTCAAAGCATTGGCAGGGAAGCGAACCCATGACAACTGCTTGTAAGGAAGCTGTGCTGACCACTCGGTCACCAACACTTGACAGAAGGCATGCATTTATTTAAAGTTTCTAAAATTTTCAACAATTTTATAAACAATTGAAATAATAAAGCTCCAATAAAAATTGTCTTTTAATTTCATAGTGAAAAAAATTAATCATTTCATATATGCATTTGTCTCAAATATTTTCAGTTATGCTTTATGAAAAACTATTCACCAAGTGCCTATAAATTAATAAACCTAATTTCAATGAGCTGCTTTATTTCTAACTTAACAGATTTTGGGTTTACAATGAAAAAATAAGAGATCTATTCTTGAAATTTGAAAAAAATCACAAATCTGAAAAAGCCTCAAAATTAGAGATTTCAGATTAATGATATTTTACCCCTATATTTCTGACTAAAGTTAACAGCAATAAAATTTCCTTAAGACTTCTGAAATCTATAAAACTTGCTTTCATACTCTACAAACTTTATGCAACTATTAGATAAATATATTTATGGAGATCTTTACGCAATCAGTTTTTTTTTTGATGAACTAAACAATGTAATAATATTCCATGGTTGGTAAAAAATCTAAATGAATACTCAAACAAAACTTGGAGATTTAACAATTGTCTCTTTCAGCACATATATAAACATATATAATAATAATACAAATCGATGTCTGTGTTTCTTCAAAATAATATACGTAAACTTATAAATATTAGAAAATACAGTAATTAAAATTTGTTAAAATATTTTTTGTTCTTTTTAAGAAATTATAATTAAATATATAAATAAATAAACAAACTCCTTTTTAAAACTTGCTTTTTATATAACTATAATCAACAATATTGGATATTTATGAACTATTTTGGAAAGAACTGTATAACTGATATATTTAATTATATAACTTTTAATTACTTTATTTTCTAATATTTATTTATAAGTTTACATATAAACATATATATATATTAATGATCCAAGCGGACTACTTTTTACTAATGTCTGAAAATATTTTTCTGAATACATATACCTGATATACAAAACATATACAGGGAGTCATTTCTCTTTTTCGCACGTGTGTGGTCATGTGTATCAGTTGTTTGAGACGAAGTGGAGAATAAATATGAACTGAAAATCCTAAGTTCAAATCCCTTTATTTATTACACTAAACATTCAGTATGGTGATTGAATAGGTTAATTAAAGTTTTTATTTGTTTAAAATTAGAAATAATCATTACACATGCACATATGATTAATACAGGTATTTAAAATAAAAAATAATAGCAACACATAGCAATCAGATTTTTAATGGCAATAAGTTGAATGATACAATAAGGTAGAAAATAAGAGTAAATGAGAGTGGGAGAGAGAAGCAAAAATATATTAAATGCAACTACCAAAATAATTTATTCAGAAAAAAAAAAAATCGGTGAATATAATAGAAAAATCAATTAAGTTTAAAATTCATACTTTTCCACTTAACAACATCATTTATTTTTTGTTTAATGCTAATATGGAATTATTCTAATTTGTATAATTATTTCGACGTAATTATTTTTAAATAAATAACGAACTTCTATTTTTATCATAATTTATGCACCGTATAAAAAAAGATAATCATTTAACACACAAAATGTTTAAAAATGTAATAATTACAAGACAAAAATTGACGCAATGAACACAACATATTATAGTGAAAAAAAAAAGTTATTAATTTTTAAAAGAAGTAAATTGCAAAAACTACTATGGATAATATGTCAAGTAATTATAACTAATGAGGTTGCAAAAAAAAAAAAGAAAGAAAGAAAAAAAGGAAAACAACAAAAACATAATGTTAAAAAAAAAAAAATCTAATTGCTTTAAAAGCTAAATGCAATAATGACTTTTACAATTCTAATAAAATTTACTTTATAAATATATTATTAATTGACTAATAATTATTTTCAACATCTTATTTAGTCACATACACCGTCAAGCTATAAATTACATCAATAATATTTATTAAGGATCAACAATTGTGCCATTAAGTCCTACCTAAATCTTAAAACCTTCTTCCCATAAGATCAATTTGTTTTATTATAAAAATACGGATAAAATTTTATAGAAGGTATATTGTAGTGAGAATAACCGTTTAAAACTTATATGGTGTATAAAAAGTTAAAGATGAAATTACCTCAAATAATTCGTTGTTAGCCACAAACAACTATTATATTCGTTTTAAAAAAACACACACACAGAATTAGAACAGTGATGTGATGTACTGTAGCTTCTTCTTAAACGAAGCCAAGAATCTCTCAGCAATTATACCAAGAAAAACTTGTTAGCTACTTAATTTTACATTCCCCAGTCTAAGTTTTCCTATATTCTGCTCCATCCCATTTCCACAACATAATATTTGTCAACTCTACAGCCTTTATTTCTAAATCCCCCTTATCTTTTTCCAAACCCAGCATAAAAACCAATAATCTACTTTCTGTATAATCACTTTTTTCATATTTATTTTTCCATAACTTCATTATATTTGTCCTTTCTGTTTTCAAGCATTTACATTCAATTAACAAATGCCTAATATTTTCTATTGCTTCCTTACATAATTTACAGACTAAATCACCCATATTTTTCCATTTACATGTATATTCTTTTGTTGCTAAACATTCTGTTCGAGCCTTAAACAATATGTGGTCATGATTCCTCAAGAGGATTACAAAAAAATTGTTGGGGGACGTGAAAATTGAGAAGTTTTCGTGTTGGATAATATATTTTTAATTGTAAAAACAAAAACCTAAACACTATATATATATATATGAAAAGTGCTCAAATCATTATGTAAAATCACTTTTGTGTTTAAACACTTTCTTCTTTATATTCCAATCTGCTTTGTATAAAAGCACATCATAACAGCATTAGCTTATATTTCTCTCATTTCTCGAGTTCATTCTCATCAGAGTTTTGTTCTTCATGCTAATATCTAGTTCTACGTTTTTGAATGTACACATTTTCTAAAACAGCTAAAAAAAGTTAATTGCTACAAATCAACAGATCTACTAAGAACCAAGTATTATACATTTTTCGTTAATATGCAGTTTTTTCAAAGATCTTATATCAAATCATATGTATTGAAATATAATACAAAGATATATATATATGGTAAAATGATTTTTATTATTACTAGCCTTATATACTTGTAATAGGATGGTAACATATAATGGGTCATTAAAATTTCAGTCTGATTAGGGGGATCACAAATATAAAAAAAGGTTGGGCACCACTAGTTTAGAAGACAATATTCATAATGATAGCGCTTGCTAGATGAGATTTAATATTTTCTCCTTATTCACTATCTAAATAAGAATAACTAGAATCCATTTTCTAATCAATGAATGTGTATCTATAAAGTTCACTACAGGCCAACTATCTGAAATAAATCTAGCATATTCGAAATTTCTGCTATCTTGAAAAAAAAAAATTTATATGTGGAAGTTTCAATCACTTTTGAAACTTTTAGATTAAAGGAAAAACATGTATGTGCTAATAAATATACCCCAAAATCCTTTAAAATTATATATATTCTCACAATAATTTGTTTTTGACTAAACACAACATTTAAATAGGTATTAATTGTATTAACTTTACTACAGTTTCATCATTTTTGTTCATCCTCAGAATTTGATTCTAGAAAGAGTCCATAATTAGGTTAAAAGATAATTGTTTTAATTTTACTTTGTAACTTGATTATATAGCACAAATAGTACATAATAAACTCCCATCAACAAATACCAAATGTTATATTGCTTGGTCGCCATATCTTGTCGTCTACTAGCATCAATTTGCCTGCAAGGAGTAAATAATGTCCATGCGTGCATTACAAATCGTTTAAATATATATGTATATATTTGGGGGTTGTTTTATATCTCCAAGATATAATGTAAAAAAAAAAAAGCAAGCAAGCACACACACAAAATGCTAAAGTTGAGTAAGAGCATTCGGTATTTTAATTTTTAAAAGGTAACGAAATTAAATCAGGCAAAATAATTGCTATTTTGCATACATAAGCCAACCAAATAGTAAATTCTTCAACCTTTTAATTATTCCGGTGGAAGTTTTTATAAATATCCTTTTTACGATCACCATTAGAATAATTTGCGATTTTGTTAAACAACAAAGGTTTCTGATTATAGCCACAGCAGCGAAGCAGTGTTTAGAATTAACAACGGACATGGATGTTGTGAAAGACAGATGTACATTAGCGTAACCCATATGTCCACTATCAATATTATAATTAAAGAGAGAGCGAAGCAGTCTTAATTGACTACGGAGTAATTGACTTTTTTTGTTCTCATCGGACAGTGGGAAGAATGTTAATATATATGTTGAGCACAAATGTAATTTTATTCATATCTTCATTAGTTGGAACTAGCACTTAAAATCTCTAAAGTACTTACGACGAAAAATAAAAAATAATCAAGTTTTTTTTTTCCAATTTTTATTTGGAATTTTAATTAATATAATTTAGACAGAAAAGAACAAATTAAATTGCTCTTTTTAGTTTTAATAAAATTTAATAATTGGTTTTAGAGAAATATTTTCAAACACATTATATATGTATAGGAAAAATATCATCATCATCATCATTTTCAATCATTATCGCTCCACTATCTCAAACTGGCAAACTTTATGTCGTCCATCCATCTTACATATGGTCTCTTTCTAGGTCTTTTACAATCCATTGGATTTCAATTTAAAATTTCAACTGCCCATCTATTACCATCTTCTCTACCAATATACTGACCCAGCTTTACTTTTAGTCTTTTAAATTCTTCCAATGAGTCACTGATATGTGTTTGTTCTCTCAACCATGTGTTTCTTTAAGCCCTTCTTAATACCTCTAACATACAACTCCCCATACTTTGTAGAGTTATCAAAAGATTGTATATTGCACTTTTGTTAGGAGTCCAAGTCTCAGATCCATAATCAAAACTTGGTGAAATATAGTTATTAAAAACCTTCCTTTTCAAACACATAAAACATATTTTCTTTTAATATCAAGTTATTTCTACACCATACACATTCTATCCAAGTTTAATTCTATAATTAATTTTATCCACTAAGTTCCCATCTCGTAATCTGGCTAAGTTCTCAACTGAACATTACTTTTTTTTTTTTAAGCATTCATTTTTAATCCTACTGTCTCACTTTTATCAGAAAACTCTTGCAATATTTGCTAAAGCTCTGAAGCATGGTATATATAATAAAGGGTGTAAAAATTTTTATATAGTTTATTGATGGAGAAGAGACTTTCTAATAATCCTCCAAAGAAAACAGCAAAAAAGGTCAAACACAGGGAAGTGAAAGATTTGGAGCCATAACCAATGTAACTATGCAAAATCTAAATTGTACCATTTGCACAGGCATTAATCAGATATTATCTTTCTTCTGGGTGATATGACTTTTGAGTTTTTTTTCCCCCACTGCTTTACCTTCTAACTAGAAATAGTTTTATAACTATTTGAGGATCAATAATTGAAAGGTTAACCGAACTGACAATGATTTGGTTACTGAAAAATACATATAAGCCTCAATTGAATGGGTAAACTAGAGGCATAATGGATGACATAAAAAATATTCAAATAAAAATTTTATTTCTGGAGAGTTCATAAGAAGTGTGAGTTGACAAGTACTAGCACTGGAATCGATCCCAGAACCCCATATTCCAGAATTTGCCAGTCTACCACCCTGCTAAGCCACCTGAACATATATATGCTATAAGAGCACAAAGCTGGATAAAGCTTAACATATTAAGAAACTGAAAATTGTGTTACATTTAAGAGCGTGTTTGTTAGACTTACATATCTGGTAACTTTTGTGTTTAGAATTTTCCTTTTTGTTAACTGTGGATGAAAAACAATACAATTTCATTAGAATGAACTCCATCAACCAAAAAAAAAAAAACAAACAAAACAATAATATCACTTTTGAAACTACATTCTTCTTGTCAGTAGAGTGCAAAAGTAACATAAAATGTTACTTAAATGATTTCTTGATAGCAGAAATATATATTTTTTGAAGGAATAAGGGAAGTAAATATTTATTATTTAATACTATAACAGTAATTGAAAATAATAGATTTAACTAAATTAATATCATTAAGAGTGTTTTCCTGAGGATTTGTGATGATGGTATCCTAGTTGTATTTTTATATTGGACTATTTCCATCATCTAATATATGTATTGAATGTCTTTAGAAAAAATTAACTTTATTTAAATATTCCAAATACATTCAATTGTTAAAAATATCATTAAGAGTTTATGTTAGAGGGCCTCAAGATACATTTATAAGACTTTAGTATATTCACCAATCTAGTGGAGTTATTTGTGGCAGCAGTTTTGATGTGAGCTTTGAAACACTAAAGTATACATGAGAGGAAGTTAGTATAATCTTGTAAATGAGAATATGTAAGACTTATCAGATGTTGTAGCTTTGCACATCAGAAGTTGCCATATTTGTTCTTTATCTTAATAGTCACATATCTATTGCTAATGATATGGTAGATTCCAGAAGTTATCATCAAATTTTAATACTACTTTTATTATTATTGTTGTTGTTGTTTGAACACAAAGACACATTCTATTTCTAGATTTAGACTGGTTTGTTCATAACTTATGTAATATATATATATATACCTTTTTTACATGTGCTACTTAAAAGACAGACTTATTAATACGGGATGCATGTTTCTCGGCAAAAAAAGTAACTAACATCTTTGGTTAGCCTCCCTCATATATGCTATTAGTTTAAATTATAGATAAAATCCTTCTTCCATCTTGAGACATCACACTACAGAGAGGACATCGATGACTAATTGGCTAACTTTATCTGCAGTTAGCTTACAATCGAGATCACTAAAATATAGTTAATAACTTAGAGTCAGGCCTATATAGTTTAGTAGCATGAATTCAAAGATTTGGAATGTTTGAATTTTGAAACCATTGATATTGATAGCATAGTGGCATAACTTTGGTATGGTGATTGAAGAGAAGCTTGAGAACTTAAAATGTTTGCAGACTGAATTCCCGTGTGATAGAGAACGATCCAAGTGTGTCAAATGGATGGAAACTATTGTGCTCAGCTTGCCAATTTGGAACTAAAATATAATATCATTTCTGAACAAGTGAACTGTATAATTTTTATTATTAAAATAAAGGGTGTCATTGAATGAAGAACCATGAAAAACCCAATTTCATGCTGCTTAATGCCTACTGTACTATGGTTTTGGGATCTGTAAAAGATGTCACATATATTCATATATCATTACTCTATACAATCATTTAAATAATAAATGCTATTGTAGTAAATGACATACACCCCCACTTAGTATTAATCAATACCAATAATAAAAAAGTGATTGTAGAGAATGTTTTATATATATATATTCATTGTTCACATGTAAAAATGTCATTTGAACTGCAATATAGTAGATGAAATGCTTTTATAAAATAACTATAATCTTGTATATCTTTGAATAATCTGATTTTTTATTATTATTATATATTAGTTATGAACATTTTTAGGCTATTATTGTGTTTCTTTCTGCAAAGCATTATTATTGTTATCCATTCCTCTCATAATCCTTAGATGTTTATTCTAAGTAGAAGCCCTTATCCAGTATCTCAAAATCTATGGACTCAACAACATAGAAATCATTGTTTTTTACATTTTAATTTACATAACAAGCTGAGTTGATAATACTTTTTTTTTCTCATGTGTCATAGCATCAACCAGGAAGCGAACCCGCTAACCCAGGACAAGTGCTTGTAAAGCAGTTGTCGCTGACCTCTCGACCACCAATGCTTGACAACTGATGATACTTTTATGTTATAAGCGGATGTTTAATATTTTCTAATTTAAAATCATCTAGGAAAACCTGTTTTCAATTTTTTCACTGTGAATTATCATCACAAAAACATGAACACACTTTTATTTGGAAAACAACCCTAAAGGAAGACTCTGTAAAAAATATTCTATGAAAGAAGGGGTGTTTATCATTACACTCCCACCTACAAGAAGTTAAAAGTGGATAGAAACCAGTTCTTATATTGTGTGAGAAAGAGGTAGTGAAAATTACACTACAGAAATATTATTAATTGAGTAGATAACTTCTAGTCTAATGAATAACTAGTAAAAAAAATATTAATATACTTCTCCATCAAATGGTTTGTGTCAAAGTTGTGAGAGAAGTATGTCTGATACTTATCAATTATACTTAAGTAATTGGCCATCTATAAGATCTAAATATATTTGAAAATATGAAAAATTATTTTGAAATCAATTCTAAAATTGCTATAGAAAATGTTATGTACAGAAAGTGCTACAATGCAATGAACAAGTCTTGTTTCATTTCCTGTTGAGAAATTTTCCAATGTCTAGATGTGATAGTAAAAGTTTTCAAAAAATATCCTGTCATTTTGCCTCATTTTGTCCAAAAGTTTGCATTTGGCCTCAGGCTATGAAGATTCCATACATTGTGTGGGAGCTCTTGGAACTGAGTCAATGTAAAATTGCTAGTGAAGGGCAGATAAATGTTGGGAACTTCTGCTAATTAAAGTTAAATGAGATGACCATTCATCAGATCCAAATGGTCTCTCTTCACTGCTTATCTCTCAGTAATGAAAATCTTTCAACAACATTTTGTCAGAACTAAGATCAAATTTTTTTATAGAATATTGAAAACAGATGAAGCTATAACACATGGCCAAGCAGGTTTATGTACAATTTCTTTAATTTTTCACGAGAAATGGAATGTAATCTTCCATTGCCACTCCTCTTGCAGTTATCTTTAGTGATATTTTGCCACATTTGTGGTCATTTGATGCCAAAACTCTGCAACTATTATATATTGGAATTATTAATTTAAAAAAATCTCAAGATGACAGTATGTTACAGAGCATGATCACTATCTTCCATGCTTGCTCATAACTGTTGTTATAATATGCAAAACTCTCTCCATACAGTAGTGCCACTCTAAGTAAGACAGAGTAATCAATGGATGCCAGAAGGCTTGTGCATAAAATCCCTATCTAGTGCCTACTCATCCAATATCCCCAAACTGGCCAGAAACTAGTTTGGGGATATTGGATGAGTAGGCACTAGATAGGGATTTTATGCACAAGCCTTCTGGCATCCATTGATTACTCTGTCTTGCTTAGAGTGGCACTACTGTATGGAGAGAATTTTGCCTATTAATATGTTACAGAGATTTGTTTCTATTACCTATGCCCATTATATTAGTGACTGATGGTTTCAAGTTCTCTTCATATGAGAATGGTTGCAATAGGTTTTGAGCCCATTTATTCTTTTGTCAGATTTAAAAATGAACACATATTTACCATAGCCCCTTTACAAATTTGTAGTTATGTTATCAAAAATTATTTAATTCTATCACTCACATATTCATTAAGAATCATTGGGTGTTTCCCTCTCAGAAAGTGTGATAGCTTTATGGCTTTCGAATTCTGTTTACTTTTTGTAACCATGTATTAGTGTAGGATGCTGAAAAGATTAGTATCCTATGGAGATTGTCTTTACTGTTCTTTAAGGAAAGAAGACCTTATTTTTTGATGATGCTTTATGTGAAACTCATTGCTAACACCATCACCTGACAAAATTGACATGGGGATAGACTTTTTTTCAAATATTTTAATGATAAAATAAATGGAAAATTTTAAAGCAGAATTTGACTGGTTTATCACAAATCCAAGGAACTTTAAAAAAAGGATTTATTCATTTTACTTACTTGGTACTTATGGTACACTTGATATATATATTGTTTTTATTTATAAGTCAGTTTTTAAATATTTAAAAAGATCAAATGTGAGGGTTTTTTTAAAGAATATTATTCATTTATAAATTAAATTAAAAAGAAATAAAGTCCAATTTTTTGAATTTTGGTATAAAATAATATTTAGATTGACTATTTTCAAAAACTCTCACCAGGGGTAGCAAGAGAATATACATGCAAATGAAAAATATGACTGACTTAGTCTGTAAATTATGTAAGAAAGGAATAAAAAATATTAGGCATCTGTTAATTGAATGTAAATGCTTGAAAATGGAAAGGGTACAAATAATTAAGTTATGGAAGAATAAATATGAGAAATGTGATTATATAGAAAGTGGATTGGTTTTTATGCTGGGTTTGGGAAAAGATAAGGGGGATTTAGATATAAAGGCCAAAGAGTTGACAAAGATTATGTTGTGGAAATGGGATGGAGCAGAATATGGGGAAACTTAGACTGGGGAGTGGAAAATAAAGTGGCTAACAGGTTTCTCTGGGCATAATTGCTGAGATACTCTTGACTTCGTTTAAGGAGAAGCTACAGTACATCACATCATCACATCTTTTTTTTCTTTTTAGAAAATTAATATAATTAGTTTTCACTGGAATATACTTGCTTGCAGAAGAAGATGAATCAAATAACATTTCATGCAACTTGTAATTGTCCAAAAACAAACATCTTTCATTTTGTCCATAGTGGATTTAATTCTGTCATTTTGAAAAAAAAATGAATAAAACTTAATTTTTCAATAGAATTTCATTAGCATTAAGCAAGCCTTTAGAAACTGGAATTAATATATTGAAACAGAAATGCTGTTTCACGTGTGTATGTTATATATTCTAAAAGCTATTTTACCCTCCCACTTAAAAAAACAGCAGATGTAGAAAAAAGAAGTTGATCTTATAATTTTTTAAAAAAATATAGCAAAAAGTTTATGAATTTACAAGAAAATCATTATTTTCTAGAACTGAGAAAAAAAAATAAAGATAAACATTCATTATTGATTTCATAATTTTAGACTATGATATAAATATGTCACTCGTATTTATTTAAAATTGGCATTTTTTAAAAATATTACATTTTTAATTTTTGGAACGATGTTGTCGTGTAAAGTGTAACAATCGCTTGAGGCAGTCTTATCAAATTGGAAAACATGGCTTAATCCTTATGATTCATTGTCAGTCCTGCTAAAAGTAGTGTCCAATCATTAAGAAGAGAAAAGCACTCGGGCTTAAATGAAAGCTGAGCAACAAATCAGACGCAGTGGACAGTGCTGCTTAATCAATCCAGAGATCAGAGTATAAATAGTTGAGTTGGAAATTTAGAGCAGATTTTTTAAGAGATTTTTAAAGATGTTATTTTAGATTTTAAAAGGAGTTAAAAAAGTAAAAAAAGTGAAGAGTTAAAAAGTTAAAATTTTCATCTAAGTGTTGCTTGACTATTTAAAGAACCTTGGAATATAATATTTATAGCCACCGTTAAAAATGAAAAAAGAAAATATTAATAAGGAAATCATAATGATGGAAGGCTAATCGGTAACAGCTTCTTCTCTTCATCCAAAGCCATGGTTCTCCAAGATTTGCCTGGGTGAACATCATGGAAAGTAAATAATGCCATTCAGCTTAAATACAACGACCCCTTTTTGAATGCAGTCACATCATGGATATAAAGGAATAAACTGGATAAAATGAAGGTAACAATTTTATAAAATATTCAATACTTATGTGTGTTTATAAAAGACGAAACCAAAACGTCTTTCTTAAAGAAAATTACGAATAAATATAGCTTTGTGAAAATATATTTTATTAATAATAAATTGTAAATACTAAATGTCTTAAATATCGATAATCAAAAGGCATTTTATTCAATACTTATGTGTTTATAAAAGACCAAACTAAACATCTTTCTTAACAAAGAAAATTATGAATAAACATAGCTATGTGAAAATACATTTTATTAATGATAAATTATAAATACTAAAAATATCTATAATCAAAAGGCATTTTTAATAAGGTAAATCATAAATAATTGACTTCTCATCTGCAGGTACATTTGAATTAAAATAAAATAAAAACGAATACTTATAACGATTTATGTTACTGATATACAAATAAGTACACCTGGAAGAGACAGAAATACTGAGCTATTACATATAACTATAACTAACTAAATTATGATAATGTGTTTATAACCCAAATAAAATTAGAAAATATACAAAATGAATATATTTATACAAAATGAATATATTTAGTAAATTTATACTATATTATGAATAAAGTCAAACATTTAGATATGAATTAGTACATCAATAAAAGTTAATGGTTATATGCGTATAATGAACGACATACTTAAATAAGTTGAAAGAGTAAGAAAATCATTTTATATTAAAGTTTTTATTTATTATTTGAAAACTCTGAATTAAATAGAATGCTATCAGTTACCTTCATTATTATCTCTGCTGTCTTCATATATTGCACTCCTCTCTGTAAATTAACTAAATAACTAAAAATGTAAATTGTTAAAGAACTGGCATTCTTTAATTCATATTGTACTATTATTGGATGTATACCAATATACACAATGGACTGTAAATGAAATATTTGTTTGAATTACGTGGAACTTTGAATTAAATGCTATCAGTTGTATTCATTATTATCTCTGTTGTCTTCATATATTGCACTCCTCTCTGTGAATTAACTAAATGATTAAAGATGTAAACTGTTAAAGAACTATTGAAAGAAGGACTTTATTATACTCTCAACAAATTACATTCTTTAAATCATATTAAAATGTTATTGGAAGTAGGCCAAAGAGATACAAGGGACTGTCAATGAAATATTTTGTTTGATGGACATTTATTTAAACCTGTTATTAAATAAAATTGTTGTTATTTAAAATTAATTTTAGTTATCCAGTTGTTCAGTTCTATTATTTTTTGCATCACTTATCATTCATTGCACTTGTTCATGAGAATTTCATGCCTCCTGAGCTACATCTGGCATAACTAGACCTAGGTAAGTCAGGTTGTAGTGAGATGGAACTCTAGTGGCACCGTTTGGAAAACCAAACACAGAAATGTCTAGATGCTTCTGGTCTCTATGGTGCTACATCCTCAGATGAGCAGGAAATATTGTTGTGGGGGGGAGGGATAACATGCATTAGGGAATGCCAATCCATAGTTCCTCTCTGCAACATGCTCATCAGGAAATTGTTACAAACGAGATAATAAAGGTGTTGTGCGGTCCGGTTACAATATATATACATTTTTTTTAATTTAACATTTTTATTAGTGACCAAGTAACTAACTGTCCAAATAATAAAAAAATATTCTCATTACAGATTTCACTTTAATAATATTTTTTCTATATTAGCATTGTTGTAAGAACATTTTTAAAATAATTTTCATTTGTAAACACATACTATTAATGAAGAAATAATGGCAAATTTGATCAAGTAAATAGTATGGAAATTTAAATGAATGTGCCACCAGGGGATTCTTAAAAAAAATCACTGATCATCTGAAGGATTAAAAGAACTTTTTGTTTGCACTATTTTCATTATAAACATAATTATGTGCTTTTTGATTTTCCAATTCAAGATTATATTTACTCTTATCTAATAGTGATAATAAAGGCCTACCATCTACAATTTATTTCAACAAATGCGATTGCTGATAATTACAATCAATTTATTGTGGAATTGTTTTTGCTCAGATTGCTAATTTAATTTCTGCCCCCAAATTTCTTTTCTGATTAAATAATATATATATAATCAGTGACCATTTGCAAAATATATTAATTTCAGATTTACCTTCTAAAAAGAATAAATTGTGTGAGAGTGGTGTAGTGAAAATTACACTTCAGAAATATTCTTCATTATTACATTATTTTCACGTTTTCAAGCACATTACATTCTTTTTATTTTTAATTTTCTGATGGGGAAAAAAATAGAGACCTCATTTAGCTTATTCTGGTATAGATTGACAAATGTATGATGGTCCACTTAAAGATAGAGCATACTTATAAATAAAACATAAATATGAACATAAAAAATTGTCTGTACTGCATATATGCATGTTAAAAACATGTATTATACAGTATTCAATTATTTTCATTGATGTCTTCATATGTATATAAATAATTTAGATAAATTTATATATGATAAAAATGTTTAACTTGTATACATGTGTACGTGTTAAAAATAGATGCTACACAACATATTTTGTTTATTTTGTTTTGTTGATGCTTTCAATGTGTATATGTGACCTTCAGATTGGTGCAGTGGTAGAAAGATTGATTCTGGAACTCAAGGTCCATTAATTGCAGATCTGACCTGGTCTCTTCCGGTATTTAAACTTATGAAATTTTGAGCAATCAACCATTTGATTATTTGTGTATGTATATACATAGTCTTTAAATTAAATTGCATTATAAGTATATGCATAATATATATGTGTGTTTAAAATATCTCATTCAGTACTATTCATTGATTTGAGATATTCATGGTGAGGGTTGGGGTCTTGGAATCAAAAATATGGATATGAAGGTTTCTAATGGATTTATGCAGACAGAAATGGGTTTGTGAAAAGATCTATAAAATTAATATATATATATACCCATACATGGATTATCAGTCAACTATGTACAGTTTAAAATCTTCTTAGAGGTTAATAATAATTTAAAGGTTTTACAATGGTGCCAATCACAGTTTGATGACATATTTCAACTTTCTTTATATAGAGAGACCATATAATGGACAAATTTCCATTGAAGATTACAGGGAACAGACTTTCTTATTCAATTTCTGGTTAATTTTTTTTTTTTTTTTTAAACTATTAAAAAATTGAGATGAAAATAATAGTATATTTTGCTATATGATCTCAATTGTTGTTTTACCTTATATGCAATTAATCATATATACACAACCACTAATCCTCTACATTTCATTCTTTAACCTTATTTGTTGTTAAATAAAGGAGATAATTCAACAATAATAATCTTATTTCGTTATTATAAATGTCATGACTTTAAAAAAACACATGCTTTTAGAAATGAAAATAAATATTAATAACCATTACTTTTATTATCTCTTGGATGTACATTTATAATATGCTTGACATATTAAACACATTTTTTTTCCATGTGTCATAGCATCGACCGGGAAGCGAACCCACTAACGCAGGACAACTGCTTGTAAGGCAATTACTTTTATTTTTTCTACCCTCCCCCCATTTTTGCTTTCTCATGGTGAACTGCATGTCAGCTTATTTAGCAATTATGCCCCTTTCCCCAAACACTTTTTCATAGTAACATTCTATAATATTTAGCAATTATAGTTTGTTATCATAAGATTTGGGCAAATCAAGTATTATTATTTTTTTTAAGTGATTGAACAAACCAATAAAAAAGACAAAACAGAAATGAGACTCATATCAATTAGACTACTATCTTACAAATATAGCCTTCTAAAAATCCATAGACTCAATTACCCCCCACCCAAAAAAAAAACCCAGTAAGCATACCCTTCCCCCAATTAAAAATTTTGCATCTCTTATCTCCAAAATGAATTTTCTGGTTCACATTGCAAATTCTATTTGCTGCTATGTTCTACCACAAAACATTGCAAATAATAGCCATCTACTGGAAACAGTAAAAATTAAAAATTTTAATTTAATATCACATAGATATTATACATTTTGCATTTTATCGAGATCAATTTTCATTGCAAGAAAAATAAGAAAAAGGATTAATAACTTGTTTTTTGTTGACTTGCATTGGTGGTCGAGAGGTCAGCGTGACTGCTTTGCACTTGCAGGCAGTTGCCCGGGTTGCGGGTTCACGTCCCGGCCCATTTTTCAGTCTATTCATCCTCCAGATCTATCTATCTCAAGCAATGAATATACATGACCACACTACATGCAAAAAAGGCACATGATCTCCAATATACATATTTTGTGCAGAATCAGCACTCACATAATGTCCACATGGATATGACTATAATATCAAATCCAACAAGAAATTTGAGCATTCCAATGTTGGTTTTTCAATGAAATGGATGGGTGAATAGTTGGAAGAATGAGAAGACTGAAGCCTGTCCATTAAAGTTTGAGAAATTTCTACCTTAATGTAAACTGAACACTGATTGTATCTGCCCAACTAATGAGTGCTGATTCTGCACAAAATACATACACTGGAGATCGTGTAATCTTTTTTACATGTGTGGTCATGTGTATCAGTTGCTTGTGATAGAGTGGAGGATGATTAGACTAAAAAATCCTGAATTCAAATCCCCCTATTTTATAAACTAATGTATTTTCTTTCAATTTTTTTCCCCCCTATTTACAAATAATACACTTTTTATCTAAGGTACAGAACTTTAATTATATATTTTTGTTATTTTTGTCAATGCAATTTTTAAATATTTGTACCATCAGCAAATAAACATATTCACATGAGTGATAAAACTATGCAGTAATGTACATTATTTAATTCTTTTTGTTATTGCATTTATATATAATTTTAAAATTAAAATATATTTATAGATGCCTAGACCTAGTTTTTCATATTCATATATCACCTTTACTATAGTCTATGAATCCATGTTATCAGTTATGGTCTTGCCTCCAACTACCACAGATGCAGCAGTCTCAATGTGTTTACACAACAGAGCCATGTGAGTTGGTTTATAAATACAGCAGTCATCCACTGACTCATCAGTCACAGTTAATTGGAAAAATAATAACAGAAAAATTAAAAATGCATGCAGCTTATGTAAATGAATGCTATTATGAATTATATCTCAGCCATTTCTCATCATATCTGATCAGGCAGGCATTTGCTTTCTCTCTTTTAATTTATTATTATATTGTCATAGGTGCATTATTGTACCTTTTTAAATTCATTTTTGTAGTCTATATGTATATGTTTCAAAATAATTGTATTACAGATTTGTGCACAAATATTAAGCTCATATATTATACTGGTTTGCTAATATTCCTATTTCAAGTACTCTACTGGAAGACTTAGAATCAAATGACAGCTGACATGAAGGAACTACTACTACATTTACTAAATTGTATAATCGTTTTGTTTTAAAGTATGAAGGTGCTTAAAATTAAATAAAAAATGTTACTTAGGTAACTCATAACTCAAACTAAAATGATAAGGTTTGGAAGTTTAAAAAACAATAAATAATAAAATTGGCAGATAAATGGTTTTGTATCTGCATAAAGCTGGCTTTAATTATTTTGGGAATAAAAAAAAAAAAAGTATCATTCACCACGACTATAAGCTGGAGTTCAAACTTTGAAGAAATTGAAATGTTATGACTTATAAATAACATGCAAATGACTATCTATTCTTAGCTAATTCACCAGAATGCCAGTATGATCATACCACAATGAAATCCAATGCTTAAAGATTCCCAAAATTGATTTACATTCTTTCATTGCTATGATTATATCAATACAAAGATACTGAAAGCACTCTTAGCTATTAAATTAAAACCTGTCGCAATTAAGATTTTCTTACTTTGCGTTCTGTTAAATATTCAATCTACAATTTGAATATCACGTGATCTCCTGAATAATTAACTGCGTGATTGTTTTTCTTTTTTAATTTGAAGATAACCAGTATTAGTGACAAGAATGTTAATGCGGTGATTATAAAGGCGATTGAAATGCGATAATGCCTTTATCGATAGTATAGGTGACAAAATCTTTGTAACAATTTAATAGGCACTAAATACGATTTCTGGAAAAATATCGTTGCGCATATATATATAGATAACTACAGAGCCATAAAAGATTTTGTCTGCGTCTAAAATTTTTGATAGTGCAAAATTGGATTATTAGATTGAAAAAGGTACACGGATAAGCGTGTATACATATATACAGCAATATACATTAATGAAATTGTAATGTATATTAAGCCATTAACTTCAATATCCCCAGGTAATTCTAGAGCAGTTACAATAATGGTATTTTCAAGGTCTTAGGTCACTAATGTGGATTGATAAAAGCATTTTAACTTTTGCTTTAACATTATTCTTTATACAAACTCTTTGCAAAAGCTGATATATGCAAGTATATGGAAAATTTAATGGCTGATTAGAATTTTATGAAGTTGGAATATGAAATGTACTTAGAGAAGTCTCATTGCTTTTAAAAATAACTTATAATCAAATATCTTTTTTTTTAAAAAAAAAAAAAAATTAGAAACATACGCATTTGTTGATTAAGCGCTTAATTATTCATTTATAAGAAATACTTTAAAAAAAAAAAAGTACCTAATCAAAAACGGCTATAAAGGGAATATATATATTTAGTTAAACTTACATTAGCTTGATTAGTAAATGGCGTATTTGTAAATTGATTTTTATTTGTAAAAAATGTGCAAATAATAATAATAATGTTTCATAAACTATTATTTAATAATTTTTAATTTGTCAGCTATGCTGGAAGCATGCTTAAAAATGTTTAAATTTACGTCTAAACTGTTATTCTATTTGATTATCGACTTAGCCTTGATAGAGTTGAGAATATAGTCTTAAATATAAAGTTGTAATGTTATATTAAGTTCATAAATGTAAGATTCATGACTTGAATTATAGGCAGAATTAAAAATAATTAAATAGTGCGTCTTAATTCATATACTATATCAGATTGTAGATCTTGTAGGCATTTAAATGCCATTCTAGACAAATTAAGCTTGCATAGTATCTGATATTTTATTTTAATTATTATGACTTTATTGGGGGTCCATACTTGAAAATTTCGGTTTGGTAAATCAAAAAGTTTAAAATGTATATATGAGATATGGTTATGGATTGCATAACGTCTCCGTATAATCTATTATTTCAAGCCATGAAGTTATGTAAATGGCTTAAGATGGAATACAGTCAAAAATTGCATTTATGTTATATAATTAATAAAATCCATAAAAAAAATGTCCCCAGTGCATTTGAGCTGTAAATTAACAATCATCCTATATGTTTATTAAGAGGAACAGGTTGACTTGACAAAGATTACAAAACAAAAAAAATACAAAAACCAAAATACACTATACCAAATCATCAAAGAGATTGCAAACATCTCTATCTTTTACCAAAACACTACATCAAGAGCTTTACAAAAACAATATTTATGTATGGATAGCCATTGAGCTTCTGGGATGAATGATACAATGCAGAAGAGAGATCATGATAATTAAAACTGGACAATGCATTTATGTTTTTTTATAGTCATAGAAAGAATATGTATACAGTATATTCAATAATCAATCACCATAAAATAAATTTATCATCAGCTCACCTTACCACAATTGGAAATGAATCCAGGAACCTTTAATCCATTATTCACATCACTATGTAAATGTATTCAGGACTAAATAAATAAATTATAACAGATGATATTTATTATTTTTTTAACATATGACTATGAGTAATTTATGCTTAATTTCTCAAAAAAGAAAAAAAAAATGAAATCTTATGATTTTAAAATAGGTTTTGTATCAAATAAAAAATTATTTTTAACATCAAAAGTCCTAACAGTTCTGAAGCGATTTGTTTAGAGTTTACAAGTCATTTTGATTTTGTAGGTGGAAATTGACTTGTTTTAAACTACTTTAACTAAACTATGCATAAGAAAATAAAGAATTGAAATATAAACCAGACAGCTAATGCTGCTGTAAAATATCTGATTAAATATGATACTAAGTGCTAATATCTTCAAATTAATTAAGATCCTCTTTTAGTACTTGGACTAATGACTTCTGTACTTTGAAAGTTGTACTCTGATATTGACCAAAAACTTCTATTATAATGTAATATTAAAAGAAGACGTTATTGTTACATTTATTGGACACAGTATTCTGAAAAATTTTAAGAAATGATTAAAATAAATATTTATTTATTTAATTTTTAAAGTTGTAATTATAAATTTATTAAATGCACATTGATTACGTAAGTAATATTTACTGAGGCTATAACCTCAATAATATGCGTACAAAATGCAATAGTAGGGACCTCTACAGGTGGACTTAATCAATGAGGTATTGAATAGCTTCACGCTCGCAGATCTAATCGCTTCAGCTTCACCTATTTAAATAGAAAGTAGGTTGAAGTAAAGAAGGGTTCCCCTCTTTTCTTCCATAGTGTAAGCTTGTGGTTAAAACACCTGTAGAGGTCCCTACTATCACATTTTGTATGCATATTGTCGAGGTTATAGCCTCAGTAAATATTACTTATTTCATTTTTGAAGAATATCAAAACGGAAATCATAATATTATTCAGTACTTTTTTTTTTTTGTAATTAAATTTTATTTGTTTTCAACATTGCTTTTATTTTGGTGTTGTTACAATTTATGCACCTGAACTTAGTAGAATACATTTTTAGTTGACCAAGAAAGTATCAGAGTCTTCATTGTATTTTCTTTCTAATATATGGATTTTCTTGAGATTAGGATTATGAGCATGAATACAATTTTTTTTAAAAAAATAAATCTGCTGAAAAAAAGAGATTTGTAATGGTTGAAACTTATAATGATAATTAATGTCTTTCTATATAATAAATTAAATAAACATTTAAAATTAATAGACTTTGGATGTCCGAATAATATTATTTGCTTTCTGAAAATATTTTCCAAAATAAATTTTTCTACATTATATTGACTATTTGGAATAGAGTACTATGTTACATTTGTGGAAATTACATTCCACAAAAACATACATAGATTAAAACAATACCTATTGTTCCGAATTGTTTAAAAGGTAAACACACAAAATAGGCACTAAATTCCAAGAGACACCCTGTCGCAGTGAAACTATTACAGAATGTTAAGATCTCTTTGAGACTAGTGATGACACCTTTACAAAATCCCCTTACTGCAGAAAGTCCCCATGATGCAATGGTAGATACCATCTGCCATGCTATATAGCATGAGCTTGAATCCAGTTAGGGTATAACTGAAACTCTTTTTCTTAAGTTTCTAATCATGTTTAAAATTTTCTTTTCAAATGGACAGACCATAGACAATCTAAGTAACCATCTGATATTGATTGGTAAATAAAAATCTAGCCATTCTTAGTGAGTAAAACAAGAGTAGGAAAACACTCAAATGCCATCTAATATTTGGCCAGTCTGGTAATACTTTATTGACTGCTCCTCCATGAAAAAGAAGCTAATTCAATAAATATTTTCCTGTGATGGGCCATCTAAAGATTGTTTTACATTACCTATCCCTGCTATAATCAGTATCTACTACAGAGAAATGTTATAATGCTAAATTTCCTTTTCTTATGACCCCACCCCTGTATTTTAATGTTGTTATATATTAAACTGTAAGATTATCAGATCAGTTCTAGCCCAGACATTTATTTATTTATTCATGTGATTAAGTATATGTGGTGAAATTGAAAGTTATATATACTCCTTAATAGGACTGTCCAATGAAGTAAAAGATTTCCATTTTTAAATAATTTATAATTAATATATAAATTATCAAGTATAAAATAATATTTCTTTTACTAATATCTATCCAAGTTATCAAAGTAAAATATAACTTTAAAGTATAATCTTTAATGTGACTTTCTTTTTTCCCCCCATAAATACATGTACAAAATAACCAAGATAACTTATCTTATGATTTTCTAAATAAAATATACAGTACTATAATACAATGTCAAATAAATATGTCAAGAATGAAATATTACAATTTAAAAAAGAATTCACAAAATATTTAGATCACAGTTGTATGCATGATAATTATTCCTACTAAAATTCCAAGGGAGATGGATTCACCAATTGTTAATTATGTCATTCAAAGTTTGTGAATGGCTGATAAGAAAATGAGAACAATGACTATGGATTGTCCTAATCTGTTGATGAGACTTCAATGATATCTATGAAGCTTAAATCAAATTGGATTTGTTGTAAATTTGTTTGGAATATCATAAGAATTCCACTTTTTACACCATATTCCTTCAATAGTAGATTCTAGGTTGAACATCCAAAAAAGGATATCATGATTAGAGATGAGTCTTAGGTAATGAAACTATATCTTGAGATTTTGGGAAATCCAATTTAATTAAACTTTATATATATATCTTATTGTAATAATATCATTAATAATAAATATTTGGGCTGCTTACATGCAGCTTTAAAAACAGAGAATTGTATTTTAAAAATCAAAAAATCTATACATTAATGGTCATTAAGACCATCTTATTAGATTACAAAACTGAAACATTTTTCACAGTCAATATCAGCTGTCCAGAGATATCTTCTTAATAATATAAAACTAAACTATTATAGGAACTTCTTTTTGCACTAAGAGTATTAGCACTATCTTCAGTGAATTGAATATTTTTTATTATGCTGGAATAATTACCCATGTGACCACACAATCTTTTTAAAAATCAGTATGATAAATGTATTAACACTTTAATGGTAGCTGGTTAGATAAAAAAAAATTACTGGAGATTTAACAATCCTTTCCAGTTTTTCATCTCTAAGAATAGTTCACTTTAGTCTTTCCCAACTTTTGTAAGCCAATGGCCACTAGATAATAATGCTAAAACATTAATATCCTCATACAAGTTTCTGGATTATCAGTGGAGACTTTGAAAGTAATGCATACCACATTTGGTCGTCATTTTTTAAGCTTCTCTTTACATTACCAAACTAATAGTCAACTTTTCATGGTGCTAAGGACTAACAATAATTTTGAAAAAGCTCATAAATTCTGCTTAATGCTCAAATATATATATATATATATTTGTATAAATGAATAGTCAACCATAACCCTCTCAGGGTAAATATTTCTTCAATGTCCATTTACAGAAGCAATACACACAACAAAAAAGATATTACTTACATGGAGATAGTCAACTACTGATTAGTGACAGTTTTAATGTTTTTCCATCCTTGTTTAACCTACGTACAGGAATATGTAGATACCTATTTACTTATCATTAACTGGATGGATGACTAGTTAGGCTGGCTACTGCCTGGTTACTGGAAGAAATCATTAAGTTGGCTTGGAGTTTTCAAATTTGTAAAAAAAAAAAAAGTTAAGGGTTCATCAAAATTCAAGCCCTGGATCAGTGACATGCCAGTGAATATACTAATTCCTATAAACATAAACTTTATATATATATATATATATTGTATACTGTCATAATTGTGCAGACATATCTAACCTTTTAGAGCAAATTTGTTTCAACAATTAGCAACAATGGAATTTCCTATTTTTCTGATATACTAATTAATATTTCTGTTACTATATTGATAATTTGCCAAGACTTTAATTGTAACCAAATGTACATGTTTGGTATAAGGCTTCCTTTTTCTTTTCTCCTTTTTATCTAATTTTCGTTTTTATAATTAAAAGTTTCTTGACTTTTAATTATTGAAAGAATTAAACCGCAACACACACAACAAACGCGTACGAGTTAAATAATGGCCTTATAATTACCACCAAAAGAGATAAAAATTAAGATTTTAAAAAAGAATACAAATTTCAATTTTTTTTCAATTCTATATCTGACAAATGTAGCTAACTACACATTCAATGTGAATTAAATATAAACCATATAACAAAAGTTAAAACAAAGATGTCAAGCGTTGGTGGCCTAGTGGTTAGCATAGCTAGCTGCCTTCCAAGCAGCTGGCCCGGGTTCTCTTCCCGGTCAACGCATTTGGCATATGAAAAAAAAAAAGTTAAAACAAAGATATGCAGATATTTAATTGGAATCTTTGTAAGTTGGTGTTTAAAGGTGTGTGTATATGTAAGTAAAAAGGAAGTAATCAAATAGCTGTGTTGCTCAGAAATTTATAAAAAAAAAAGTTTGAGCACTGGAAGTGACAAAATTGAATATGACCTATAAACCTTAGACTCTAGAGCAGTGGCTCACAATCTTCCTAATGCCACCACCCTTTAATACAGTTCCTTATGTTGTGGTGACTCCAACCTTTAATTTTGCTACTGTTATGAATCGAAAATAATGTTTTCCAGTGGTCTAAGTAACCCCTGTGAAAGGGTTGTTCGACCCTCAAAGGAGTTGCGATCCACAGGTTGAGAACCGCTGCTCTAGAATGTATTACATTCACTGTTGCATCAAACATAAAGAGCTCTATGTATGTGCATGAGTGTGTAAATGAAATTTGTTTATCTCATCCTATAGTGATTTATTACATTCGCCTGGGCGATTGCTCGAAATTTTTCTCAGGTATGGAAGGATAGTCGAAGCAAGATTTTAAATTTTTTCAAGTAACTGGCAGTTTGGCAATTATGCTAAAACATCAAATATTGATTATCAAATAGGTATCTAGTTATTTTTAGCTATACTACTAATAAAACATCATAATTTTCTATCCTCACACAGCTTTTAATCTGTGTAATCAAAAATGTTCATATGTTTTGTTGCTAACTACTATTCCAGATAAAGAATACAAAGGATATACAGTTAATCTGAACTAAGGTCAATAAGATATATAGATACTGGGTTATTATCAGATTTATAATTACTATATATATAAAAAAAAACTAGTTGCAATCCCAAAACCTTAAGAATTTTTATAATTTCAAACTGTTAATTTAAAAACATAAAAGGAATTAAAGGAAGTTTCTGAATGGATAAATCCATTAAATCCAGGTTCTTTACCACTAAAGGTTAAACAACTCGTATGAATGGAGATATAGTAACATTTCCATTTAGTGTCCAGTAATTATCCAAATTTATACTATAAGGCTCTGAACAGAAAAACTTGTCCATAGCATACAGAACAAATTCCCAACGTAAAAATATGGAGATCATTTGACTATTAAAAAAAACACAATCATAATATTTTACAATCTACTGGTATCATAATATTTTAATGCTAAGTACAAAAACTACTTAAATATGATGAAAGCCACAATGACACAGTTAATACATCTACTAGATATGTTTTAAGTGATATATTTTGCAGTCATGTTTTCAAGAGATCAAGCATTTGGATGTTTGACTGACAAAATGGGGGCAGAATATAGCAGTTTTATCCAGTTGGCCAGACTATTTTTCTCTCAATCTTGAGATGTTGAAAACAAATTCAGGGATCCTTCTCTTGAGTTAGCCAATCTTACTATTGAGTAAGTAGTCATAATAGTAATGTAATTAATCAAACATAAATTCATCACTGTACTTTTCTAAAGTCATATATATATATATATTGAGATGGTCTACACGTTGACTGGTTTTTAATATATATATATATACTTGAATATATAAAATTATTCTTCACTGTGGCATGTAAGCATAATAATTTTTAATTTTCATATATGATAAAATTTCTTATAAAGACTATGCTGTAGTACAAATATTATAATGCTAGAAGAAATTATAAACCAATAGCTGACTATCATTGATGATAAAGAAGCATTGCTGCTTGAACATGTCGATAAAATTTGTCTATTCATATTTAAATCTACTTCTTTGCAATGGCTTCTTGTATTTTTTATATATTCCTCAGCCAGATATCAGGAGAAATTGCTTCATTAAAAATATTTACAAATGACTAGATATAGTTTGACTCTTACCACCCAAGACTTGTCTCAAATCAGGCTTTCCTTTTTTGGACACCCAACCAGGAATCTCCAATTGAAGAGTTGTGATGTGAAGAAAAAATGTGGGTTTTCTATGAGATTCATGTGATCTATGACTCTTATTTTGACTATTTATAGTCACTACCTTAAGTCTTATGCGATGTTATATTGCTAAGACTACTAATATATGGTATGGCTGAAGATCTCTCAGCCCCATATAGCTATTTGAGTTGGATAGCTGGGTTTGAAGACATGTAGGTATCTGAAAATTTCAGATTTTCCGCTCAATAGATAACTTTTAAATTTCTTTACTGTCTGGATATGATATTCCTAGATGCAACAGAAGTCGTATCCACATATTCAGGATAATTCATGATCTTTGCACTCATTTGTTTCCTAAATGGAATGTAACATATATTGATCTATGTCAATGCAGACAAATGCAAACAAACTATAATGTTTTAAAAGTTTCTGATGAATTATCTTAACAAAAAGAAAAGCAGACATATTAGAAGTATCTTAATAGTCTGCTATAATTTGTTAACATAATTCATCGGAAACTTTTAAAACTGTAATGTCTTTTGGATCTATGGCTACAGTCATAGAATTGAAGGATTTAATAAAGCTACTAGTGAATGTATCTCCTGATTGGAATCTCTACAGGTTTCCTTTATGATATTTTGTTAATAGTTAAGCTGCCTTCAAAAAAAAAAAATAGGGAAATAAATTATAGAATAAGCCTTATTACTGATTATAACTTTATAATAATTTTACACTATATTTGTTAATGAAAATTACTGTTGTGTTGGTTAAACAATATTAAAAAGAGGTTTTATAATCGCTAAACCAGCTTTATAGAAGAAAAATTTCATGGTAACATTTTTATTTTGCATAAAACAAAATTTTTTCTTACAATTAAGTTTAACACATTTTGTAAATTGAATTATATAATTTTAATTATGTGAGTCCCATCATCCCATCAATACTTAAAAGTTAACTAACAGAATATCAGCAATCTGTTGTCATGGCAACACTCAGATAATAATTAAAAGGATTGCCTTCAGATTGCTGATATTCTATTGGTTATTTTTAAGCACTGGCTGGGTCATATGATTTGCATATGACAACAAATTATTTATGTACACTTATGTCTATTGAATTTTAATTTATATATGTTAATATAAGTTATTGTTTCGGTTTCACAATAAATTTAAAAATATTTTAAGAGAACAAAATAATATAGTTCCCCAGTCCATATTCCATTGCATTTGATTCCAAGCTTTTGAATAGATCAACAAATAATAGCAATTCTATGTTGTATTTTAAATATATAGAGAGATATTGGTGATATAATTTAATTTTTAAGACACCAACAGAAATAATTTAAAAATGAGAGAAAAAATCATGAAAAAGCAGTGTAATCATGTCAAATGCACACGATTTCAAATAAGTTAATTGAAAAATAAATGATGACTCCTCATACATGTGATGATGCATATAAAATTTATGAATTCAAATTTACAAATGCTTAATGTTTTAAAATATTTTTTCAAACTATGGTTTGCAAATGAGGTATTATAAAAACTAGTTCCTTCAAACTATTTTGCTATAAAATGCTGCGCATAAACACCAAAAAAATTCAAAAGTATAAAAATTATATTGATAAAAAAAAAAGAGGTTAAATAATAAAAAATGAAAGGAAATGAAAAAGATAACAGAATGACCATTCCCGTACATAACTAATATCTGTTTAACTGGCCTTCTACAGGAAATGTCAAATTTGTTGTCTTTTGTCCAAAGGCAATAATAATAATAATTAGCAAAAAATCACTTCTATAATTCTAATTGCACTATCATTGAGAATACTTACTGAGAACATAATGTTTACAAAGTAAATGAAAAAAATGAGAGAAATTAGAACTATATGGAATGTTTACAAAGTAAATATAGAAAGAGAAAAATTACAATTAATATGATGTAATGTTTAAAAAGTAGATATAAAAATGTGAAAAATTGCAACTATGTGATGCAAATTAATAAAGAAGAAAATTTGTAATTTGTTTTTTTTTTTTAAAAAAAAGAGAAAATCTCATAAAATAATACATATATAATAAACACAATATTAATATTAACTGTAAACAATCTTGAAACAAGCCAACATAAAAAAAAAACAACTGAGAACTTATACAAATTAGAGGATAATAGCATGTAATAAATAAACAAAGTATTCACCAATATTATGATCACTTGACATTGAGAACAAGACATCACACGTTCAGTCCAACATATACAAGAAGCTGAGTCATAGAATAAAGAAATCTTATATAAATAATAAATAGGCAACAAACAATATGCATTCCAATTTCATAATCGAGTTTCTAATTAACTGGATTTTGTAGAATGACTATTTGAATTATGAAAATAATAGCCATAAATTGAAAATAAAAGTCTGAAAGCACTGGCCAAATTTCTACATGAATTCCATTGTTGATGTAAAATAGAAATCGGTATTGCAGAATTCAGATAATCACAGGAGGGTTTGGTTTTTAAAGAAATTTATTATTTAAAACAAAAAGTGCTACATCAAATAATAATAATAATAATTATTCAGGGGTTCATATAAAGTTCACCACTCCATAACCATACTATAGAACATTCAATATATATATATATAGAAGACAATCATTTATTTATAAGTAAAAACATATTTTTTTTAATGGTGATGAGAACAGAATTAGAAACTAAAATAAAAAGCAAAATAAGAATGTATTAAGGTTACAATTATCAAATATAATCATAAAAAGACAATTTTTTTTTTTTTAGAAAATATTAACAAAGGAAGACATAAGTAAAAATAATAATAAAAAAAACTTTCTTAAATAAAATTTTAATTATGTTATTCAACATATCAGTGAAAAAATTTCTGTCAATATGGATGTTTATTTTATTTCTAACCACAACGAAACAAATTGAAATTACTTTACTTTTGAAATATAGTCAGCAAATTGTCACCAAACAAAAAATGTAACCATTTCATTATTGAAAACCCAGTTTGAATGTTGTCATTTAAATGCAAGTATTTCAGTGAAGAGGCATTGTGTTCTGCGCCATATGTAAGTTAAAATGCAAAACTATAAAACATTTATATTTATTCATCAAAGATGGGATGGTTACGTTTTTTCAGCAATGCCTTCTGTGAATAAATATAATCTAATTTTCAACTAATACGGCTCAAAAGGATATCCTTCTGGGTCATGCTGCTTGAAGTTCACATTTTTTATTTATACACATTGTGCTGCTGAAAAAAGTATAGCATTTAGTAGTGGTGATTTTTTTTTTCTCATGTGTCATAGCATCAGCCGGGAAGCGAACCCACTAACCCGGGACAACTGCTTGTAAAGCAGTGGTTGCTGACCTCTCGACCACCAATGTTTAACAAGTAGTGGTGATTTGAACATTTTACTTCGTATATTATTAAAAAAAAGTACTAACTTGTTTAGCATTTAGTAATGGCGATTTGGACATTTTACGAAGTATATTATTAAAAAAAAAAACTAACTTGTTTGTAAATATAAAGTAAGTACATAAAATATAATAAACATATTATAACTGTAATGATTTTTTAAAATTAATTTTAAATATTTTATGACCATTTTAAAATCATGTTGAATAAGACCGATAATCTTGTTAAATCTTATTCATTAAATTAAAAAGCACATACAAAAAGAAAATTAACATAAGATGCATATTCTAAACTCTTGGCTCATTTTATTGTATTATCAATCTTATATATATAAATAATTACTTGAAGTAAAATTTTGATTTCTTTTTTCTTTTTGGCCTATGTGGTACATGTTTAAATCAATGGTCTGACATTATAAATATTTTTTTTTTAAAAATGTAGACTAAAATAAATAAAAATAGATTATTAGATTTAAGGTACAGTTGATTATATTGTTTTAATAATGCAATTGAATTAAGGGAGGGGAGGTTCCTCCAAGATTTAATTTCCCTCTTTACTTTGTCAAAATGTTTATATTTACAATGACAGACATTTTTTGACTTATGGAATTATCATTTCTATTGTTACAAATAAAAGTTAGTTAAGTAAATTGTATTTTCAATAATATATTAATTGCATTTCATTTCTGTATAGATTATGATTTGTTTTTAATTATGCAATGAACAAAATTGATATTTTCTTACCAAAGATTATTTATTATTTTTCCAAGATTAAGATTTGTGGTAAAAACCTATGCGGATAAAGAATAAACATATAATATTAGCAACATTTATGTTCTTTATTACTTTTTACAATGCTTTTTTACAACCCACTATTGATGGTTTCAATTGCTACAACAACCTTCTTAAGAACTTCCGCTTATATTTCAAAATTTGGGAATATGAAAAAGTTCTGAAGAAGATCACTGGGGTGATCGAAACCATTAATAGTTAGTTATAATAATAAAGAACATAAATAATATTAATATTATATGAATTTGGCAATGCATTAAAAAAGATAAAGTTATAATACTTCATAAAAATAATAATAACGTGGAAGAAAAAGTAATTTAAAGTGATCAATTAATAACTTCACGCTCTTCATTTCAAACACTTCAGATTTGCCCATACATATATGGTTGGGTCAAAAATATAGGTGGATTCATTCTATATTTTCTTAAAGACTTTATCTTGGGTTTGAAAAAGTGGGAGTATTCATTTATATAGTGACATCTGCAAAGCGCATGTGTATCAGCTTATTGGTTTATTAATATTATAGAGAGTAAGCTTGTGGTTTTAAGACCTGTAGAGGTCCCTACTATCGCATTTTATACACATGTGCTTGAGGCTACAGCCTTAATGAATATTATTTAAAATAAATATTAGTAAATTAAATTTTCAACATATTTTAATTGCATTTTATTACTTTATATGATATGAATTAAATGACATTTTTAGTTTTTTATTTCCATTTTTTTCTTCGAGAATACACTATATAATATTTATGACAAAAGCCTTCTTTGCAATAAATGTCAACAAAGTTTAATAATTCTATAAACTGATTTAAAGAATATTAATTAAAATTAGGCAAGTAAATTGTATTTTCTAACTATTCAAATTGCATTATATTTTATATAGCATCAAAGATTCTTTGTAATTATATAATAAATCAACATTGTACTTAGGTTTTTCTTGATGTATATTTCATCATTTTATCTTATGAAGTTACTACTATTTTCACAATGACAACATTATAGGAGATCAGTGGTCTTATAAAATGGGTGTGATTAGAAAAATAGCCATCATACTTTCTTGTTTAATGAAATAATGGTTACAAGTTGATAATCATTACAATAAACTTGTAACTAAATGATAGCGCAAATTAAATCCATTTCCAGTACTAACTTATCTAGTATCTATCTTTTGGTCTTCACCAGTAAGGAGGATGGACAGAAAGTCTTGGATCAGTCTTCCTTTTACTCTTTTTTTTTTAACTGATTAACTACCAGTCTAAAACTCAAAAATAAAAATCCAGATATCATTGGAAAATAGTTCAGATATACTAAATAGAATAACATTGGATACAGATTTAATTATCACAACCTTTCAGTGTTCATTAATCATTTAATAACTTTCAATTAGATGGCATGGCCAGAGCAGAATAGACATGACAGTCCACTTTTGAAAAGGATTGTGTAAACTGGGGGTCAAGTGATGCATTTTGGTTTTATGTATATTCAAATACACAAAAAAAACAATACAATCATATTTGCAAATAGCCCTAAAAATCTGTTATAAAAGATTTTAACATATATTAATAAAAATGTTATTATACTATTATCAATCAATACTATTAATGGGAATGCCACTCAAATATTTAAGAGTTTGAAAATTTATTTATTGGAATGGGGGGGAGGGGTATACAAGGCTTTTTTTTAATTATAGGTGTCACTTTCACAATATTTTTCTGCTTTTAAAGTAAAAACATTTACTTTAATATGACATTACTTATTAAACTGCAAACTAATTATTAACTTCATAGTGTGTTTTGTTTTTAAACTTTCATATATTTGCAGATATATTAAGTAAACTGTATAATATATATGTGGAATGAGGCTCAAACTGATTAAAGAATAACTGTATAAAACCTATAAGCAGTACTGAATAAGATTATTTCCTGTTGTGATGTAGGATATAACAGATGGATCATCTATTTAGGGCTAAGAGAGGGGCTAAGTACATTTATGATATGAAAAAAGTTCATGATTCATTTGGCCCTAAGTCAAATCTTGGATCATAGTCATGTCAGAAGAATGCTTAATAATTGGAGTAATATTAAAGTGTTTATTGAGAATCATTATAAGAGATATGTATAATCCTGCAATTTTATATAATGTATGTGAACAAGCACATTTATTTCTATTGGTAAAGCCAGCAACTAACTGTGCAGAAGATATTAAACCAATGTATTACAGCTTAATAGTACAACATTATTCTGAAGAGCAAACAAATTCTGTATCAATTCTCAGTTGAGTGTAATCTATAAAAAAAAAAAAATCTCACTTTAGTTATAACAACAGATTTGTTCTGCTCAAACTGATATTTAGCTAGTTGAACTTCTTGCTATCTGCTGATTATCACATGATCATTCTTTATGTTTACACAAACTGTTAAAACAATAGCATCCCCCCCCCAATAATGCCACAGTGCAAGCTTTAGTAACCAATAAATGCTAGCTGAGAGTGCCTCATAATCCCAATCCAGTGCACTGCTCCCATATCCAAGACTCCTTACTAATGAAGGCTGTAAGTGAGAAACTAGTCTAGGAATACTGGATGGTGAAGCACTGGATGAAAAATTATAAAGCAATGTCATCTAGAACCTACTGATTACTAAAGCTTGCACTAGATGGCACTATTATGGAGGAAACTTTTTGCTATTTTTTGAACAATTAATAATACAATTACATCCAAAAATAGTTTTCAACACCCTATTCTAGATGTACTCTACTGTAAGCTGGGTATCCACTGGATAACAGATGTTGTTATAAAATCTCATTGCCAGATTGGTTACAATTCAGAGCTGGAATTAATGTACTTATGCACCTAGCAGCTACATTTGACTCCTTTATACTATTTAGAGTCAATATACTGGAATTAAAAAAATATATATAGCCCTGACGTTGAGCCAGTATCCATCTATTTTAGAGACCACCATTTTATGGAGGAAGGAATTTTATAACTATATAATCTGGTGTTCATTAATTATTCAAGCTACAGTGCATGATTCTAGAATAGGCTGAACATAACCGCTCTTGGAAACATAGGAAAGAGCAAGCCAACACTGACAGTAATTTACCACATCATACTTCACATAAAGACTATCTCCAATATTATCATTTCTCTAAAGAATGCTGACGAAATTAGGCAAGCATTACAGGCGGAGTTAAGACTGCAGTAAGTGAAAGCTTTTGCGATTTCAATTCGTTTTTTGGTTAAAAATAATAGCTAAATGTCCATTCATTCACTGACTAATAATTTGATTACAGACTAGATTTGCTGGGGCTAGCTATTTAAAAAAAATATTGAGGTTGCTTGGAAGTCTTCGCTATCTAATTTTCAACATCCTCCCCGATTCACTGAATGGCATTAACAGACAAATGTACTAATTACTAAATCATAGCTCTTATATATGTAAATACTGAAAGGTTTTTAAAGATTAAATAAGGGACATTTTCGGATCACTAGCTACTACATTATCATACAATTAGATATGCATTAAAAAATGTGCTTTTGTCGTCCGTAACGTTCAGCAAATAAGGAAAATAATTTTGTATAAACATAGCGATTTTAAATTAATTAAGAGTAACACATTTAGTGGAAAATAAGAAGAGAAAAGATTACGTGAATAAAATTAATAGATCAGTAAACAATTTAATTTTAGAAAGCCAGTATAGGTATCATTCTTTGAACAAAATTCATGTATTCATGTTGCCAAATCATTCAATTACTAATTGACAAGTAAAATTTAAATCATTGACACGCAATAAAAAATATCCGTAGGGAATTAAAAATAAAAGACTACAATAATATAAAACGAGAGAAAAACAATTGTGATTTAAAATTTTGAACAATACTAAAGCATATATGTAATATAAATAAAATGTCCGTTAATTAAAGCATATAGGTGTATATTAATAAATGGAGATGCGTGCGCACAGGATTAAATAAGATTTTTATTTTTATGTAGAAACAATATCTATCAATGTTAAATAATGAGAAAACAAAAATCTCCCACGGCTCTATATATCCTGGAAAGGGGGATGGCGCATCTCACATTTTTCTATCTGGTTTCTTTCTCAACTAATATCCAGAATTAATTTTTAATATCTGATAAAATCTCTAGCTATATATTTTACATTAATTATAATTGGTTTCTTTTTCCCTCAAATTTTATTCCTATCTAATCTTTTTATTTTTCCTCCTCTTTTTTCCCTGTCTCCTTTACAGATACATCTTAAACATTTTATGCCATGCCATTTATATTGAGATGCTACGATAAATTATATTACTTACGAGAGTGGGAATCAATAGAAAACTATCACAGGCGATAATCATACGCTAGCATTTGTTATGAAAAAATAATAATTGAATGATTATTCGCTCAGGGTCATGTGATGTTTGACAAAAGTAATAATAGGTGAATTTCGATTGAGGAATATTTAATTCTCAAGTCATCATTAACTTGCGTAAGACTTGGTATTTGGTCACAGTGTTTGATCGATTAATTAATCTAGTTCAAGAAAAAAAAACATCTGTCTCAAGCATAGCACTATATATATTTCAAAATAAGACTTCATCTTCAATAAAATTCTAGTGCAGTAAACGAGTGGAAAAGTCACTGAAACTCATAGCAATGTATATTCTATGAACATCATAGAAACTTCCAAGCAACTGTCATGTAGTTATTTTATTTTCTAATTTGATTAAGAACAAGGGGAATTTATCTATTTCCTCATATTTATTAAATTCCTTCATTAATGTATCTTTTTAATCTATTATTTTATTTCAACACATTTGCACATTGTTAATCTTATGTCCAAAGCTCATTCATTCTATCCATCTTCTGCCTAGCCACATTTCAAATGCTTATTTCACAAGTAGTAGCTGTTACTTTAATCTCATCAGTCCACAACTTCTTTTCCACCAAAAATTAGAAGTTAAACAAACTTTCTAAATATAGTCCATTTATTGCCAATTACAATGTTTAACTTCAAACACAGCCTCATGATTAACTTTCCTAATTTTTACATTTGTGTACATAAATTTTCAGCTCATTCTTAATAGATATTTACTGCTATTCACTCTTTGTGATCTGACTATAACTGCTTTATTAACAGTAACAGAATCCTTCCATTTAAATTTAATTCTCTTTTTAAAATTAAATCATTTAATATTTCTTATATATAAATGAAGTAGTTTTTGGGTTAAACTACATGTTTCGGTCACTTGAGATTGAGTAGAAGACGAAAAATCCTGAGTTCAAATCTGTCTAATTACAAGTCTAAGTTGAATTTTAAAGTTAAAAACATGATTTTGTTGCTTAATGCAGATTTGTTAATTTTAGAATTGGAGTTCAAATAAATTTTATTTCATTCTAAATACTATTTTACTAGCAATGACAAAATAAGAAAGACTATTATTTTGATTATTATATTTTATTACTTTTTTTCTATATTTGCAAAGTTGAATTTCTATGAAATAATTTTAAAATTATAATGAAAAATAAGTTAATTCATTAAAACAAAAAGTTGGAAGTGTAACCAAATGATTGCTAAGGTGTTAATGAAAATTAGCGGGAAATGTTTAAATACTGTGATTAATAAACAATTGAATAGATTATAAATAATTGAATATAGACAAGTTTCTACTCACAATATTTAGTATATTAAAAGGTGATAGTATTAAATGATAAAATGAGCTTGACATTATAAGCCTTTGTTCATTTATCATATAAAAATAAGCTAATTTAAAGAAGGCCATTTGATTATTGATGTTAAAAATGGATAAAAACAGTCTCTATATTGTGTAAGAGCAGTGTAGTGAAAATTACACTCATTATTGGATAATGTCTAGTCTAATGAATGACGAATAAAAATTTATTAATATTCTTACATTAAATGGTTTGTTTCAAAGTTGTGAGAGCAGCAAATTTGACACATATCAATTAAATTGTAGTAATATGCCATTGATATATATTGAACAATGATAAAGATACTTATAAAAGACTGATATGGGCAAACTGATGAGAGCTGGTTAAGCATGAAATGTGCATCTTGAAGAGCATACATCTTTTTCACATATCTTTGGTTATATGTTCATGATTACAACCCATCACAAGGTGTTAAAAAGAATAGAAACCAGCCTTAACTTGCATGAGAGCAGTGTAGTGATTACACTACAGAAATAGTATTCATTATTGGATATTCTCTAGTCTAATGAATGACTAATAAAAATTATTCATACCCGATATAACTTCTTTTATATTTATTAGCTCATTACTAACTAACTACACTATTGTAATTTCTAAAATACATTGGCAAAAATATAACAAAAGCTGGCAATTGTTTACAAGTTCATTTAAATGATTCTTTAAAAAATCTTGCCTGTGAATAGATTTCTATCTGCACTATGTATGCAGGTTTAAGGTAGATGGATATAACTAGGCATTAAGCTAGTATAATCAAGCAACAATAATCTTCAATAGAAGTAATCTTGTTGCAGTGTTGGAAATCAATGGATTTTTAATTTTTTTTGCTTTTTATAAAAAGCTTATATATCAACGTTTTTTTTTTTAATGTGTTAATAACCAGACTAAAAACAATCGTATTCACCTATCTTTTAAGTTTCATTCCCTTTTCCAAATTCAATATTAGAATATTGAAAATAAATACAGGTTAGTAAAACACAAAATATAATTCATGGAAATTTTAAATTTAATAAAATGTAAGATTTTCTCCATCAACTTTGAAAAAGTGCTCCAAAATAAATATGAAAACAAGAGTAGCAGGCTTGGACTTTTTAAGAAATTGTATTAATTGCAAGATATTGAAAACGCTATAGCATAATTTTAATGGTTATCAATTTTTATTAGCAGATATGATTTTAAAATGAGTATTTAATTTTAAGTTCTCAAAAAAAGCTTTTAATAAAAATGTCCATTATGTAATTAACCTATTCATTCAGTATACAGAATGTTTACTATAATAAGTAGAGGGATCAGAACTTAGGATTTTCAGTCTATATTCATCCCCCATCTCAACTGGTACATATGACCACCCACAAGTGAAAAAGGTAAGTGATCCCCAATATATGTATTTCATGCAGAATCAGCACTCATCAGTTGGACCAAAATCATCATCTCCCATACATATATAGACAATCAGCACTCTGCTTATATTAAGATAATATTTCATTAAACTTTAATGGATAGATTTCAATCTTCTCATCTCCTCCAACAATTACCTATTTCAATTAGTCATACCCATATAGACATTATGTCAATCTAACATTTCATATTATCAGACCATTATGTATCCATTCATATTAGTAGGAGAGGGATGGGATGGTCTTACACCATGATGTAACCTATTTGAGATGGAGTGGAGAATGAATACAGACTAAAATTCTAAGTTCAAATCCCTCTATTTATTATAGTAAACATTCGATATACTGAATGAATAGGTTAATTACATATTGCCTTGGAAATAAGTTACATCATAGTAGAAGTCCAGCCCAATCCCTAATCTATTAATATAAATGGATACATAAATGGTCCAATAATATGAAGGGTTAGGCTGACATAATGTCATCATGAGTATAACTACAATACCAAATCCCCCAAAGACTTAAGTCTGTTTTTCAATGAAATGGATAGTTAAATAGTTGGAATGGTGAGAAAATTGAAGCCTGTCCATTAAAGTTTAAGAAATTGCTATCTTAATATAAACTGAGCACTGTGGGAGATTATGATCCGACACAATTGATGAGTGCTGGTTCTTCACAAAATATGTATATTGGGAATCATTTATTTGTGAATGTGTGTGGTCATGTGTACAAGTTGTTTGAGATGAAGTGAAGCATGAATATAGTAGATTGAAAATCCTAAGTTCAAATACCTGTATTTAATAAAATGTCCATGTGGAAGAGGAAAACCATTTTTGTATCATGTTTTTTCATGGACTGGAATAGAGCTACTTTCAAGCCGCCGCTTTTATCTAGCGCTACTAATAAAAAAATTTAAAAACTGAAGTGAAAAATACTGTCACAAAGGGAAAACTTAATAATGAAGAAACTACCATAACAGTATGTAGTGAACTTTTTTTTTATAAATTGGACACTTAAATTAAATTTAAAATATTTCTTTCTTTCATATATTTATATATACTTAAGCTGAATAAAAAAACTTAAAAGATATTTGCAAGCCTATGATGTGATGTATTTAGCTTCTCCTTAAATGAAGTCAAGAATATCTCAGCAATTATGCCCAGATAAACCTGTTAGCCATTTTATTCTCCATTCCCTACTCTTAAGTCTTCCCATATTCTGCCCCATCCCATTTCCACAACATAATCTTTGTCAACTCTATGGCCTTTATATCTAAATCCCCCTTATCTCTCCGCAAACGCAACATAAAAACGAATAACTCACTTTCTGTATAGTCACTTTGTTCATGTCTATTCTCCCATAACTTCATTATCTGTACCCTTTCTGCTTTCAAGCATTTACATTCAATCAACAGGTGCCTAATATTTTCTATATCTTTCTTACACAATTTGCACACTAAATTATCCATGGTTTTCCATTTACATGTATATTCTCTTGTTGCTAAAGATCCCGTTCGAACCTTAAATAATAAACTACTTTCCTTACTATTATCATAAATTAACTCGCATCCAATATTCCGTTTACTTCTATATATATTTAAACTCTTCTTACCCTCCATACTAGTTCTCCATCTCTCCAACTCCCTATTTTTTATTAATGCTTCTATTCTTTTATCCCATTCCTTACCACTATAACACTCAACAATCCTCCTAACACAATCATCCCACCTTTTATAAAAGTATACTGATATAAATTCTTTATCCAAATCTTTCGCATACCGCATTACCTTTCTCACCCATCTTGTTACCTGCCCTTTACTCATAACCCAATTGAACACTATTTTTGCTATTCTTTTACTATCCATAAACTGCAACCTACCAAACATTTTCATTTACTTTTTGCATCTTTCATATAAAAACTAGACAATCCCATTTCTCCTTGAATTGCCTCCTTTGCTGTCCACATCTCTGCATCTAATGCATGTCTTCCTACTTCCCTTTGTACTTTCTCTAAATAATCTAAAACCCTTTTATTAACACATAATGCATCATTACCATATGTTAACCCTGCTACTACAACTCCCTTCCATACTATTCTAGAAACACCATATCTATTATATGAAAATACTGTTAGTTTCTTTACCAAACCATTTCTTTTCTTTGCTTCATTTACCAATTTTTTCTCCCATTCATCCAAGCAATTTTCCTGATTACATAAGATGATTCCCAAATACCTATATCTATCCACCACACTTAACTTTATATCCCCCAATAAAAATTCTACATCTTCTCTTTCCCCAGTATTAACCAACATTATATGTGATTTTTCTTCACTAAATTTAATCCCCATCTCTTTACCCACCCTTGCACATGTCCTCAACATAATTTCCAATCTTCTCTTCTTTCTGCACACAAAAAGATATCATCTGCAAAAAAAAAAAAAAAGACCCGACAAAATATATACTCTCTTGCCACCTATTAATGATATCTCTACCCCACTTCCTAGTCTTTCTATTGCTTTCTCCATTTCACTCAAGAACAACAAAAACAAAATAGGTGACAGAGGGCATCCTTGCCTTAATCCCACCCCATTTTTAACTTTAACTGATTCCATATCCCCTAACTGGTAAGTATAATAATTATTTTCATATAATTTCTTAATAATATTTACTAAAGCTTCATCCATTCCCAAATTGGCTAACCTTACCCATAATCTATTTCTATTTACTCTATCATATGCTTTCTCTATATCTATAAAACTCATATATAATGATCTACCTGAATTCCTACTCATCTCCATAAGTTGTATAACTACAAACAATCTATCTCCTATACACCTATCTGACCTAAAACCTCCTTGCATTTCCCCCACTACATTATTCTCTTCCATCCATTTTACAACTCTTCCAGCTACCATATATGAGAAAACTTTATGTGATGTGATGTGATGTATTTTGGCTTCTCCTTAAACGAAGTCAAGAATATCTCAGCAATTATGCCCAGATAAACCTGTTAGCCACTTTATTTTACATTCCCCATTCTAAATTTACCCATAATCTGCTCTATCCCATTTCCACAACATAATTTTTGTCAACTCTATAACCTTTATATCTAAATCCCCCTTATCTTTTCCCAAACCCAGCATAAAAACCAATAATTCACTTTTCTGTATAATCACTCTTTTCATATTTATTTTTCCACAACTTCATTATATGTACCCTTTCTGTTTTCAAACATTTACATTCAATTAACAAATGCCTAATATTTTCAATTCCTTCCTTACATAATTTACAAAATAAATCACCCATATTTTTCCATTTACATGTATATTCTTTTGTAGCTAAAGATCCCATTCAAGCCTTAAACAATAAACTACTTTCCTTACTATTATCATATATTAACTCACATCTAATATTCTGTTTATTTCTATATATATTTAAACTCTTTTTACTCTCCATACTATTTCTCCATCTCTCTAACTCCCTAGTCTTTATTACTAAATTTATTCTTTTATCCCATTCCTTACTACTATAACACTCAATAATCCTCTTAACACAATCATCCCATCTTTTGTACAAATATACTGATATAAATTCTTTATCCAAATCTTTTGCATACCACATTACATTTCTCACCCATCTTGTTACCTGCCCTTTACTCATAACCCAATTAAATACTATTTTAGCTATTCTTTTATTATCCATAAACTGCAATCTACCTAACATTTTCATTTTACATTTTGCATCTCTCATATGAAAACTTGACCATCCCATTTCTCCTTGAATTGCCTCCCTTGCTGTCCATACTTCTGCATCCAATGCATGTCTTCCTACTTCCCTTTGAGCTTTTTCTAAATAATCTAATATCTTTTTACTAACATATAATGCATCATTACCATATGTTAACCCTGCTACTGCAACTCCTTTCCATATAATTCTAGCTACATCATAATTATTATATGAAAATACTGTTAATTTCTTTATCAATCCCTTTCTTTTCTTTGCTTCATTTATCAATTTTTTCTCCCATTCATCCAAATAATTTTTCTGATTACTTAAAATAATTCCCAAATAACTATATCTATTCACCACACTTAACTTAATATCTCCCAATAAAAATTCTACATCTTCTCTTTCCTCAGTATTAACCATCATTATATTTGATTTTTCTTCACTAAATTTAATCCCCATCTCTTTACCCACCCTTGCACATGTCCTCAACATAACTTCCATATCTTCTCTTTTTTCTGCACACAAAAATATATCATCTGCAAAAAAAAGACCTGACAAAATATATACTCCCTTGCTACCTATTAACGGTATCTCTATCCCTCTTCCTAATCTTTCTATTGCTCTTTCTATTTAAAATGACAAATTAATCAGATCATTAACTGAAATTATATGCCTGCTAAAATTTTGTATAAACATTTTGTAATATCCCAATGATGGCATTTCAAAAGAGTTATGTTATTCTTCCAAAAAAGATTCTAAATTTACTCGAACATTTCCCATAGTATAAAAAAATTTGGAAATATTTCTACTTATGTAACAAATAATGTGGTTTGATTCACTCGAAAGGGTCCTTGATAGTCATACTATCATCTCACTATTATATCTCAAAATAATTATAACCACCAAATATATAACTGAAATCAATATTAACAAGATATATTCAGAATAGTATTTAACATTTTCAAAAGTTTTCTTCAAATATACGATTATTGCCAGACAATGTAATATATTATAGAAATGAATTATCTCATTGCATAACTGGAATCAAAACTGAATGTAAACTGTATGCCAATGAACATAAGAAGAATAAAAATATTGTTAATAATATAAAAAAAAATGTAAACAACAGAAAAAAAGCATGAAACATGCAAAACCATAATTTCAAAACAAAACACATTATTTTTATTAGTATCGTACTATCTTACCTTGTGATTGGTCCGCATATTGGACATGTGTAAATTTCCTTTTAAAAAATTATGGCAATCATGCTCGCAGAAAAGATTTCCGTTAATAAGGTTATACCTATCACCGGGCACAAGCTGATTGTGACATGATACACACGTAAAACACTTGACATGATAGACATAGTTCTGAGTACGCATAACAAGCTCACTGGGCGGTATGGACTGACCACACGAGCTGCAAGCGCCAGTATTTCCAAATAATCTGCAAAGAAAAATTAATAACATTGTACATCATTTGTATTATGTAATTAGATTTACCTATCTTTTAATTTACAAAGTCAAAAATAAGTGATTTTTTTTCTATTTAGGGAAAAAAAATATCGCAAATAATGTAAATAGGGGCAAAGATGGGAAAGGTTTAATTTAGACAAGTCTTAAATCATTTAGTAGAACTCTAGTTGACAAAAATAATATGTGAAATAGGTAATGTAGTATTAAATAAACCTCTATTGAGAAAGATATCTGTAATATACCTCACACAAAAAGCCAAACCAGTGATAGAGGTAAACATTATTCACTGGAGTAATTTAATGGCAAGGAGTAAATTTTTTTTAACAAATTTCATATTTTACTTTCTAACTAAACACAGTCCCTATTTACTGACCAATAATTAGATTTCCAGATGAAAGGCTATGTGCTCATTGCTCCCTTCCCCAAATTATTGCTTGGAAATCTATAGCTACATGAAACAAATCAAATTCTTCTTGGATAAGAATTTCAAATCATATGTATGCTCAACATTTTATATATAGAGTTCGTAAAATAAGTTCTTAACAAACTTTGAGAATATCCTCAATCCCAGACCAGTTTCTGCTTCTGGCATCATCAGTGAGGTGCCATGATATTCAGTATTAGATTAAAAATACTAGGACAAGCCCAGAACTTTATCTAATGTATAACTATTGAGTTGAAAATCTGAAATTGTAAGACCTCCATATATCTTCCAATCCAGCTATCTAACTCAAATAGCCATATGGTCCTGAACTAAGTTCAGATACCTCATATATTAATAGCTTTAGCAATATAAAATCACCAAAGCCTTAATAGCAAAAATAAAATGATAAAAAATCACTGATGATGCTAGAAGCAGAAATGGTCTGGGATTGAGGATATTCTCAAAGCTTATTAAGAGCTTATTTTGTGATCTCTATATATAATGTTTGTAAATACAAGTCATGTGACATCTGACTTGATTTTTTTATCATTGTATGCTCAACATATACGCCAACTATCACAATATAAATGAATTTGTTAATGCCCATAAGTAAATCTTAATATGTAGCGGAAAGTCTTGTAATATTTTTCTTATGATGTCTTTGGCTTAAGATTCAAAGTTTGGTCCCCAACCAATCAATCTAACCATGCAATATTGATCAGAATGTGGGTATTTGACTAATCTTCAAGAATATAGAAAAAGGCTCAGAATATCCTGGTAGCTCAGGTAAGTATCTAAGCTCTAACCATAAATGAACAATGAATGTAATGTCATGCCATTTTTTTTGTATAATAAAGAAGTTCTCATAGTTCTATGGACATTAACTCTTTTATCTTAAAATGTAAGCAAATACATATGGCAGTGTTTTCCAACCTGTGCTCCACAGAGCACTGGTGTTCCATAAGCATTTCAAAAGTAATCCACAATAAAGCCAGATTATTATTATAACAAACTATTTCATAATATTTCAATTTATATTGATGCAGTTATAAGTTGATTAGATTATAAAATATTTTAATTATATTTTTTAGTACTGCATCATATTGATTGTACATATGGCAACCCATAATATTGTGATGCCGATCTGGATGGCTCAGATCAGCATCATGTCCTAAGTCAATTTACATGTCAATAGGACAAGTATGTTTCTGACCTAATTGCTATGCTCTCACTAATAATTCTAATGCTGTTTGCTACTCCCTTCCCCTGCAAATGGAAGAATGAAGGAAGGCTAGCTATTTAGCTACCACTATAATTTGGTGTTTGTCGTTTTCAAATGGAAGTGTATCTGTGTAATTGTAACACAGTTAAAATTCTATTGACAGCATTTCATTAACAAACAATTGTAAGTAAATTAAATATATATGTAATTATAATTGATAATAAATTTTATACCTTTAGAAATGGATAGATTTATCATTAGGAAAAATTATTATGATACAAGTTCAAGTGATGATGATGAGAATGAACAACCAGCCAGTTTAAATTAAAGCCCCTTGTTCAATCAAATGTAAAATTAATCATCAGTATATGGGTGAATATATGGATTACAGTTTTATATGGACAGGCAATAAAGATTATCCAATATCACTGTGTTATATATGCAGACTAAACTTGCTAAGAGTGCAATGGTTCCTGCAAAACTGAAACATTTTACAATTAGTGTTTTTTTGATGAAGATTTGTGATGATGGTGTTTTAGTTGCAGTTTATTTAAATATTCCAAATACATTCAACTGTTAGTAAAAGTACACAGGTCAGTATATGCACCAAGCATAAAAATCTTATACAAAAGGAAAAGATTTTTTTGAGAGACTTTTAAATATGGAAAACAAACAAGCAATGTATTTCAAAAAAATTGTGAAATTATCAGATAAAAATACAAAATAGAAAAATTAGTAGCTATAAAACAAAAACCCCATGTTGTAACCAAGTCATTAATTTTAACAGCATGTTGTGAATTCATCAATAATATGTCTGGGGAAGAAGAAAAAAAAAGGAGTAATGAATAATTGATATGGCATGTGGCATTGAAGGCAGGCAGGCTTGTAACTAAACTTCACAATACATACTTACTCTTCAAATTGACAAATCAACTGATATCAATGGAAAAGCCATTTTACTTGGATTCATTAGATTTGTTAAAGAAAATAGAAGCCACTTATAATCATAAATTTAATGTGTCAGAGGAAGAGGAGCTTATCATCTGACTGCATTTTGAAAATTAAACATGTTGAAACCAGTCTTTTTTTTTTTCATATGTCATAGCATCGGCTGGGACGCGAACCCACAACCGTCTGCAACCAACTACTTGCTTGCAAGGCGATTGTGATGATCTCTTGGCTAACAATGCTTGACAACCAGTCTTGATGAATTCTGGTTATCTGTTCAACAAGAATAAAAAAAGCCATAACAATTTTATGCTTTAACTTCATATTTATGTGAAGTAGGGTTTTCCACATTAACCAACAAAAACTAAAAAAAAAGAAAAAGCTTAACAAATTTAGAGGCAGAAATGAGTGAGTCCTTGACTAGTATACGTCACAACAAAGAAAAAATATGTAAAAAACATTGGGCACCAGTTACGTATTAAATGAGTTCTTGAGTAAATTTTTTTTTTTTTGTAAATTTTTTTTTTTTTTTATAAATTTTTAAAAAAAATATTAAAATATATTAATTTGAAATTAATTGACTGTCCAATTTTAATTAAAGAACTGACAACAAACTTATTTCATTTTAATTTAAGTAAGTGTTTCACCTAAAAATTTTCCTCACAACAGTGTTCCCTACTTTAGAAATGGCTAGGAACCATTGATATAAAGATTGACACGAAAGTGCTTTATGTGGTTTTGGAATTATAATAGCTTGAGATAAAAGAGTAGTAAAAGATCGCACCTGCAGAAGAAATTTACTAACGCATAAAATAATAGTTTATATATGTATCACATAATTATTAACATTTTATGGTCAGTGCTTGAATGTATAGTGTTTATAATCTTAGTCTTCAATTGATTACCAAATATGGTTTTGATGAATAAACAACTGTTCTAATATGACTCCTTACAAAAAAAAAAAATCAAATAGTTTATGGTCTAAGTGTGGCAAAAAGCCGCATCTGCATGAGAAATTTGCCAACGCATAAAACAATTAACTAACCAAGCCATTCAAATGCAGCTAGCTATTCTATCTTAAAAATTAATTAGAAATTTAAAACTGCTTAAGTTTCCCTCTTTTCTTCCTAGCGAAAGCTTGTGGCTAAGACCTGTAGAGGTCCCTACCTTCGAATTTTTCAGACGCTTATTCCTAAAGGTTACAGCCTTAGTAAATATTACTTAAGTATACTAAATAAATAAGTGAATGGCTTTATTATTCTGGTGTTTATGAAAAGTTCGAGAAAAAGTGGCAATGAAAGATGAAATCAGAGTAACTTAACCTTCAGATCTGCCATTCTAATATTGTATCAAATCATGCTGGTCTATTGTACACTAATAGACACGCTCGTCAAAATCAAAAAGGTTTTATTTTGAATTTCTATAAATCACCATTATTATTACTGCAGAACCGCTAATATTTTCAATTAAATTTATTCATATACATAAACAATCGTGAAAATAATTAGACCCCCCCCCACCCAATCATTTAACTAAAGCATGTAATCAAGTAATATATACACAAACAGGTAATTCAAAGTTTTGCGAAATAATTCTCATTCATACAGTCCCAACAAAAAAGTAAAAAGAACATAACGAATTAAGTTGACAGAAAACTGTTAGACTAATAGCATGCTTGACGTCATAGCCATGATAAACGATCTCTTAAGTTCGCGTTTGACATGGGTTTAATTGTTGCAATAGTAAATTTAATGGATAGAAAAAATACTTTTTTGCACCTTATAACCTTAAAGGCCAACGGCTGTTAATATCAATAAATTATATTTTTATTATTCTTTCCAGAACATGACTAAATTATTTATTATGGAAAAGGAAAATTCCTAAAATAATGAAATAGATGAGGAATTTTGTATGTGTATGCATGCACACAAAGAAATGTGTATGAATATGTTATGTATTTGGTTTGTTTCAAATTGTTATTGTCTAGACAAAGTGCAACAATAAAAGCAATAAAACATGACAGGTTGGTAGATTTGACCAGTCCTTATAGTAAGTAAATTAGAAAAAAAAAATCCTATTTCATTTCCTGATTGAAAAATGTATCATTCTGGGAATTTGAGACAAAAAAATGATAATTAAACATGCAAAATGAAAAATATCATAAAAAGATAACAAAAATATAATAATTAAACATTGAATGGTAACTGATGTACATTTCCATGGTAAATAATTAGGTCTTATAAAATTGTAATTATGTGTTCACACGTTAAGAAAATCTCTACGACAAATGGCTTATTTTAGTAATTGCATGTAGGACTATTATTTTTTTTAAAAATTCAAAGTTATTTAAATTTTTCAAATATATTCAATTGTTAACAATAACGTTTCAAAGATATTATGCAACTCCCTTAAAGTGACACATTGAACAGCTAGTCAGAATAGCCTAGTTGCTTAGTATGTTCACGATTTTAAAGGTCATTGATTCGATTCCCATGCTAGTGGTACCAATGGTCAGACCAGCAACATCTGAAGAAGAAAGGAGAATAATAACACTCAAAATATTGTGTATGTACTAACCTATAATCATAATATATTATGATTACAATTTTGTTTTAATTAACGGACATTTTATTTATAGTACTAACCTAGGTATAATTACTAATAGTTGACTGCATTTGAAAAGTTTAAATACAGTGTGATTTTTTTAAACAATTAGATAATGTTGCTTCCTATATATAAATAAAAAATGAAATGCCATCACTACAAAGATTCGAAGGTAAAATTCTCTATACATTATAACAGTCTTAAACATCTTTGCTAGACAAAAGCATCCCCTGAAGGATAAAGTATTGAAGAGAAATAGAAATGCAGACAATACTCACTAGGCTAGTATTGTGAATCAAAAATAATCCAGTCAACAAATAATTTATGACCTATCTAATATCATAATAATCATCACCATCATTTTCAAACATTAATGATCCACTGCAGAATGAAGGTCTCTCCAAGTTCAATCCATCTTCTCTGACCTCTAGCTTCTCTTCTCCACACCAACACAGCATACTTCCTTATTTCATCAATCCATCTCACATGTGGTCTCTTTCTAGGTCTTTTACAATCTCTTGAAATCCAGTTTAAGTTTTCAATTGTACATATATTCTAGCAATATCTTAAAAGATACAAAACTAATATTTATAAGATTAGTCCAAACCAAGATTTGCTTATTTGAAGTTTTATTGGATGGGGTTCCCATTAAGTTCATTAAATAATCACAGACAAGATCTTCATCTTATGATTAATGATGTTAGTGACAGCTTGTATACTGGGTTATTTCGGAACCTGTTGGTTGGATGCAGACTGACCAATTATTACCCAATCTATCAATTTTATCTATAAAGCATGAACCGATTGAAAAACTAAATTATCTGTGTTTGATTAATTATTTTCTTAATACTATTCTGGCATTAGCAACATTTGTGATTTGATTTGTTAGGCATTTTAATCCAAAATTTTCATGCAAATCAGTACACTACCCAATTTGAAGATTTTAATATATATATATTTTGTCAGCTAAAATATTTAGAAATCTATGGTTAGCTAATTATGAGCACAGTGAGCAATAAATGCATTTGTCAATATATTGAGAATTTGACTTATAGACACCCATATCATACTTATTTACACAATGGAAATCGTACTTATTTATATAATGGTAATCTCAATTTGCAAAGAATAAGTCAACTTTATAATCCTCTTTTAAATTTGTGTCTTATTTAATCTTTTATATTAACTGTTTGTTGTTATTTTTTTTAACATTTTTTGCTTTAAAAAATTCATTTAAGTTTGGTTATTTATGTATAAAAATCAATCTAACGTGTGATTATATAAATTTTAGAGCACATACACTATGGAAATTATTTTTTTAAAAAAAGATCCGCCATTATAATAGACTGTTTCTGATGATCTTTTTTAATTTTTCTCTTTGCTCTTTCTCCATTTTTTATTTTTTATTTACACTCGTTTAGATTAAAAGAAGACCTAATCAACGTAAACCTTTTACTATCAGTTATCTGTCTCACTAATTATCATGAAATCATGTGCACATACAACTGCATTTCCATCTTTTAATTATAAATAACAAATGAATTCAATTTCTTCTTTTCTTTCTTTTGCTTATTATATGTAAAAGATATTGTTTCTGAAAAGTCATGATGTAATCAGTTATTTATATTTTAAAACATAATCCAGTTTCTCCAATCCATGGCAACAAAATTCTTTACTTCATCCATCCGTCCATCTCACATGTGGTCACTTTCTAGATCTTTTACAATCTAGTGGAATACGGTTTAAAACTTCAATTGCTCATCTATTACTGTCTCTGCTAGCAATATGTTCAGCCCAGCTCCACATGAAACTCTTAATTCTTTCAATAACAGTTATCCGTTTTGCCTCAACCAAATAAATAGTTTTAATCTTCTCCTGTTATGCCCAATACATATTTTTCTATACTTGATGGAATCGTTCGAAGTCTTTGTACTGCTCCTCTGTTAAGAGCAACTTTTAAGCACATCTACTAAAATCTTTCTTTTCAAACACAAAGGCATATTTTAAATTACTTATACCAAAAGCATTTTATCCACATTTAATTCTAGAAACCAAGTTTAATTCTAACATTTTAAATAATTTCGTTTAAATTTGAGCCAACACAGTTTAATATGTAATTTAAATATTTCTAAAATATTTCTTAAATCTGTTAATGCTAAAATTTATTTTTCCACAAGTCTGTTTATAGACCAAAAACCTCAGAATTCTAAAATGTTTTGTTAAAAAAAAAAGATAAATACATTAAATCGTAATATAATTCATAAGTTTTACAATTCTCTTTTTCCTGCTTGTTTTCTGCCATTTGGTTTTCATTGAGATTGAAAAATATTTTTAAATAAAGATTATTGAAGTGTAGAAGACCCTACTGCTTACACTTACAGAACTAGCTAGCAGGTGTCACGAACATTTTTCTCTCTCGGTAATCTGCCTACTTTCATCCCAGCTAGTCGCCCAATTAGTGGTCATCAAACAGGTTTCTAGCTGTTCTTAGATAGCGAGTGAAACAAGATCAAAAATTATAAAACCTCATTAAACTGTATATGACTGGTCAAATGAGTACCGTTTGCACCGCTGCTCTGTAAAGAGATGCAGTAGGGGTCTCTGCTTAGCTATGTAAAGACTGTTTTACGTTTACCTTCTATATTTATGTAGCAGATTGAAAAACGTCAGCGTGAAAGTAAAAACATATATTAATGATTAAAAAAAATTCAAACAGAAAAAACTGATTCAAGTTTTTTAAAAGAATTTATATTTTATACCATAAAACTGTCATTGATTTTAAAAGCAAAAACATTATCTCAACCAGCCATACATTAATTTTAATAATTTCATTCAATCTCTTCAATGACAGACTTTTAATTTCCTATGAGGTCTTTGAGGCAAAACTAAAAGGATTATTTGACAGGGTTTGTATATCTCCATTGATTGTCAACGTTATAGAGGCCTGGATTACTCATTGTTCCTCCTATTTCCACCAAGCATATCTGAAAACTATTGTAAAACTTTTCCCCCCCAATTCTCTCATTTTTAACAAACCTAGATTAAAGTGAAGGTTTGGAGTGACAGTTTAATAAACCTTCATTTTATTTTTTGTTAACCCCCAGAAGCAATTATTTTGATGTAAAAGTGATTGCAGTTTGGTGGAATTTAGCTTTTAGTTATTACAAGAACTCATGCATATAGAAGAAATAAATGTATTTCATATATAGGACAAATCGGTAATGGATAAGTTATTAGAAAGGCTTCAAGAGAACAGTATCACGTAAATGTTAAAAGAAAATGAGTACAAATAAAATCGATTCACTTACTTGTATTAGATAAAATACAGAAGGACATGTACATAAATACGTTATAAATACAGACACTATGTCTACCTTATATGCGTATGTGTAACACTAATAATAATTTATTCAAAGCGTTTTAAAAGTGCACTTTCAGATTTTAAACATATATATAATATGGTGCACTTTCAGATTTTAAACATATATATATAATATGGTAAGATTGAGGCAAGAGACATACTCATAAATCGAAAAAAAATTGGGAAAAAAGGTATATCTGCAGTTCAGTGATTGTTCATCCTTACACAAAGTGTAAAAAATGGATAAATATCAGTCCACATGTAGTGAAAGACAATGATCTTTCAACAAGGGTGTGAAGATTCAGGTATCTGATATCTCTAGCTCACAATAGTGAAAGAGGATGGTCAAAGTCCCTGCATTAGTAGATGGTCCAATATGGTCGAGTTGAAATGAGATGTGCTGAATAAAAGCCCAAAAATTTACAAGTATAAGTTCCTTGTCTTTTTTTTTTTTAAAAATGATAAAAATATCCTTTAGAAGGCTCACTGAAAGGTAAAATCTTTTCCAACACCCCCAAATAGAAGAATAGTGAAGATGATATTGCTTATCAGGATTGACTATTAATTGCAGAATGATTAATTCCCATCTTGTAAATAAAAAAAAAATCAGTTGCTTGGAATTTCATAATTATGTATATATAACATTTATAGTAAATTAAGTCACATGATGTATGGCTCAATTTCCTTGCAATATAATATTAAAATGTCACTAATTCCATAATGTACTGTTAAATGCAGATGACTGACCTGTCTATATATGGTATTCAAATATGGATATAATCCCTTTACTTAAGATTACGCTTTAATATTATATTCACAAAGTTCATAGATAATAGAAAAAAATATTTAATCCCCCTTTTTTTATTAGAAAAAAAATTCAAGATGATTACAAAAGAAAACATATACATGAAATACTAACAACTCATACTAGAGTGTTCAAGGCCAAGTTATGACATTCTTCGTGCTTGGTGTATTCAGTACAATTGTAGGTGATGCTCATTATAAGGTCTATATTGTTAATGTACAAAGACAGTTCTCAAGGTCAGGCATTATGGTTGATTAATTTAGAATTTCTTTTAAACTCCACCAGCTTTAATTGCCTGGCAATCTCTTTAGTTGAGGCAATATTTATTGCATAGTAACTTTAATTTCTTACAAGTTAACGTTTTTAGCTTGCAAGTAGTAAACTCTTCTCTATCTTTCACGCAATCTTATGTCTATTCAGGTGAACTAAGGGAATATTCTTACATTGCATGTAGTTAGGGTACACCATCTCCTTTAGTTCTCATTCTCTCTCTTTTAACCATCATGCACCAGTATTCGGTCTATTATTCCTGAATTGTTTGTAGTCATTTGTATGCGGGTTTCATTATCATCAGTTTTTAACCATCATGCACCAGTATTCAGTCGATTATTCCTGAATTGTTTGTAGTCATTTTCATGCAGGTTTCATTATCGTCAGTAGTAATTTGACTCCACATGTTCAAGTGTAATGCATAGAGTGCCAACAAATGGTCCCTGATTTTGAGGCTACATAAATTTTCCATAGAAATTGTCCATGAATTCAGCCTACTTTTCCTGAAAATCAAGTCACATCTAGTGATCCACAGTGCAAAGAGGATAAAAACTTAGTGAAGGGTAATAAACGATTAAATATAACTTTTTTGGGAACCAAAGCATATACTAATAGGAATAGACAAATAATTATTGCAAATAACAGTATGATGGATGAGTGGTCAGCACAGCTGCCTTACAAGCAGTTGTCCCGGGTTCGTGGGTTCACTTCCCAGCCAATGCTTTGACACAAGGGGGAAAAAATACATTAATTAAACAGAAAAAAATGTTCTAAAAAATTTGGATGTGTCCACACTCAAAAAAAATAACTTTCAGATTATAATAAGAAAAAAAAAGGTGTGAACACTTATAGATATACATTGTTATATAGATCATAGATTAGAACACAAAAAATATGGTGTAGAATTTGATATTTGTTTGTTCTATAGCAATAACTGCCAATTGCTCTAAATTTCATTAGCAATTAAAGATTAAAATTTCCAATTCCCAATCTTAAAGAATAAGATTTTAATAAAGGTGTTATAGATGAGTTTACTTCTGCATTCATTACAAAAAATATCTTTACTGATTCTCTGATAGTTCTAGCCCATTTACTGTAACCTTGAACAATCAATGGATACTAGATGATACTTTTTTTTTTCAGGATGATTTGAATTCATTAAACTAATTCTCTCTGAATCTATCAGCCACTTTTTACTCCAACATTCAAGCAAATATCTTAAAACTGAAAAAAAAAAACCCTCTAGGGTAATGAATAAAAGCTAATTTTCCAACTTACAGTAGATGGTTCTAATATAAACTGAAATGAACTCAAGGAATATTATTTATATTAATGGTATTTGATATAAGAATATTCAATTTAACTGAAAAACATAGAGAAAGGATATGCAATTTCTTAAGCAATATAAGAATTTCAAAGCAGAAGTTCAGCAACTAACAAGAACACTTAAGAATGAGAAGTGGATTAAAACAGCAATAAAGATGATTGCTAGTCAAATGTGGTGACTTTAAACATTTTATAATGCACTGAAAGTAAATTGTGGGCTTACAAAAGTCAGTGGCATCTATATAATAATGGTAGTATTTTTAATAATATATATTTATTTATAATGAAAACTTTTACATATAATCAATCATTAAACAAGGTCTGGCGCCTCTCGTTATAGTGAGAGTTGTAATTATGAATAAGACAATCAATGAAGGCCAGAGTATATTAGTCTAAGAGTGCAGTGTTCAAGTACAACCACGTGTCTTCAATCATTTTTTTCTTTGATGAATAACCTTCGTCCCTTTACTACTGATTCTGATTTTCCAATAACTATCTTATATCTGGTTTTTCATAATGATAATATGATAAAAATTGCAATTCTGATCAATCCAAAAATTTTGTAATTTATACAGTCTCGTATTGAGGTGATACAATTTACTCTCATTTGGGAGCGATCGTGGATGAATTTCCTGACTTTGTCAAATCGCATAATACATGCTCCAATTAGGTGTTCAATTGTCTCATCTTCTCGCCCACACAATTAGCATATAGGGGCACATTTTTTGAAACCTCTTTTATATACAAGAAACCAATTGGTGGCCAAAGCGTCATAATTTAATTTGATTACAAAATCAATGAATTTTGGCTCTAATTTAGTTCTTGATAATGGTAGTATTTAATTTCTAAATAATGAGCGATACATTGATAAGAATAACCGGAATTGTCAACTTATTCCAATTTGGAGAGATATTCAGTTTAATAAAAAGTTTTTTTTTTTAAATCATACAAATAAAAAAAAGTAGTAATTCCTGGAGAAATATTTAGGAATCACATTTTAAATATAGCTGCAGTCTGTGAGATTCAAAAACGATTTCTTTTAAACATCAAGGTCAGGGAAGTTGTGTGACCAGATTTTGAAATTGTACCACTTTATAAAAAAGGAGTCATAAAGATGGAAGCAAATATCATACAATGCTACAGCTTAAATGAATAGTTACCACAGATTCTGAACACTTCCTGTTGACAATAGTAGAAAAAAAAATAGTACGGTGAGAAAAATTGTAATCTTAGTAAACAAATGGTTTGCCATCCAAGAAGTCATATGATGTTCAAGCATAAGAAGTGTTGGAACATAGTTGTGATCCATGAATGTTTTATAAAGCTCATGTTTCTTGATCTATCATTAAACTAAACCACATAGCTTTTATTAATTTGGAAAAAGAAGTTGTCCATTCTTAATCATTTTAAGGATTTGGGGCAATATTTGAAAATATTTGGTTGTCCATGGAAGTTATTATTATATAATTTCTACATATGGACATGAAAAATGTTATTATTACAGGGATTCTGAGGCATAAAAATGATAAGCTTTTAAAATGATTAGTGGATTAAAACAAAAAAAATGGATATTAGGTGACTGTGGTGCCTGAAAATCATTTTTGATAATTGAAAAAATGTATATCTCTTCATGACATGTTTTTCAACTTCCTTCGAAGAATCACAGAATCCCATGTCATAACAGTAACTCCATTTGTTTTTAAATAGTAGACAATAGATTGGTTAAATTTTAAACCCAAAATAAATCATGTCACAGTATTTAAATATATTATGATAAATTAGCTTATGGCAGATATGAATTAATTTCAGATCATTGGCATCTTTAAATACTGAAGAATTAGAAATAATCATATTAAAGTACTCCCTTTTAAAAAGTTGAATAAGTATCCCATCATTTATAGGATGATTGAGTATTTACTTTCAATTAATTAAGAGGAGGGGGGAGGAATAATATTATTTTCATGAGCACTAGATTTATGAGCAGCATTTATGATTGAGCTAATCATGCTGATGTTTTGACTTAAGTTTAACGATTAATGCTCAAAAAAACTCAGTCAATAAATAAATATTTACCTTCCTAATTTGCATAGATATCAGATTAAAAATTTAATAAATCAACTTCAATATAAAAGAAACTTTTCAGATAAAAATAGGGAGAATGAATGTTTAAGAGCTACTCAGATTTCAATGCAATGCTGCTGATGTATTGAGTGAGTTAAAACTAGAAAGAAAATTCATCAAAATAATATAACTACCATACTAACTTATCTGTATATAGGGCTGTTATTGTGAAAACTTTAGTGTACAGAAATGAGTTACAAATTTTTATCAATGTAACTTATTCGTGTTTGAAAATTTTTATTTAAAAATGTTCAAACATTCTAAGATATAGTGGGGCAAGATCACAAGACTAATCTAAAGTCATTCAATTTTGTGAATATGACAAAAAACAAATCTATTGTTGTAATCATCATCATCATCAACCATTATCAATCCACTGTAGGATGAATGTCTCTCCAAGTTTAATCCATCTTCTCCGATCTTTAGCTTCTCTTTTCCACAACACCCCTGCACATTTTCTTATTTCATCCATCCATCTCACATATGGTCTCTTTCTGGCTCTTTTACAATCTCTTGGAATCCAGTTTAAAATTTCAATTGTCCATCTATTATCATTTCTTCTAGCAATATGTCCAGCCCAACTCCATTTCAATCTTTTAATTTTTTCAATAAGGTCAGTAACACCTGTTTGTTGTCTTACCCATACATTGCGTTTTCAATGTCTTCTTGTTACTCCCAACATACATCTCTCCATACTCCTTTGAGTGGTCTGAAGTCTCTGTATTGCTCTTCTATTAAGTGTCCAAGTCTCAGATCCATAAGTAAGAACTGGTAAAACACATTTGTTAAAAACCATTCTTTTCAAACACATAGGCATATTTCCTTTTAGTATCAAGTTATTTCTACCAAAAGCACTCCAACCAAGTTTAATTCTGTGATTAATTTCCTCAATTATGTTTCCATCTGTATTAATAATATGACCAAGGTATTTGTAACTGTTATTGCTGTAATACTATACCATTTTTCATGCAAGATGGGGACAGGTTTCTATCTGCTTTTAATATTTTGTGAATGGGTGTTATATACTGAAGACAGGTAAAAATCATGCATAAGCCTCAAGATGCACATTTCATGCTGAACCAGCACTCATCAATTGCACCATATCACAATCTCTTACATATGCCTTTATCATTGTTCACCATTAGATAGATAGATGGATGGATAGATAGATGGACACAGACAGACAGACAGACAGACAGACAGACAGACAGACAGACAGACAGACAGACAGACAGACAGACAGACAGACAGACAGACAGACAGACAGACAGACAGACAGACAGACAGACAGACAGACAGACAGACAGACAGACAGACAGACAGACAGACAGACAGACAGACAGACAGACAGACAGACAGACAGACAGACAGACAGACAGACAGACAGACAGACAGACAGACAGACAGACAGACAGACAGACAGACAGACAGACAGACAGACAGACAGACAGACAGACAGACAGACAGACAGACAGACAGACAGACAGACAGACAGACAGACAGACAGACAGACAGACAGACAGACAGACAGACAGACAGACAGACAGACAGACAGACAGACAGACAGACAGACAGACAGACAGACAGACAGACAGACAGACAGACAGACAGACAGACAGACAGACAGACAGACAGACAGACAGACAGACAGACAGACAGACAGACAGACAGACAGACAGACAGATAGATAGATAGATAGATAGATAGATAGATAGATAGATAGATAGATAGATAGATAGATAGATAGATAGATAGATAGATAGATAGATAGATAGATAGATAGATAGATAGATAGATAGATAGATAGATAGATAGATAGATAGATAGATAGATAGATAGCCAATTACTACAGTTTAATTGATGTGTCAATCTTGTCTCACAACTTTGACACAAACCACTGGATGGAAGTATATTAATAATTTTAATGAATCGCTCATTAGACGATTATCTACTTAATGAATAATATTTTGTAGTACAATTTTAAATACACTACTTTTTAACGAAGTAGGGACTGATTTCTATCTGCTTTTAACACTTGTGAAGCTGTATAATCATAAACATGATCAAAGACATGTGAAGAAGATATGTTACCCAAGATGCACATTTCATGTTGAACTCATCAGTTGGCCCAGATTACAATCTCTTACATATATCTTTAACATTGTTGAATATTAATATATATATATACATCAAACTTGCCACCCTCTCAACTTTGACACAAACCATTGATGAAAGTATATTAATAATTTTTATTAGTCATTCATCAGACTAGAGATTATCCACTTAAAGAATATTTCAGTATTGTAATTTTCACTACACCACTCTCACCATAAGGTATGACTGGTTTCTACATATACATATATAATATTAAATACGCTTAACGTATATAGTGAAATTAAATTCAACGATTATATTAATATTTCTTAAGGTTAAGTGCTTTCAGAGCTTACAACTCATATTCATAGCCTTCTAACATAATAATTTATGCAAATCCATGCAAGCTTATTTATATTGTCCATCTCTTTGAAATGGAAAAGCATGTATCTCTCCTGTTTATTGCTTTCAAATCTCTTGATATATACCATGCGTCTTTAACCTTCCTTTTGATGTCATTTCTTTCAGTTGCAATTATTCTAGCATTTGCAGGTTCAAATTCGTGATTAGCCTCTTTTTGGTGGTCCACAAATACTGAGCTGCCTTCGTTTCTTCTTAATACTCTTTTGTATAAGTATTTGTGCTGAGCCACTCTATTGTTTATCGTGGCCCGAGTCTCACCATAGTATACTGCACCGCAGTTTGCCTGAGGGCATGCCAACTTGTACACCACATGTGGTGTTGATTGTAGGTCAATTTTGTCCTTAGAATTGTTCAAAATTCTATTGGTGTTAGGAGGGGTTCGAAAACCTACTGTGAATTCATTCTGCAATTTTTTGACTAGTTTTCTTGCAATATTAGGAATGTATGGCAGACATATGTGTTGTTTTTTGTCCCTGCTAGGTTTGGTTATGTTTTCATAAAATGTTTTGATTCTTTTGTTGATGGTTACTAAATCATAACCAACCTTCATAAGATCATTAACATATTGGTTAATATTTATTCTTCTTTCTTCTTCATATTTGCATAAATGGTAATTCCTGAACAAAAAGGCAGAAAGCCCTGCTAATTTGTGGGGCTCTCGGGGTTTTCGATTTAGTATGGATGTATCCTCTAATGTTTAATGGTTTTACTTTCATGTTGTAATTAATGCATCTGTGCGTTCTTTTTATTATTAGGTCCAAATAATTAATTGTATTAAGCTCACTCTCTTCAGTGCAGTTAAATATCAAGTTGGTATGTGCCTGCAGTTCATCCTGAATGGCTTTTATTATTAGTTTAGGTGCTGCGATGAAAATGTCATCTACATACCTACAATAAATTATTCCATGTGTTTGTTCCTGGAACTTCGATATAATCTGGTTTTCAAAATAACCGATTACAACACTAGATACAATGCCACTCATGGGCAGTCCCATCGGCCATCCATTATTCATCCTATACCACCTATTTTCAAATGTCGCAAATATATTCTCATCTAACCATTTCATGAAGTCAATGATAAATTCTATCTTCTGTTCAGGACAGTGATTATTTTGAAGCTCTTCTTTAATTATCCTGATTGAACCTTTTCTATTAATAGATCCATATAGTTCAGATATATCTATGGCTGCTATATTGAAACTGTCATCGATGGCTGCATTTTTAATTAAGTCCACAAACTCGAAAGAAGATTTTATAGTATATTTGCCAAATCCTATTAAGTCTATTAACCATGAATTTATTAATTTTGCTGTGTTTGCATAATGTACACCTCCAAAGTCAAGCATTAGTCTTAATGGAGTCCCTTGTTTATGCATTTTAGCATTTGCAAACATCCATGGTTAGATGAGAATATATTTGCGACATTTGAAAATAGGTGGTATAGGATGAATAATGGATGGCCGATGGGACTGCCCATGAGTGGCATTGTATCTAGTGTTGTAATCAGTTATTTTGAAAACCAGATTATATCGAAGTTCCAGGAACAAACACATGGAATAATTTATTGTAGGTATGTAGATGACATTTTCATCGCAGCACCTAAACTAATAATAAAAGCCATTCAGGATGAACTGCAGGCACATACCAACTTGATATTTAACTGCACTAAAGAGAGTGAGCTTAATACAATTAATTATTTGGACCTAATAATAAAAAGAACGCACAGATGCATTAATTACAACATGAAAGTAAAACCATTAAACATTAGAGGATACATCCATACTAAATCGAAAACCCCGAGAGCCCACAAATTAGCAGGGCTTTCTGCCTTTTTGTTCAGGAATTACCATTTATGCAAATATGAAGAAGAAAGAAGAATAAATATTAACCAATATGTTAATGATCTTATGAAGGTTGGTTATGATTTAGTAACCATCAACAAAAGAATCAAAACATTTTATGAAAACATAACCAAACCTAGCAGGGACAAAAAACAACACATATGTCTGCCATACATTCCTAATATTGCAAGAAAACTAGTCAAAAAATTGCAGAATGAATTCACAGTAGGTTTTCGAACCCCTCCTAACACCAATAGAATTTTGAACAATTCTAAGGACAAAATTGACCTACAATCAACACCACGTGTGGTGTACAAGTTGGCATGCCCTCAGGCAAACTGCGGTGCAGTATACTATGGTGAGACTCGGGCCACGATAAACAATAGAGTGGCTCAGCAAAAATACTTATACATTAGAGTATTAAGAAGAAACGAAGGCAGCTCAGTATTTGTGGACCACCAAAAAGAGGCTAATCACGAATTTGAACCTGCAAACGCTAGAATAATTGCAACTGAAAGAAATGACATCAAAAGGAAGGTTAAAGAAGCATGGTATATATCAAGAGATTTGAAAGCAATAAACAGGAGAGATACATGCTTTTCCATTTCAAAGAGATGGACAATATAAATAAGCTTGCATGGATTTGCATAAATTACTACGTTAGAAGGCTATGAATATGAGTTGTAAGCTCTGAAAGCGCTTAGCCTTAAGAAATATTAATATAATCGTTGAATTTAATTTCACTATATACGTTAAGCGTATTTAATATTACATAGTTATCAATAGTGAAGAAAAATCGGAAATTATATACATATATACTAAACAATGATAAAGATACATGTAAGAGATGGTGATCTAGGTTAATTGATGAGTACTAATTCAGTATGAAATGTGCATCTTGGGAATCATATATCTCTTTCACATGTCTTTGATCATATATTTATGATTACACCCCTCCACAAGTGTTAAAAGTGGATAGAAATCAATCCCTATCTTATGTGAGAGTGGTGAAGAGAAAATTACACTACAGAAATAAGTTGTGAGAATGGCAAGCTTGAGACATCAATTAAACTGTAGTAATTGTTTACCTATATATATATACAATGAACAATGATAAAAATATGTGTAAGAGAATAAGATCTGGGCCAAATGATGTGTGCTAGTTCACAGCATGAAATTGCATCTTGGGATCATACATCTCTTTCACATATCTTTGATTATACTATCTCCATAAGGTGTTAAAAGTGGTAGAAACCAATATCTACCTTGCGTGAAATATTCATTAAGTGGATAATCTGTAACCTAACAAATGTCTAATAAAAATTATTAACAATAGACTTTGAATTAAAAAAAGGTATTCTATGGTAAACTTGAGTGGGTTTTTCAGGAGAGGCAGACTTTTTTTTAACCTTACGAGATTACTTTGTTTCCCTTTTGACCATTTTCAAAGACAGAGGCACAATACTGACTTCTTTCATTGGTAGGATATTCTTGAACAACAATTTAGGTAAAGCGTTTTCAGAAAGAAAAGTTAGCTGCAGAAATAAAAAATTAACAAACATGTTAAGTCACATGAAGTAGATATAATAATTATTTCGTAGATTTGTTAGCATATCTTACTTTTAAACTATGTTTTTCTCGAATTATTATTGATATTTTTCTCCTAGTGTTCCATTTAAGAGAGTCTGCTAATAACGATGATGTACATACAAATAGTTGTACTTGTAAATAAATGGAAATACATACTTTTATATATTATAAAACTTACATCTAAAGCAGTTTTTATTAATTTAACTTTCAGTTCCATATTTTATATTTTTTAATTAATTTCCAAAAGCAATAAAATCCGAAATTTATTTTCGTATGATTGATCGTTTAATATATGAATTCTTATCTTTTTAATTAGATAAAATAATTAATAATTAATTTTAGCATATTTGTTAATCTTTTGATATTGTTTTATAATAAAAGTTTTTTATTTATTCGAAAGTAACAAAACAACAGATAACAACGTTATTTTATTATTAAAGAGGAACAGAACGAATACACCCAAAGTAATTAAAATCTATTTTTAAAGAACAATTTTTTTTCTTTTTTAAATATAAGAGATAAATTCATAATCACAACTCTTTTTAATTATAAAGAACCAACATTGTAAAGAAGACTCACTCGTTATAAAACGAGTAGCTCCAATGTCTTCATAAATTTTGATCACAATATTTGATTCAATGATTTTGAAATATTTGTCATTAAAACAACAATAAATTTAAATCTGTGCTTTTACTTATATCAAATGTGTTTTAGCTTGAATATTAATGGTCATTAACGAAACTTTAAAATTCATTTCCATAAACCTTTTCCCTTTAGCAAAAAAATATTGAGTCAACGTCGACTCACAACGATCACAATGATTGAATTTCGAAATATAAAATTTTCTACTTTTACAGGACTGTTCTAAATCGCGATGCTATTCGCAATTCGATCAGCTGCCTTATATTAAACATTGCCCTGCGCGGTTGTGGCGCTGTAGGTAGCGCGAGTGATTTGGGATCGGGAGATCCCAGGATCGATTCTGGCTCGAATTTCTTATGAACCCCTGAGCAACGAAGCTATATACCCTTTTATATATATACAAACATTAATAATACAACATTAAATAAAAATAAACGAAGCATCACAAAAGAAGGCAAACAGAAAAACAATAATAACATTGCTGCAGTAACAATATCATTTGAAAATCAAATATTTAGATTATCAGTACATTAGCACATAATTCTACACACGTAATCAGTTAATGGAACTGAGAGGGAACAATATCAATCTTATCGCTTAGATAAGGCGACTAACTTCATACAAATACTTTAACGACAATAGATTTTTTTTTTTTTTCACATGTCATAGCATCGTCCGGGAGGCGAACCCACAACCGTCTGCAACCAACTACTTGCTTGCAAGGCGGCTGCGATGACCTCTCGGCTTACAACGCTTGGCTAACGACAATAGATTGGCAGTAAAATACTTGAGATTCTCTTGATTAAGATTTGACTGGTCAAGGCTTTTTTTGTTACTATAACTCTCTCTCTCTTCGAACTTCAAATATCTCCTAAACAAATTATTGGGAGGGGGGGGGCATTAATTAATGAACACATTCTATATAAATCAGTATTTCTCCATTCATTTGAATTTGACACTACTAATATATATATATAGACAATTGCGAACATGTCAATTGTTAGATCTATATATTTACATAAATAATTATTTAGTTGCCTTTAAAACCGTGTGAAGTCAATAGTTTAGAGAATTGTGCCAAAGCCGAGACAGATTTGTTTTTTCTAACTTTATGGCTAAAAACAAGTGACACAGTTGTAAAATACATGTCATGCCTTTGATGAAATTATTTTGGCAAAATAATCTCACTGCATGTTCTCTCTCTATACATATCACAACTGATCAAAGGTTTCAGTTTTTCTTACTAGAAGTAGATTATTCACCAGCCAAATTAATAGAAATCTACAATGTTCTCTCACTGTTTGCTACTATGTGTTGCTAGTGGTAAGTTAAAACATACTTTAAATAGCTCACTGCAAGATAAAGTATCTCTCCAACATCTCATACAGAAAAAAATGAATGAGAATGATACTCATTGTGCTTGCCAGTTTGCTGGTGATTTTTCTTCCCTGGCTAAGGATAACTAGACACTCATTAACCAAAGCAATATTATATGTTAGTTTGACTAACATAAAAAAAAAAGATCTAATTCTGATAACAATTGGAAAATTTTTCCAAGTTTTAACTAACTAGTCTGTCTAGGTCATGAGGTCTTCATCCTTATTATGTCTATATATATATATTTAAATTCACAAATCAGGCAAAATATTTTCAAATTTGTTGTGATATGGTTGATATGCTAAAAAAAAAAATAAACTCATGAATTCCCAAAAAATCCTTTGGCCAAATTTAAAATAACTAAATAAATAATTGAATGGTTAATGCTCATGGTATGGAATAAAGATTACTAATTTCTCTTGCTTTATTTCTTTAATGCCTCAAATGCCCTACGAGGTTTGGTACAGTTGGTAAAATGTCCAACTTGGGATCCGAAGGTCTCAAAATAAATTCTGGTGTTTGTAGGTCTAGTATTTAAATTTTTTATGAATTCCCAAGCAATAAAACCATTTTTTTTTTTTTACCTTGCATGGTTTAGCACAGTTGATAGAGTATCCAACTTGGGAGGTCCCAGAATTGATTCTCAACACTTGCTGTTCTGGTACTCAAAATTCTTACACGTTCCCAAGATAAAGCCATATGCCTTTTTAATGTCTCAAACCATGCCTCTGCATATAATAAAGAATGGACAAAGGGATTCAAAAATCCAATCCATCGTATTACCGTAGTTAGTAATGAAAGTTACATATAATAAAGAATGTACAAGGGGTTGCCAGTGAATTAACAAGACGTTGAGCATAAGAAATGGTAAAATTGTCATGATCTATGAATCCTAAATTCCAGAATCTATCACTGCATCAAACCACATGACAAAAAAAAACTGTCATAAGTAATAAAAGATTTGATTGTCTTAAGTGGTCATATTCTCAATTACTTTATATAATAATAATAATAATAATAATAATAATAATAATAATAATAATAATAATAATGATGATGATAATGATCCAATGGTTAACTACTTGGAAGTCATGTGGCACTTGAATATCCGAAGTAATAGGTTAAGTTTCAATTCTGGATGTATTATCCCTTGACTCTATCACTCTAACACGTTGCTAAATCACTCAGACCAAAATAATCGAATGGTTAGTCATTCGGGAATTGTTATAATACTTGGACATCAGAGACACAAATTAAGCTTCAATTCAGCAACCTTTAGCTCTAAAGTTAGTCACTCTATCCACTACATTAATATGCATAATGTGATTTATTCTTTAATAAGGTACATAATGTCTTATAAGATTAAGCCAAAAAAAACAGTAGAGGTGGAGGCTCAAAATGATTAAAGATCTATTTATCACTTTTAAATATTCTTATAATATGCTTTACTTAATTCAGTGCCGCGGTCGAGCGGCAAACTCGAGCATCTAGAGAATTAATGGATCACGGTTTGGCTCTGCCCTTTCCAGTGCTCAAACACCATGTAGCTTCCCAAGCGATAAAGTATTTAATTATTTTATTTATTATTATTTAAAAAAAGCTTGGCGAAAATTAACTTTAGCTTTTTCAATTTGAGTCACTAACTCTTTCGATTTGAGTTTCTTCATAAAATTTATATATACAGTATATGACTCGTTTTGTAAATCAGTTATCATTTATTTGATTAATTAAATCAGTGACCGCCTATTTCTAAGACAATTTCGTTTTATTTTTAACAAATACAGACGGCACACTCAATCCGCAATATTTATTCACAAGTAATTTTGAAATTAATTTCTTTTAGCTTTTGTAAACTCGCAGTAATTTTAATTAAAATTATTGACTTTTTTGGTTTAATCTTCAATTACAGAAATTAGTTTCAAAGACCAATTTTTTTAATGAGAACTTTATTATTAAACAGATAGTAGAAATTTTCTTTTTCATTGTATGCCAACTAAAAAAATAACAATGAATAATATCATGGTAATGTATTTTTTTTAATAATAGATCTATACATTTACAATTAATTTATTAATTATTATTTTTTTCGTATTATATCTTTCAGCTCCCACTACTATATACATTCGTTTTATCTACGCATTTACCAACCTTATTTCACTATAGTATACACATATAGATCTATTAATTACCTACACCGACTATTTATTCCCATAACTGTCAGTAAAAAATATTTTCAATCCTTATTTACTAGCATATATAGATAGTGATTTGTTAAAAATAATTATTAAAAGGCAATATGCCTGTTCATTTGAAATGGGGGGATTTTTATTAATTGGTTTTGCCATATGAGACTTGGGCACTTAGCAGAAGAACAATATAGAGACTTCACACCACTCAATGAAGTATGAAGATATGTGTGTCGGGAATAAGTAGAAATGATCAAAAGCAAAATATGTGAATGAATAAATAAACAGATATCAATGACAACCTCGAAAGAATTGAGAGACTAAAATGGAACTCTGTTAAAGTTATATTGCTAGAAATTATAATGGATGGTCAGTTGAGAATTTTGTAAAAGACTTAGAAAAAGATCACATGTGAGATGGATGAATGAAATAAGAAAGTTTATTATTATGACATGGAAAAAAAAAAGAGCCATGGATTGAAAGAATTGAATTAAACTGATCCATCTTGCAAAGGTTTGATAACAGATAAATCTGATGATGATATATTGTATAAAAATGATACATCGTTCCCTCATTTCAGAAATGAATTTACTATAATTTAAATCTAATCAAACTTTTATACAAGAATAATTTATAAATCCTTTGCTCCCCTTTTTTCTTTCTAAATAGATATTAAATATAAAATTTACTTATGATTGACGTTTAATAATAGTTTTAACAAGGCTGTAAACCTTAGCAATGAGCGTCTGAAAAAATCGTCACTAGGGACCTCTGTAGGTCTACTATTTTTCACCTGATTAGAAACTATACTATTTTGCTTAACCTTATATATAAATTTTTAAATTAATAAAGTTAAATATATTTATAATGTTCAGTTTTTAGGGATTAACATGTTGTCTGCTCATCCAATATCTATAATCATGTTACAATAAGTTTAACTTATTTCTATAACATATATCTATAAACATAATATTTTCAAGGACTATTAATCCTGCACAAAATGATGCAAAGTGTAATTTAATTTTTAAATACTTATAACATTTCTTCTTAATACCACTACACCAAATTTCCTTGTCTATTCATCTAATACATGGTCTTTTAAAAATATAACCAGATCAGTTTCTTGGTTATTTCAATGATGCCTGTTTATCTTCTCACATATTTGTCTTTTCATTTATTCTTGTTAATCTTAATATTAATCTCTTCATACTTTATTATATTTTCTACAGATTCTATATTGTTCTTTGGGCTTTCTTCTCATCAGTCTATAACACTATTATATAATGTCTTTAGATTCCAAATCACCATGCCTTCATCCACAAATCTTCCTGCAAATTTCTATCTTTAATTTTTCTATTTCTCTAATTCCTTTTTGAATGCATTCTTTCTTTTTTTTTTTATCATTCTGTATCCAAATACATAAAAATATTTAAGCTATTTCTTTGAAAATCATTTCAAATTTAATTCTAGGATTACTTTCAGCCAATGTATTTTTATCTTTATGAATATGTATCATATATTTATAGGGGATTTTTTAATATTTAATTTTAATCCAATTTTTTTTATCATTATTTAATAGCCTCTTAACATTTTCTGCAACTGAGGCATTATTTTTCTAATTAAAAATTTCATCTGCAAAATCTAGATGATTTCATTAACTTCCCACTCATATTTACTTTTTTTTACTTTACATTTTATTCCACCTCTGTAAAACTATTCTATGAAAATTTTGTAAGGACGGAATACCCCTAGTTTATATTTACTGCAATGTTAATTTTCTTAGTATCATGACACTATGTAATCTAATCGCTGCTACAGCATTTTGATATTATCTGACATCCTGGAACTGCATTCCAAAGCATTAATTAAAGTGGAACTCCTCACATAAATAAATGTCTTTTTATAATCTACTAATCTCAATTCAAAAATAATGACTCATTTTTGATGACCTTTGCTAAAACTTCTTAATGTGTGGATTCAACATACTGTTCTATAATTGCTATTAAATCCAGTTCTTTTATATATGTACAATATGTAGTAATTAATGAATATACAGAAAAGGTAGTTTTTTTTTTAGCTTTATTACTGCCTAGCATGCTTTCAATATATTTACTGTATCATATTTATGGCATGTAATGATGTGATTAAATAGTTCTTTATATCAGTGTTTAATCAATGTTTAATTTACTGTTAACATATTCAATTTTAATTTAAAATTCATGGGTAATGCTAGTTTCTTTTCTGTTAATAGAAAAGGTCACTAGCTTTTGCACATATAATTTTTGCTTTGTGTAGCTAACTAATAGCCAATTTAGTTAACCATCCAATTAATGGGGATGAATGAATATTTAATTCTTTTTAATTTAAGCATGATATGAATGAAAAACTTTTTTAAAAATTATCATCATTTTGCGGTGATCAAGATAATTTTGATGGGTTATAGGAAAATTGTTTACATTTGTCATATATGCACAATGGAATAATATAATTAAGCAAAATGACATTTTTTAAAATAAAAGTTTGCAATAGAAGAGATTAAAAGTCAATTTTACAAGATGTCAAATAAATATATACTATACCCTAGAATATATGTTCCTCATAAACAGATTTGTAAAATCATAAGAATCCTATATATATCTGGAATTCAGATATCCAACTTGTTTATAGTAGAAGCTCTGATAATAATCATATACAAAATGTATATACGTATATGTTTGTGAGAAAGTGTGTATAAAAATATATTAGGCTGCAGGTTAATAAAAACTAATGATTGATGATAGCTGTAACATTTTCTCAATTTTACCCTCTACTTCGTTAAATATTCATTTGTCAATTAATAATGGATGGCTACCAGAAAAAAACATCCTTAACTATGCCTTATGTATTATTTGTTTTGCTGTGTATCTGTACTTTCCATCAATTACAATGGAATGTCTAAAATGGTGGAATTGATTCCTTAAATTCCTGGCTATAACAACAATTCTGCTAGCAAGGGTATTTCGAGATAAACATATTTTTGAACTTTAATTGTTCTGGACAAAACACTTCTACTGCTTTAACAATGCATTCATGAATAAATTCCTCTTTGGCAAATGGTTCTTGCTTTCAATTAAGGGTGCTAATAAACAGTTAGTTTTAAAAGCAGCCTCATTATCCTCGGAAGACCCTATAAATACACTTTATTGTTTTCCGAGTATCAGCATTAATTCAGACATTTTATCTTCTCCAAGTTTCCAACATACTTAACATAGTAATCTTTATGATTTGTATTGTAGTGCCTCTTGAGATTATATTCTTTGCAAACCATATACATAAGACTTAAAATTTATTTTTTCTTGAATAAAAAAACATTGTAATTCCTCATTTTTCTTGAAAACTGCAATGTTCTCCACTGTATCATTTTTTATTCATACTCAAAGAGGGCTTAAGCATTATTATGCATTTTTAATAACTTCAAAGAAAGCATTATCGGTATATTTTCATGTACATTTGGAGCCCAGTTAAATTATCAATTTTATCTAAATCTCGGAAGTGCGGTGCAGGCACAAACAATAATGTAACTCATATGTTTAATACATTCTGCAATATAATACTGAATAAATTTTATGGACATATTGGTTATAAGCAATAGACCATTAACTACAACATTTAATAAAAATAAATAATTTTTTTAAGTGTGTTTACTTGTTACTTGTGCATTAATTATTCTGTCTATCAAACTCAGCAGCATTTTTTAAAAATATACAGTTTCAGGGGCATACAAGTATTTTTTTTTTTTTTACATTTTATTTTACTGAATATGTGTTAGTTAAGTTTTAAAAAATTAATAAATCGATTATAAATTCCAATCAGAAGCTTTACTTCAATTTCTTTTTATATTTATATTATCACATGAAAACACTGATATGTTCCAAACATAATTGTAGTTTATTTACATTCAGGCTCTTATTTTTGTCTGGAATTTTAGTAAAATGATAAGAGTTTGGGATTTTTCTTTGATAGAACAGCATGCAGTGAAGTATGTACAAAGATAGACGATCCTGCCCTCCTGAAAATTATGCAATATGACATATTCTATGTTTCTTATATTTTTACAATAAGTTGATTTAATACAAAAACAAAATAATAAATAAATTGGAAATATTACAAATAATTTTTGTAAAAAATTTTCTTTTTTAAAAAGTAACAACAACCACAACAACAACAATAACAATAATAATAATAATAATAAACAGGGTCGCTACTTGTCAGCCATTTTGATTTTTAACATTTATTGTATGCCTCTGAAACTGTATATTTTTTATTTTAAAAAATCATCTGCCAAGTTCGATCCATATGTGATAATGCACAAGTACCATTTATTTAATTCATTTATGTATGTATAATCATAATTCAAGAAATCCAGATTTTTTGATGGGAAGCAGCAAGCAGCCCGTGAGCCCCAGGCAGCCTGCATCTTTGACGTGCCTACAGCAACACCTAATTTTATACTGAGCTCTCTAAAAGATTAATGCTTTAATCCATATGCTATCTATGCATAGACTGAAATTATGTCTATTGATCAAACCCTGCAAAATGAAAGTACCCTAACATACTTGTACAAAGTCAATATTTTTCAGGCTTCAAGACTTGTTTTACAAACACTATACTGCATTCCCTAATTTGTCACTGAGATACACTAAGTAAATTAATATACTTAATCATTAAACTCTTAATAGCCTGAACAGAATCAAAGCAAAAAAAAAAAAATTTTTTTAGACTGCTCAGTAAGAATTGAATAAATACTAGTGCAATAGAGATTACACACGCCAAAAAAACTGGTTCTTCTTTTATATTATCCACCAGGTAAAAATAGTAGCTTTTCATTTTGCTACAATATTCAATGGCACAGAAGGCCTCATGATGAAATAATGCACTATAGGAATTCGAATCTTAAAAACTTCGATGTTTGGGGGGATTTTTTTTTCCCATTTAGCTAAAGATTTGCTTCCGATTCATTCCTCCTTTATATTCTCTAGTAGTATCCATTTTTTAAATACCATAGATGCCAAAGAGCCATTTTTTCTCCAAAGAACCATTTAAAGGCGAGTCTATCTTTATTATTATTATAGAATGACTAAATAGAAAGAAAAAAAAGAGTGATTCTATTCAGAGCATGTAGAAGGCCATAGTCACAGTTAAGTATATATATATACGTGTGTGTATATATATAAGTACGCGTAAATTCCTGTTAATTGAAATAGTTTAATTAAGCTAGCAAACATACTCGGGAAATGTTATTCAATGTAAGCGAATCTGAATTTAGATGGCTAAACCTGTTAACTTGCTTTTAAAAAGAAAAATCCAACATATATTTATAATTAACATATTTGTAATTTATACCAATGCGGACCAGCAGTTAATTGAAAACAGATTTAAAATAAAAACTGAAAATCTGAGATCAGAATCGTTCAATTCTCCGTCGAGTTTTTGTAATTTATTCCCCGCTGTTAATAGGAAATTTTTTTTCTTGTTAATTTCATTTTGCAGTATGTGCCAGAGAGGTTATTAGACTAGGGATAGGTAAATGTTTTCCGTGTATTCTCCATTACAATAACTTGAACTTTTCTAGTTTTACGTTTACTCCCTAGCCACCAGATTTCTGTTTCTCCATGCTTAGGAGCTCGCTAATTAAAATAAACACGTGCCCCTCTACCACATGCAACCCGTCGATAAGAAGTTTCATTGAGGTAGCGATCAATCATCATCGGCATAGTTGAAAATGATTTCCTATTGCCCTGATTGAAATGTGTCAAGCGCTGTCGATTGTACTTTTCAATCATATCCCAACAGCTGTAGATTACGAGCAATATAATAATAACCCCTTAGTAGTACAGATTTTGTAATAGCTAGCGTCCATATTTCTGCATTTCAGCAGTTTTAAATCGCTAATGGCTCGGCAACCTCTTTAGACAGGAGGAGGAAAAAATAAGAATCCGATAATGCAAAACGTGTGTTCACTTGTACATAATGGACAGACTAAGTTAATAACTTCAATTTAATGGGAAACTAATGCAATTAGCCTCTTGCATTAGTTTGTGTATTAGCTTATAACTTTTCTAAAAGTTGACGTTGCGACGTCATTATAAAAATTTTAAGTTCTTATTGGATAAGCTCTAAAAGTTGTGAAATTTTATTAACACACGTACAAATAGATACATATATATAAATTCCAAAAACCAAAACCATATTTTTACCACTTTAAAGGATGCAATATGAGGGTTAGTTAACCTAAATTTTATCTTTTTGAAAGTAAAGGATGCAATATGAGATCCTAGTTTCAACTGTATTATGATGGCAAACAGAATTACTGGTGATGAAAATCATCACCCATAAAGATTAATTCTATCATTAGCTTGAATATAGAACCAGCTTGGGGGGGGGGGGGAACTAACAAATATTTTGTATACCATTCATACTTTAAATAATATGATGTAAGGCTATCATTGGAGTAAGGGATTATTTGTAATCTTCATCATAACATTCATCAAACACTCTCAGGAAATATTTCTTCTGGCACTATTAAGAGAGAAAGGCTTCATTGATCAAGAATAATCTACAAAAGACCAATAATATCAAATATTTTGGTTATGGGCTTCAATCTAGTGTTTGTCTATGTGGGTTGTATGAACTTAAGCAGTATTCTCAGGGAATTGGGCAAGATTGTTTTGAAAGCAATATTTGCATCATCAAAACGATCAAGTAATAAATAACTACATAATTAGAATAGAAGAATTAGACTGACAAAAGGCAATTTAATTTACAGGCTTCTTTTAGTTTATCCCAATCCCTGTAATATCCCAATGGATAATGAAAATTTAAAAGACTTCTACCATTATTTTGTTCTATTTCTATCTGAAATTGGTGTTTGCTTGGCATAAATGTTCTGCATGTGAAGTGCGCAAAGTATTATGGTAAATACTGTACTATCAATATGTAAGTTTATTACAAAGACATTTCATCCATTGTAGTATTGTGCTTTTTAGCAATATTTATTGCTCCCTCTTAAAAGTATATGGGATCTGAACTCAGACTTTCAAGAACCCTTCAACTATCCACCCTATCTCATACACTGATACACATGACCACACACATGTAGAAAAGATAAATAATCACGAATATATATATTTTGTGCTGAACCAGCACTAATCAGTTGGTCCAGAATATCATCTCCCACACATATATATATATATAATCAATGCTCAGTTATATTAAGATACTAAATCTTCATACTTTAATGGACATACTACAACCTCTAACTCTTCAGCCATCCATACAATTGAAAATTTCATGATGAAAAGCCCAAATCCTATGCTGGTGCCAATATTATTGTCATGCCCATGTTGACCTCAAATCACTCTGATCCCTCATGTATAGGACCTTATCCATTTAAATACTTGGAAGAGGAATGGGCATGATGCATGCTTAATGTGTAAATATTTGAAATACAGGCATTCTTTACATACCTGGAGCTTAATTGTAAATATAGGGGGATTTGAACAAGACTTTCAAACACCCTTCAACTATCCACACTATCTCTGATACACCTGACCACACATGTAGAAAAGATAAATAATCACCAATATATGTATTTCATGCCGAGACAGCAATTATTATCATCCCCCACAACATATATAATTAATGCTCAGTATATGTGTGGGAGATGATAATCTGGATCAACTGATAAGAGTTGGTTCAGCATAAAATATGTATATTGGTGATTATTCATCTTTTCTACATGTGTGTGGTCATGTGTATCAATGGTATGAGATAGTGTGAATAGTTGAAGGTTTCTTGAAAGTCTGAGTTCAAATCCCCTATAACTACAATTAAGCTTCAGGTATATAAAGAATGCCTATATTTCAAATATTTGCTACCTCTTAACAATAATAAATAATGACACTAATAAAAATCAAAGAAGTATGGCCAATCCAAGGGAAAAAAAATCATTCGCTAAAATTTTTGTACAGACATCCGTGGCTATACAAATCAATCCATGAAACACCACATGTGGAATAAGCTTTTGACTTCTGCAGCAGCAAACTTTTCTTTCTAAAAAACTTTCAATTTGTCTAATTGCAGTTTACAAAGATATTCCATCTTTAACCAAATCTTCCCAATTTAAGATAATCTTAATAATATCAGCATGGTCTATCTGTCTCATGAAAACCATGCTCATGTTCATCACAAAATATCCTTTTAAGAATTTTTATAATATTCAATGGTCACATTATTAATGTAGATTTATAGTAGTAGTCTTCAGAATTATTACACTCAGCTAGTTAGTGTTAATAATATTTAAAAAATTTTGTACAAGCATCTTAAAATGAAACTTTTTAATGTCTTTAATTATAATTATATTGATAGGAAGACCATATCTTATTTCTATACAATGAATTTAGTTTTAGTAGTTATATCACTGTAATGAAATACCCAAACTCTTAGCCTACTACTATCAACAACAGCATATTGGAATCTGCACTACACTTCAATATCTAAGTCCATTTTCTATTTAAAAAGCTATTAAAATATTTAAATTTCTTCACATTCTCAAGTTGATAACTATTTAGATTAAAAATTGCTGAAGATTTTTCTTCTGACACTGGATTATAAAAACACTGATTTTTTTTTTTTTAAATCTTAACTACTCAAGTCTTATTAAAACAGGCAAAGCTCTCTATATGTATAACCACTTAAAGCAAACCAGAGTAATCAATGGATGCCAGAAGGCTTGCGCATAAAATCCTCATCTAGTGCCTTACTCATCCAATATCCCCAGACTAGTTTCTGGCTTGTGACCTTCATCAGCGAGGAGCCTTGGATCCGAGAATACTGCACCTAGATTTTACGATGCACTGCACATCCAAGGCTCCTCATTACCAAAGGTCACAAGCCAGAAACTAGTTTGGGGATATTGGATAAGCATCCACTATGTGGGGGTTTTATGCACAAACCTTCTGGCATTCATTGATTACTCTGGCTTGCACCGAGTGGCAATATGTATAGAGAGTTTTGCCTGTTTTAATAACAGTTATAAGCAAGCATAAGAAATGGTGATCATGTGATTTTTATTGGCTACTCAAGTCTTTATATATTGTATTCAAAAGACTAAGTTCATTTTGTAAATCATCTTTTAAATTAATAGATTATACAATCATCAACATATTGTAAAGATCTATTAAAATTCAAACTTTTCATCTTGGTCCCAGACTTATAAAACCGCATACAAATAATTCCTATCACAAAAATAGCTAGCACACTACTTTCATTTATAGACTTTTCCCCATAATAAGAAGCAATATAATACAAATAATTATGCAAACAATTAACTAATTTTAAACTGTCTGTCACAGACCTGTTCAAATGAAGCAAATACCTTGACCAAATCAATAATAGTAATTGTATCTTCGATTATGTTCAAAGCACAATATATATTCAGCATAACAGTTCCATGAACTTTAAGATAATTGGGGACTTTTTTTTTATTCCGGTAGGAAATAATACAAAAATTAGTAGTACCCAAATTCATCACCTTCCTATTGCATTCAAATGAACAGGGTTAAGTAAGCATGATTCTCTTCCATAATTGACAAGATTTCATTTTTCCATTTCCAATGAATGCAATCCTTATTTTCAAGATCCTGAAACAAAATAGTTCAGCGCTTTTGGGTGCTGACTTTGGTTTAACTGAAAATTTTCAAACTAATTCATTTTATACTTAGGTCTGATTGAACATTTTGGTATTTATGCATTAGACTTGCCATGAAATATCACAAATGTAAACAATCAAAACCACATTAATCAAAAGATTAAAAAAATAACATTAATGTCAATATTTAATTAACAAAAAAAATAATTTTCATTTACACTAAAAAAAAAAAGATTTTATGGTGAAAACAATATATAATAAAAATAAAAACATTGCAACAGATATTATTAATTAAATGTATTTATTTGTGTCATCATGATAGGTCTAACGTATAAGTACCATTCTCCATTCTTCTTGCAAGCTTATAAAAGTGATATCAACTAACTATATTACATCAACTCCAAATAACAAAACTACACTTTCTTACAATCCTGTTATGACATCAAAACCATAAAATGATCAAAATCCTTGCTATTTTGATGAATCCATGCACGTACAATGTTTACAAGTTTTTAACTTGATTATTTCAGTTATTTGTAAGCATAACTGATATTACAATGATTAAAAGTAGTAACTCAAACAACATTAACAGAAAGAAAAAAAAACTATTTATAAAACTATTTCCTCAACACTACCCAATTTTTGATTATTGGCCATTTCTTATTAGTTATAATTAACAATCTGTGTAAGGTAAATCCATATAAAAATTAAAGTCTATCATTAAATATTTTATTAGTTTCTGCTATGGTAATTGAGTAAAAGCACAAAATTTTAAAAAGTTAAAAGAATACCAATAGACTAAAATCAATTAATTGAATACCTGTCTGTTTATAGTGTAATTGTGATATGTATTTAATATACATTATTTCAATTATACACTACCCAAAAATATGCAAACCAATAAAAAAATAATAAAATTTCATAAATTAAATAAATTTTACAATGTGTAGTCACCATTTTTCCATTTTGAAGCACCACACAAGATCATATCTATGAACACTTTTTTAGGTTATATTAAAAATATATCAATTTTATTCTTTATTATTTTCCTTTCTGAATGGTTAAGAGTATACTATTCACATAATAAAATGTTTCCTTAAGTATACAAGACTAAGTTTTCTGAAATGTAAAAGAACTGTAAATCATTCTTGTATTGTGTCAGGCAAGGCAATTGTATACATTCTGAAGTTGATAAAGATTTAAAAATATCAAAACAAATAGAAAAGATTATCTGCTGATAAAGAAATTGCTACTATGTTTCCAAGGGTGGAAAAAATTTATTGATAGGGAAAAAGTTTATTGAAGGAGAGTTTTTGAGTACAATTTATTTTTAAAGCTTGTTTGCCTTTTGATAGATCAGAAGTAAGAAATAGTGATACACACACTTTGAAATACTTATCATAGCTGCTATGCATAGCTATTTTATATTAGCAATAAATTTTAAGTTAATGGCATAATTGTATATAGCCTCAGTGTAGTGATTAGCATGTTCCTACAGAAAGAATATTATAGGGGGGGGGGTCAACCCTATTTGAAATTCAGAAACTTAAAAAAAAAAAAATTCTGATCAAGCTTAGAATTGTTCCAAAAATTATCCAACCTTCCATTCCATATTGAGAAATAATTGTGACCATCCTCAACCAAAGAGAATAAACTAAGAAAAGGAAAAAAAACTCTCTCTACCCAGCAGTGGATTACTAGTCTGGTGAATAAGGTCTTCATATTATTTAAGGTACCTTTACATTTTATATTCATGACATATTGGCTATTTTAATATAAGTTGAACTTTGATTGTATATATGTGTGGAGATGATAATCTGGACCAACTGATGAGTGCTGGTTTAGCTTGAAATCATGATTGGTGATTATTTATCTTTTTAACATAGGTATGATCAAGTATATCAGCAGTATGAGATAGCATGGATGGTTGAGAGTTGTATGAAAGTCTGAGTTCAAATCCCCTATAGTGCAGATATGAAAAAGCCTGCTTTAAGGACTGTCCACCCCTCGTATATGTATATAAATAGACTATGTCCTATACATGAGGGTTCAGATTGACTTGTGGTAAACATGAATAGGATGAGAACGTTGGCACTAGGGTGGGCTTTGAGCATCCCATCATCAGATTTTCAATGAAATGGATGGCTGAAGAGTTGTGGGGTGGAGTAGTTTGAAGCCTGTCCATTAAAATATGAAGATTGGTTATTTTAATATAAGCTGAACTTTATATGTGTGATGATAATCTGAACCAAATGATAAGTGATAGTTTAGCATGAAATATGTATATTGGTGATTATTTATCTTTTCAACATGCGTGTGATCAAGTGTATCAGCGGTATGAGATAGCATGGATGGTTGAGGGTCATTTGAAAGTCTGAGATCAATCCCGCTATATATATTCATGACATATGTAAAAAGATCTTTAAATGTACATTTGGTAATTTAAATTGCAAACCAGCATGCATAACAAAAAATTTATATCAATGCAAATGAAGAAATTAGAAACAATCTCAATACCATACATAATTCTAGAGTTTTGAATAGTTTTTTTTTCATTCTTGAATAGAATCATGCACTTTAAATTCAAATATTATATCATTATATATAATGTGCATGGTGGTATTATGTCTCCTAGAACAAAATGCCTACAGGAGTTTTCAATTATGAGACAAAATAGTTTCTTTCTTCATTTTGATATCCATGAATAATTGTCTTACACAGTTTCAGAATTTGTTAGCCAAATTTATTACATATACAGAAAAGTTTATTGTTACCCTTGCAGCCTTAACGAAACTGAGCTGAAAAAATTTCCTAATGTCCGCTTCCTATATTTTTGTCAGTACAACTGTTACCACTATGATTATTTCATATAATAAACAGATGATCTGGTCGCCAATACGTTATCACTCAGCATGGTGAGTTTAAAGCTTTTTATCTCTTACGTTTAAAACATGAAGATCTTACGTCTCATTGCTTGATAATTATTAAGTGAAACATCAGTTGTATTCTCTTGAAAATAGGAAGGATGAATATGTGTGTGAGTAATTTTTATAGATATTTACAATCATGAACTGAATTACTGCCTTAATCTCAGCAGCAGAAAAGTCAACATTCAAGAAGTGGTTAGTAGACTAAGTCAGAGAATTACCACAATTCCCTGATAGACCCAGACTGATATTCGATGATGATTCATAGGAAGTTTGCAAAAACTCAATGAAGAATTGTCTAATAATTAAGGGGTCTTTGTTGGAAATTTGTGAAGTTAGATGAAATGGTGAAAAGTCAAATGATTTAATAAACAAGCACACTCTTCACTAAAAAGACCCAAATGTTTGAAGAAACAAATGGAATGGATGTCATTACAAATAAAAAGATGGAAAAACAACATCATTGACATTGATGAATGTACAAAATACTCTTAATCAGCAACATTTTAAAAGTGTCAGCGGAGACCATGTTGTAATATTATTGACATTTAAGAAAGGTGATAAAAGATATTAGATCAATTGTATATAACATTTTTAGCTAGATAATTACAACCTTACAACAATTAACTTTGGATTCTAACTGACCATAAGAACAAAATGCATTTCAAAATGGTTTTAGTACAATAGATAACATCCAACTAATAAGTTATAGAAAAAAAAACCAATGAAAATACGATGCCGTTATGCTTTATATTTGTAGAATATAAAAAGATGTTTTATTTGATAAGCATTTCCATGGTAATTAAAGCCTTGGATCATCAACATATAGATCTGGGACATTGTCATATTCTGAAAAACATTAATCAAAATGCAAACTACATGATTAAAATTGAGAAAGATGTACAACAGGGTGAATCCACATTTCCAAAAACTTTTTACAGAAGTTTTACAAGTATTTTGTGATTTAAAATGGGAGAGGGAGGGGTAAGTGCAAGCGGAGATTATTTAAATTATCTAGATTTTTCAGCTTATATAGTGGTTGTTACAAATAATGCTTCAGAACTTCAGAAAATATTGTGAAAGTTATCTATTGAAAATAAAAAAATAGGATTAAAGATATATACTAAAAATATTATAATAATGTTCAATGGATTGTCTCAGAAGAAAATAGAAGATTGATAATCATGGGTTAGAAAAAATAAAAAGCTACAAAATACTTTGATCAGAGTATTAATATAGATGGAAACATAACGAATAAAATTAATGATAGAATTGAACTTGGATGAAGTGCATTTAAGTATATAAAAAATGTCTATGCGTTTGAAAATATTATGAATCTGAGACTTGGAAACTTAAACAGAAGAGCAATACAGAGACTTTAAACTACCCAATGAAGTGATGTAGGTCATGAATAAGAATAAAAGATCAAAAACAAAATATATGGGTGAAAGAACAAACAAGAATTACTTATATCATTGAATGAATTAAGAGACTGACACAGAGCTGAGATGGATATATTGTTTAGAAAAGGTAATAGTAAATGGTCAGTTGAAGTTTAAGAGACTTAAAAGATCTAGAAAAAAACGAGGTGGATTGAATAAAAGGAAATTTTCTTATATGATGTGGAGAAATTGTGGATGAAAAACTCTATTTGAAGGCCATCCTTCAATGGATTGATTAACAGTTGAAATTTAATTGTAAAAGGGCTGTAAAATGAAATCAATAGCAAATCTGAATCTTTTCTTTTTTTGTAATATAACTCCTCTGTGCTTTAGATTTGATATCCAGAGTCAGACATAAGAAGGATCTATGTTTGAATGAATATGAATTATTCTGTCATTATTATACAATTTGATTAATTTTATATTTGAGTTGCAAAGAATATTGAAAGGGCTATGATTTTTTTTTTTAAAAAAATTTCATTCTCATTTTATTGAAGATGATATAGCTTAATATTAAAAATGTATAGAATCCAAGTGTTCCATCCTTCTGTAAAGCTTTTTGTAATTGCAATTAATAATTCATTGCCTAAAAGGTCCTTCAGATAGATCCCTTCAGAGAAATTGTCAACAACAATAAAGCACTAGACTATCTACTATTATAAAATTTTAAGTTCTGTATTGCTTTACTTTCTATATTATTATTATTATTATTATTATTATTATTATTATTATTATTATTATTATTATTATTATTATTATTATTATTATTATTATTATTATTATTATCATCATCATCATCATCATCATCATCATCATTATTATTAAGTTTCAACAATAGTAAACTTTATTGATCCAATAGTTACATAGTATTATAATGCCATAGCAAGATACATGTTGAATCTTATTATTGTTAGTTCAATTTCAAGTCTACAATATTCATTTTTTTAAAAGTACATATCTGTATGGGTAATTTTACATGATTCTATCCACTTTATCAATGTTAATTAATCATATTATTGTCCAATAGGAGCATAATCAGGACCATGCTTTCTTTAATTTTTTTTTTTTTTTATAGCTTTGCTATTTGCCTGAGCAGGGACCAAGTAGCTGCATAAATATCCGGGCTGGTGATCTGCTTGTCTCTAACTTGAATTTTATTCAACTTATTTTCAAATGTGGCTGGATGCCTTCTGGGGTTATTACCCAATATGAATACACACCTAGTGCACCAAAGTGCATATAAAACAAACGTTGAGGCCCTTATGGCTGGTATAGTCCTACCTTTGTAATTTGATATAATTTGCATCATTGTAGTATTTTTTTTCCTGTATTTGGCCTGCAAAATGCATCTAGTCTGCTCCAAGGCCTTGCAGTTGAAAATTATATGCTGTAAAGTCTCCTCAGCCATATGGCAAAGGCCACAGAATAGATCAACTGACCTGTACATTCTTCTGTGATGTAAAAAATACTTGGTAGGTAAAGCGTTCAAATTCATCTTGATTATAAAATCTAGGAACTTAGGTTCTAGTTGCCATTTTTTGTATTGCTTGATCAGATATTTGTTTCCTATTTCTAGTATTGATGGGATCTCCTCATTATAATTATTTTGATGTATAAACTTATATATTTCCCAATATTTATATTATTATTATTATTATTATTATAATTGGATGGCTAGTTATCTTTAAAAAAATCATACTTTCTTCCTTGGTTTGAATTCTGCTTTGTAGGCAGAGGGATGATCTATCTAAGCCACTATAACCTTGCTGACTGTAGAAAGACTATTATCTACAATAGTGAAAATGCTATTATAAACTAAGCTAAAAATTATTTTTAATTTTCACTTTATTATCTTATGATTATTTATTAACTTATTTAATAAAATACAGTAGTAACGCAAAAAAGAAGACAACGATTTAATTAATAATTAATAGTCAAATGACTTAGTTACTCGGAAGATCATAAGAAGTTGAACGGTGTGGAAGCGATCCAGGGACATGATGTCAATCACTGTACCACTATACCAAATCACAGAGCTAAGTTTCGCTTGGTCATATAATTATACACCTTGGGGGGGGGGGCGCAAGAGAGGAAAGAAAAAATAGAAAGAGAATAATAGATACGTAGGAATGAAACTAACGGTTTGGTCCAAAATGTAAGTATTCATTTATTACTATGTTTTTGTTCCTCCTCCTCCTAATAATTAATTAATATTTCATTTGATTCATAATCTAATAACAATAAATATGACGAACGAAACTTCCATTTTTTTCCTAAATAAAACTTACTTTTTGCACAAAAATCATAACAAAATAATCCAAATGAATTTGAAAGAACTCCCGATGAGTTTAATTATAAGAGAAAATTTCACAAAGGCGTACAAAATAAATGTTTATAAACTAGAAAACACTCAAAGATATACGATTTTCATTTTTATTAGAAAAGAGAAAAATTTCCACAACAAAGAAAATAAATCCTGATTGTAAATTCAATTAATTTAAGAAAAATTAGAAAAATGGTCTCCCTACTGATTTTTAAATAATAAAGAAAAAAACTATTTTGCATAAAATAATGAAGTCTAAATTAAATAAAAACAATAAATTAATTGTAATAATTCTATCTTTACTTTTGTTATTTTTCTATCCCAATTTCCGTAGTCCATAATAAGAAGGGTAAAACAAGGTCGAGATGTTTATTAAAGCTTTAGAGAAAAGTTAATTTAAAAAATGTCAATCCGTTTACAAAATTGCCTTTTAGTTTATTAATTATTGGTGTTTTTATTACTTAAATTGCAATAAACAAACAATAGAATTATTATTATTTAGATAAAGATAAATTAATAAAAAGCAATTATTTATAAACAAAGAACAGATTACAATTGTAAATAAATAATCCTGATTATTTAGATAAATCCACAAATAAATTCATTTAAGACGAAAAAAATTAACTATTAACTTTAATAATCTTTTTTTTTTAATATTATATAAAAGCAATCGGTAGACATTGTGAATTAGTCTGCCATGTCTATGATACGGGATTTAAATCTTGAATGGAAGATTTGTAAATAAGGATTTCTACAAGGTTTATAGTAAAATTCAGTTTTAATTTTGCTGTATATATATAGTTTATTTATTAAAGAATAAATAAAGGTGTGTGTGCAAGCTGATAATAAAAAACGTGCTAAAATACTCCAGAAAAAACCCCCCAGATAATTAATTATACAGAAAGAGAATAAAACGTCCTGAAAATAGCAACAGGATAATTTACATGTTAAGAAAAAGTTACTTTACGCAGATTAACCAAACTGAAAAAAAAAAAAAAAGCCTGTGCAAAAATTAAGCAGTGTGCAAGAATGGAAGTTTAATGCTGTCAGTATGAGAAGTGAAACAAGAAGAAGAAAAAAAATAGTGGAAAGTTAAATTAGTAACGTGAAGTTGTTCTGGAATTAATAAAGAAGAGCTCTAGTCAAGAATCTATTTGGACTATCTCTGATATAATGTGTTTGATCAGAATGGTGCTTACAGAAATAAATGTACAGAATTGTCGAGTGAAATTAAAGAGACTTTATAAATGTTGATCTCTAAGAAGAAATGTGATGTGATGCACTGTGACTTCTCCTTATACGAGTCAGGAATCTCTCAGCAACTATGCCCAGAGAAATCTGTTAGCCACTTTACCTTCCTTTTACATTCTCCACCCTAAGTCCCAAACCTAGCACAAAAACCAATAACTCACTTTCTGTATAATCACTTTGTTCATATTTAATCTTCCATAACTTCATTATTTATACCCTTTCTGCTTCCAAGCATTTACATTGAAGTAACAGATGCCTAATATTTTCTATGCTTTCCTTACACAACTTGCAGACTAAATCACCCATATTTTTCCATTTACGTGTATATTCCCTTGTTACTAAAGATCCCATTGAGCCTTAAACAATAAACCACTTTCCTTACTGTTATCATAAATTAACTCACACCCAATGTTCCGTTCACTTCTATATACATTTAAACTCGTTTTACTCTCTATACTAGTTCACCATCTCTCCAACTCCCTGTTCTTTATTAATGCATCTATTCTTCTATCTGACTCCTTACCACTATAACCCTCAACAATCCTCCTAACACAATCATCCCACCTTTTGTACAAGTATACTGACATAAATTTCTTTATCCAAATCTTCTGCATACCGCATTACCTTTCTCATGCATTCTGTTGCCTGCCCTTTACTTGTAACCCAATTATATACTATTTTGGCTATTCTTTTATTATCCATAAACTGCAATCTACTGAACATTTTCAATTTGCTTTTTGCATCCCTCATATAAAAACTTGGTCATCCCATTTCTCCTTGAATTGCCTCCTTTGCTGTCCACACCTCTGCATCTAATGCATGTCTTCCTACTTCCCTTTGTATTTTTTCTAAGTAATCTAATACCCCATTATTAACACATAACGCATCATTGCCTTATGTTAACCCTGCTACTGCCACTGAACTTTAAGAGATCTTAGCGACCTCAATCAGCAAGTTAAACTACTAATATCTTACTAATATCAATTATTATTATTATTCAGAGTAAAGAAACTCTTGAAGTTCTATACAAATGTTTTCATTATATATATATATAATTATTCAACTGTCAAGTGACAGCTTGACCATGAATATATTATCATCATCATCATTATCTATAGGTTGGATTATTATATTATGTAAATATGGAATTATCTAAAGAACTGTCAACCTGTTCTTGAGTAGCATTTTCTGTTTGATAGAATAATAAAATTGTATAACTTCATAATAAACATAAAAAATCAAGTCAGAAGTCCAATGACAGACAAGAGGTCTTAAAAATGATTGGTAAACTATAAAAAAGATATTCATTCATTGAGCAAGTCATTGTAGATATTTTTTGATGCACTGAAAGAAACATATGGACCTATAAAACAGTATCACAATTCTATTAAATCTAGTAATGGAATTCTCTTACACGATAATGATATTTTGAAAAGATGGAAAAAATATTTTAATCTTTGGAATAATAATACAAGGAATTGAGATGACAATTTTTAATGATATGTATATTGACAAAGATAAAGAGTTTAATGAAGTCCAAACTTTGTAACGTAAAAATGAAAAAGCTGAAAGTTATAATAAAACAACTGGAAAAGTTTTGAAATATGATGAATATTGGAATTTTTTGAAATATATGGATCCATAAAGTTGTGCAGCCTGATCTTAGGCACTTAAATTTTTCTAATTTCTAAAAATAAAAGAAATAGGCAAGACTGCAGTAATCATCATGGAATATCATTTATTATTCACTATAGCAAAAGTACATTCAAAGATTTTGTTGAATGGGTTGCTTCCAATCATAGAAAAAATGTGTAGTAAAGACTCAAAAAAGTAGTTTTAGAGAATCAAGAAGTACTATAGATATGGATTTTGTTGCCCTGCAAATGAAGGGAAAGTACCAAAAAACCCAAAATCTGATTTATACATTGCTTTTATTGATTTGGTCAAATTATTTACTTCATTTAATTCAACAATTTATGATATTGCTTGAAATTAATTATCTACCAAAATTTATTTGTATTATACAACTTCTACATAATGGAACGAGAGGAAGAGTTATTACCACAGTAGAAAATCTGAGGGATTTGAAGTGAAAGCTGGTGTTAAACAAGGAAATATATTTGCTCCAGCATTATTTTCAATTTTTATGTTAGTGGTTTTTGGAACAGTTAGAGATCAAAATACAATATAGATTTGATAGCAGAATTTTCAATTTGTTTTGATTAAAAGTGAAAACAAGAATTCTTTCTTGGATTCTAGATTTGCAGGAGGATGTTAGTGTTAATATTAAAAAAAAAAAAAATCAAAGTTTTTATTAGCCAGTAGTGGAAAAAAAAATACTCAGTAACTTTTTGCTTGGATAATTATAACATTGGGAATATAAACCAATTAAGAAATTTTGGAAATTTTATAAGTGGAAAGGTGGACTTAGAGATATTGAGGTGCATGACCAAATCAGATATGCTATGGCTGTTTATAACAAGTTAAAAGATAGGGTATATCATCACAGGGAAATAATTTCTATTTAATTATGTTAGCTGTATATAGAGCTGTTACTTTACTGAATGTATTATATGGAAGTGAGACTTGGATACCCTATCAATGCAATGCAAAGGCATTAGAAAATGGTAAGATCATAAAACCCATAAATGTAGTCCACTATTATAAAATCACACTTTCATTCATGGGAAAGATAAACCTTATCTACAAAGAGTTATCTCAAAAACATTCTAAAAAAGTACAATATTGTTACCATTGGGAAAATACAGCAGAGAATAGAACGTGTTTAAGAGCTAGAATTAGTTATGGTATTTAAGTTTTCCAGACGATATATTTTTGCTGAAAAATAGGTCAGCATATTCTATATGTTGATGTATTTGTGGTTTACAAATTGATTTATATAGTTATTGTAAAACTCACTTCTAGAGTAGTTGTCTTTCTTTTGCTTGGAATTGAAATGACCATATTCATTTACAAATGGCTGCTGTATATATGTTAATTCAGAAAATATATTAGTTCTGTGAATTTCTATAGAATACAGTAAATATAAATATACATTAATAAATCTCAATTTAGAAACTTTTGATTATTATATTATTAATAGGGATTGCCATATATAATTGCAGCAGATGTTTTCTAGAATTACTCACAAACTGCTGGCTTTCAGGATATGTCATTAGTGATGAATAAGAATATCCATTAAGTTTCTGGTCATTATCTTAGAGCATTTATTTACTTTTCTGATAAATTAGCTCACTCCTAATCCCAAGATGTTTAATCTTTTTAAACTTTCAGCACTCTTTATAATACAATTTTGACTAACTAGAAATCTACTTCAAATCTATTTTCCTTTCCTCTAATTACAAATTTTTTCTTATTTGGAAGAAAAAAAATAGATCAAAAGAAGACCACCGGACAGTTGAAACTGTAATGATTGAGATAAAGCACTGCAGAAATTATATAAAAGATTGTTATAGAGCTTTTTTTTAATCATTTTATAATATGACCAATATAATTCCTACTAATGAAAAAAGTTCTGCCCTTCAATTGGTCATTTAAAGGTTGTTCTATCTTTTACCTAATCATCATTTTCCATTATTGTTGATCCATTACAGAATGAAGATTCATCCAAGTTTAATCCAATTCTCTAATCTTTAGCCTTTTTTTTTTTTTGCAAGATCATTGCAACAAATGTCATTATATCCATAATCAAATCAATATGAATCTATTCTATCTTTTACAATCTCTTGGGATCCTGTTTAATTAGTCTCTTCTTGTTTATTCTTAAAATACATCTCTCCAGACTTCATTTAGTGATCTGATGTCTCTGTAGTGCACGTGTCCAAGTCTCAGATCCATAACTAAGAACTGATAAAACCATTTCCTCCTTTCAAACAAATCAACATATTTCTTTTTAATATTAAATTATTTCTATCAAAAGCACTCGCTCCAAATTTAATTCTATGATTAATTTATCCATTTTCAACTTCTTTTAAAAAATTCACTACATATTACTTTAGACTTTTACATTAATCTTTAGTCCTACTTTCTTATATTCATCTGATAATACTTGCAATATTTTCTGAAGCTGTGAAACATTATTTGCAAAAACAATCACATCATCTGCAAAATCTAGATGATTTCCATTTAACTTCAAAAATTTTTGGAGATAGGGAGTCACTTTGTTACAACCCTTCTCAATGTTAATCTTCTCACTATCATTATGAAATTTTTCTTCACTTTAAAGTATTTTGTATTTTTAAGTACTCAAATCCCCAAATCAAAGACCTTAATCAAATGGCAACCTGGATCCATTAATCAGGGGATTTGTAGCATCCTCCATATTCAGCCACCAATTGCTGTCTTAGCAAATGAATTTAGACCATTCTGGAAATAGGGTTGTAATTTAGTTTTGTCATGATTTTAAACATATATTTTAAAAAGTTCATTCACACACCCATATTCATTCTGACTACAAAAAAACTCAACTGACATTTCTATTAAGAACTATCAGTAGAGGGAATTTGAACCCAGACTTCCAAGCTCCCTTCAGTCATCCACTCCATATTATACAACCGATATAAATGATCACACACACATGAAAAAGATAACATTCTCCAATATCTTTTTCACACATATGTGATATGTATATCGGTTGTATAATATGGAGTGGCTGACTTAAGGGAGCTGAAAGTCTGGATTCAAATCCCCCCTAATTACATCTAGCTTAAGTATAATACTGTACTCGTATTTAAATATAAGAACTATCAGGCAACTTAGCAGAAAAATGATGGCATTTCTTGATGGTAAACACAAGAGACAAAAAGCAAATAAATTCACCATGTTGGCTGAAGTGTGTTAGTTTAGTGAGCACCCCATCCATGTTCCCATATTATATGAGTAATTATATAGTAATAATAACCGGATTAACAATAACTTATGAAGTGGACATTAAGAATTTGCTCTGCTTGATTCCATTAAGGTCTCAAAGATAAACTAAAGAGCATGTAATTATATATATATAAAAATTAAAGATAAACAGTAATGAAGACATCAATTGCTTACTAAAATTCACAGTATAACTAAATATTCAGACATTAACATCAATGAAAAATGTATATAAATCGTTTTGTAATGCAAGCCTGAGCTAAAGATTCATAGGTAAATACTATAAATCAGTCACGTCCGAGTCCTTAATTAAATATATGATCTAACATGCATCGAATGCTTTTATTTTATTTATTGATTTATAATATTATGAATCGAATGCTTTTATTTTATTTATTTATTTATAATATTAATGTGTAAATAATTGTGATTAATAAAGCATATTATTACTTTTTAAAAAAATATATTTCAAATAAAATATAGTATTTTACAAATAACAATTATAGTTCAGCATATTATTACCTTTTATAAAGGCATAAATTTCAAATAAAATATAACTATTAAATAGTACTTTACAAATAACAATTATAGTTCTTTTGAGACCAAATCTCACTTCAGCATCAATATTAAATGTTTTTTTTTGTTTTTATCCTACCAGTCAAATTAAGCCTAATTATTGCGAGGATATGTTCTTGTTTCTGAAAATAAAACAGCATTGCAAGTATATAATTCTTCTCCCTTAAATAACTGGGGAGACGACTTTAGTCAACTACATTGGCAATTGCTTCTGTTTTTATTTTTTAGACTATTTAGTTAAAAATATCAGACATCTAGTCAAACGTTGTTAGCCGAGAGGTCAGCGCAGCCGCCTTGCAAGCAAGCAGTTGTTTGCGACGGTTGTTGCGGGTTCGCCTCTCGGCCGATGCTATGACATGTGGGGGAAAAATATCAGACATCTATTTACTCATCAACAATACAATGGCTAACAGTGTTAGCTATAGCTATAGAGTAACTAAATTATTAAGGTAATTTAGAGATTATCACACATCCAATATTTTTCTCCTTTCAAACTATACTAAGTTTTAAGCGTTTAGAAATAATTTCAAACTTCAAGACATTATATATACACATTTTTATCATGTAGTGCATATATATATATTTAAGGCGCTATTTTTTTTTTTACATTTATTGAAACGATTATTAGATTATAAATTGATCCAGGTTTTATAATTTATTTACTTCCGTTTAAATTTCATGTACATATATTACAAATTAATCTGCAGATGTTAAACTTCCTATACTCACACCTTTGATACAATTTACGTTAGATAAATGTATTAATCATTATTATAGAACAATTACTACGTTAGAGATTATATCATTATCCATATGTTTTCAAAAATCTGTGTGGAGGTTTTAAGTATATCTAATATATATATTTCACACGTTTACACACATTAAAAATCGACCTAAATCACTTTCACGTCTTTCTAACATTGTTTATATTTTAGAAATAATGTTAAAGCAACATATAAAGTATATATAGCATTTGTAAATCATTTAATATATATATAAGTTTTAATACATATAACTTTATAATTTTCTGAATAATTCATAGACCATTAAAAAAAAAAAAAAAAAATCTAGAAAACAGGGCAAACCACATTCCAGTTTTGCTTCAGAGAATGCACACATTATTAGACCATAGTAGCTTGTCATAAACCATTTATCATGTTTAATATAGGTTGGTGAAAGCAAATAAATAAGAAAATAATTTATGTTAAACATATCATAAATTAAACATAACATACTTTCAAAGCAGCATTAAAGTATTACAAATGTTTGATTTTCATAATGACAGTAACAAATGTGTATTTCCGATTAAATAGACTACTATATGTAGTTTTCAAGAATAAATTAGTGCAAATATAACAACAGAGCAAGGATATAAAATTTGCATAAAATATCTATAATGATGGGTTAATGTTTGTATTGCTATATAATTTATAATAGTTGTATCAAATTTGGTTTGTTCACAAAAACAAATTATAAATAAGCATTCTAACCAAATAATAATTGTATGATCATGTGACAAAAAAATAAAGGCTAAATGAGTAGAAAGTGGGGGGAGGGGTGCTTATTATCAAAGAAGAGCCCACAGATACTGAATTGGTCATATTGCAAGACTCGTGTAACCCAAAATCTTTATCTTCTAATTTAATTAGAGATCCATTTACTAATAATTTGAGGGGAGGGGGTGACATTTGCTTATAATGTTCTAGTTCTTTGAAAAAAAAAAGTTCCATTTGAATTTAAACCCAAGTTTTTGAATATAGCAGGCAAATGTATAAACCACTTCACCAATAAACAATAAATAAATAAAATATACCATTGGTGATTATAACTATCAAATAATTAATACTGAATAACTAAATGAAAAATGCATGATGGAATGCACACAATTTCATCAACTAACGTCCATTTTATGAATTCATTATAAAATATGTTTGAGAGGAAATGTAATATATGAATATGCATCATAAAGCTTTCTTTTTACCATATATATTTTTTAAATAGATGAAATACATTTCTGATGTATAATTCAATAAATAAGGAAGGTCCACTATGCAGACAAGATTAAACAATAGTAACTAATTTACAGTTTAGCACTGCTTTTGACCAGGCCAGTCATATTTACAGCACAAAGACAGTTAAATAGGAAAACAAACTTTTGGATTATTTAATATGCAAATTTGTAAATTTACATATGCCACAAGAATCTCTTTTACTTATGTTAGCAATAAACTATGCCTCTATATTTTCTCTTTCGATCATTGTGCTCAGCACAAACCACTTTAATTTCAAGCGGATTAAAATTGTGGCCTGCACCAATCTCATGCTCTAAAAATACAGACTTTATGTTAGGGTCTGCTTTAGTACATTAATATATATATATATTTGTGTTGAATGACCAAAGAAGAAAATATAAAGAGCCGCGATTTATTGCAAACAACACCCATGCGATAAATAAGAGATTTGTGCATTGCATTATCATGCAATTGGTATATGTAAATTTACAAACTTGCATATTAATTAATTCAAATGTTCGTTCTCCCACTTGCTTGCCTTTGTGCTATAAATATGACTGGCATGGTTGAAAGCAGTGCTAAGCTGTAAAATAGTCATAATTGTTTAATCTTTCCTGTACAGTGAACTTTTCCTATTTACTGAATAACAAAGAAATAAGGAAAGAAATAAAACCTACTGAGTTACCTTCCTGGTTTAACTAAATTACTGAATAGTTTTACTACTTGGGATTTCATAAGTTTGAATGCTGGAAGTGACAAAATTGCATTTGAGGACCTTAGTCCCAAGAGTTCTGACCCTACATCACTGCAATAAACTATTGAGGGCCAAATAATCTAATGGTTTTATTGTTTGGGAATTTATAAGAAATTCAAGCACCTGAGGTCACAGAACTAGAATTAATCCGAGGACTTTAAGTTCCAGAATCTGAAACCCTACCATGGTACCAAAATGCAGTTCTAAAAATGAATAGCTTCTTGTTTTGTTTTCAAAAAAACCTTTACTTACCATCAACAGTTTGTTCAAACCTTTTGTAGAAAAGTTGCTGAGTATCAGGATCATAGCATAGTACATTTAAACACACCTTTGAATTTCATTTGATTACTAAACCTCAAAATTATTTTCTAGATTTTAAAAACAGACGGATTGAATATTCTTCACAATTTTTTTGAAATGTTGGAGCCAATTCTTATGCTGAAATAGATTTACATTATTAAATGGTATTCTGTTGAATTTAATTAGCAGTACTATGCAGCTGCATTGAATGAAGAAATCCATGCACTTATGAGTGAATGCTAAGCTCAGAGTTCATTATTATAGTGTAAAGCTATGTTAGATTTCCTCTTGGGAAGTCATACTAATGTTAAAGCAGTAGGAGTGACTCATTGAACCCTGTTACAAGAAACTTTTTAACTTTTCATCACTTTACTGGTGCACTAAATTTTAGTTTTTGGGTCTGCCACCCTACCATAACATTAAACAAAAATGAGAGAGGGACATATTAATTTACTGATAGCAATAAGATCTTAATAGAATCGCAACAGCTTTGGCTATAGTACAAGTTTTGGCACTAAACCCTAGTTTTTTTCACATATTGAGAAAAATAGCCCAACATAAGTTTGTGTTCTTGTTCTCAACTTGTACAGCTTAAAAAAAGATAAATAGAAAATTAGGATCATTTTCCAACAATATGAAGATTAAGATCTTTAATGTAATGTAGATAATATTTGAATAATTAGTAGCTTTGAGAGTCAAATTGGGTTTTGATCTGAATATTTTTAGCTTTTAAAATCATCATGCTAAACTAAAAAGAATAAATAAGCCTCAAATTGGAATTTGGTTGCCCCAGCGTGTATATATGAAAAAAATGATTAAATTTGTGATTTTTTATTTTATAAAAAAAAAAAAAGCCTTTTAAAATGGTTTTCTACTGTGCAGTGTACGATATTTGATATACTAATCTATATTCTATTTTAGAAACGTTTCATCAATCTCAATGTCCAAGTATGTGCTCCAAAATATCGACTATAAGTGTGCATTTGAAAGTAAATATTAATATGTTTAAAACTGAAGCATTTCAAAAAGTAACCCTCATTGGTTTCTATAAATTGTTACTGCTTTCTAATTTGCAAGATATCGACCATGAAGATAATTTGAAGTGGATTGGGCCATACATTAATTTAAATTTTTATTGAATTAGATAACTGAAGCTGATTGTATCAGCTAATTCAAAACTGGTACTTTGGGATTAGTGCTGCCATGACATAATCATCTTGGCAAACTTTTAAAAAATGAGGATACTTGCACATTAGATCTGCTCCTCGTGTTTGCAATAGCATAATGCCGTATTAAAAAGTCACAATTACGAAATACCCCCCCCCCCGCTGGAAAAAGGTAGGGTTGCAAACAGAGGCAGCAAAATTATTATGAAAACCTAGTGTTAGAATAATTCAAAAGGTTTAATTATGTCCAGATGATTAATTAATCAAGTAAATAATTGGGATATAGATACAAATATTATTTACCTATAGAAAATACTAGGTGAATACTCAATATGCTTTTATATACATAAATATTAAATAATAAGTTTTTTAAAGCTTATTCTTAAAGAATAAGAATACAGGGGAAAAAATAGTGATATTTAGCAATTTGATATTATTTATAGGATTTTTTTTTTTTTTTATCAATACCACATTGTTAATTTTTATAATTTTAGATTAAATTTTAAAAAAAATTTCCTCTCGTAAATATTTTTTTAAAAAAAAATGAGTAAAAGAAATCTATTCAGGTCTACAACAATAAATATATTACATGGGGGCCCTTAGTAAATGAGGTATTTAAATGAAATTAATAAAAAGTGTTTTTTTTTTCAATCTTAAAGCTGGTTTAAATGCCATATATCATTACTTCAAACAAAAGTTATCATTTCTTCTTAAACTTGTATATTAATTGTAAACTATTGGGCATAAAATTAACATCCTTGTGGGATCTCAGACTGAGTAAAACAAGGGGCAATAGCTGTAAATCTTCAACACCAAACACTTGTTGTATCTGGTGAATAATATCTTCCCTTTGACTGTTTCTTTGGGAGGATAGGAATGCTGGAAAATCTTTGTCCTGAGGTAGGATATTTTAAAATATTACTTTAGCTTTAAAATTGTGAAACAATTTTATAGAGAAAGTTATTTGTTCAATTACGGAGGGGAATATGTATTCGGATAAAAGTGTAATGTCAAAAGTTTAGAGATGATTTGGATAAAAACAAAGACTGATAATAATGAACTAAAGCTAGCTACTACAAATACCTTTGTTAGGTTATTAATGCAGATGAAAACTTAATGGATGGTATTAGTAATAGAATTAACCTAATAAAAAAAGAAAATATGCCTATATATATATATATGGGGGAGGGGTATATGCATTTTATCAATTTTTACATAAGTATCCAAGATTTGGGACACTTGATAATCAGCAATACAGAGACTTCAAACCAATCAAGAAAAGTATGAAGAAATATATGTTGAGAGTAACATGAAAAGATTGAAAGTGAAATATATGGATAAGAACAACCAGAATCCAATGACATTATTGAAAGAATTAAAATCAGAAATGCATTTAGATTGTACACATTGTAAAAAGAAATAACAGATGGGCAGTAGAAATGTTAAACTGGATCCTAAGAGATTGTAACAAGATTTAGAATTGTATATAAGATGGATGAGTAAAATAAGTAAGTTCACTGGTATGCTGTGGAAAAGAAAAACTATGGATTGGAGAAATGGAGATTGATAACATTTGAATATGACCATTATTATAAATTCTTCTATTTTCATCATGCTTAAGCCTTCAAATTCCTGCCATAACAATATTTAGGGCTCTATCTTTTTTTACTTTTACTAGGTTTGACTTTTTCTTAACATTATTACTAATCTCAATATTGAAACATCATTCCAAACTTTGCATTTTAGAATAAAGCAATCCTAAAACTATTCCTGTTGAAAATATTACAGTATGACAAATAGTTTCTGATATCACTTAATAAATGGGGATTTGATAATAATTTGTCATGGATCAATAAGCTACCAAACTCTTGAAGAAGAGATGACTATAAATAATTAAGTGCTTGGCAAAGGCCAAGATTAAAAAGCACTACAAAATAGAATAATAACAAAACAAAAAAAAGTAAAGCACTATTATATATAAGAAAGACCTAATGACAAGTGTTCAATAATCAAAGACAGAACAAATAAATATAATTTATTAAACTAATTACAAATTCAACAATAGAATTAGTTGTATTTTACAATCATGAGAAATAAAATCAATAAATTAAATAAAAGTTTTGCAATGAATATGTTAACAATTATGAGATTTGCAACCTAAAACATACAATGACATCTTAATAATTTTATAAATGTCTTACAGTGCAGTTTAAAACTTTTTATGGACCAAAATTTTTCTTTCTTTGTCAAATGCTTCTGGTAGTAACTCTTATGTTGTATTCTATCCTCATCTATATCTAATAAAAGCAATTGACTTGTCTCTATTTAAAATCTCTCAAATATAAACTTTACAACATAAACAAAATTTACCTCTGCCACAGAAACATATGAACAAATTTATCATAAAATAGTTAATTAGAATATCTATTTCCTTAATATGTTCAATCCAACCAAAATGCACTGTTATAAGTATTGATTCAATATGGACACACTCTGCAAACTGAATTAGGTATTTTACTATTTGTGCTTCACATGTATATTCAAACTCTGTTTTTCTATCTCAAAATCTATTTCACAATATTTTAAATCGATTCATATTTTCAAGTTAATAATCATACAAGTCATAATCAGCTTAGATATGAAGTATAATTTTGCCACCTGTAACAAAGTGAAAGTAGTTTATTCCTGAGGATATGTAATATATACAGTAATAGTACAATTATATTTTACATAAGTATACTTTCTAACTATTGATCCATTTTTCCCTTAAGAAAGGGCTAATGGCTAGAAACTAATAAATCCCAAACTACTGATGATGATGATTAAATAACATTTCTCAGTCCCAGTATCTATAATCAAAGTCGCAATTAATTAAAAACTTTTTATTTACTAGTAGTTGCAAAAATTGTTATAAGATTTTGTTCATGGCCAATTGAATTCTTTTTTTAAAAAAATAATTTAAGATATTTCCAAAACAAAAAGAAATTTATAATTCTAAGATATAGATATAATAATTAATTCCCCCCCCAAAAAAATTTTTTTTTTTCATGTGTCATAGCATAGGCCGGGAAGCAACCCACAAGATATATATTTCCAAAACAAGAAGAAATTTATAATTCTAAGATATAGATATAATAATTAAATCCAATTTTTTTTTCATGTGTCATAACATCAGACGGGAAGCAAACCTGCTAACCCAGGACAACTGCTTTTAAGGTGGCTGTGCTGACCTCTCGACCACCAACGCTTGACAAATAATTTGTTGCAGAATTTGCAGTCGAATTTTAAATTGACTGTACAAATATATAATTGAGATTGTATAGATTTGGTCATAATATCACCCACACCATTATCCATATAATCTCATCTAAATTCCGGTATGAATATATAAAACAATATCATTAATTACTCCATCTAATTAGCCAGAATTTACAATCTCAGAAAGTTTAGATACTTTAAAAATGAATTTGGACAGAAAATCGAGAATGTAACTATAAATCATATATATAAATCTATACACCGCATATACACAAGCATTATTTTAAAATGTATGAAACATTTTTACAAATTTTTTAAAAACTAAGTAATAAAAGAAAAATTAATTTAACATTTAATTAGCTAAAGTTTTAATTAAATCCAAAATTATTTTAATTTTAAAATTAATTTCGCAAAACAAATTTACAATCAAGAAGTTAAAATTAAATAGGAAAAAAAAAATTAAAAGCAAAATAAAAGTATATATAGTAAATGATGGAATCCTGCACACCAATCATTTCATCCAACTACTTCATTTACCTGCTATGGTCTTCAAAAACTCATAGTTACATTACTCTTCAAAATCATCTATCAGCTCATTTTTGCCTCTCAAAATCTCATTTTTCATAAACTTCTTAAGCATATTCTTTAAGATTTCTCTACTTCTATGTTCAATCCAGTTGCTTAGTTGTTTTTTTTCCACTTCTTCAAAAAACAACAACTCCTTTCTTTGTTTTCTTTCATTTTTTTTTTTTCAAGCAACATGGCTAGAGCTTCTGGTTTTACTTCTCTTACAAGATTCTTAGCATCCAATAACTACAAAATCATCTTTTAGCTTACCAAAAATTAATTGTCATTCATTACTTTTTTGACCAATTATCATTCTTAAATATTTATTTTCTCCCTATATCACAACTTTAATTTTAGTTGCATTATTCACTTCCCAAACCTGCTACTACAAATTCAACAAGCAGTATCAACATCATCAACAAACCTAATAGAACAAATTTTCCTGGTATTCTTAACTATATTAAGATGATTTCATTTAGCAATTAATTTATGCAAATATTAAATAATATCTGATAGAAATGCCTGTCTTACAACTTTACCTATATCTACAGTTGAAGTATGTGACAAAAACCAGAACCCTAATGAACAAATGTTGAAACAAACTTTTTAGAATAAAATCAAAATCCTACAACACAGAAGTTATGAAGAAATGCTCTTGGCTGAAATAACGTAGATGTTTTCAAGGATTTCTTGCTTTGATTACAGTGTCAGACATTATTTTTATTATGATTGTAATATTTATTTACCAACTTCAATTCCAAGTATCTGCTTAATCTATGTCTCTAGCAATGATATTATTTTTAATTATTTATTCTATTACTTATATAATTTCAGCCATGAGTCATCAAAATAGTGAGAAAGCTAAATTATCGTAGACGTTAAAAAACACTATTTACATTTCACATATGTTGCATTTCTCTTATTATAGAAAATTTGATTATAGTTTTCAGTAAGGAAAGATTGCTTGCTTTTCAAAGTTACGTATAAAACTATAAAAAGTTAAATAATTATACTGGATGGTAATTTTGCTCTAAAGTAAAAATATGGACAAATTATCTTTAAATGTATATATTTCAATAAATGCTAGAAGAAATGAGAAATATAATAAAAAATTCTAGAAACAATTACTTTCTAATGTATTCCATTGTGTTTAACTACTCGAGACCGACCCATCCCTTTACTACTACTTTTCAGAATTTTGACTAAGTATTGAGTTTGCAAAAAATCGATGTCTTACACTTACGGGTATCATTACTTCATTCTTTCTGCCATCTTGTTTTCTTTAAAATGATGTACATATTTTTTCTCCACAATTAAATTGGTATTTCTTATGTATTTTTTGCTAAAATGCAATTTTTAATTTTTTTTTCTTCTCATTTTTCTAGATTTAGTCATCCTAAACAATTTTTACTGCTGAAATGGATTCTCTCACTGCTTGTTTTAGTTCTGATTTGGATACGGAATTCCTTGTGTTTCTGACATTTCTTTGTCTAACAGCTCATTGGATGAGAATTATATTGATACTTCAGATCTAGAAGCTGCAGTGTCCAAAAACAAAATGGTTTGTGAAATCATCTGTAAAGAGGATGAGCTTGGCAACCAAATCTATGTTGGGCATTCTTCATGACTGGACTTGGGGATTCAATTCTGTTCAATAAAGTTTATGTGCCACACATCCCAGGCCTAAATTTTCCCTCATCTATGAGTATTCAATTAGTTTTTATAGTTTATTAGAAAATATATAATTATATACGTGTGGAAAGCAGTAAATGTGCTGTAGATTAGAAAGCAGTTCTGAAATGGGTCAATCTTTCAACCCATGAATTGAATGTATTTTTAGACATGGTGATTCAAATTTGTAGGAAATGATATGTGATGAGTAGATTCAAATTCATTTGGTCTAAAAAAAAATTACTGCATCAACTAGGACTTGCTAAAGTTATGACGCGAGATTGATTTATTGGAATTTTAGGCAATTTACATTTCAATGACAATAAAAACATGTACATCCAGACTCAAAAATCATATACCTACATGGTACTGAAATAGGCGAGATATATCATGATTTTATTTATATGATCATTCATTTATTGCATGATTACAGTAACACTGTACTCATTTGTTACAATTTTGTAATAATCTCTTGAATACAGACTTTCAAGACCTTCAGACATCCACTCTATCTCATACATCAGTTGGTCCAGATCATCATCTCCCACACACATCAGTGCTCATAATAAATTTGTTTATTTTGATGTTTATTGATTTACTTAGTTTTTATTCATTTTATCTTAGAGAAATTTTTGTTTGATATTTTTTGATACACTTTTTTTTACTTGAAAAGAATATATATTTTAGGTCACCCCCCCCCCCATTTTTTAATAATATAATGATTAATTATATTTTTAAATACCCTACAATTTAGTAAAGTTCTCTTTGCATAATGTTTCATAAACTATTCTTACAGCCCCCCCCCCTACTAAAACCAAACTATTTCTAATAGATACCTCGCATGGAAGGACAACCAAACATTTCTAGCAAATACCCTGCAAGGAAGGACAAGATCTGGGTCAGCTAGTAAAAAATGTCACCAATGACTTTATTTTTGCAAGTTTTACAATAAAAAATTATCTCGGGTAAGTCATGCTATATATTAATTTTGTCAGTATTTTTTATGACAAATGTGATGAAGATGTCTATGAAAATGTCATTCTAACAATTAATTTTCAAAATTTAGAATTTGTGAACCAATGTAAAAATAAACATGTTTAATAAAATGTTAAAAATCTTTTTTCTTAATTTTTTTATTATTTTTATATCAGCTTTAGTACATTCTTTCATATTTGCTTTTTCTAACAATGTATATATTTTTATATTTACTGTATTCAAACAAAAGATATGTTATAAATTATATTTTCAGTAATTTTTTTTAAAATTCAAAATGGCGACTTAGGGTAAAGACTGTTTACCCCAATAAATACATTCTAATTCATGCATAACTTTATTATGAATCATTTCTACATCTAAAAATATCTTTTTAAAAAAATCTTATTTTTTTAAAGAGTGGAAAAGGCTCTAATAAAAACTATTAAAATAGTCAAAACTGATGGCTATTTTGGAATAAAATATTTTATTGTTATGTACATAGAGAAGCATGTGCTAACATTGTTTATATGAGTATAATACTTGATAAAAGTAATACAATTCAGTTTATCTTTCAATAGTTGTTTTACTTTAAATGAATCTCTTGGTTTGTAAATCATTAATAAAATTAAATATGGTAGTTTTTTTTTTTTTGATTATTTACATATTGGAAGTAAAATATACTTTTTAAAAAAAATTAAATACTTCAAAAATGTAAAAAAAAAAAAACAGGCTGGAGAATAATTGACTATTCATTCTTTTCCAATATCTTGCCTCATTAAGGCAGGTTTAAGGTATAATCCAATACCAGATTTTCAAATTTGTAACTACCTCATAAACATTAAAAAATAATTGGCTGCAATTAGACAAAAGTGAAAGGAATAAAGATAACTGCGATTTACAAAAATAGTTACTGCTTTTTTATAGCTCTAAACAATTACTACATATTTCTAGCTATATACAATATCTAAATTATATGTATTTATCATATTCTCATATTTACAACTGTATAATAAAACAAATTGGTGAAAAATTGTCAAAAATGAAAAAATAAACATAAAAAAAATAATAAAAATTTAAAAAGATTTACATTTTTGTTTAATTAATGCTGTATAAACAATTCTCACTATAATACTGACATTAGGCTAAATCAATGAGAGCAAATATTATAACAAACGCCAAGCATTGGTGGTAGAGTGGTCAGCACAGCTGTCTTTCAAGCAGTTGTCCCGGGTTAACGGGTTCGCTTCCCAGCCTATGCTATGACACATGAACAAAATATTACAATAAACTCTACTGCTGCTACAGTATGCTAGTATGCTCATGGTACAAGATATTTTAAAATATTCCCTTCTATTTGTTCACATGACATCTTTCTTGTGTTTGTAAAAGTTTTATTAATTTAGTTCTCTTATTTATTTGTACTTTTAGCATTATAAAAAGGTTTATTATTATTATTCTACTTATACTGCATATATTTTAATCATAAGTCAAAAAAATGGAATTAGAAAATTAATGTGAACATCAAAAAATAAATGATTCGCACAACTAGAGTGCTGTAAAGTACTGGAAGTCTAAGAACCAATATAGCTTTTTAAAAATATATATTAAATAAGATATTTATTTTATATAGCACTATATTTTTATAAACTGTAATATTAATAATCAGCCATTAAGCTAATGCACATTGTGGATTTTTAACTATAGATGAATACCCTCACTTTCCAAACACAAGATGGTCATATAAAAAAAAATCCATATAAAACAGTTCACATATCATAAAGCAGATAGAAAGTCTTGCTAATGTGGATTAAAGAAAAGCAAATGACATGTAAATAGCATCAATATATACCATTTATGTTTTTAAAAGCTTGGTTTTAGTTTACATTTATATATACTATACAGTGCATTAAGAATTAAATGCAATAAATTAATTAATTATATATATATTACACTTTTTATTTTTAATTTTATATTATCTTTCCATTTAAGTAATTGTATTTGATAGTAACTCTGCTTTAGCCTGTAGATAAGTAATGGATCCTTGTCCATTAAATACATGCACATTTCAATATATGTTAAACAACCAGATCATTCAACAAGCATGTTTCTAGAACTAATTATTTCAATGCGTAAGATTCTATTGTATATTGTAAATATTACGAATATACTATTGTTTGTTATCCCTATTAATAAACCCAAATGATCCTATACTTGGGGCTCTGGTAGGCCTGTTTCATCATTTTTTGCTAGTATGAAAGACTTTTATAAATTAATTAAAATTTTGAACACTGTTTTAAGTTAATTTATATGTACACACTGTATAAATTTGTAGGGGCTACTAAAGAACAATAATATATAACTTAAAACCCATACATGGAAATATTTCTTAAAATATCTTGATCTGATTAGATTTCGTTAATTGCAAATTTCCAACCCAACTAGCCATTTTCAAGTATTGATTTGGACTTTGAATTTGGCTTAGCTAGATGGTGAAAATAATCATGACAAATGATATCCCACTTAATAATATGGATAGTTCTACGTCCAATATGAGCCATCTTCTTCACTTAAAAGCAATCTGCAGTTGTAAGTAACACAAAAGAAAATATTTTATGGTCAGCTGTGTCTGGTATCAGAGGATGCTTAGTAATCTCTGCTATATGAATAATCACATAGCACTAAAAGCTGAAATAACAGGAATATATGGAGTGTAAAAAGGAATTTGCTATTAACTGAAAGGAGACCCTTTGATTCCTCTTGGAGGCCTTAAAAGAACTGAGCAGGGCAAATTCCTAATGTCCACTCTATACATTCTTGTTGCAGCTGTTATTACTATGTGATTATTCATATAGTATACAAACATGAATGGGCTGTTCACCAACATGCATTATCCAGCATGGTGAGTTTATTGGCTTTTTACCTCTGAGTTTAAAATCAAGAAACACCATATTTCTTTGCAATTGCCCGATAAGGCAGAATAAATGTTACATATTTTTGCAATATATATAATTATAACAGACAAAATAGATATATACAATTATGACAGACAAAAATAAATCATGGTCTTTATTCTCAGGAGGCTGTAAAGTCACCAACCAAGGCAATGGTTGATGGCCGAAGTGGAGGGTGCTAAGAATCCCCTTATTGTGGATCCAGGCTGCCATTTGATGATAACTTTTTATTTAGGTACTTACAACTGCAGATCACTTTCAAGTGAAGGAAGACTACAAGAATTAGAAGAGGAATTGTTTTATATTAAATAGGACATTATTAGACTTTGTCAAGTTAGAAGAAAAGACGAAGAGACAACTGATTTAAAAAGTGGACATATACTCTATTATAAAAACCCAAATATTGGAAATACAAGTGGAGTTGGGATTCATTATAAATAAAAAGTGGAAGAACAACATTATGGAGATTGGTGGTGTATCAGACAGAGTGGCAAGATTAGTTATACAATATAATAGCAGATACCAAATGCAGATAATTCAGATTTATGCCCCGACAAGTTCTCATAGCGATGAAGTAGTAGAAGATTTTTGTATGGATGTACAAAAGGTTTTTGATCAGAGTAAACAACATTTTAAAATTGTTAAGGGAGACTTTAATGCTAAAAGTGGTAAACAAATGAAAGATGAAAGTGCTGTAGGTAATTTTGGTTATGGTAATAGAAATGAGAAAGGACTCAGACATGTGGAGATTGCAGAAAAAAAAACCCTTTATATTATGAATTCTTTTTTTGAGAAAAATGTTAAAAGGAAATGGACATGGAAGCATCCAAATGAAGGTATAGCAGAATTGGATTATATTTTGACTAACAGAAAATACATATTTCAAGATTGTAATGTTCTTAATAAATGTAACATAGAAAGTGATCATGGATTAGTAAGATGTAAGATATGTGTTAATGCAAAACTAGAGAGACAAAAATTATTAAGAAAACAATATTTACAGTTGATCTTCAGAAACATTCTAATGAATTTAAATTAAAACTGACAAATTGGTTTTAAGTATTAGTAGATTTTGAACATGATTCAGATTTGAATGAAATTAATATGAAAATAACTGATGCGCTTTTAAAAACTGCAACAAAGATAGCTGGTTGAAAAAAGCAGCAAGTGACCAATAAAATTTCTACTGTGACTAGAGAATTTATGAAGAAAAGAAGGAATATGAAGATATACAAAAATGATGCATTAAAAAGGATTGAATATCTTGAATTTTGTAAAATGCTGCGGAAAAGAGTTGAAAATGATATAAGAAAGTATAACTGTGAACTAGCAAGGAAAGCTGTAGAAAAGAAAGTCTCAAGAATGTAAAACAACATTTTGGTACTAGCAGGAAATTTATATCTGCAATAAGAAAAAAAGATGGAATTATTACTAAAAAGAGAGATGACATCATGAAATGGGTAGAATACTTTTATCATGAATTATATAGTAATAAAGAACAAGTACCTCCTATATCTTCCGAATTGCCCAGAATTTTAAATGAAGAAGTGAAACATGCAATTAAATGTATGAAGAAAGGAAAGGCTCCAGGTAATGATGGAATTGTAATTGATATATTAAAAGAAGCAGGTGAAAAAATAGAAAACATTTTAGCAAAATTATATACCAAATGTCTAAATGATAAAGATGTACCAGATGATAGGAAGAATGCAGTATTAATATGGATCTATATTTGATAGTGTGATATATTCTATACCTTTACTAATTATTTATATTGAAGTCCTAATTTGTATACCAATTTTTAAATTAAAAAGTATTATATGAATACATTCATAGACTATCCATTGTTACTAATGGATTAATATTATCTATGAAGTTCTTAGAATCAAATGCCATGCTGCATCCAATGAACTAATTAAAAATAGTCTGTGACACTTGCTTTGTTCAAGCTCTACACTTCAATTCTACTTACAATCAGTCTCAAATTAGTGCTTCACAAGTCTGGCCAAAAATTCATAAAAAGTTTACTATCTTTTACTTAGTAAAATGTTGTACTGAAATAACCAAACAATAATAGAATTAAAATATACTAATATGAAAGCACACATAAGTCGTTGCAACATTTGTTCAGGCAGACATACCTTATGTTCCCATTTCATGATTTTTAATTTTTCACTCTTGCTAATATTTAGATTAAATTGGCATTAGTCTGATGAAATACCTACAAACAAAAATGGTTAGGTTAAATAAAATCATGCAGATTGATTATTCTCTCTTTTTTTTTCTTATCAGTGCATGTTTTATCTTAAATCCATTATCACAACCATCTACCAGTGTAGAATCTCAGGTCCCTCCTCTCTCTCTCACCAGATGAACTAGAGATATCCAAAAATTGAATCTCTTTACGCATATGAACAGCGCAATACTCCTCCATTACACCACCCATTCAGCCCTATTAGATCTTTATTTATTATACATTTTAAAATATAAAATAATACATATATTTGTAATTGTATACTTACAAATAATAATTGACTGTTCTGGCTAAGTTATTTACACATCAGTGTTTAGATCACTGGCTAAGTAAGTATTACAAGATTATTTAAAAACACTTATGTTGTGAGACACACATTTTTGGCTTTCCAACTTGTATTTAATCATTGTGAGAAGTTTTCATCTCACAGAGGAATGGTTAAGGAGTATAACTATTTGGCTGTATGTAAGTGAGTTAAATTCTTTGCCTGAAAACAGGTTGGGCATAAGCAGAATATTATTATCTTAGGTGCCAATTCATCATCTCTTGACACTTTTAACAATTTATTCTAGCCTCACATCTAGACCTAAATATGAAATAGTTAAGCCTCTTATATCATTAAAATATGGACAGGAAGATTTCTAAGATTTCCCCTTTTTTCCTGAGAAATAATATTACTCACCTAAACAAAGATCACTGTCATTATAATTTTTTTAAGATATCAGAACAAAGGCCAACTACCCTGTCATGAATACAATGCTCTTCAGAGTAAAAATGAAACATTAAATTTTTTTTGTTAGGCCTGAATGTGGATTATTATCACCAGAAAGTCAGACCCCAATCTAAATTTATTTTAGTTATAGACTAATTTATCAAAATAGACAGATAAGTGGGTGTGCGTGCGGCTTTCTGTAACAATAAATGTATGTTTTTATATTATTCGTATAAAATTAATTTATTAAATAATTTCAGAATATTTATAGATTTTTCAATGTAACATGAGAAACAAATGATTTCATTTTCATTATTAATATTAAAAATACATGAGCGGAGGTTAAAAAAAAAAAAAGTAATCAACTTTAGATGCGACTTGATTAAAAAAAAAAATCTCAATTTATAGATAAAATACAATCGAGCTATATATGAATACCCGTCACGTGATTGAAAACAATTTCATCTTTCATTTTTCTTTAGAGCCCAATCTCATTTCATTTTAATCACTAATTACAAGCGAAAGCAATTAATTATGTATTTAATTACTATCTCACTAAATTAATCAATAACGAGGATTTTCTTTCTTTTTCTAAAAAAGATAGCTTTTTCTCTCCTCCTCATCCCCCCCCCCCCATTAAGTCCACAAGTAAATTCGCTGCGGAGTCAAGATTACTAACTCTAAAAAAAGTATATCAAAAATGCTAGATTATTGTTTCGATATTTCAAATAAAATAGAAATAATATAAATACCGTATTGCAAAAATAAATGAAAAGGCGAGTATTTAAGTTTTCTTTAAAATCGTAAGCCCCGTTTGCAAAAAGAATATTATGCAAAAGGGGAGGGGGGCACATATAAATTTATAAAAAAAGAAAATCCCATATTTTGTTTTTGAAATCAGATATAAGTTGGAATAATGAAACTGAATATTCTTTTAATATCGGCCAAGTTAAAATAAGTCCAGATTTAAGGTCATTTTTATTATGATATCTTATAGAAGAAATATGAATCATAATAAAATAATCAACTGTTTGTACCGGAAATGACAGCTGGACCACCATCCATGGACTTTTGAACCCCAAGACCTCTATCAGTATATCAAACAATGCAGATCTAAGGGTGAACCATAATCCTCAATAAAAAAAAAATTTTTTTTTCGAATTACATTGCAATTTTTGAGTCACCTCAAAAAAAAAAAAAAAGTAGACACGTTTAAAAAACGAGATAAAAATGCTATGTAAGAGTATGCAACACCGGAAGGGACAGAGCTAAGCCAAGATTCATGAACTTGGAACCCTAGAATCTGTCATCATACCAATATATCAAACAATGCAGATCTGTGTATGAACCATCAAATCTATTTTATAATTTGCTACCTGTTTCATTAAACTACATATAAACAGTTCAAAAGACAAATATAAAAATTAAAAACAATGCTGGAGAAAATACATATGTTTATTTAGCACCAGTTTTCATTTCCAAAATACCTCAGATTTTCCACCAATAATAAACATGTTTCTTCTCATTCCATCACATTGAAGCTATATAATATGAATATATTTTGAAGGATAAACCAACTAATTTCAAACAATGCTACTTGTTTAATTAACAGAATCAAATATCTTAACCAAATCAATAAAAATGCCATCTTTTACTGACATCATAGCCTGGCACCAAAAACAATATCTATATAATACTTCTTGATTCTCTAAAACCACATTGAGTCTTTGATAATGTTAATCTATGGCTGGAAACAATCTATTCAGCTCAGTGCTTGAATGAATCTTTGTTGTAGTTGATAATGATATTCCACAATAATTAATTGTAATCATGTCTAATCTTTTATTTTTAAAAATTATAACAAGTAAGATCAGGCAGCATAATTTTATTGATCTATATATACTTTTAAAAATTTTTCAATATTTTTGAAGATAACATATTCATATTTTCAAACTTCACTATTTCATCATGATCTGCAAATTTTCCATATTTTCAAGATTATAAAGAGCTGTTCTGACTTCGTTAAGCTAGAAATATTTGTTTAAATCTAAATTAGATAAAAAATGATATATCATTAAAAATCATCATTTCAATTCAAAAGATGACCTGTTGGAAATATCATTGTCACATATCAAAGAATGCCATTTCTAGATATAATAGGATTGTGACACTATTTTCAGATCTATTTGTTGCAAATCATTGCATCAAAAAAAGATTCAGTGACCATGACCAGCTACTCCTATTTGCAATTTAAATTCACCAATCATTTTAAGCCTTCTTCTCAAGTAATAAACCCCTTTCTTTAGATCTCTATGTTTATTGTGAAAATCTGCATTTATTACTCTGCCAAACAGAAAATAAAACATATTTCCTTTTAAACAAATCATTATAAATAAAATCATTGTCAGAATAATTCATGATTTGAATTTGAATATAGATTTATTTACAACCATAACCCATTCCTTGAAAGAAATCCATGTTATAATAATATAACAATCTTGTAGACAAGAATAAGCAATTTTAGTGTTTAATAGCTGCTGCAGTTTAATACATGCAATAGATATTTCTGAAGAATGATCTTCAATTTTCTTGTTAATATCTCAGGGCATATAGTTTATGATCCATCCAACAATCCGCCCTTGTAAGGGCTCATGTAATATAAACTTTTCTTGTATTCCAGTAATTTATGTCATTTGAGTTCATACTCTTTTATATCACTTTTCTCCCTAAACAAAGCTTTGTTATGATCAAATGATGTATCATACAAAAACTCAATAACTGTAGATCAATCTGGATTTATTCTACCAATACCTTTATTTAAAACAGGCAAAACTCTCCTTACAGTAGTGCCACTCAGGGCAAGCCAGAGTAATCAATGGATGCAGAAGGCTTGCATATAAAATCCCTATCTAGTGCCTACTCATCCAATATCCCCAGACTAGTTTCTGACTAGTGGCCTTCGTCACTGAGGAGCTTTGGATCTGAGAGTATTGCACTTACATCAGATCCAAAGCTCCTCACTGACAAAGGCCACAAGCCAGAAACTAGTATGGGAATATTGGATGAGTAGGCACTAGATAGGGATTTTATCAAGCCTTCTGGTATCCATTGATTACTCTAGCTTGCACTGAGTGGCACTCCGTATGGAGAGTTTTGCCTGTTTTAATAACAGTTATGAGCAAGCATAAGAAACAGTAATCATGTGATGTTTAATGGTTTAATACCTTTATTTCCACCAACTTTTAGTCAAAGTTGATTTTTTTAATGGCATTGCTATAATAATGTTATCCAGCAAGAAATAACTTTTCTTTCTCTGAATCTATGGTTAGAACACAGACATTAATAAAATTAAAACTAATAACACCATTACACAAATCAAGTTTCAGCACTAAGAATTCCAAGAATAGAAGATATTAAATTAGACTTTATAGCAAATCCAACACCCAGCATTCTTCTTTCACTTATTGATATGCCCTTCCAAACAAATTTATGGCCATCCACCTGTTCTATTAAATTTTACTCCTCCGAACAAGGTTTCACTAAGAGCAGCTAAATTTTGGCAACTTCTTATCCACCAATGCAGTTCTTTACTCTAAGCATGATAATTTGTATCAAGTAAAGTTTTCACATACAATGTACCTAACATAGATTTCTCATACTTATCTATCATTGCCTCCTACTACAAATATTGCTACTTCTGTTGCTATAATGATTAATCTAGCTATTGCAGACTGTGAGAGGTAGGTCATTTTTAGATTATTTTCTAGGCATCTTCCATTTCTGTGGTAAGCAGAGGGTCTCTAAATAGGGCTGCTTAAACATGCAATCTTTGCTAGCTGGAACCCTTATTTCAAATTCAGTTCTAAACTGACTTGAAATTATATTGTCTCAAGAAAAGATTGTAACTAAGCTCTGCCAGCCTTCTAAGCCTGTTGCCATCATTGCTTTCTTAATTATAGAGAGCTTGGGCTAAAAAATAAAAAGAAATTAAAGTCAGAGATGCTGAAATGTGTATGTGCAAACACAAACCAAATGTTATAGTTAGTAAATGGGGATGTCCAATGGTATAAAGGGATTGTAGTAACTTAGGTCCTACAATAACTTAAGTGACTGAAGATGAAAATAAAACTCTGAAACAATACCTAGCCTTTGATGATCCAATATCATATCTTTTAAGGCAGTAATCAGGCACTTTTTGCTTGTTATTAATAGTTTACCTTTATATATAATTATAAATCAAATTTATAACTGTTTGAAAGCATTATGCAAAATAAGTCATTAAGTTTTATATTTCTGAAGAAGTTATACTCTTTGCTGAAGAGAATGCAGTTGAACAATCAAAAAAAATTCCCAAAATTATAGCTTCGGTTTTATAAAGCAGGTTATTTATAGTTATGTACATTATATAATTTACTTTTAAATATAATTGTTACTTATGACATCGCTGCTAATCTTATTATTAGAAAATATTAAAACGTCCTCATTTAATAAAATTTCGATCCAGTAATGCTTTTTTGATGATTACCGTGACTGTAGCAGGAACTGAACGCTATTTTCCACCTTAAAGAAAAGTAATTAGCATATTATCTACTGAAAATAAAATTGTTTAATCTCTAGAAAATATTATAAAGGTATTCGCTGATGCCAAAGTTAAAAAAATAAATTTAAAATGAAAACATGATATCTTAATTTTGTTGTAATAATTTTCCCATTTTTAATCAAAGCGATGTTATGGGATAGGCGTGGATTTATATATATATATAAAGTGCCAATAAGCTATATATATATAAAAGTAGAGTAATAGATTACAAAAAAAAAAACTGCAGCAGAAGTAGAACCATGCATACAGTTCATCAACTAAAGGCAACCAATCCAACTTCATCAGTCTAAGTAACAGATGTATATGATAAATGCCTAGTTTCGGGAATTAAAATGATTATCAGATTCTATTAAAAAACAAATTGCTTTGTTATTAAGCTTTTTTTTTTTAAAGCTAAATGAACTTCCTGCAGAACATATTTGCTTGTGGTAATAAATGGTTGTAACATAGCATCATTCATAATTGGTCATGATACAAATTGCTGAAACAACAAATGATATACATGCCAAGAGCAGAAGTAAAAATGTTTCAATGTCAGTGGAGATTCATATCTTATTTGCTTACTTTTTTGTAACTATTTACTGGCATATATTTTATGTACGCACATCTACATATTTATATATGAGTATACATACATAGTCTTCATTTCTAAATAATCAAACATAAATAATACAGAAATGTAATCACGGTCTGAAAACAGAAGAATTTATCCAAACAATATATAACACACGTGCGAGCACAACATATATACTCATACATACTTTTGACATGTGAACAGAAAATGAAAAAAAAAGAGAGATTACAAGATAAGATTTCATCAACAAGCCCGACAGCCGGTCAAAATATGGATAATTTTCTTCCAGCTAATAGAACTTACACTAAACAAATAATGTTCAAATTAATGAAAAAGTCCAGCTTGGCGTATAATTAAATCTTAACAGTGTTTACATAGTCGGTTGAAGGGAAAAATAATTAATTTCCAGGACCCTGAAGGTCAAAAATAACAATAAAGAGTACTATTTTTCTTTATTGAATCGCATCAATTATTTTAAATAAATATTTAGAAATTTGCAATTAATATTTAAATATAGCCAATAGATTTTAAAGCTACCTTCTGAAAAAATAAAAAAATCACTATTTTCTTTTAATTCAGGTAGATTTGCTTCATGCTTACAATTTATATACAAAATCAAAATTACACACAATACTAAAAGTCTTAAGAATAGTATAAAACACAGTTGAATAATATGGAAGTTGCAGTATATAGAAAGCATTTTAAAAGTGGCTAATGGAAATAATGAGAAAATACGTTTATTATATAGGACCGCATTATAACTTGACCTTTTTCGCCAGAAACAACTCACTACTAAAAAGAAATATTATTTTACTTGATTTAAACACAGACGTTCAAGCTTCCTTCCGCTATCCATTCTATCTCATATAATCGATACACATGACCACACATATAAAAAAGATAAATGATCTCCAACATACATATTTCGTGCTGAACCAGCACTAATCAGTTGGTTTTGTGTTCTGTTACTGCTTACTTATAGATCAAAACTCGTCAAGCATTGGTGGTCGAGAGGTCAGCGACAAATGCTTTACATGCAGTTGTCTCGGGTTAGCGGGTTCGCTTCCCGGCTGATGCTATGACACATGAGAAAAAAAAATCTTGAACTCTTGTCAGAAGAGCAATATGGAAATGGCAGATTCTCTTCGTTAAAACTTCTAATTTATGTTAAAATTATCAAGAAGACAATACAAATAAAATACGACTGTGAAATAATAAGTAAATATTATTAACATCAATGGATAAATCAAAAGATTGAATTGGGCTGAACTGAATACAATGCTAAACAAAAAAAAAAAAAGACATTAAAAATGTAAGTAGGATCACCCAAAAGATATTACGAGATATTAAATACATGGATAAGTAAAGCAACATGTTGATGAGGAAATACTTGTATAAAATTGGAGTTTTACTGGAGATCTATAATAGTTGAAAATTAAAATTTAAGTAAAGTTGCATTTTTTTTTTTTTAATGCATAGAATATAAAACTGTAGATGGTCAGAAGCAGATAAAATTAAAAAAAAAAAAATCCCACAAAAATATGATTGTAAAGAAAAGGAGAGAAGAGATAAATAAAAAGTTTTAAATACTGAAGTGACGTTAACTTCCGGAAATGTAAGTCAAATGACGAAATATTACATTTTCAGAGATAAGTGAATGTATTTATAAAGATGACATGTTTATTTTTTAACAAAAAAAAATCTAAGATTCCGAAATTATGGAATTCTCTTTCCTGAAAATGCAGGAATTAGTATATTAGGATGGAAAAACTGCAGTCAATATGAAATCTCTAAAAATCAAAAGCTTTGAGATGTAGTGGGAATATCCATGATGTGAATTTGAATCCCATTCAGTTAGAACTTAAATCAACAGTTTATTTTTTTTAATCAGTAGCTTATAAATTATTGCATTTCTTGGAAGCGGCAGCGCAATCTTTTGGTTCAAATAAACGAAAACGTAACAATTTGAATTATGAGATCAGCATGTAAAAAGAAAAATGGAATAAATGTACAAAAATAGCAATAACAAAGTTTGAACATTGCAATAAAAAATAAAATGGCTTAAAATAATACATATTATCTTCATTAAATGATTCATCATTATTCTACCATTAACAATCCACTGTATGGTGACAAACTAAATTTAATCAAATTTCTCTTCTCCAAATCATTTCAAACTTCCTTTATCTCATCTATCAACCTCATTGCTAAAATGCAACCAAGGCTACATTATTCTGCTGCTAGAATGAATAATATTTTAATATAATTCGTAACCCTTTTAAATATCACACCAAATTTCATTATTTTATCTCACACATGGTCCCCTTCTAAATGTTTCACAAACTCGAGATATAAAATATTTATTCCGATAGAATATCATATTTTGGCTTCCAAAGTAATTTTATTTAAAAATAATCTTATCATCTATTCATAACTTTCTTAAAATCTTTTGCCTTATTAAAAAAAAAAAAGATACTGAATAGTGAAATCAAGCTACCAATTAGGTCTATAAATGGAGGACAGTAGAATGATTTTCAGATGTGAAAACTGCAAAATCAAAAAGCACTCCACTCCCTAATCAATTTAAAATCATTTACAAACTGTAAAAAAAAAAAAATCCAAGTTTTTAGAGAACAAAATGAATTTGAAAATATACAAAAAAAAATTGTTTTTTTTTTTTTTTTAGATTGCACTATGTGAACAGCAATTTGCTACCCATCTAGAATTGATCAATAAATGGGTAGATATTCAAATCAATCTGTGTTGGTTAGATGCAGATTTCACCATTGGTGGATAAAAATATTGACTGAACTCATGGCATAGCTTTATTTTAATAAATTTGGATCAGTACTTTATTCAAATTACTGAAACCATTACTAATTGAAATCTGCAAAAGATTCATAATACAATGATAAAGATAGCTATCATCCATACACATGAAATAAGATTCAATAGGATATAGAATGGCCCTCTTGTTCTAGCAGCTAACATTTCTTATTCAAATTGGCTTTTCTTATGTGGCAGCCCCGATATATCTAGACATATAATCTTATAAATGGTTATATAACTAGGCTGTAGAATGAAAAAAGTTTCTAACAATCAATCAGTCCAATAAACTAATTAATAGGATATGGTCTTATTCAGTGGATATTGTGACTTAAAATGACTAGTAGCAAAATATACGTAAGTTTTTGGTAATTGATAACTGAAAAATATTTGTAAATTCATCAACATTATTTTCTCAAAAAAAAAAAAAATGTATTAAAATGGATAAGACCCATTCATTAATTAAGCTAATGTCCTATGATCCAACATTGTCCTCAATTTTTATAACAGTTAGTTTTGGAACTATATGGAGATTGTTTCATGAAATAGAGATCAAGATGCAAAACCATTTTGATGGTGGGATTTTTAATTTGAAAAATACAAAACAAAAACTTCTACTTTTTAAATTCTGTATTTACAATGTGGCTGATATATGTGCCATTTTTGCAAATTCATAAGACAATTTACTGAATATACTTAATGTTTTGAATGCAGCATTTAAAGAATTTGATGTAATAATGTTTAAAAAACTCAAGTTCTCTATTGGCTAGTGTTGGAAGAAAAATCCTCAGCAACTTTTTTAACTTCTACGATTGTCAACTTGAAACCGTAAGCCAATTTAAATACCTTGGTAGTTTTGTAAGTAGAAAAGTGGACTTAAATACTGAAGTATAGGAAAGATAGAGGTATTTCATCACATGGAAATTACTACTACAAATAAGTTTACCAAATTTATTTTGGATGCCCTAATGAAACAATATAAAGACATTAAAAAAGTTTCATTTAAGAATGTTCCATAAAAATTTAAATACAATAGCTAGATTATAAAATCAAAAATGAATTTAGAAGTGAATGATTTACATATTCATGCTCTTACTTCTAAACATATACTTAAGATTGGCTCCGATAAATGCATTTGAGTTTGAAAATAAAATGGTCATTTTTATTTTCTTCTATTTTGTAACTGAGGCAAGAATATCCTTGCAGTTAACATCACTGTTTAATGATGCTAGTGAAGCAGGATGATTATCTTCTATATCCCAAAAATTATGTGTAAAAGAAATTCATGAAAAAAAAAAATTGTATATATGGAAAATAAGGAGATTGATTCTGGAGCTAAAAAATCAATAAAAATAATTAAATTAACCATATGAAAAATTTTATAAGAACGTTATACTTTTTGTGTGCTATCAAATTTTACTTCATACACATTGAACATAAATAAAAAATGAGTTATAGGAACATAAATTTCAATTGAAAAATTAAAAACCTGAAAGTGATAACACAGTGAAACACTCATTGGTTTCTCTACCCAAGCCATCAAAAACATTAAAGTTCAAAGCATATAGTCACTTCCACATTGTAACACTGAAAATTTTGGTATGCAATATCTTGAGGAAATGAAATATAGAAAACACCTATACACAAAAACGTTTATGAGATATGCTAAAATCTGAATACAGTTTGCAAATTTTACCTGAGCAATTTCGATAAAGTTATATTAGTCAGCCAGTCATGACATCTGACAGGCAGAGAAGATTGCCAAATCACTCATTCACGTTTCTCTAATAAAGCTTGCAATATTCTCCCCTCTGTTAGATGACATGTCTGAAACTAAGTGCACTAGGCAAAAACTGCAAACTTTATTAAGATTTTAAGCATATTTTGTATACATTTTTGCATATAGTTATTTTCCACGCTTTAAAAGTCAAAAAAAAAAAAAAAAGAATTAAAGATTATTTATGTAATTTATTATTTTCATTTCATTTAATTAATTTTTTTTTTCTAATTTAACAACTAACACATTCAAAAAAAAAAAAAAAAATTGTAGGCCTCGGAACTATACATTTATCAAAAATATGGGTGACATCTTGCTTGTTCATAAACAGAAAAGTACCCAAGATTTTATAAGCTACCACTATTTACGCATGATTGAAATACCATTGCTATCACTAAAACTTGCAATGTATAACTTGCCATTTATTGATTTTTGACAAAATTAACAAATATAAATTTAAACAAATTAATCAATTAAATTTAAACACAATTATTTTTTTTTAACATCTATACCAACAATAATTTTTTTTTAAAAAAAAAAACCAAATATCAAAATGCAAACAAAGCATCAATACCAAAAATGTACTTCCCTTTCAAAACAAAACGACAAAAACGTTACAATGCAGACGAACAAATTTCTACGTTTGCAGGAATATTACCAAAAAAGTTTCTTTTTAAAATAATGAGAAATAAAGAGATGATTTAAAAAAAAAAAAAGATAATAACAAGATAATTTTTTTTTTTTTTAGTTTTGTGATGTAATCGTGACAAACTCGACCACAAAAACAAATGTGTAATAAACACTCAATTAAAAACACAATCTTCTAAAAATAAGACATTTTACTTACATAAAATTATTTAGAATTTAAAAAAAAAAGTTTATGAACTGCTATATAAATATTATATTTACATTCGTATAAGTTTGTGCACTTCTGAAACAGTAGAAAATATTAGAGAAATATATTTAGATCGCGAACTGATAAGCGGTAAATTTAATTAAATAATTTACATTAATTGCGATCGATAAATTCCGAGAAATATTTGCTGATTATAAATATTTCTTGATAAAAGACTAATTAATTAATGGAATAGACTATGAATTACTTTATATGGAAATGAATTCATAAGACACCAATTAAGTTATTATAAACCTAAAAATATTACCGTATATGAAAGAAAGTAATTAATTGTGTAATTAAAAACTATAAACAAAGTAAGCAACAAGGTGCACTGTTCATTTTCCGGTTCATGTTGGAGAGAGATGTGACAGTAGCTTCAGTGAGAATGTGATGCCCAGTGAAAATGTGTTCACAGGCAGCAGCTAAACAGGCCCAAAGAATTTGGGAAACCGAAGCCTGATGAAACCATCTGGATAGCCGCTAGATGTGAAGAGTTGATTTCCCAGCGGATTTCCAGTGGATTTATCAAGTGTGATTGCAGCTAAAAGATACTCATAGTGATGGTCACAGAGAAGCCAGATGTATTCGTGTGCAGCTGAACTGGACCAGGGGCCAAAATGTTTGGGAAACCGAGGCCAGTGGTAACTGTCTTGAAAGCAGCTACTCTTAAAGTGTGTCGAGGGAAGTGAACCAAATAGAACTCTATATATTTGTGTTGTGAGTGTAGCAGACTGCTCACTATTCCTATTATTCATTATTTTGTTTGTTGGTATTTGGAATGCTTGCATTTCTAATACACAGCAATAACAACTTAAGACAATCTAAGAATTACTTTGAAAATGTGAGAGGATTTTTTAAGCCTTCCAAATAACCTTTGATTTTTCATTCCAATCATGAATATATTACAGCAGCTCTAATCCCAAAATATCATTTTTTAAAAAAAAAAAAGTTTAATAACAACTTAAGACTATCTAAGAATTACTTTGAAAATGTAAGATGATTTTTTAAGCCTTCCAAATAGCGTTTGTTTCTTCATTCCAATCATGAATATATTACTCATCTCCCCATGTGTAGAAACAGATTTTTTTAATTTCAAAATCGTGCAAAAAAAATTTCATGTAAAAAGAGAATTATGTATAATTAAAATCAATTTATGTTTTTCAACTTATTGTATATGATTCTATAGAATCCATTATTGTAACTTCCTAAAAAGCTGTTTTATGGTGAATTTAAGCTTGATATTCATACGAGAGGTAGATTCCACCTGTTATAAGGATTATCTCAAGAACATTTTAACAAATTTGCTATATTAGTCATGTCCATTGGAAGGATATGACAAAAAACAGAATACGTTGGAGAGCTATATATAGTAAAACATAGATAAGTATTTCAGAAAGAAGTTTTCTGCTGAAGAAATTAAGACAGCATTGCAAAATAGCAAAAAAAAAAAAAATGGATCGACATGTTCTCTACATAGATATATTTGTGTTGCATAGATTGGTTTATATAGTCATTACAAAACTTAAGCAGTTTTTTTTTCTTTTTCAAAATTTCCTTGAAACTGAAATGGCCATACTCATTTACAAGCTGCTGCTAAAATGATGAACTTGAGAACTTAAATTGAGGCTCACTCAACCTGCCATTTTCTGTTGCTTAAACTTAAAGTAACCTTCCGAACAATTAGTCATTTGATTATCCACTGTGATTTAGCACATCATTAGAATTATGGAATCCCAAATTAATTATTTCTGGATAAAATATTGCATGAATGTTTAAAAACTGCATTGTATTTTCAGGAACAGTTCTTTTTAATCTACATCAGAACCATCTATTGGAAGCTTAATGCACATTAAGTACTCAAGCTTACAAAAGATATCTCTCATATAGAGTGAACTGTTTCTAAAAACATGATAGATGTAAGCAAAAAAAATCATGTGATGTTTTGCTGGTACCAGCTATATTTAGACAGCTAAAAGAAACAGCTACATTAAAAATAAAAGCATAATATAGTGGCTTAATATCAAATAATGGTTTTGCTTTCTATACAAAGTCAGGCATAAGTAGTAGCAGTGATCCTGCAATAGCATTTGGTCATTACCAGAAAATGCATGTTCCTTACCATTATTTAACATAATTTAATTCTTTTGGTATTGGAAATTTCTGAAAATGCTCAACCTTTCATTTCAGTATAAATATTTTATACTGAAGCTTAATACATTAAACTTTATTTCTTTTTAACTTAATTTTACAAATGAAAAATATTCTTAAAAAAATATTTGAACTTTGTAAATGTTGAAAAAATTGAGTTGTGAATAAGACAAAGGATGTAATATATCATACAATGATGTAAAAGTAAACACTTTTCAGAAAATAAATGAATTCTTTTTTACTTCATTTTTTTAATGCAAACAAATGAATGTGGATTTATTATAAATCTATCAAATTCTGCTTTAAAATCTGATATTTCTTTTATATTTTTTACAATATTTGAAAAGATTTGTCAATTCTGATGTGTGACATTATGTGATCAGTTTCACACAAAGCATGATCAAAACAACACTGTGATTTTCTGTAGCAATATTACAATCGAGTTTATTAACTTCTATTTTTAAAAGTAAAATATATACAAATAAAATCAAAGTATATATATATATGGGCATTCTTTTTGTTTTAAATAATTATCAACCAATCAGTACATAAAATAATCAAAAATATTTAAGAAACAAGCAAAATATATATTTTTATTCCAAAACATTATTTGGGTCATTAACAATGAAGATGTTTGATATTTTCAGCTGTCCATACGATAATGACATTTTTTTTTTTTAATTAATAAAGGTAGGACCATGACATTATAAAAAAAATGTTAATATCAATATGTCTAAAGTAAACAAGCCATAGATTAAAATATATATATATTGTAACAAGCACAGACGACGTTACATTGTTTTTTTATTATTAAACATGTTTGCATTTAAAAATTTTTCTTTAAGAATTAAAAATTGAAATTAAATATCATCTTAAACTCGTATATATAAATTGCACAGATAAAAAAAAAAATTATTAAAATAAAACTTTATTAAAAATAGAAAGGTATTTTAAAAAGAAAAACCTAAAAAGATTTAGAGATAAAATTATATCTTTAATCTTGGAAAACACATTAATTAATCAGAAATGGAAATGATTGTTTTAATTAGTTAAATGTAAACCAGCTTTGGGCATTTAAATGTAAAAACATCGGTCAGATAGGAAAACAATAGAAACTTTTAGCAAATAAAAAGAAATCCCTATGGAATCGGACCTCAGTGAAAGGACTATCGCATCGATGACGTAATGTAAATTCAATCCTTCAAAATTAATATAAAAGGACAAGTTTGAAAATTATTAATTAATTATTATTATGATGTGACTATATGTATTAGTACGGAGTTGGAGGTGAAGGGATTGAAAGACGCACTTTCAATTCCTTCAGCTGTTAGAAAAAAATGACATCGTTTTCTACGTTAAGGACCAGCTCAAGTAAAGACCTCCGAATAAATAAAAACAACAGCTAACGGGATACCAATATCTTCAGTACGGCGTGGGAATTCCCATTCAAAATTACCAACAACGGCAAGCAACTGTAAAGGATAAAGCTGGACGTTTTAAAAATCATAAGAACTTTATATTCACTTGAAAAAATAAGAACTCTAAATTTTAAAACCTTTTTAGTAAATAATGCAATTGAATCCTATTTGACCAAACTAAATTCTTTATTAATATTGTTATTTGATGTTTTTTTTTATTTTAAATCATTTCCATTTATATTTTTTTTTGTTCTTTAAGTTTTATTATGATTTCTGTTTTTCATTAAACTAGTTATATAAATATTAAACTTACGTCGGGCGTGAATGGCTATATAGATTTGTAAAGTTATATTAGGGGAGGGTAATCTTAGGTTATTTGTTTCGTAGTTAAATTGGGTCAATGGATTGTATATATTGGTGTAATTAGTAGATGTAATGCAAGATTCGCTACGGGCAGAATCGTTTGTATATGCCGCACTCACCCGTTTGCCTATGGAAGGAATTATAAGTCGGAGACCGCAGTTCCTTTCTATGGAGTTTTTTTTTTATTGCTCTTTTTGTCAGATAGATGTATGTATTCCTATCTGACGAGAGGCAATTTCTTCTCTTAACTTTTTGGTGCTGCCATATTTCGTATTACATTGAATGTATCGATATATCAGATAAATTGACGCCAGGTTTGGCTGCGAACCTTTAGCCTAAGGTTAAATAGGGATAGAATGTTTTATTTTCAAATGCAAATCTATGTAGTCTATTCATACTTGACACTAAATAAAAATGCATTAAATTTAAGTTGTTTATAGACGCTTGCATGGATTGGTTATCGGTTAAGTATGTTTTGGGTTTTCATATTTGATCAAAATATATAGACATTCGATAAATAATGATACCTTACGATGAGTATCTAAAATGTATTTATTTGGATGTCTTTTAAGTTATTGGTGATAATGCAAGTATCTTATGGTGAATACTATTGGGTTACTTATAAATTTCCCTCTGCAATTGTCGGTATCAATGATTTTATATTTTGATCGTTTATGTTGATTTTGAAATGCTTTTGACCATTGTAATCTATGTAACCGATCTATACGCAACATATTAAAACAAGCTTTTATAATCCCATCTGTGCGAACTTAATTAAAATGTAAACTTATAATATAATAGAAATTAAAATGTAAATTAAAATCTAAAGTAAAGTTAAAAATAATGTTCAATGTTAAAATGTAAACTGATATTAAAACAATTTTCAATCTTATATATATGTGCATAAATAAATGTTTGTATGCTAATTAATGGCAGTGGCTTATTTTATTCTTTTTTATATATATTCTTAGATTATATTATTTAATCTCTGCTATTCCACTGAGCTAGTGACATGGGCTAACGTCCGGAACCAAAATATTTAAAAAAAATAAATAAATTTTTTTTTTGACTTACGTATCTGCCTACTTTATAAATTTTTCTAGGTTCAAATGTCTAGATGGCGCCCTGTAGTGCAGTTTACGTAAGTCTATCTTATCCGGATTGTTACAATATATACATGTAAACAGACAAGCACCTCATTTAAAAAAAAAAAAAAATGCCATGCAAATTTTTATAAAAATATATATTGCATATATGGCTAATTGCTCAGAAGATTGTGGGATGTCTAATAACCAATATGGTGGGCTCAACCAACAATTCCATCCAAGAGGTCAAACTTTTTTTTAACTACCAGAAGTTGATGCAGGAACTATATCATCACTATACTCAAATAATTAGGGCAAAGAATGAATGGCATGTTTGTACACAGATTATATAATCAGGTAAAAATTAGCTTCAATATTTCAAATTTTAAAATACACACACATTAATTATGTGACAACTAAAGTAAGTAGTGGAAAATGTCAGATAGCAAGAAATGGCCAATCACCACTGATGCTTAATGATTTTGGACTCCTCTTAGTATGTCCTCTTGCTCAGTTAACCAACTTTCAGTCAAAAAAATTAACATATTCTTCATCAAACAATTATCAATCCAGCAGAATGAAAAATCCTCAAAATTTATTCTAGTCCATTTATTCTATAGATTATTTTCTTACTGCAGAAGCCTGCTTCTTTATGCTATTAATCCATCTCACGTGTTTTTTTTCTTAAAAAGTTTAGGAGTCAAACTTAGTACTTGTCTATTGTTTCATTTCTTTTATTGACATCTACAATTACTATTTACTGTCTCATTTATGTATTTTACTTTGGTTTCCCCATTGTTAATCCCAATATATATTTTATCTATTTAGTATGTATAGGCAATGCAAATCTCTTTTTAAGCACAGTCATCTTTATTTTGAAAATGAAGATATTTCTATTAGTAGCATTTCATATGAATTTAATTCTATGGTTTATGTCATCCAGTGTAGTTTAGTGCAGTGATTAGTATCGGGGCCCCTGAATGTAAGATTCGTGGTACTTCCGGCGTTCGGATTTCTTATTAACTCTCTAGCAATAAAGGTATATTTATCTTATTCAATAATAATAAAAAATTGTTTTATGTTTTTACAGCTGTTCTCTCTGTTTTTGTTTTATAAAAAAAACCACTGAACATGTATATATAAATACGGGCACATGACGCTGATTCAAACTATGTAATAAGTTAGCACCAATATATATATTGGTTGAAAAATAAGAGCATTTTTTCATCAGTATTTTAACCTTTTTATTTCCCTTGTATTACACGTATCTTCACCTTTCAAATAATCAGTAAAACGAACGGATGTCATCATTAGAATCTAAAGTTGCGCATCATTAGAATAAGGAAAACTTCAATTCAAACGCTATATTAAGTCCTTTTCTTACTAGCTGTTCGAAGAAAAGTGGCGATGGAGAGAGAATGAGGCTTAATTGAACCAATTATTACTTCTTATTCTCAATTCTTGCGTCATTCCAAGACCGAGGAATTGAGCTGAAAATAATTAATACTTTCAATAGCTATTTATTTATTTAATTTGAACAATCATTCTTTTAGCTAAAATAAAAATTAATCAGATCAAAATTACGACTATCAAAACTAAAGATTAAGATAATGATTTCATCAACCAACAAATAATAAATATTGTTCCAATGTAGGTCGCAAAGCCTTGGCCCCAGATTTAAGTATTAGATTAACCTCAAAATTCTTCTTTTTTTTCCTTTTTTACATGGCGTAATCAGGGAAAATGGTTTGCAAATTATCAGACATTTCTCTGAACACTATTGACAACCGTAGTTATTTTTTTCAAAAGGGATAATTGCACACAAAATTTAAAAAGCGTGAAAAGGATAAATTAAACAAACCACGTGATCATAAATGAAAAGATTCAATAAGAAATATTTTCGGCATGCTGTTGATCGTTAGCGAATTTGTAACACTTAATAATGGGAGGGGGGGTACATTAGTAAGAGAAATAAATATACACACACTGCTGAAAATTCTCAGCCAAGAAAAAAAACTAATAAGAAATAAATCCTTGCATTTCTTCAAACGTACATGTTTTTTGTTTTTTTTTCACGGATGGAAGCAGTGGCAAATTATCACCGTTGATGATCAAAAATTTTGATTAATTATTTAGATTCTATCTAATCATTCAAATGTGTCCAGATAGAAAACTTACATATTAGAATCAACGGCAACAAAAAATTTCAATCTGTTTACACACAGAAAATACAGTATTACTTATTATACAAAAAATGGACTGAACCAATAGATACATAAAATAAATCAGTTCTACAGTTTTACCCCCCCCCCCAAGCTATTTCATTCTTAGAAGTTGCTTCATAAACAAACTCAAATACCTCAATGATTGAGAAATGCTGGAAGATGATCATTATACTAAGGTTATATGGCGTGTAGAAAAAGAGGACTTTTTTGTTGTTGATAGTAAACAAGTTAAAACTACTTTGTTTTTTAGTAGGATCAGCTGGGTATATTTTAAATGTTATTAGAAAGGCTTTTGGAATTTGAATTAATTGGGTCTAAGAAGATAAAGATGATGATGCTTATAAATGACTAGGGTTATTTTTATTTTGTAATATTCTCTAAGAATATTTGCAACTCTTTCTATGTTAGATTCTAAATACCTTCTTCAATAAAAACACAATATTATTGAGCTTATTCTAAAGAGAACGATTCTAATTGTAAAATATTAACGGTGCGATATTATCAAAAGATTTTTAATTAGTGATACAAATGTAATCTTGATACTGGTGATTTAAGAAGTTTTTATTTGAAAGGTTATGTAATATAAAGTGGTACTTAAGCAAGACCATTATAATTTGTGCTTAATTTGATGAAATTTAAAATAAAATTTAAAAAAAAAAAATATTTTTTTTTGTGTATGTATGTATGTGTGTGTGTGGTGGGGGGGACTAATATACAGAAGTAGATATAGCCTATTCCCATATCTATCTCTATAGGATGTTTTCCACTTCTGTAAAAGAAAATGTGTTATGAGTATAGTGAATTACCTTGAGTAACGTATTCAGACTTATTAGCTCTGAGAGTATGCTATATAGGTGTGTATGCATGCATGTTAAAAATTTGAACAACATAATAAATTTTTTTATTCACTTCTAATTTTTTTATATTTTATTTACATCCATATTTTGATTTTAACTCGTGAAATGGGGGTTGGGGGTTTCTACATCACATATAGCTTAAATTTATTTTTTTTAAAACATACTGTTTTTTTTATCTCTTACACTCTAAATCCTAATATCAGAACTTCAGCGTTTTCTATCAAAATTAATAATTATCATTTGATGGTGTTTTCTATCCATTATCGATTCCATTAGAAAATTACAGAATATGCCATTTTATTTCAATATAAAATGATCTTATTTTTCTAATTTAATAACAACTTAGTTATTTTAGTGAAATGATTTCTCAACTTTTTAATAGCTAATCATTTTCTAAATTAATAAACATTAAATTGAAATGAATGCATTTTACTTAGTCAAATAGTAGAGTATTTGCTATATTAATCAATCTTAGTGCCATACTACATGTTAAAACTATTAAAATGTCTTCTTTAAAAAAAAAAAAAAAAAACAACATTTAGTTATGTAAATATATAACATTAGAAACACAGAAAGCTTAAAAAAAAAAAAATCTGTAAATGAGAGGGACTTCGTGAGATCCTTATTTCATTCTTTCATATAAAAATACTCACGTTTAATATATAATGAACCACAAGCTACTGTTTTTATACATTAAACATGATTATAGGCACTGATAAAAAATATGATTTTTAAAATACGTTTCAACTGAATTATAGGCATACTACGTCAATATACTTCATAATTATGCTCTGCATTTCCAGAATAACGTTTGTTGACATGTGCACAAATAGTTACCAATCATTCTTTTTTATCAGGTTAGAAATTACTACATTTCTTTAACTTAAACCAGATAAAGTATTCAACGTCTTATATGTTTCTTAAATTGCAATTTATTGTTTCAAATTTGTCAAGCGTTGTTAGCCGAGAGGTCAGCGCAGCCGCCATGCAAGCAAGTAGTTGGTTGCAGACAGTTGTTGCGGGTTCGCCTCCCGGCGATGCTATGAGATATGAAAAAAAAATGTAATAATAATAAGCTGTGATTTAAAAGATATCTAATTAAGATTTTGTGTTTTGAGTGAAGAAAATTGAAACACTAAATAAAAAAAGAAAGAATAATTAATACATAATAAAAATATATATTTGATCTTGAATAAAAAATTAAAGTTTATGTCTGGGCTTAAAAAGATATAATAATTTCTGACTTGACAAAGAATAATTAAAAAAACCATTATACTATACCCGTCAAATATTTGCTAAAAATAGTATTCTTATAGAGTAAATTGATGTAATAAACATTGTATAAACACAGAATAATGTGATATCTGGTATTTGAATGATAAATATGTGGTAATTAAATAAAGTGATTTAGTTGACATATATCTTAGAAGATATTTAGTTTTTTTCTCTGTCTGTAACTATATATTTGAAATATAAAACTGATGAGTGATAGTTTGAAAGATCTCATGCAGGGGAATGATGGACATCTTGCAAATATAAATAATAAAAAGAATATATTTCACCTCTATTAAAAAGTTAAAGAATGCAGTGCATCTGTGATATCTGCTATATTTTGTTCCAAGCTGTCCTCACATAAAATGTACATTGTAGTTAGGCGTTGGTAGCCAAGAGGTCAGCACAGCTGACTTGCAAGCAAGCAGTTGTTTGCAGACAGTTGTCACAGGTTCACTTCCCGGCCGATGCTTTAACATATGGAAAAAATATATACATTGTATATAATAGCTCATATTTTATTGACAATCTTTAATTATTATAGAGTAGTTTCCTAAACTGCATTGGTGGAGCATTTTTCAACATGCATATAACATTTTTTTTACATATATAGGATGCATATATAAATTAAGATTATAGTATAAAGAAAATAGTAAGTATAAGGCAGGGATTGCATATTTATATATTAACTGTGCTTGTATGCTTATTCATTCATATTCATTCAAACCACACCATACCTTTATTTAATAATGAAACGCCAGACTTGTCTACAGAATTAGATGTGGTCTGAATGATATTCTCTCTCTTTAACAACTTTTTTTCCTCCTATAAAAATATAATGGTCTCATTATCAGAAAGCTATGTCCTCTGTAATTGTTTTGATGTTTTTAAGTCGTATCTCTATACAATCACCCCATTATAAGTTTATCACCCAATTAAGACTCTCGATTAAACTCTTAAAACTTTAAGCTTTCTGACAAAATGCAAAAATGTTTTATAGCACTTTTTTACTGCCATTGCTAAATTGATAATATTCACTTCAATGCTTGAAAGTAAGATAAATCACTTTACTTCTTCTTTTTTAATTTCATAAAACTATTCGCTTTACATTTAGAAAAATATTATGTAAAATACTGGACCACATTAAAGTGAAAAAATAAAATATGCTTTCAATGTAAGTCAAAGAAACATTATTAATAAATATAGTCATCTAAATCGCTCCAAGATATATATATAAACAAGACAATTTTATCAATTTGTTGTTTTCATTCTGTTTGTTTACTTTTTTCTTTTTTAGACAGAATATATTTGAAGTAGGATATACTGATACAGTGTATACCATGGTTTCATTGTATATTTGGCATTACTCTGAGAATAGATGACAGGATCAGTGTATTTATTAGAAGAACTAATTATCAATAAATGCATGTTAGAAACATGATACTTAATGTGAATTGACAAATCTTTAACAAATAATTGCATTTAATGAATACATCAGAATACATGTACATAAATGTCTTGAAATGTTCAAAATTATGTCATTGAATCAGTTCAATTTAAATTAAGTGAGTATTTAGAAAGAAAAAAAATTCTTTTCATGTTTAAAAGACATTTGAATCTCCATTTATATTATTACAATTATTTTTATCTGAGGTATTAAGACGATGCTTAAAAGGATACCAGTATTTGCTATAATTATGAACCAATTAAATAAATGAAAATAAAGCTGGTATATTTTATGTAGCATATTGTATGTTAATTCTTACTCAAAATGATTCAAAGATCTTTGGCAGAACTCATTAGTGCCACATTTCCTTCAACCACACTTGAATAGCTATCTCTTGAGACTAACTATTTTTTTTTAAAAAAAAAACCACTTATTTTCAAATGTTAACTTTTTAATTGAAAAGTATAAAGAACCCTCAATATAAAATATTTTAGAGCTGCCTCTATGACTTTAATGGATTTATTTCTTTGTAATCTATTTGAGACTATTTGCAACATTATATAAAGAAAATTTTTAGAATTACTAAAACATTTTTTTTTTTTGCAAAGTTTATTAAAATTCACATAATAATTGTATAATAATTATTAAAAATCAAAAATATACATGACTACACTTTTATTTTATACATATATTTATTTTTTAAAATAATACAAATAAAGAAAATCATGGCAGTTATATTCACCATGCCTCATGAATTTGATAACTAAACATCATTAGTGAGACCATGTTAGAATCATCAGATTTTGTAAAAAATATACATAAATTTTAATATTTATTTGTTTTCATTTTAAAATTAAGTTTCAAATAAAAAAGATTTCTTTGATTTTCTGAAAACTATTTTCCTGCAGGCCTTGTTCTCATTCAAGCTGCACATTCAAATATTATTATTTTTTTTTTAATGTTTTTAGATTGTAAAGCTATATTCCTAGCAAATCAAATCTAATTTATTGAATTCTGATATAGAATAATTTCTAATACTAAAATCAAAAGTTGAAAGATTACAAAAAGTGCCATTGGGGAAAACAACAAACTTGTCACAGTGCTGGAGGAGGGTTAATATATTTTTAGTGCATTTTGTTATATGATCAAAAAAATTTGAAATTATATAATAAATAAAACTTAAGTTTTATTTTTCCTTGGTGTATTATCTTTTGAACAAGACATATTGCTTATGTGTTATTAGCATAATGTAGTATTAGAATGGTTGACATTTTTAAAAGACTGTTATAGTGAATAATTGTATGCTTTCAATGTATTGATTATATGTTTATGATGTTCAATGAATTCTCACATAAAGGACTAGTGCATGAGAGGTGAGAATGATTACCTTTAACAAAAACTCTTCAAATGAATATTCTTTTTTCTTTTTAATTGTTAGTGTAAACACGTCCTTATTTAAAAGTCTGTCTTTCATCAAAATATAGAATGGGGGGGGGGGGGCAAGATATTAATTTCTGGTATTCTGATATCACATAAAATATTTATTTTTTCCCCAATATAGTTCATGGTATTTGAGAAATATTAGTAGATTACATTTATATAAAAATAAAACATTAAAAAAAAAAAAACTTTCAATTCACATTCATTCAAACTCTACACACATGATTGCACAAGCATATTGCTTCCGATTGCTTCCATAGAATCCATCTTTTTGGAATTCTCTTTAATTTATTCACTTATTACAATTTTGGAAAATAGGACATTTTCAGAATTTCTATTCTATTAAATGTGTCAAATTCAGTGAAAAAAAAGATGGAATATAATAATTCCATACAAAAACATTGCCAATCACAGAGGTACGGATAATTTGTGTGCTGTAAAAAAAAAAGTCAATTATATATTTACTAAAATAATAATGGAAGGAAAATCTGGGAAGAGGGTGGGAACAATCTAAACATTTTTTTTATAGAAAAATCAAATCAAATAGAAGATTCAATATCCAAAACATTAACCATGAACACACAAAACTATTAACATATGTGATGCAATGTTGCTTTGTGTGGTTTATTGCATTGTGGCATGACAGATTCAAGTTTAAACATTCCTAGATGGAAACTCAATCAGTCACTTCTGGTTCTTGAATGTCACATGGTTTACTATGCAACAATTCAAACAACCATTTGCAATATTTAAGCAAACCATGAGTGCAAGATGAACTATATATACGGAATATATAACGAAAGTGTTGAACAAGTATTATAATTAAACGCTATTTGCCTTGTATCTTGAGTCGTCACTTGTACTGCTTGAACAACACATGACCGCCAGCGCAATTAGCTATTCTCTTACTATTTCTATTTCTACCATAAGTTTATTACGTATAAGCACAATAATAACTCCCTATCTAATTATTTGTTACCTATGAAGGTGACTTGGATTCATAAAAATTCATTCAACTACATATAGAGATTGATAGTGCGTACTGATGATGATTATTAAAAATAAAAAACCTCCTTAATTATTTACTAATTTGTATAACTAGGAATATAGTTTATATTTGTTAACAAGATGTGAAAATCTCCTTTCTCCTTCAATCTTTATTATTAACAGAAGATCGCACAAAAATGATGATAAAATATATATATATATTTTTGCTCCAACTTTTAACAATTCACCAATAGTTTTCAACTCTTTTTGCTAATGAGGGAAATTCTATCTCAGTAATTAATAGAAAAAACGTTAGAAATTCACTTAATGAGTATTGACAATGTTTTAAATATATATTTTAAGCTGCCCTTCTATATAAAAATATCAAATGTTGAAAAAATAATAGGAATGATATGTTTAATAAAAACAAAATTCTCTTGAGCAGTTAATTAGTGCATTTTGTAGAAATCAAATGAAAAAAATTCAAATTAAAATTTTAAGACTTTTTTAAAAAGAGAAAAAAATCGGAACAACAAGCAAAATATATTTACCCAAGTAATTATTTCTCATATATTATACACTATATATATATATATGTATATTAATGATGTAAAGGGCTCATTAAGTTTATGAAGTAGTTTAATAAATGAGATGTTAGAACAAACTGTTAACAGAGCAGTAATCAATAGCAAATACTAATGAACAGAACTTACTAATTAGTCAAAATAATATATTGTCCGATTTCTCAACATAGCTTCAGAATGAGACTATAAATACATATAATTCACACTCACATCTCTAACTGTTGATGAAATCTCCTGAATAGCACATTTTCTAGTTATAACCATACCCTGGGATTCGAATATGGGTAATTTTTTCAGCTAATAAAACCAGTCATCTCAGTATTAGTTAGTAAATGGGTCTTTAGTTATTATTAGCTGACTGGAAAAACAGGAAGAATATGCTGCCAATCATTGACCAGCCTGCTAACATTTGAGGGTTCTTTTTTGTTCATATTATACTTTATAGTGAAAATGTGAATCTCTACGATGGGAAAGGCTTTCTTACTTTACTTCCTTTCTGATTGATTATATATAAAGATAGAAAAGAATCACATATATGCTTATAATTCAGTTAAATGTTATATTAAAAATAAAATTAGATTTTCAAGTTATAAAAACGATTGCATCATGAAGAAATATACTGCAAGAATATAGAAACAAATGCAGTATTCTAATTGCAATCTCATCTAATGCAGTGAAACTTTTTATGCATATTTTATCTATTGCTTTTGGTCTAGAACCAGATTATTAAAATGCTGTTTTCTTGTCCCTTGAACTGTCATTTTATCATGGGGAACATTTACAAATCATAGTCCTGATGCAACATTTTGCCTTTTTTTATGGTATTCATCGCGCAGCAAAAACTTGGCATGACTAGTTAAGAGTCATGTTTCATTATAAAGTTTATGCATATTCATTCTTCAGTAATAATTCTTTGCAAGCACTTCTGTGAGTACTTATGGGCACCATTTCATCTGTTACCATACTTTATACATATTTAACTTCTATTATTGTTATAGTGCAGTATTTTTATTCTATTAACAAAAGGATGAAAAATGATGAATTTAAAATTGTACCAAGATGCATAAAAAGTTTAAGAAATAATTATATTACATGACATTACTTATTTTATGCATAAAACATAGTGATTGTGAAAGAAATATTAAACCAAGGTCTAAAATAAAAATGCCTATTGTTTTTGCCAGAGTATAATGTTTAAATTTTTCTGAAAATATACATGAAATCTCAATCATACTTTTATAAAGTATTATTGGCAAAATTAAATAATTTAAAAGTCCATTTTTATTAATATAAATGACCTTAACATTAATACAGACTTATTAAACATTATATTAATTACTACGAAATTACTTAAGCAGAAAAAAAATATTTCACTCTAAGTAATGAAAAATAATAAAATTGCTCCTATCATTTTTAATAGTTTACCAGTAATACTATTTTTGTTCTTTGTTGTTTTCAAAACAGATCAAGATTTCCCCATATTACCAGATTATTTTTCCACTGTCCTATTTCATTCTTTCATAGAGTTCAAAGATGAAAATTTTCATAATTTTTTTATATCAATACTCATTTTCAAACATGACCATATCTAACAATTTTAATCTATATATAGTTAGAATCTTTAGTTAGAATAATCTTTTAATGCACACATATGTTTTACTGCTAGATTTCCTTAAAATCTGCTTTTCTACACAACAAGGATTCTGTTTGGATAAAAAAATCGTTTTATTTTACTTCCAAATTTTCAACAAAATAAGGTTCCAATTTATAGCAAATTTTTATGCAATAATTATTCATTTAGAAATGGAATTAAATAAATTATTCTACAACTCAGAGGTGCTTGTTTGTATATAATTTACATTCTTATCATGGATTTAATTTAACTTAATTTAGTTTACAGTACAATGTATAGATAAACTGTCTCCAATGAAGCAATACTGGGCTAGACTAATGAACAAAAAGCATAATGAGATTCCTTTACAAAATCATTTCAATGAAAATCAGTTCAATTATCATATTTTGAAGAACACTTATCATAATACAACAGGAGTAGTTAGATTACATGGTGATCCGAAGAAAATTAAAATGAGAAGGGTATACATGAGAATTCTTTATCTTCAAAACTTTTTATGGCTATTTTACAATAAATATTTTGTCAATTAAGTGGGAAGCTAAGGGAATATAAAGAAATGGACATTATTTAGGTTATCTAGATTTTTCAGATGATGAAGTTGCTTTGCAAATAATGCTTCAGAATTTCAGGAAATGTTGCACGAATTATTAGATAAAAGAAAGACTAAAGATTAAAATAATGTTCAATTGATTTTCTCAGAAAAAGAAAATAAAAATTGATAATTGTTAAATAAGAAATGGTTAACAACTACTAATACTTTGGTTAATGTAATGGGTGGAGTTAATAATAGAATTAAACTTGTATGGAGTGCTTTTGGAAAAAATAACTTAGTATTAAAAAAAAAAATAGATCTTTCTATTTGCAAGGAAAGATTTTTAACAGATGTATCTTACTAGTTCTTATGGATCCGAGACTTGGATATCAATAGAGCAATACCACTCAATAAAATATGGAAAGGTGTATGTTTGGAGAAACAAGAAACAATTGAAATTTGAAAATGGCAGTCATTTTTCAAAATTGATGATGTCATAGAAATAGTGACTTCATTAAAGCTATGTCTTCCAAAAATAAAATGGTAACATTCACATTAAAAATGTACAGCAAAGTTTATTCATTATATAGAATACAATATTATGTTTTGATTATAGAATTAAAATACGATTAATGTATTTTATTTAATTTTCATACAGTGATTTTATAAACACTTAGTGCTTTCTATTATAACATATCCAAAGTATAGAAGATCTTCATCTTTAACAATTACAAAATAAATAAATAAAAATGCCTTTCATTCAGCACATTTAGTAACATACTTTGATACAACAACAAAGTGTAAAGTGTATTAATATTTAGTTCTAAAGTGTGTATATTAACTAATCTATATTCACTCAATCAGTTTTATGGATTAAATTTCTTGCAAACATTTCTTTGCATATAGCAAAAATACTTCAATTAAAACAGTTATTATAATTGTAAATTGTTTTGAAAAAAAATGATTACATGCATTATGTAGCTAATAGTCAACTTTACATGATCAAAGATTCTTAAAATTAAGTTCAAAATACTTTTCTTTTTTCCAATATTAAATCAATAATTTCATAATTTGTTTGTGATTTATTCAAGATAATAGTTGATTTTTTCATAAATATAGATTGGCAAAGGAACAAAAATAAAATTTACAACTACCATAATCAAGTACATTATATTTCTTTACCTATATTTTATTTCATTTCACTGCCTTTATGTAAAGGAAAAAAAATTGCGATGCAAAAAAAATTCATTATCTGATTGGTTTCAAAAATAAAAAACTTTAATAATTGAACATAAAGTGTATGGGGGGGGGGATGTTAAAGTATACATTGTGTTAATTTTTTTTCCTTTTAATTTTAAAATGTGCATTGTATTGTAGTTAGTTTTCTTGTTGTCTTGGGCTTTATCTTAATTCAATGGATCATATTTCAAAAAATATTCTGCAGCTATCTAAGAAGCAAAATGACAGATGGCAATGGAAAAATTATATTCTTTTTTTCCTTTGAAAATTATAGCTACTAAAATGTTTTTATATAGCATATTTACGCACAGGTTTTTTTTTTTTTTTAATAATATACTAAGTAAAATGTTTATTCATTAATTAATACTCTTTTCAATTTAAGTTTTATTTTTGTTTAATTGATTTTTTTGTTATATTTTGAATTTAAAATAATGAATTAATAATTCTACTATAAAGACTCATTATAATAGCTTATTTCTTATGCATATTGTACTTTAAAAGGCATTTTGGACTAATTGTCCTTACTAATCAGGCCAAAAGTATAAACTATTCAATACCTTTTATGTTTTATATATGCATTATTGCTATATTATTCAATAACAAAAATAAACAACTCAAGTCCTTCTCAGCATATTTACATATATAAATACCTTTATATTTCAAAAGTAACAAATAACTTCAAATTTTTAAATATGTAAAGCTAAAATAAATTATTTTTTCTAATATATATTATATTAGTATTTACTGTAAATTTGTAGAACTCTTCTGATAATATATATATAATACTTAATTATATTGGCATATGTTCTACTAAATACAATTTTGTTATTAAAATTAATGGTTTTTATTATAATCTCTTTCATTATTGTAACCTATTTTAATTTTATTAGAATTTATATTATAAAAATGGTGATCATGTGATGTTTATTGGCTTAATATATATTATATAAGAAAGTTATATTTTTAATTAATTTAAGTTTTGATCATATTAATGGATTCATTTTATTATAACATAAATCATTTGTAATTTTAACTCAAAGTTTTTGTCATAACTATTCTCAAACTCATATCCCAAATGTAAAATACCTACTATTAGCAATTTAAATAATTATATTTTCTATAAAACGATTCATATATACATATAATAAATCTTTTAAAATATCATAAAGGAACTTTTTACCCCCCAAAAATATTAATACTAGCTCTAATAAATCATCATCATCATATTCAAACATTATCAATCAATTGAAGAGTGAAGATCTCTTAAGATTTAATGCAGTTTCTCTAATCTCTAGACTCTCTTCACAATACATCAGCAAATTTTATTTCATCTATCCATCTCAATCTGTTTTTTTTTCTAAGTTTTTAACAATCTCTTGAGATTCAAATTAAAATTTGCGCTGACCATCTGTTATCAATACTAGTCCAGTTTCAGTGTCTTAATTTTTTCAATGATGTCAACAATACCTGTTTGTTCTCTCACATGTATATTTCATTTTTGATCTATTCTTTTTATTCCTAACATATATATTTCCATATTTCATTGAGTGATATGAAGTTGCTGCATTACACTTCTAATAAGTGTCGAAGTCTAGATCCTTAAGAAAGAATTGATAAAATACAACTATTAAAAACCTTTCTTTTCCAACATAAAGGAATATTTCCTTTAATAACCATTTTCAAATTTAATTCTGATTAATACCATCCATTATGTGTTCATCTATATTAATAATCTTATCAAGGGTGTTTGTAGTTGCTAACTTCTCTTAAATCATGATTAAATCTTTATTTTCTTCTGAGAAAATCTATTGAGCATTACTTTTTAGTTTTTTTGCCTTAGCATCTATATTTAAGCAGATTCTTTTCCTCTAATAACTCTTCAAATATTTCCTGGAATTCTTAAGTATTATTTGCTTTTCATCTTTGAGTTTTATTTTTACTGACAGAATGATATTACAGAAAATTTTTTGCAGAATTTTGACCAATCATAGATTTTAAATTGAATTTGCATGCAAATTACATCATTCTGGTCATCTCATTTTCTTGAGATTACAAAGAAATATATGCATTTTTTCTCCACGATAAAATTTAGATTTTTTTTAGTTTTTTTTTTTCTATAAGGCAATTTTTTGAATTTTATTTTTACTTTCTTAAGATTTTACTATCATAAAAGTTTTTGAATTCTCAAACACTAGCGATTTAGACAACTTTCCCATTGGCAATCCTTATGTTTCTGAGTTCTCCCTTTATGGAAGCTCATCTCATGAGTTTTCTTACTGATTGTTCAGATGATAATGAAATAGTAATTCCTAAAATAAAATAAAAAATTGAAACCATCTGTGAGGGTAGACTTGGATTTGCTTCTGGACAATAATATTTGTCAGTTACACGTGCCCATTAGAAATTTTACTAAGTCTCCAGAATTAAATTTTCCTGCCACCTGTGAGTATACTATTATTGATTTTTTTCATTTGTTTTTTAATAAAAAATTATATGCCTATATCGTGTAGAAAGTGAATAAGTATGCTGTTGAATGGAAAATAGTTCCCAAGTTATTAACTATATTTTAGTGACTTCAGTTTTATAATAACTGTAGGTACATCAAACTTATTGATAAAATGCTAATATGTGCACCACCAAAAATTGTCTAGGAATTTAATTTGCACTTAACATACAGTGTCTAATAATTACTCAGTGAATGAACAATTACTCTTTAAACAAATGTTCAATATGAGCAAGAAAAGTCATGTGGCACTTTGTAACTGTTTTGCAACGATTTGATATTTATATAGTTTTTTATGTTGTTCGTTCAAAATAAAAATGTCAAAATAATTTTTTTGAAAGAAAAAGGCATTAAAAAAAAAAAATTAAGTAATGAAAACTTTTAATTAAAATGAATTATTTATGGCTTTATTTATTTTAATTAACTAAGAGATGACAGTTTTAAAATATTACTTTAAATATTTTTAATATAAGCTAGATATAATTGAAAAAGTTAAGTTCTTTGAAGATGCCATCATCAAATTTTCAATGATCTGGAAGGCTGAAGAATTGGAGAGTGGAGAAGATTGAAGTCTGTCCATTAAAGTATGATGATTTACTATCTTACCTAAGCTGAGCAACTGATTGATTATATATGTGTGGGAAAGATCACTCATTTTTTCACATAGAATGGAGATGACTGAAGGAAAGTTTGAAAATCTGGGTTCAAAACCCCTCTAATTAATATATGCTTTTAATAATTAAAAGCATTTTTTTTAAAAAAAAAAAATATTGAAAATTTGTGTATGTACCAAAATGTCTTAATGTATACTTATCTAATCTGTGCAGTGCTTTTAATATTTTAACTAAGTATTGACAAAAACAAATTATTCTAAGTGAAGATAAAATAAAACAAATGAAGTGATGATGAACTAACACTCAGGATGATTTGCTGTGTGGCATGTTCCTCAATAGAATAAAACCCTGTTTAAATCAGTGATTTTCATTCGAAATTTAATATGGTGAACTTATCACCTAAATACAGATTATTTTAATGCTTCTATCCTTCAGCTAAATAATTAGTTTAAATGTTCCCATTTGTATCTAAATAACAAAAGAGAATGCAACAGCCCCTATTCAATTGAACAAAACTGAGATTTTTATTTTGCTTTTCTCAAAACCAAATTGTCTTCATTACTTATAAGCAACAAGCTTATAAATTGATGTAAACTTGTATAAAATTTTTGCTTTACCTTATTTGAAATATACCCCTCCCCCCAATCTCAATACTTATACACTCACTAATTTTAGCTTCAGTAATCCAGTTTGAAAAATACTGGAATTAAATCATAATTTTAAATTCACAAATTTCACAATGCGATGCAATGCACTATGGCTTCTCCTTTCTTGGAGTCAGGAATCTCTCAGCCACTATGCACAGAGAAACCTGTTAGCAACCTTACCTTCCTTTTCCATTCCCCACTTTAAAGTTTTTCCCATATTCTTCTCTATCCTGCTCCATCCCATTTCCACTCTATGGCTTTTATACCTAAAACTGCTCTTATCTTTTTCCGAACCCAGCATAAAATCCCAAGAACCCACTTTCTGTATAATCACCTTGTTTATATTTCTTCTCTCACAACATTATTTGTGCTCTTTCTGCTGCAGTTACATTCAATTAACAGATGCCTAATATTTTCTATGCATACCTTACATAACTTGCAAACTAAATTACCCCATTTCTCCATTTATGTGTATATTCCCCTATTGCTAATGATCCTGTTCGATCCTTAAACAGTAAATTACTTTCCTTGCTATTATCATACATTAAGACACACCCAATATTGTTTTCTTCTAAATATATTTAAATTCTTTTTATTCTCCATACTAGTTGTCCATTTCTCCAACTCCCTATTTTTTATTAATGCATCTATTCTTCTATCCCATTTCTTACCACTATAACCTTCAACAATCCTCCTAACATAATCATCCCACCTTTTGTACAAGTATATAGACATAAAGTCTTTATCCAAATCTTCTGCATACCGTACTACCTTTCTCACCTATCTTGTTGCTCGTCTTTTACTCATAATCCAATTAAATACATGCAAGTCCACCTATGTAAATCGTATCGTTCGGTCATCTGATTTTTCGCGCACGCTCAATCAGTCGTGTAGTTTGTTCTCTCTCTCTCACTTTCTAGATTTATTATTGTTGTCTATTTCTTTGTTTGTAAATTATTTTCTGTTGACGTCTCGTATATGTTCGTTTTCAAAATTAAATTGTTATAAATATATGTTATGTGTACATGCTGAATACATACATAGTTGAAATATCGATGATGACGCTTGAAGTTATTTATAAAATCCTAAACTGTATATATTTTGTATCAACACAAAACTAATGGCTCTTTAATGTATAGTGATTTTTTTTTACAATTTCTGATAAAACTTCTCTATCTACACGACCTGAAACATGCATATGTACGTACACAAACAAAATAAATGGTCCATAATAAATTAATCGAGAAAATGGAATTTTTAAAACGAAACATAAAATAAATGGGTCATTATAATTGATTGAAATAAGAAAAAAAAAATGGAATTGAAAACGATACATATATATATTTTAAAAAGTAAAATTATATTTAGAAAATTATTAGTAAAAATAAATAAGCGTTTTCATAAATGCACTTAAAAAACTTTTACTTCATCTACTTAAAATTCTTTACAAATGTAAAATATTTTATTTATTGATCCCAGAGTAATTTTTTCTCATCATTTTAAGCAATACGATTTAATAGCAAATAAGTAAAATAGATAAACATGATGATTCATATTGCACCTTTTAATTTCTTTCTTCTTTTTTTTTTCCAAGGAGGAAATGGCAATTAAGTTTCAAATGTTAATTGAATTTAGTAAAAATAAAAAAATAAATACATATTTTTCGTAGATGTTTTTAAAAAAATATTTATTGTATTTTAAAGTCAAAATCAGTTTCCAAACAAAAATAACTACCAATACAATTAATTTAAAAAATCTGACCTCGTATTGTTAAAAATTTTTTTTTTAAATCAAAATTCTGCCTTGCAAGCAAGTAGTTGGTTGCAGACGGGTGTAGGTTCGCGCCCCGGCCGATGCTATGACATAATAAAATATATCAACATACAGTACATATATACATAAACACGGGTGGTAAAAGATAAGATCTTTTAAAGAGCTAAATGCTGGTAAATAGAAATGATATAGTAGTGAAAATATGAGTGGGTGATAATTTCTTGTTTATCCTCTTATCTAAGAATACCTAGCACCTAGTGAATAGATAGATAGGTTATGAGCTAATGAAATAAAAATCCTATGTCTGATTAAAACATGAAGCAAGTTTCAATTTTAACTAGAGTAGATTCGAATCTAGATCATATAAATACTAGCAGATGAGCTCCTATTTATATCATGAGATTCCCCAAAACATGAATACATTCATTGTTAAAAGGCTGCCTTGACACAGTTTGAGATTTTTAATTGATATAGGGATTGTCTAAGTATTGACTAGTTTTAAATGATTCAAATATATATATAAACTGAAACACTATATATGAAATGTTAATTATGCCTACTAAGTTGCTAAGTTATACTGCATTCCATGCTGGACAGATCTTGCAAAAATACTAAATATCCAAAAAATAAAAAAATCTGGGAACCATAAACAGGTATAGCAGTTGAATCCTATATCAATGGGCAAACTGAAGATTTAAGACTCATTCTACTAGAAGGCATGTGATGTGGCTACTCCTTTATCAAAGTCAGGAATCTCTCAGTTACTATGCCCAGAGAAACCTACTAGCCACCTTACTTTCCATTCCCCACCATAAGTTTTTCCCATATTCTTCTCTATCCTGCTCCATGCCATTTCCACAACATCATCTTTTCCACTTTACACCTTTATATCTAGATACCCCTTATCTTTTTCCAAACCCAGCATAAAAAGCAGGAACCCACTTTCTGCATAATCACTTTGTTTATATTTATTATCCCACAACTTGTGTAACCTTTCTGCTTGTAAGCATTTACATTCAATTTGCAGATGTCTAATATTTTCCATGTCTTCCTTACATAACTTAATTTCTCCATTTATGTGTATATTCCCTTGTTGCTAACAATTCTGATCGAGCCTTAAACAGTAAACTACTTTTCTTGTTATTATCTTAAATTAACTCACATCCAATATGGTTTACATCTACATATATTTAAACTCTTTTTTATTCTCCATACTAGTTCTCCATCTCTCTAGCTCCCTATTTTTTATTAATGCATCTATTCTTCTTCCCATTCTTTGCCATTATAATATTCAATAATCCTCCTAACACAATCATCCCACATTTTGTACAAGTATATTGACATATAAAATCTTTATCCAAATCTTCTGGATACCACATTACCTTTCTCATCCATCTTGTTGCCTGTCCTTTACTTGTAACCCTATTAAATACTATTTTAGCTATTCTCTCACTATCCATAAATTGCAAACTACCAAACATTTTCATTTTGCTTTTTGCAGAAAAGGAATCCTCAAAATGCACTCGCTCTCTGAAGAGAAAAATCTGATACTATAAAACAGCTAACAATGCCTTACATATAATTTGTATTTAAAGACTAACACTAACTAATAATTATCAAATCACAGAATTCTATTGCCTATTTATTCTATCTACAATTATTAGTTAAAAGCCTTCCCAATACTGCAAACATATTTATAATTAAAACTTTTATGTTAAGATTTAGATTGCTTGAAATCATCTTTTTTCCCCCCCCCAGAACCCCCCCCCCCTCTTTACTTTATTTTAGAAATAGGAATAGTTTAGTGACAAATTGCATGCTCAGGATTCTATGGTTTTCCTGTATCAATTAATTAATAATAATCATCATATGACCAGTGAGTTCGTGTGACATTTGAAAACAAACCTCCTGTTAGAATAATTGACTACACAGATACATATATATATGTATTTACTTTTCTAAATTGTCAATCAATCCAGGGATCATTTATTTCTTAATTCATTGCTCTACTACTGTTTTTAACTAAACCAGTTTACAACGACAACAAAAAGAGCCAAAAGTGCTTGATCAATTGTAAAAAACTATTACACTCAACTTGATGAATGGATGTCATGTGACTACCAACAATTAACCAATAATCTTCAATTTTATAAAAGTCGAACGTACATATCAGTTGACATGTAAAAACAAAATATGCTAGATTCCTCTATGGAGGTCATATTCCCATGAGTCCAGGATTTATTTTTACCTTCTAAATAATAAGGTTCTTTTTTTTTTGTCAACAATTGTCTTATATAAAAAAATCCTTTTATAACTTTTATAGGATTGAAATTTGACTATTAGAAGAAATATTAAAAGTTCATTTATCTACAGTCCAAAGAGATTCTTTTTCAGCAGATTAATTTCTATCAAAGTCAAGCAATTTCAAAAGGGCCCACTACAGTTTTTCTTCACAAAGAAACAATGATGTACAAAACATTATCAGACCAACCATCTACAGTAACGTTTATGGTTTTCCTTCCTAATTTTAATTCTAAAACATTATCCAGATACCCATTAGCGAATTCTGGTACAGTAGTTAACAAATGATAAAAAAGAATGAAAACTTCATACATTCAACAAGAATGGGAATTCAATAATATTCCCATTGGTAAAATAAGTTAATGTATATCCTCAATTATTTCATAAATAGGTATTTAATTAATCTTAGATAGTGGGTACAACTAGGGAAGAAACCTATTAGCATTTTCACCAACCAGCAACTAATTAGCCTGGTATTATTTTCCCCAGTATTTTTCTTCAAAAGAATAACGGAACTTTTTGCTATGGATTGGGACATTTAAAACTATAATATTATTTAAAGTTTGCTTGGAAGTACTCAGCTACATTTATAGTAGCTGCTGTTTATGTAAGTATGAATAACAAAAAAATACCACATCCTCAGACTAATTTCTTAATGAAGACACTGGATTACAAATGCGTACTGAGAAGCCATATTTTATTTTTATTACACCATATTTAAACATCTAAGAAATTAAACCCAAGTTTGTCTACCTACATGGTCAGATGTTAAGTCAGTTACTTACTGTATTAAATGTATTTTCTTCAACAGCTGAACATTTTTCTAAGTAGTGAAAAAGGCTCTGAAGAAAACTGTTATCTATGTTAGAAAATTTGTAAATTCACGTTGTGTTAAATGCCTAGAAGAGGGTTACTATTAGTAACTAAATATAGGTTAATTGCTATGACTCCAAAATTCTTAAATTTGAAAACTTCTAATATGATAACATTTTCAGGTTAGGTATGAAAACACAAGTAAATTATATATTAAGATAACAATTTTCATAATGCACTTACCTGTTTATAAAAATCTGAATAGTTATAATGAGATAAAAGTTTATCAATAGATTATATGAACACATATAACATAAAAGTAAAAGGCTCACAGAAAACTAAAATCTAACTTCAAAATAAATATCAGAAGAACATACCAAAATAAACAATTTAATATCCAATCACTTTTATAATCACCATCATGCTATAGCAAACATTAACAAAGTATAATTTACGGAGAAAACTTGAATTATTCAAAAATCAGGTTATCTGTTATTAATTATGAAATATAAAGTAAAAACTTTGCAATTCTACACTAAGTATTTATTTTCAAAACAAATGACAATATATTATTGGTCATTTTTATATCTGCTATTACAATGTAGTGAAGATATACTCGGAATATAATTTATAAGGAAAAAATTATTTATAACATTTATAGTTAATTGTTATATTAAGTTAAAAGTTTACCAGCTGTTGATTTTTAATTGTGAATAAAATATAAAACAAAATATTATAATTCTAGCCTAAATAGTGACAGTGAATCAACTAAGATCTAATTAATCTTATGACAGAATAAGGTTTATGTTCTCTATTAATGACAGTATGTCATAAAAGAACATGTCATTATTATATTGTTTGTAGGATATGCAATGCAAATTTTCTTTGCAACCAAGTAAATATAACTAACAAAGTTTAATTTTTATTTTATTTTTTAATTAATAATCTTTTTAAGACAATATTTACTAATAAATTATCTTTTTTTTTTTGGTTAGTAAAATACTATGTAGATTTTAATTAATAAGCACTTTAAAGCAATAAGTGGAAGAAGACACTTTAGGTACTATTATAGATTATGAACTACCCATGGGATAAAATCATCATCGACATATCAAATGTCCAAAGAAAACACTATCAAAAAATTAAGCATAAAAATATATTTTCTTAAAAAACAAAGTTGAATATATATTTAACAACCAAATCACTGCACAACAAAATTCATAAGTAAGTAATAGACAGCAGTAAATGTAGTCAATGCAATAAATCAGTAAGAACTGCAGTAACCTATACATGAAAACCAAATCAAAAATAATACATTTAATTCATAAGCAAACAATATACAGTAATATTCAAAGCAAGCAATCCATAAAAACTGAATTAATTAAAGCCACTAAAAATAAATACAATTTAATAATGAGACCAAATATAAATCCATAAAAATAAATTATAGAAACCACCCATAGAATAAAAATAAGCAACAATTTAGCAAATACCCCAATACAAAAAGCAATTCGTAAGAAAATAATTGATGGCAATGATCACGAGTTAAACATAAACAATCCATAAGAAATTAATTCCTTAAGCTGTAGTAGCTATAAAGTCATTAATTTGGGAGATATTTTGGCACTGCTATCACTTCAGCTTGGATGGAATGGAAAGGGAAGGTAAAGTGGCTAACAGGTTTAGAAGCAGAAAGAATACAAATAATAAAGTTGTGGGAGAATAAATATAAACGAAATGATTATACAGGAAGTGGGTTCTTGGTTTTTATACTGGGTTTGGAAAAAGATAAACCATAGAGTGGACAAAAATGATGTTGCGGAAATGGGAAGGAGCAGGATAGAGAAAAATATGGGAAAAATTTAAGATAGGAAATGGAAAGTAAGGTAGTAATAAATTTCTATGGTCATACTGGTTGAGAGATTCCTGACTTTGATAAAGGAAAAGCTGCATCACATCTTTGCTATTTTGTGATAATCTATAATTTTAGTTTATCAATATATTTTTTTTGCATAGCAATTGTAACTAAAATTATTACTTTAAAAAAAAATCTGAATACGTCAGTATAGCATAGATCTTACACAAATATCATAAAAATATTATGTAAATTTGAATATCAAAGCAAGCAAACAATGCCGTAATTGGTTGCATCATAATACAAAGAATCCAATAGCATCATTGATTGGTAAATTATTTTGCTCCAATCATTTCTGAGCATGCTTTCTTGTTTTACTACCCCCCCCCCCAATTGTAATTTTCCGATATTTATTTACATAGTTAAGCTTATTTATGGTGACATATTTATAAAATATTTATTTTAAACCAAAAAAAAAATGTGATTACAATTAGATTTTTTTGGATGAAAATAATTGTTTTTGAGAAAACAAGTTATAAAAATTTAGTTATGATAAAACAGAAGCTGCTTTTACTGGCTAACAAAAATTGCTTTCATAATATAACACCAGTGAAGAAATTTTTTATAAAATTTTAATAACAATAAGTTTAAATTTGAATTTTAAGACATATTTATTTTCTTTTTTTTATAATGACTCAACTAAATTGTTTCCATTTTAAAAATAGAATTCAAATAAGAAATATTTCTTTCAAAAAATTTTATGAATAGATAATATTACAATCTAAGACAAAAGCAGAAAATATGACCAAAATTGTCACTACAATCTTCAAACAAAAGTGGGAGGAATTGAGCTTTAAATGTGTTAAATTCCAATAAAAAGTATTCAATTAAAGAAAACATGAAAAAAGTCAAGAAGTAATCCATAAGAGAGTAATTGCATTGGTAGCCTAGCAGTTAGCATAGCTGCCTTCCAAACAGCTGGCCCGGGTTCACTTCCTGGTCAATGCTTTGACATATAAGGAAAAAAAAGTAATTGAAAGTAGTAAATGTAAATTATATGTACATAAACAATCTATAAAAAATTAAATTCCACAAAGATGTCCATATTTCATAAAACAATCACATCCGAAAATGTTACTAGGACAACTTGCAAGCAGATTTTAAAGAACTATTTTTAAACAAACTTATAAATATCTTTACAATCTTTCATATATCAATGTCAATCTATTATTATCTGATGAAAGGAAATATCTTTTTCATCTGACCTTCAGAAGTACCGAGTGCTGAAATGGCTAAAACTTTATATTAGTGGTGATCTTTGTTTATATATCAATCAAGTCAGTTTACCATTTCAAATATTAATTTAAATTAAGTACTAATAATTTTAATCCCATGTAAATGGTTTTTTACTGTTTATTAAATATGTAAAGTTTACAAATCTAAATACTTCATGAAACAATCATGTCCAAATATTGTCAAAGGTCAGATGAAAGAGGATATCTCCTATTATAAAACAAAATGGATTGGCACTGATATAAAAAAAGTTATTTGCAAGTTTACTTTAAAATGGCTCTTAGAATCTGCTTGCAATTTGTCCTAGGAACATATTCAGAAGTGATTGTTCCATGAAATATTTATACACATTACATATACTTTACATATTTGATCAATAGTAAGGATCATTTATGTGTAATATATTATTATTTAAATTAATATTTGAAATTGTAAACTGGCTTGATTGATTTGTAAACTAAGATCATTACTAATATAAAGTTTCAGTATTTTCAGAAATCAATGCTTGATTTATTGGCAATAAATATGGATGATGGTCAGATGAAAGAGGATATCTCATTTTATAAGACAAAATGGATTGGCAGTGATATATGAAAGGATAAACATGATTGCAAGTTTATTTTATAATTCAGACAAGATTATTATGAAAAGTATTTATATTCCTATACGTTACATATTTGATCAACAGTAAATATCATTTATATGCAAACTGAAATTTATTAAAAAATATTCATCTATTAAAAAAATGAATGTCATAAAAATGACCTATACAAAAAACATACACCAAGAATTATGTTATGCAAAATCGTGGCATTAAATAACATTTTAATGGTGATTGCTTTTCAGTATTTATCTTTGTGTTTGTCATTATTATGGACTACTATTTTCTTGTGGATTAAATAAAATCCTTTTATATTGATTATTTTCAGGTTTAGCTCCATCCTTTGTAAAGCATTACCTTTTTCTATTATGATAATTATTTGAGTTACTGTTCAGATCCATACAATTTTCTAATCTAAAATGCTCCAAAAACCTAAATATTCAATCTACATTTCAATGATAACAGTCATATACTAACAGTATACATCTTCAGCCTGATACTAAAACATAGTATCATATGATGTTCCCTTTTCACATTAAAAATTTGTATTAATAATAATAGTCTCTTCAAATCACTTTAATGTAGATCCATATAGTATAAATAATCAATAGGCATTAGAAATGTTAATTAGATTCCCAACCTAATTTTTGGCTTAGTCTTCATTATGACGAGGTAGTAAAATGCAAATAACCATCTAAAATCCAATTTTTGCATTAATTAAGAAATGTCACTAAAGTATTAAATTAATGATCTAATATATGAAGCAGGTCAGTTCAAGTTCAAAGCACTGATATGTTCAAACATTTGCTCAAGTCGTACATCTGAATAATATATAATAGAAATAAAAGATGGTTATATCTCACAAGCAAAATCTAAATGCCACAATCTAGATGTAATGTGATGCATTGTGACTTCTTATATGGAGTCAGGAATTTCTCAGCAACTATGGCCAGAGAAATCTGTTAGCCTCACTCCCTTTTTATTCCCTGCCCTAAGTTTTTCCATATTCTTCTCTATCCTGATCCATCCCATTTCCACAACATAATCTTTGTCAACTCCATTGCCTTTATATCTAAATCCCTCTTATCTTTTCTCAAACCCAGCATAAAAACCAATAACCCACTTTCTGTATAATCACTGTTTATATTTATTCTTCCACAACCTCATTATTTGTACCCTTTCTGCTTTCAGGTATTTACATTCAATAAACAGATGCCTAATATTTTGTATGCCTTCCTTACACAACTTGCAGACTAAATCACAGACCCTTTTCCATTTATGTGTATATTCCCTTGATGCTAAAGATCAAACCTTAAATAGTAAACTACTTTCCTTGCTATTATCATAAATTAACTTGCACCCAATTGTTTACTTCTATATATATTTAAACACTTGTTTACTCTCCACCCTAGTTCTCCATCTCTCCAACTCCTTATTCTTTATTAATGCATCTATTCTTCTATCTCATTCCTTAACAGTATAACACTCAACAATTCTCCTAACACAATCATCCTACCTTTTGTATAAGTATAGTGACATAAATTCTTTATCCAAATCTGCATATCACATTACCTTTCTCACCCATTTTGTGGCCTGACCTTTATTCATAATCCAATTAAATACTATGACCTTTGATTTTTATAGTACTGTTCTCTATTGCTAAGTAATTTAAATGTAAACATCATTATCACAATGATATACATGGCTCTAGGATAGTGATCTAAAATAAATTACTGTTGACAATGTTAATTTTAAACATAAGGTAGAAATTATATGCTGTTTTGCTTTGATGTATACTATATTTTTTAAAAAAGAATTAAACATGCATATCATTAATTTGTAACAAAGATCAAAAATCAGATATACATATTTTGAAAAACAGGTTTAATAAGTTAAAACAGGTTGTTTGAATACTTAGTAAAATTGTGACTACTGAATAAAAATGTATTATCATTAATGAAGCTACTAGCAAGAAACTACTTTAAAAACCCGTTTGGCACATTCCTCTGAAGACCATTGACAGTCTATAGAGCCAGTTATATACTTAGGCAGAATAGGCAGTGGCTCAGCGTAGCAGTGTTTAAGACAAATTAAGTCAAGAAAATTCAATTAATATTATATAGAAATTTATCGCTTTATTTTCCAAATGAAATTTTTTTTAAAAAATATTTATTAATATGTGAATTTATGATCTGCCATAATGCGGACCAGCCATGTTACAATAGGTCTGCTACACTTTACTTTAGAAATGTTTTTGTGTAAAGAAACGTATGAGTTTAAGAAATAGGGTACTGCTGTGTAGTGAATAGGTCTACCTTTGAGTAAAAAAAATACACTAAAATACTCGTGGAGTTAATAATCTATAAGTCTATCCTGTTTAAACATGTGGACATAGACAATATAAAATGAATTATTGCTATCAACGCAGATTTTAAATGTAAGCTAGATAAGGTGGTTTAATGCTTCTGATTATGAACATGGTAAAAGGATATGATATAATGAACAAAAGATTATGCTATAACCAATACCCACAAAACCTCTTCATAAATGTAGATTTTATGTAATTACTGATATGTATTATACTTAACAAAGCAAATAAATCATATGGCTTTAAACAAAGTAAAAAGTTGACATCAAGGTAGAAATATCTACATTGTATTGTTATATCTATGATAACGTCAAAAAGAGAAAAAACTGCTCAAACTGTGTTGTCTTTTTTTTTTTTCCTTATGTGCCACAGCATCAGCCGGGATGCGAACCTGCTAACCCGGGACAACTGCTTGTAAAGCAGCCGTCGCTGACCTCTCGACCACCAATGCTTGACAACTGTGTTATCTTTGTGCTTGCATTTCAAATGATTTCAATTTGTGATTAAATATATCACATATATAAATTAAACATATTGATAATTTATTGCTTTTCTTAACCCCCCAAAAAAAGTTTAAACACAAACAAAATGAAAACGATATTCAGTGCAATTATACAGGATATATATATATACACACACACATGCCGCATATTTTTCACATCAGTTTTTGTTTTGATTTAAAACAAAAATTTTAGTAAACTTCCACATCCCTCCCAACATAAAAGAAAGACATGTTTTGTTCTTAAAACATATGCAAAAAATAATATAATTAATGTAAAATAAATTTCACATGATTAGAAATAAATAAACCAGTTTTTTATTTGCTACACAAAATACATTATAATATATCAACGTTAGCATAAAGCAATTTATTTAGAAATGAATAAGGTTAAAGCTGTCAGAACATGAAGTTAAATTTGAGAGAAAGCAAAAACTGTAATCATATAACTCAGTATAAAAATAATTTGATAACAAAAATCAACCTTAAAATAAACTCATTTCATAATTAAATGGATTTGGAATTTATTAGATTTAAACTAATTTATTCCTCCTGAAAATTTACTATAATCAATAGCTTGCTTAAAATCATAAATGCAACGATAAATATCTGTTTATTTAAGAGCAAACTTTCCCTTACGATAATTACATTTGGCATTTTAATTACTTAATTGCAATGTGCTTCAAAATTAACAAATAAAACTAATATTTTAATTAATCAACATCTTTACAATATATATATTAAAAAGATTGTCATATTCATACAAATTATTAAAACGTTGCCTAAGTAATAATATTAAATATGTATAATATAAGCTTTTTAATTAAATCAATCAAAGAATTACATTAGTTGTATTTCCAATTATCTAAATAAACATACTTATGCATACACAATAATACAACACAAAATACAACAAAGCAAAACCTATGCTAAGATCTCTCTATCCAAAAGCCCTCTGTACAATATGATTAACAATACGATTAACAAATTCGGGGTGGTTTGATATCGCTTACTTCATCCTTAGCAATTTATTGAAGCACCACATTACTTTATATAAAATAATGAAACCATTTTCATTATTAAGAAGCAAATGTAAGCTATTATCGTTTACAGTCCTTAATCACCATTATGATGGCCTGTGTGGGTTGGTCCAGTAGTAATGTCAGTCTCTGGAATATAAGATTCTGGGATCAATTTCAGCTGTCACTTGCCATACTCAAATTTCTTATGAATTCCTGGACAATAAAGCTATTTATTATTATTAATAGACAGCTTACTATAACCATTGTAATATTTATTTAACATGTTAATAATAGGACATCATTAATTTTAATGAACTCACTCAATAAAATGCAAATATAATATACTTAAGGAAAACAGGAAGAATATAACATGGTTTTGAAGAAGAATAAAGTAAAAATTTGAACATAAATTCACTTACAAAAATTAATATTTGAAAGATTAATTTATTATGCTTTTGAGTAGGTTCAAGTCTAGGCAAAAATCAAAATAATTTCAGATAAGTAAGATAAAAAAATTCCATTAAGCCACAATTGATTGATAATGGTGAAAAGTGATGACGAAAGGGTCCACAAATGTCATTTAGTTATTAAAAATAAGCAAAGTTAACATGCTCTTTATGCACTTTACACAATGCAATAGTAATATTTTATTATTCCATACTTCATAAATAGTTAATTGTTTTGACTATTCAAACAGACTTCTTCAGAATTCTTTTCCCATTATTTAAAAAAAAAAAGAAAAAACTATGATAAATCACATTTGGCTAATTCGATATTCAATGTTTACAGCAAACCCTGTAGTAACTATTACAGTTTAATAGACAGATATAGAAACCCTATTAATTATCAATATTATTCAGAATGTTGAGTATTTAGCTATTTTTATTTGAAAGTAATAGAACACTCACATATTGACTTTTTCAAGAGACAATAAGTGACTAAAAACAATGCAAGTTTCATTATTCACACAGGAATGTTATACATTTATGAACAATGACCATAGTCTATAATAGCACTAATGGATGTGTGTGCATATAATATTTATTTCACACGTTTCTTGTAATATCTTTAGGTTCTTAATGCTTCGCAGGTTTATACATCAAATACTCTTGGAAAGTTTTTAACTTTTTCAATCTTTCTCGAGCTTTATAACTAATATTAAACAAAGTCATTGGTAAGCCTCTTAAAGAGTTTTTTCCAACTTTGGAATACCAATCTAAAATTTCAGTTGTCCAGCTCTTGCTTTTTATTCTGAAAAAATAATGTGCCCATTATCTTATTTATAATCACAGGCAAAACTGCCACTCAGTGCCAACCGGAGTAATCAATGGATGTCAGAAGGCTTGTGCATAAAATCCCCATCTAGTGCCTACTCATCCAATATCCCCAAACTATTATCTGGCTTGTGGACTTATCAGGCATTCATTGATTACTCTGGTTGGCACTGACTGGCACTACAGTATGGAGAGTTTGGCCTGTTTTAATAACAGTTATGTGCTAGCACAAGAAATGGTGATCATGTGATGTTTATTTATAATCATACATTTCTTTTTAAAAACCATTTGTCTTGTTATTCACATGCATGTAAAAGTTGAAATTCATTTTTAATTGCTTTTTAATTCAATATTTCTTTTTTTATGTTATTGCCCATGGTTCACTACAGTTTTGAGATTAATATGATGCCTTATTTGCAAATCTGACATAATTGTTCAATAATGATGAATGTTCTTATATTATATGAATGAAAAACAGTCATATTTATGGCTGATTAATTGATGATTACTTATTGAGGACTGAATCTGTTATATGCTCTAAAGCCAGAATGTTTTCTGAATACAGTAATATTCATTAAATTTTCAAATGATTATATTCCATTAGCATTTTTTTTACCTGAGATTGAGTGCGTAGTTTAAACCCAACATCTGCTATCTCCAAATCCTCTAATTTTGATGATTTGCAATTTGAAAAATAAAATCAGTATTAGAAACTCGTAAATTTCATGTGTACATTACTTGACAGCATAGCAGTAGCAATTTTCTTGGCTCATGTAGTCAGCAATATTGTTACGATCACAGTAGCAAAACCTGCACTCATGATAGAATACTGCTACAAAAATTTGAAAATTAAAATATTCTTTAAAATGGCCACAAAATTCTAAGTTAAGAATATTCTTATTATGTAATAAAATAAAAATATTTGATTTAGTTTCAGGTATACCCTGAAACTGGCTGAATATTTATTAAAACAAATCAAATTATGAAAAAAAAAAAATTTATGCTAGGATTAGATGTTCTTAAAACTGCTGAAGTTATATCTATGATGACTGATATTCATTTAGTCAAGAATCTGAAGGCATTACATTCATGAAAAAATATTTCAATTACGTCAGAAAGCACAGAATTCATATAAAGGCTTTAATAAAAGTTCAATTGAAAAAAGACATCAATTTGCAAAAATCAATACAAACATGCGTTTCCTATTATTAAACTATCTTTTTCCCAACTCCATTCAACTTTGTTGATGTCTCATTGTACTGTATAAAAATATATAACTTTTAAAATGTCTGTATATACACACATATATATATTAAAAATATATTCAAAAAGCAGTCAAGTCCAACAATCTTACTAAGATAATTTGCAAATCAGATCCCCAATGAATCATTTAAACAAATTTGTAAATAACACTCATCAAATGAACTTGAAAATAACCACCACTAAGACAAAGGTGTTGTTATTTCCCAAATTCATTTAATAATAATCAGCATTAAGCTAATGCACATGCGCATTGTGGATTTTAGCTACAAATGAATCATTTAAATGATTTTTGGAGGATCTGGTGGGTAAATTATTTTAGTAACATTTTCAGACTTGAATAGGTTTGTATATTTGAGAAGCTGTAAAATTATTTACTAGCTTATTAAAATTGTTGAATAATAAAAGCATAATGGAACAAACAAGTCTGAATATGGTTATATTCCCAAAGAAGCATTCAAATGGACTTATAAATAAGATCCATCTTTTGTTATATCAATACCAACCATATCTGACATAATAGACTGGCATTTATATAACTAAAGGTGGGTGTTATTTACAAGTTCATTTAAATGATTATTTGGAAATCTAACTAGTGGATTATCTTAATATTCGGACTTATTTGTTATGTGAATAGAATCACGATATGAATCACAATATTATTAAATGAATCATTTAAACTACAATTGTACCATAACAAAATACAGTTAGACATTAAAAACAATTGTAATAATAATAAGATATTAAAAATAAGATATGAGAAAGTTAGGATTGGACATATCAACAGATATAACAGACAATTAGTGCCTTTGAAATATGGTATCAAATGTAAGTTTGGTAGTCTCTGGTAGTAAAATGAAAAACTTTATTCATATTCAGGTACTGCATGCCATGTAAATCAATTGTAGATGATAATACATTGCTGTTGAGATGGGAAAAATGATAGCAGCAAATGTAAATTGGCACAAAAAATTTATCTATAATCATATAAGAACTAGAAATCACAATACTGATAAATACTTGAACCTTATTATTTACTTATTTAGGAGTATACAAATAACAGTGAAGGTTTATTCTATGATGTCATGAATGAGTTGAGGTTAGGGGATATAAATTTCTGAAGAAGGGTGGTAAATAAAGCATTGTGTAACAGTAGTAAAGTGAATGGACAATTTAGTATTATACGGAATGAAGGATTAGTAGGGAATACTACATTAATGCACTGAAATTGTTTAAAATTTTCAGAATGAACTTTTAAATGATACATAGCTAATGATGAACACAACATTGAATAGTTATATTTATATATTGAAATATTTCCATCATCTAATATTAAGTAGTGAATGTCCTTAGAAAAATTTAACTTTATTTAAAATTTCCAATTACATTCAACTGTTAGTAATAGCACACAGGTTAATTAATGGGTGCTATTATTACAGTTGAAAATAATTGGAAAATTTAAATAGTTAAATTTTTCTAAGGACATTCAATACTTAATATATATATAAAGACATTCAATACTTAATATTAGATGACAAAAATAGTTCAATATATAAATATAACTAAAATATCATTATCATAAATCTTCAAAAAAACACAAAACATTGAATAGATCATGTAATGTCAGTCGACTTATATATATATCTCAGTGTTTATTCACTTGTCAACATATATAACAATTTTCTTATCAACACTGGGCTGGATTGTAGTATTCATTTAATATAGATTAATGAAATTAATTCCTATAAAAAAGCTCCTTTTCTTACTTTCCTTGGTATGTATATAAATCTTTATTAAAAATTGTCCTAATTAAAAAATGTTTATTGAAATGGATTAGAATACAAAATAAGGCATTAAGTGATTTTTCTAGCTTATATTTTAATGTTAGCATTGGTCAGCAGTAATTCAAAATACACAACTCTATCCTAGAGCCATTTATCGAAGCACAAATAATAGTATCATCGTTTACAAAAATTATCTAACATACTGCAACATAATTGGTGAGGCTTTTATGTTTTTCTAATTTATTGCAGAAAAACCTCTGCAACTTTTTATCCACACTTTCTTTTATGGTACTCAACCTTGATAATATTCATTATATAATCATTTTTTTCTAGTATACCTTCTTTTGGGTGCCATTTATGAACAGAATGCCCACTTTAGAAAAGTTATAGTAGAAATAGCTCACATGGTTATCTGGAGCAGAGAAGTTTCATTATGCACATTTTGAATGAACCAGCTCTAATTAGAATGCAATAGACATCAAAATAAGAAACAATACATTGGCAAGTAAAATCTAAAATAGATACCCAGAGATTGTAATATCTAGGAGATCACATGTGAAATGATAAGGACAAAATGAGATATTTGCTTGAAAGATATCGAGAAGCTATGAATTATAAAACTGGATTAAACTTGGAAAGAAACTACCCAACACTGGTTTGATAATAACTGAAAATGATAAGGATCAATCAGTAATAATTTGACTTTGTGAATTTATAATCATTTGTACTATTTCTTTTGGAATTATAACCTGAGAATGAGACTATTAAAATATTAAATAAGTTTTATTTTATATTAGATCTATGTAAATAATAAATAATTTAGATTATATCTAACTGAAGAGAAAGAAATTGAAACTTACATAAAGAAACTCTCAAAAGATGGACGATATATTTTTTAGCATTTGTTATTTATACTTAGTTTATTTACGTAATTTTAAACGTATTCACATTGCTTCAGTTACTTCACGTTGTTACATATAATCAGACTTATTTATTACTCACATATATTAAAACTTAGGCTTCATTTCATATTTAGAGGTTGTTAAAACTAAAGCTTGGCTTTGATTCTCTAAATATTTAAATGGTGATTCTTATCATTTACTCTATGAATATGTAGAATAAAAGATCAAATTTAATCCCTCATTTAAAATTTACATAAATAAATTAAGCATAAATAACAAATGCTGAAGGATATGTAGTATCATCATCTTTTGAGAGTTTATTTATATCATATAACTCATTAGAAGTTTCAGTTACTTCCAGTTCAATTAGATCTATGCTAAATATTAAGATAGTTGCCTGAGGTAAAATAGAAACCATTAGACAACCAATAAATGTCATTTAATCATCAATAGGATCTTGCCTTTGCATGCCACTTAATACATTTTTTTTTAGCAGTTTACAATTTAATAAATCCTTTATAACATTAAGATATATCTAATTATTACATAGGATACTTTCCAACTTGTTCACAAAATAATACATGCCTTTTTGCATTATTTGTCTTAATACAAAGATTCTAAAATAAATTGTAGAAAAAGAAAAGAAGTATAATAGAGCAATTGACAGGAAGAATATAAATTCGGGACTGTATTTCATTATTTAGAGGCTGGACATAAAATGAAGTGTATTGAAGATATGAAAATTATCAAATATATTAAAGATTATAATAAAGATATTATGAAATAATATATATTCAGGAGAATACAGATAAATGTATTAATTTAAAGGACCAGCGAAACTATGTGGTAATGGACCTTAGGGTATAGTAGGAAAATTTAAAATGATTATAATGTTAAGAGTGTAGTTATTCTGTTAGACTAATGATAACTTATATTAGAAATTATTTTTCAAGGGTGGTAATGGATTAGTTATTATGGTTTTTCTAGGTAGACTATATCAATAATAATATATACAATTATAAAGTAGGAGTAATTAATTAATTATTATTATATTAAGAATTAATGCAATTAGTGTAATGAAGTTATTATTCTGTTTTATTTTATAGTTTGTGTATATAAAATGTATATATGTTGTAAATAATTAAAAATTATATAGGTATATATTTATATGGTTAATGTATTTTAGTTATATGTATGGACATTAGATGAAGTAATTGTAATTATAAAGGCCATAGAGTTGACAAAGATTATATTGTGGAAATGGGATGGAGCAGAATATGGGAAAACTTAGAGTGGGGAATGGAAAGTAAAGTGGCTAACAAATTTCTCTGGGCATAGTTGCTGAGATTCATGACTCGTTTAAGGAGAAGTCAGAGTGCATCACATCATATGTGATTATACAAAAAGTTGTCTTGAAAAGATCCAAATATTGGACCAATTAGTTGAATTGATTATTAATAATATCATTAAAATATCTCCTCATTATTCCACTAAAACTACCATGATCAAACTATGGCTCTCACAAAACTTGTGAAATAAAATCATGATAAAATTTATATTAACACAATGTGTTTATATTTTATTTTTGAAACCATATATGCTTTATTTTTTTCTAGTGGCTATTTTGTAATGATTGTTTATGTTATCAAATTCAATGTTCTTATTGTTGTTTCCTGGAAATATAATATACTGTTTGAATTTACCATAAAAATTATAAGTCAAACATTTGCTTCTTTAATATATCCCAATTTTAACAAGTAGTTCTTATGGATATGAAGTTTGGCCAACTCTACATTAAACTATTACCTGAACAGTGGCTAAAAAAAAAAAAAAAAACTATAAACAAATTTTGATTCCTAATTCTTTTAAATACACTTCATTTTATTTGTGTCTGTGTACTATTAAAATATTAATAGGAGTTTATCATGAGAAAGTAGAGAAAGAATAAACTATGGCACATACATGATGTGATCAAATGGCATTTAAGACCCAGAAATGACAGGTTGAGCTCTGATCCACTCTTATATCCATCACTCTACCATGGCACTGAACTAACCTTTTAATCACTGAGTGTTATTAAACAGTTGTCTCAAATGTTACAACAGGCAAGAGAAGCTGTAAAATCACTTGAATAACTCTCTTTTTTTTTAAATAGAATACATATATAAAAATAGGCATTTAATATAGTTTTCAAAATCTATTATAAATGTATACTTATTAGAAATTAAAATTAAAGGAATCTTTTTGCATCAAAAAAATTTGCATATACTATAAAATAATTATTTATGTTAAAGTCTTCAACCCAAAGAACCTTGGAATAACTGGACAATGGGTATTATCACCATGCATTAACAATCATCAACTGTAATAGTTTGCCATTATTTGCAATCTCTCTATTCTTATATTTAACATTTAGAATTCCATTTATGAACCAATAGCTAAAATTAAATCAACAATGCCTTTGGTCATTCTTAGGACTCGGCTCTAACTGTCTTTATCGAGACAATCAGCGAGACTCTCTGCTTTCGCCTGTGAGTCTACATGATAATACTTGGGTGAAAGTTTCATTTTCCCCTTAGTCTTATTAAGATAACTTTTTCTCTGCATTGACCTTTTCGAAATAATTATTTTATTTTTCCCCCCCTTTTGGCTGTAACAAGTTTCATTCTGAATGCTATGTAATTTTTTATTAAGTTTAACTGTATATTACTATGTTTAATAAATTTATTTTAAAACAACAGTGAAATGATCTCGGGATATCATGATTCATTATAAAAGCCACTTCTTAACAATATAACATGTATATATTTTAAGGACTGCTTTTTTAGCACTAAATATATTACACTGGTTTATCCTGTCGCCCTGTTTGAATGAACAGTTCAACACTTTTGGATACTCAAATATTATTTAGAGAAATATTGCTGGTATACTCAAATCTACTCTTTCATAGAGGATTCCTGTTCTTTCAAATATTTTTCTGTCAGTATTCAGAAGAGAAGCTGCTTTATAGAAATTATATAAAAAGCTGTTAAGCAGATTGGACTTGCTAATAACTCAAGATGTAGTTTCATCATTTAATATTCATCTCAAATCAAGACACACACATACCCTCCTTTGGACATTAAACCAAAAGTTTACAATTGTAGAATTATATTTATAAACTAACGATTTGTAATATTGGAATACAAGTATAATGTATATACTTAAGATAAATGTAATTAATGGGGGATTTGAACACAGACTTTCAAGCTCCCTTCAGCCATCCACTCTTTTATATAGCTGTTATACATGACCACATACGTGAAAAAATTAAATGATCAAGATATGTATGTTATGCTCATCAGTTGGTCTGGATCACTCTCTTCCACACATAAAGATAATCAGTGCTCAATTTATATTAAGATAGCAAATCTACAAACTTTAATGGGAAGACTTCAATCCTCCTGATTCTTCAACTCTTCAGTCATTTATATCATTGATAATCTCATGCTGAAATGCTCAAAGCCTTCATTGATGCCAATATTATTATCAAATCCATATTGACCTTAAGTCACTGTGACCCCTTATATATAAACACACATATGAGATGGGCAAAATACAGACTTAATGTGTAATATTTGAATACAAGCAAAAAAAAAGTATAGTGTATATACTTAAGCTAGACGTAATTAATGAGGATTTAAACACTTCCAAGTTCCCTTCAATCATCAACTCTATTTTATATAACTGGTATACATGATCACATACATCTCCCATAAGTATTTCATGCTAAACCAGCACTCATCAGTTGGTCTGGATCATCCTCTCCCCCACACATATATAATCAGTGTTTGGTTTACATTAAGATACCAAATCTATAAACTTTAATGGACAGGCTTCAATGTTCTCCATTTTTCAAATATACAGCCATCCATATCATTGAAAATCTGATGGCAGAAGGCTTAAAGCCCTTGTTGATGCCAATATTATTCGCATGCCCTTGTTGACTTTTAAGTAACTCCTCATATGTAGGACCTTAATATGTCCATTTAAATACATAGAAGAGAGATGGGAAGAATATCTAATATTTGAATACAAAAAGAAGTGTATATACTTAAGTTATATGTAATTAAAATGGATTTGAACACAGACTTTCAAGTTCCCTTCAATTATCAGACTTTATTTTATTGAACTGATATACATGATGGCATACATGTAAAAAAGATAAATAATCTCCAATATACATATTTCATGCTGAACTAGCATTCGTCAGTTGGTCCAGGTCATACTCTCCCACACACACATATATAATCAGTGCTTGGTTTATATTAAAATAGCAACTCTAAAAACTTTAATGGACAGGCTTCAATCATCTCCACTTTCAAACTCTTCAGCTATCCATATCATTAAAAATCTGATGGTGGATAGCTCAAAGCCCTTGTTGATGCCAATATTATTGTCATACCCATGTTGACCTTAAGTCACTCTGACTCCTCATATATAGGACCTTTATATGTCAATGAGAATTTCAATGATATAGATAAATTGAAGATTTGGAGAATGGAGAGTAACTCATGGATACATTAAATATTATTGTGGGAAATATTACTGGTACACTCAAGTCTACTGCTTTGCAATAGTATCTGGATCTTTCAAATATTTTTCCATCAGAATTCAGAAGAGAAGGTGCTTTATAGAAATTACATAAAAGGCTGTTAAGCAGATTGGACTTGCCAATAACTCAAGATATAATTTCATCATTTAATACTTATCTCAAATTAAGACACCCACACTCTCTTTTGGACATTAAACCAAGAATTTACAATTGAAGAATTATATGTAAAAAACTGGAGTTTTTATGATGTTCCAAACAACTTCTTCTGGATCCAATATAAAACCATATGGATTTAATCTTCAGTAAATGCGGTTTTGCCAACATATTGGGATAATCCATAATCATGATTGTCTGTTTGATAAATGGAACTTTATCAGTCGCTAATATATATGCATGGACAAACACAAACTATGAACTACATAGTTAATGACTGCAGAACCTGTGGCTATAGGATAAAACTGAAGGGATTAATAAAACCACTGATTCTATCTAGTTGTTGAACTCATTATATATTTTGATACTTAAGTTGTCAAAAAAACTCCATAAGCTAAATGAATAATAAATAATTAACAGATAAGTACCTCGGTCAATTTGTAGAAGATTGGCATAGCGCCAAACTATATGAGCCTTTCATGCTATTAGACATTGCCCTGTATTAACTATGATTATGATAGCCCGTTTGGGCGACTATGTTTCCATTTGTAAAAACATCCACAGCAATTCTGATGATTACAGATCAAAAAACGATTAAGTCCCTTATTACTTGTTAAAACAAGTTATTAGTTATTTTAAATCGTATTCTCTTCTACCAAATAAACAAAGTAACATTAATTATTTAAATTTATGACACAAATATTTTAACTTTCAAATAAATAGTCAACTGGAAAATCTTTTTAATATAACCTAAGATTAATTTTCGTACATTAATTCAATAATAAGCAAACTTTAAAAAAGTTGCCTGGATACAAGTACTTAAGTACTGTTTTTAAATGAAAATTAATTTGAATTAAATAAGTAGATAAGAAATACTTATTGATTTTTTTTTTTTATTATTTATATTAAATAATTAAATAATGTGTTTTTATTACTTTTTGTATTCTAATAAACAATGAATTTGATTGAATATAAGTTTAAATGATTAAATCTTATTATAATTATATAACCTTTATTAAAAGTTGCGCTACGCACAAACGAACACTCTAACATAAACGATATTTATACTTTTATCAACAAAGACAAATCACGTATGCTTATTTTTTGGAATGACAAAAAAGAACGAGTATAATGATAAATAACTGAATGACTTTATTGTTTGGGAATTTATAACAAGTTCGAGCACGGAAAGTGAAAGAGCTTGGTCAATTTGAGAACCTTAAACTCCAGTCGACCACTAAGCTACTGTACCAAACCACGCAGGCGTTCTATAGGTAGATAAACTTGGATTTTTCTTCACTATAAAAATAATCTAAGTAGCTCAAGTTACCAGGCTGAGGGGTCTTTTTAACTTTATTCGGCTGAGAATTCATCCCAAGGAACATTAAATACATTCTACTAATGCTCTAAACTATACAGACAATCATTCAAATTTGCTAGGTTTAAATCATTTACCCTTCACATTTTACAAAACCAACCTATTTTATTAAACAATTAGGAGGCTGCGTTTAAGTGGAATAGATTTTCCCTTTGTTTTCCAATTAATGTTTGAAATCTTTTACAACTTTTAAGAGGTGTTATTAACTCATATTTTTACTTATTTGCAGAATGACTACAATTTTGAACATCATGCAAAAGTGAAATTAGGCATTAAAAAAACTCACTCAGGGAGAACGTATTTCCAATACCCCCCTCCCCCCTAAAAAAAGAGTAAAGACGTATAACTCATCATATCTTCCAGCTATCAGGTGGTGGTGGTATTAGCATTTTTCCATCCTAGATGTCTTCTAGTTTTAGACACCTATTTACTAATCAATAAATGAATGATTAAACAGAAAATCTAAGGACTGAATATCTAGAAGGACAAAAAATCAAATTATTCAAATCTCAAATTGTGAGCATGGTGGACAGATTCATTTACAGTCCTTTTTGCACATCATATTTTCAATTATTATCAATCCACTGCAGAATAAATATCTCTCCAACTTGAATTTAGTTTCTCCGACCTAGAGTCTTTCTTCTCCATCCCACACCATATGTGTTTTTTTCTAAATCCAGTTTAACACATCAAATATACATTTATTATCATCACTTCTAGCAATATGTTCAGTACAGCTTCATTTCAATCTTTTAATTCTTTCAGTGATATCAAAGATGGTTCTCTCATCCATTTATATGTTTTGCTTTTGATCCTTTCATATTATTCTCAACATACATATCTCCATACTTCTTGAGTTGTATTAAATAGCAATGTGAGACAATATATCAAATCTAATCAAACCAGATTTATTTTTTGTAAATGATTCTCATTTATTTATAAGTGATGACTCTTTTGTTTACATAATGTATTCTCAAATTGTTTAATACTAATCTAAATGTTGGAAAGCTGGGTCTGAAGACATGTAGGTGTCTGAAAATTTCAGATTTTCCACTCAATAGATAACTTTTAGTTAAATGCTGGCTTTGGGTTGGTATTTTTAGATCTAGTGTCTGAACCTACCCTGGCACCTCTCTGAGGAGCGCCAAAGCATGAAACCATGGTCAGGGGTTTGGGGAGGTGGGTTCCTGATAGAGATATTTTAAATGTTTTCTCTGGCTAAGCATTTAATATAAAGCTTGTTGAGGAATTGGCAATCACTCATTGTTTATAACTTACAAGCTTAAGAGAATAGGGTCATGTGATGATCTATGACTCTTATTTTGACTATAAATGTTGATATGTTTATATTAAACAGGCTCAAATATTACCACCACCCTTTTCAGCTTCTACATTCTTCCAAGGAAAACAGCTGATAATGAAGGTATTACTTACCAGCCTAATCAATTTCTCTTTCATAACCATTTGTATGCTGTTGTTTTTTTTTGCTTTATTTTAATTTCTTTCTTAAAAACAATTACCTGGATAGTGGGAGCAGCTAGCAATCATATAAAAAAGCTGATTATGTAAAAAAAAAAGAAATCCAAAATTTAGAAATTCTCATCTACCTAAAAATTCAAAACATGAACTTCAGGATACATCAAGAAACTTTTCCTTTTGTGATATGCATTCTACATTCAACAAATCTATTCAACCATTAAACAGACAAATAAAATATGATTGTGAACTTGAAAATATTATCTATTATGCAATTGGTACAAAAAATATTTTGTAGCCTTCCTTCTGTAAAATCTTACCATTAATTTGCAATTATGTATATATTCCTATTGATTTAATTATTTGTGAACATTTGTACAGGTTATTCCATCAATATAATGGTAAATCAGAACATAATCACTCCAATTAGTACACTATAATTTTCATAAATGGGAAAGATGATCCTAGGATATTTTTATTCTGTCGACACTTTTACCCCTGTGCTAAATACTTGGAAACACTCTTTTAAACTTATCCTTGCAGAATTTCTAAAAAATAACTAAAAATTATAATAAACTATTTACTGCTTTAAAAATAAGGGCAAAATAAATTATGATAAATAGAACTGATAAATTACCATCAAAAATGAGCTTTCTATTGCTTAACCATTTCCAGCAGAAAGCTCATTATACATTATAATAGTAGGTAAATTTATTGACAGACATTATTAGCTAACTATCCATTGCTAACACCTTCCCACAAAAAAATTATCACATGTAAATTTAATTTCAAATATTTTTAGCTAGCCATTTATAGCATGAACACTGTCCATAAAAAAATATCACATATTATAATAGCACGCAGCTAGCCATCTAAAGTTTAAACATGTTCCCACTAAAAAAACTTATCACATACAAATTTAATGACAGATATTTTTAGAACCATAAATTGCTTAAAACACCTTCCTATTAGAATCCTATCATGTGTTGTAATAGCATGTAAACTTAATTATTTATCTTTCGCTAGCTCTTTATTGCATAAACAACTTCCCACAAGAAACTTAACACAATATAACCAGGATGTAAAAGATATTTTTGACATCCTATAATTAATGTTATTACTGCATAAATTTTGTTATTCGTTTTGGTAAAACTAGGAACTTCCACAAATTGTTATATTTTAAAGGTAATATAATTAACACCATCAAATGCAATTAAAAGCAGGTGCTACTAAAATAATTAAAAAAATAATTTTGCTTTCATAGGTAGGCAGCAACAGGATTAATAAATTAAATATTTGTAACACAAACACACAACAGTTAAAATATCTTCAGAAAATGATACACAAAAAAGTATAGAAAGTATAAAAGTTACCTATGATAATACTATGCTAGGTACTTCATTTCATATGGATTGATCTCAAAGAAAAGAATCTATAAGGTATTACCATGTTAAAGAAGAAAATAATCTCTTTTTTGTAAATACTTACATAAAATACAAGCTGAGAAGAATCAATATCATAATTGTTAATAGCACAGATTTATTATAAAATGTAACAAAATTGGAACAATAACATGGTCAAGTCATGTAGTAGATCTTTGAGATCATATTAGCAGTATGGGATTCACGGGCTTCAGAATGCCTACATATCATATTAAAAATTACTGCTGACAGCATGTTATATTATGATCTTCCAATTTTTAGGATGGGTACCTTCAGCTGTTTTCCATTCTATTAATAATCATCTGGGGTTTTTTCATTCCTGTTATGTTGCTGTAATTGTAAAAATTTAGTTGCACATCACTTATATTTAATCTGTGATGCATTAAAACTAATAGCAAATATAAAATATTTGCTGAGTCCTTCGAACTAGGATTCCATACCCCACCTTCAACAAACAGAGTGATAAACAACATCAAAGACAAAATACATTCTGATCAAATAGCCCAAACAGTTTAAAAAATTTCATGCCCAATCAATGGATGTAGAGCAGCATATTATGGAGACACCCGTGCCAACATTACCACCAGAACATCTCAACATCATTATTTATACAGGAGAGCTCTAAATAATACTGAAAACAAATCCATATTCTTTGAGCACCAAAAAACAACAGGCCATGTGTTCGAACCCACTATGGCAAGGGCACTGAACCTAATGATATAAAATGAAATATTAAGGAAGCATGCTTTATTGGAAATGACAACTATGCAATAAACTGAAAAGAATCATGCTTTACAATCTCCAGAAAATGGTCTTTATGAAAAAAAACTTTGCATAAATTACCGCTAAACTTCACTTAAAGTTGGCTATGAATATGGAGACTTAAGTTCTCTGAAAGCACTCAACCATATATAATTCTTTTCTAATAATAATAAGCTTCACTTTTTTTGCGTAAAGTGCAATTTAAAACTTAAAACTAATATAATTTTGAGATCACATAAGAATTCTAAAATAATATGGAATTTAGTCAATGAAAATAGAAATCGATTATTAAAAACTGGTATTCTAAAAATGCATACTTACTATATTTTGAAATATTCTTAAGAATCTCTTTTACCAAAAACAAAGTTTTTAGCATCAAACAAGACATTGATTTTCATTTAAACCACTACTGAAGAATCAGAAACTAATTATAATGGATTATAAGTTAACTAAAATGTAGTGGTGTCTTTTCGATGTTTTCTTAAACAAATGTAAAAACAGTAATCACTCATTTTTAATATAACGACTGCCAACTCCTGTTCTAAATCAATTGGTGTTATTACAGTGACTACATTCCTCATTCATTGCCATAGAAATAAAAAAAATCCAATTCACTATCGACTACATTAAAGTAAGAGAATGAAATGCACTTTAACCATAATAATATAAAGCATATCATCATATTTGTATTTATTGAATGGATAAAACATTAGATATCGAGAATACAGTGAATTCCTCATGTTCACTGCATTAACTGTTTCTATTTAAATTCTGTGTTATCATTTTTAGTGCCATTCACTGATCATAATTTTACTCTGACAGCATTTGAATGATCTATACACTGAAAGTTGTGTTGCAATGTTGCTGAAATAGTAAAGATTATAAATGTTAGTTTTCACTTTTATTTGCAGATGCAGGATCAACAAAATATAATATATGAGGTTACATTTGCAAAACTCAAATCACACAAAATGGTGACATCGATTCATATTTTATTTGTCAAGCAAAATAGGCTATAAAAAGCAATTTTTTAATAAATAAATATATATTTATTTATTTTTATAATTATGTAATGTTTCAGAAGGCTTTAAACATACATGGGGGAGGGGATATATTATTCTAGGAAATGTAAAAAAAAAAAAAATTAAGACATTTTTATTTTTTCTTTAAATTTATAACTTTTGCAATTTTTTTTTGTACTTTCAGTTCTACTTAAAATTAATCCTAATAACAATTTTATTAAAAAATATTTTATTATTCCAATTTTTTAAGATTACATATAGAAAAAATTAAATTTTACAAAGTTTGCCTTGATTTAATTATATTACTTGGCCACAGAGAGATTGAAATTTGATTTTCAAATGATTCTAAAATTATTGGTAATTGATTTAATATTTAGATAGTGTATATCTTGCATTTTATAATTTTTAACAAAAAAAACTTTATTTTCATTAAACACTTTTTAAAAACATTATTGTATCTTGTTTTATTTTCTTTTGAAATTTGAATAAGTTTTTATTATGTAAAAATATTTAAAAACATTTATTTTTAAAATTATTTTTATTACAAAATAAGAATTCAGAACAAATAACAGGTTTGCAGTACAGTAAAAAAATATATATATTTTTTAATGTTAAATTCATTGTTGATAAAGTATAAAAAATACATAATTCTTAAATTAATTCATAATTTACATATATGCATATTATTGTATAATTATATGCATGTTAATATCTGTACAATAAACAAATTTATATGTGCACAAAATGTGTATTAAGGAATGTTCATTAGTGTCCATGAATTTTGGACATCCATGGGGATCTTTGAAACGAAATATTAATATGATTGTCTTGTTTTAATGGAAATAAGTTGACTAAATTCTGCATTAGGTAAATTTGTTTCATCCCCCCCCCCAGTGGTGCATGATGCTAAGATTTATAAAACACACTGAAGTTTTAGTTCATGTATGGCTAGGAGAAATATGATTTCTTGCAAAACAAATTTGAGCTTACCATCTCCTATCAAGTATATATATATAGTAAAGAATTTTGTTTTATGGATTTAAGAACAGGGTTAACAGTGTCAAATCTTCTACTATTTTTTAAGTATTTGACTGCTAATGGACATTTAAAACCTATATTTGAAATCATGAATATATTTAAGACTTAGATTTCCAAATACACTTTTAAAAGATAGAGATAAGTAAAAGAAAAATAAAATCTTAAAATATCTGTCAAAAAACTATTAGTATTAAAAAGTTCATATATAGCTTTCTTATTTTAATGATAAAAAATCACAAACAATATTTTTAATTATAATTCATCTAAGTCACCAAGGAATTATAAACAGGTAATTCTGGAATTGATCATAATTTTAACATAGTAGGAAACACAATTTTATACATGTAAAAATTATACTTAATTAGTTAAAAAGAGTAAAGCATTAATAAAGTATTCCACTGCGTGCCAAAGAAGACCTCCTAAAGAGGACAGTGGAGAAGACATTATTGCCAAATGCCAGGTGGGTATGGTTTTAATAATATACCATTCTCATCTATTCTCTAATGAAAAATGGCTAAATAAAGCATTGAGTGACTTAAAGGTGGGAGGGGGGAGCTATCTAAGATAGTGATGGTTTTAATGATGTATTATCCTTATCTATTCTCTAGGAAAGAATATCTTAACAAACCATTCACTAGTCAAAGATGGGAGGGAGAAAGCTGTCTATTTGAACAAACAAAACCCTAAATCTGTTTGGAACCTGAAAAAATATTCAAGTGTTACCAAACCTACGTTTGAAACCAGGCTATATTGACATGGCAAGTGAGAAATCTACCACAACGGGCATAGTTATTTTTATTCTTAAAGCCAAGCATGATGCGATGCTATGTCATATTAGTAGCCCCAGAAACTCAAAGCTTATGAATCCAACTCAAAATGTCATTTCCAATATATAAAAATTCCTCAGCAATAAACCATTTGTTTTTAATTCCGAGTGGTTTAGAGCAGCAGCTCTAGAGCTCACGATTCATAGGTTATGGCTCATCTGTCACTCCTGGTGCTTCAACTTTTATAAGATTCCCAAGCAGTAAGCAATTGAATATTCATTTTTATTTTTAAATGTAATTATTCATGATGTCATATATGCAAAATATTAGAATGTATGGATTATTATCAAGAAACTGACAATTTTATAGAATTAAAATTTGCTCACCCCACTTTCTTTACAATAGAGCAGTGGTTCTCAAGCAGTGGGTTGTGAGACCTTTGAGGGTCAAACAACCCTTTCACAGGGGTCACCTAGACCATTGGAAAACATATTTTCGATTCATAACAGTAGCAAAATTAAAGGTTGGGGGTCACCAAAACATAAAAAACTATTAAAGGGTCACAGCATTATAAAGGTTGAAAGCCACTGAATAGAGGTTATCTTAAAATAGTTTGGTATTATTAACAATAACATCAGATTTTGTTGTTGTTATTTAAAAAATCACCTGATAGCACAATTGTAAAAATGAAGAAGTTAAATAAAATGAAGTCATCAATTACAGTACTGAAAACTAATACAGAAACTTCAAAACTATTGGTTATAGCTAGTCTAACAAATATTAAAATTAAAAAAAAAATCAGAAATGGTTAAGGTCATGTTCAATTAGGCAGCAAGTGGTTCAAAGAATTGATAGCTTCCATTATGCCAATGTTAATTAACATTTGAAAAAAAAATTATTGCTAGCAACAAGTAATATAGTCTTAATTAAAATCATCAGTAAAAAATCCAATGGTCAAGAAATTTGAAATCAATGGTGCCGCAGAGTTGGAAATCGTCCAAGATTGTTAGATATAAGCAAATATTTTTAAAAATTAAAACTAGAATTGTTCAAGCTACAGTGTTTCCTCTGTGGAAGTTAGACAATGAAAAAAAAGTATTGATGTTTTTGAACAGGGAAGCAGGAGAAGGCTTTTGGAAATAATATGAGTAGAGAAAAATGAATAAGCAGATAGTTATATTGATCAGACCTGAATTCTCACTTGAACACAAATAACAAATTAAAATAATGTTATTTTGGTTATATCACAAAAAGATCTATTCCATTAGAGAAGTATACAACCACTCTGAGAAGGTGGTGGTGAAATAAAAATAACAACCAGAAATGAGAAAGATAGACTATGCTGACAATCAATGATGTCTGAGAAATGCTATTCAAATGATTATCAGGGATCAATATTATCAAACAATAATATATATTGGACTGTATTTTAATTTATTATAAACCATTTTAATACATTAGTAACTAAAATTACATATGGACAATTTAATGGCTTTTTTAAAAAATTCTTTTTGAGGGTTTTATGATAACTGAATTACATTAACATAAACAATTTTGAAAGAAGTGGTAATTTAAGAATATGAGATCTTTCAAACCAATATGACAACTGAATAGAATCACAGTAACAGCTAAGTATGTAGATATAATATAACCTGATGTTCATGTCTAATTTCATTTATGTGTATGTGATATCTTCTACTTCAATTTACAGCCTGGGTCTCGTTTTACGTGGATTTATTTAACGCGATTTTGAAGTTACACGATCCATGTTTCTTCGGAAGTCGAACTCCAATAATGCGCTATTACTTTAAATAATAAATTTCGCACACTTACGTCATATTGAAAGTAATAGCACATTATTGGAATTAGACTTTCATCTTAGTAATTTCAATATTTTCAGTGCTTTATAATAGTAAGATTTTATGCAATAATGAAATAAAAATCATGATTTCCAAATTTTATGTATACACACATTAAATTTTACAAGATTATAATTACTGTTAAGCTAAGATTAATAGCTAAGGTGAAGCTATAAGTTTGTTATTAGTGAGCCGCTATTTATGGACTTAGCGCTTTCGGAGCACCTACAGCTCCATAATCATAGTCCTTTTTACATGCTGTTGATTCTATGCAAATTATAACATCCATCTTTTCGAGATCGCGCAGCACGTCTTTTCTATTGATTGACATGGTATCGCTGGTGATGTAACATGCCTCCTTAATCTTCCTCTTAACATCATTCCTCTCTGTGCATACGATGTTGACTTTAGACGGCTCAAATCTATGGCTTTTCTCCTGCTGATGTTCAGCAAAAACTGAGCTGCCCTCTCCTTTAGTTGTGGCTTTTGTATATATATATATATCTATGCTGAGCCAGTCTATTGCTCACTGTGGCCAGAGTTTCCCCATAATATACCGAATCACATCCTATCTGCAGGCTCACAATTTTATAAACGACATGGGGGGGTTCTTCTATATTTCTTTTATCTTTGGTGTTGTTGATGAGCCTATTTGTGTTTGGAGGGGTTCTGAATCCAAGTTTGAATTCCTTCTGTAATATTTTACTGAAATTTTTAGCTACTGTAGATATGTAGGGTATAATTAGATGTTGTCTGTTATCTTTTGTGTTTTGTTGTAGTCTTTTATGAAAGCTTGCAATCCTTTTGGTTATTGTTTTGTGATCAAAACCCATGTTTATTAAATCACTGATAGAGCTGGTGATGTTGTTTTTCCTGTCTGACTCCAATTTGCACAGGTGGTGATTGCGAAATAAAAAGGCAGACAGCCCTGCAAGTTTGTGTGCTTTAGGGGATTTTGAGAGCGGATGGATGTAGCCTCGGACGCATAAGGGTTTAATTATCATGGAATAAACCAATGCTAACTTCTCTCTTTTAATTTTCAAATCCAAATACTTGACCGTGTTTTGCTCATCTTCGTGTGTGCAATTAAATGTGAGGTTGGAAAGAGCGTGGAGTTCATGTAAAATCTCCGTGATAGCATTTTTGGGTGCTGCCAAGAATATGTCGTCTACGTATCTGCTATAAATTATGTTTGGCGCTGCTGTCTGGTACTTTGTAATCACCTGTTGTTCAAAGTGATCTAGCACAATGCTAGAAACGATGCCACTAATGGGGAGTCCCATGGGCCATCCATTGTTCATTCTGTACCATTTGTTTTCATATGATGCCAAAATATTTCCATCCAGCCATTTCATGAAATCCACAATAAATTGTGCTTTGAGAGCCGGGCACTCCTTCCTGTATAACTCCTGTTCTATTATTCTAATCGATAATTGTCTATCGATGGAGCCATATAGCTCTGTGACATCCACTGCTGCCATCCTAAATTCATGCGGAATCTTTGCTTCTTTTATTTTGCTCACAAATTCAAACGATGATTTAATTGGGCTTCTTTTATTTTGCTCACAAATTCAAATGATTTAATTGTGCATGAACCAAACCCTATATATTCAATCAACCAGTCATTAACCAATTTGGCCGCATTGAAATAGTGAACGCCGTCAAAGTCCAACATTAGCCTCAGAAGTACTTCCTGTTTATGCAATTTTGCATTGGCAAAAATTCTCGGATGTACGGTTGCCGATGGGTATATTCTATAATACTCGGCTCTGTTTAGGCCTTTGTCTTTGTGTGCGCGCAAAATCGTGATGAGAAACTTCTCTCTATTTATTTTATTGTTGAAAGATGTGACTTCCTCAAATTTCAATTTTTGTATCTATGCATTTATTTTATCTTTGAAATCTGCATCATTCATCAAGACAAACCTGCTGCCTTTGTCCTCTTTCATGCATTTAATGTTGTTGTTATTGAGGAACTTTTTTGTACTATGTAAATTTGTTCAAACGTTGTGTGTTAATTTTGCATTTTAAATCACATTTTGTTTTTGCTTTTTAAAAAAGAACGTAATCAATTTTTAATCACTTAGCGTCCAGCAAGTTTATTTTTAAAAGGTGAGTAATAGCAGTGGGCACAATTAAATTTGACAATTAAAAATTAAAATCTGATTTTTAATTGTAATTAACAATTTAAAAATTACTTAAGGCGATCTGAAATTAATGTGATGTGAAGTTGGCGCTAGTTGTATTTCCTCTTGTGAAGAATCTGATTTTTTACCACTTTGCAAATGAACCTGTTTATCGGCAAATAGCGATAATAATTAAAACATGTATGAAAAAATGTAAATTACTGTACTGTAAATTATGCATAAAAATATATTATTTTGAATAAAATTAAATATTATAGTTAAAAAAAGTTTATCTTGTATCAATTTTTTTCAAATTTGAAATTTTTTATTAGTCATATTTTATTTCCTTATTTTTTTTGCGCGCAAATTTTAAAGTAATTTTACGTTGGTGCTTTGCTTTTACGCGATTTTTGAAAAATCACAGTCTGTATCCCCCCTTTTTCAAAGTAAGTTACGTCTATTTTTGCGCGATTTCGTTTGCGCATGTTTTCTGAGGAACCTATCTATCGTGTAAAACGAGACCCAGGTGTATATAACATTTTTGATGCAAAATCTAAATTAAGCTTTCCTAAATTCCCAAATACATAAGATTGCTGTATTCCATTCAATATATCAAGATTACTGGATGAAATAACCACCAATAAATACTCAACTTTCTTTGAATATTGAGATAAATTTATCTACACAATAATAATACAGCACATACACTGTAATTAATTGGAGATTATTTTTGTAATAAAATAACTTTCTTTTTTTTTAATTGGTAAAATAAAATAAAAATCAGCAAAATATTGTTATTTAATAATGTATGGAAGTATTTAAAAAAAAAAGTTGTTTTACATATATGGCAGAAGTTAAAGATAGAACTGCATGAAAAAGTCAACATTAATCGATAAAATGATCTAGCAATAATTGAAACTTCTTTCAAAAAACTTCAACTTTAAAATTGAGAAATACCAGTGTCATAAATCCACATTCTAACTGGTTATAATCTTATTTCCAAACTTTCTAATTTTGTCCTGTAAAGTGTTACCTTTTTCCTATACATAACATTTATATCAATTGAGAAAAAATACAACTTTATCAAGAGTCTGCAGTAGTAATTATTTATCAAAAAAATAAACTTTCATAATTGGCCAAAGAACAAAAGTAGCATTAATTCAATTATATATGACAATAGTCCATAGCTTCCTCTTTAAAATCTTGTATGCACTAGGATCCATTATAGTTTAAACTTTCACATTTTATCAGGGAATTTTTTATTTTTTTTTTCTCATGTAGGGAATTATATTTTGAGTGAAAACTTTTGTATTTCATTTTCTTTGTTTACTTTAGCAACAGATGAGTACTTTCCTTATCCAACATCCTCTTTCTCATCAACATTATTATATTCTCCCTAAGTAACAATATTCCTATTATTACTTGACGGATTGGTTTTCAAGTTTCAATAATGCTATTCTCAAAAGAATGTTAATGACAAACAATAATTAGTAAAAAAAAAAAAAATTTGCAAAAAAAGATAACCATTCCAATATTTTGCTTTAAAATCACATAATAGTAATTAAAAACATCAGCAACCAAAACTGATTTATTTTTTCAAGTAAGTCATTAAAACATATTAACTTTTGAAATACTGGAGTTTAAATTTAATTGTATCATTCTAAGACAGAACATTATTTTGCTACAGATTCATAATTTTTGATGGCATGTAGAAGGCCAGAAATTTCTCTCCTCAGCGATTTCCCTTTCATTGCTTATACTTTAACTTTTTTATCATAAGATATATATATATGCGTGTGTGAAAGATTCTATAATATATCAGAATATCACGTCCAATACCTGTGATTCAAATTGAATAAAACCTTTTTTTATTCAGATAAATAAGACTTTCTAGCTAGCCTATTTATTGGTTAGTAAGGGAGTAGCTGGACTATTTTTAGCCAGAGGATAAACTAAAGAAGGAACATCACTAAAACGATCATTAACTGCAATTATCCTAATAAGTAATGTTTTTCTTATATCGTTCTTCTTTAAAAGTATGTTTGGAAAAATCTTTAAAATGAGCTCTTAAAATCATTTTCTTATTATATATAAGATCTGCTTGTGTGTAAGCGCCTTTTAATCATTTAAAAACTTAATTATTAAAGCTCATTAATATATGTCAGAAGATAATTATGTGGTGCTACAATAAATAAATAAAAAACTAATAAAAAAAAACAACTAGTATAGTGACTTTAACATTCAATGGTAAATTCTACTACTATAATTTGCCTTCGGGCAAATGATTCTAGAGTACATCGTTTGACTGAAGAAACAATATTCTGTACATAGACCAATGATGTGGGAAAACATTGCCAAAAACATGTTATATATATACAGTGTGTGAAGTCAATTATCAACTTTACAGTTTAGTAATTTTCTGAAACTGAAAAATACATTTACTTTGTTCAAATAAAAATCAATTTACATAACATCTTTCAACACGGCTTATAATGTGAAAATTTGTTTTCTTTAGCAAAAGTGATGAGAAAGTAAAGATTTGATAAATCAATATAAGTTTATTCAATTGTTATTTAGTACCAGTGGTGTGAAGTAATGACGCATAACGCGCATATTGTAATGTCTATCGCTCTGGGATTTAGGAAGATTATATACGTGTGTGTATGAATAAATGGTGGATTCTACCTATTCATTTGAAAGTACAGGTTGGAAAAATTAAATTCCAGGTGTGATAACTAGCAAATATTCATATAACTATATTTATCTAAGGACTGAGATTTCCACATTTGAAATATGCTTGAATCTAATAGAAAGCCTAAGCTAATACCAATTAAATTAAGAATTTTTGCTATGCCATTATTTGCTTTCTTATGACAGCTATTGTGTTGGTTTTTTTTTTTTACTAAAAAGGCTTTAGAATAAACAGTACCCCCTTTTCTAATAGATCACCTTACACATGTATGTATACATCTAATTAGAGAGGATTTGAACCCAGACTTTCAAGCTTCTTTAGTCATCCACTTCATCTTCTATAACCATTACACATGACCACATACATAAATATGTATATTGAAGATCATTTATCTTTTTCGCATTATGTGGTCATCATGTGTATCGGTTGTATAAGAGGGAGTGGATGACTAAAGAAAGCTTGAAAGTCTAGGTTCAAATCCCCTCTAATTACATCTAGCTTAACATATAAATATTATACATGTATTTAATTATTATGTATACATCTGTATATATATATTAACATAATATGGGATTCAATGGAAAACTTGCAATTAGGAAATTTCACATTCAGGTTTAAATCAATGAAAAAACCTGTAGGAACTGACTTTTTAAAGTAATTTAGATGATACCTCTTGAGCCATTAAGAATATTAATCAGCTATGCAAAAATTTCAAAAGAATCATAATAGTTAAGTAATTTACAAGAGGAGAGGGGTATTTCAAACTGATAGTACAATAACAGCATCACACAAAAAATAGGATCATTAAATTAAACAAACAAGTCTCAAACAGTATTAGTGTACAAAACAACCTAGGTAAAAATCCCAGATGAAGAAGGGGAAAAAACATTTGAGTAAATTAAAACAGGGTATGGACATACATCCACCTACTATTTTTATCATCTCTATTTAAATCTGTTAGACTTAGGGCTTTTCTTTCAAATAGTTACTAAACAAAAGCCCACCAGCATAACTACAATTAAAAGATTTGCATACCTTAGATATATATTTATAAAACGGACAGATGAGAGCTACTAAAACATTTCCTGTGTGTTCACTATTATTATAAAACCTACGAAGTCATAGTTTCCAAGTGAAATCTTTTTTCAATAGTTAATTATATGACTTGTTTTAAATTGAGATCAATAATCAATTTCATTTTCCCCTCTAACAATGATCATATAATGTCTCTTTTTTATTTTCTTACTTGGTTAATTCCTCAGGAGATTGTGTGATGTCCAATCACAGGAAATAACAAGTTGAATTGCAATCTGAGAATTTTTAGCTCTCAATTCCAGCAACATGCTATCACTTAAGCAATGTAATAAATTTGCTATCTTGTGATTAATTTTTTTTTTTTCGAGTAACAGCAATTTAAGATGATGTTAGTGAAAATCAATCAGTCATATCAACACCAATAAAACTTTCAAAATGCAAGAGATAAAGCAATCATACATTGTTTGATATACTATGTTAAATTTTTTATAAAAAAAACAGGTCAATTATATGACAGTTAGATATCAACATCGACTTGATGAAACAATAATAATGTGCATTCGCACATATTCTTATCCAATTAATAGCATCCATGTGAAGTAGAAGTCTTTATGTCTCCAAAGTACAAATATCTTTGCAAAAACCATAAAGATTAATCAACATATGCTCAATCATCATCATCAGTTATTAGTCCTTTTTATGAAACTTAATATATCACATTAATTACCATATTAATATTTGAATTAGCCACACCCATACAATGCATTTATTCTGGGGTAATGAATATATTTGTTTGATCTGCTATACCTTTCAAGAGTACTGGTAATTTTAGCAAGTGGAAAATTATAATAAGTATCATAAACACAAACTGCAAATTTGTGCACAAGTGGAAACAGGTTTTTATATATAATACAAATTACACACAGCTATTTTTAAAATATAATAATTTTATTCCATTTCTTTTACTCAGAATGTTTAAAAATGAATATTTCCTTTATTCAAGCATTGCTACTGTTTTCATAATGTTTCTGCTTGGTCACTTTTGTGAGATTTGTTTTTTTCTTAAGTTCTCTTTTATTTGTATGAAGATTTTAATTAATCTTTCTAGATTTCTAGCTTTTAATACTAATTATATTACTTGCAAAACGACTTAAGCTTTTCTAATTAACTTTCAGCTCAGCATTTTAAACATAGTGTTTTGTTTTGTTTTTTATACAAAAAACTAAAAAATCTTTTCAACTGCTAATATAAGTTTGTGCTTGCATGCAGACAAATGCCAAACACTATTTTTTCATATTATTTAATAATATATACATATAAAATACTTAAAGCAGTTATCCACTACAAACTAGATAAAGTAAAATGGATTATCCTGGATTATCACTACTAAATAATGTGCAGATTAAATTACTTTATATAAAAGCATGTTAAGTTCCATGCCAAGAGGCAGGCACAGTTGACAACAGAATATTGTGATCAAGTTATGACATTTGATTAGGATCGTGGAAGATTGCCATTACTTACCATCTTCTTAACAAAATTTATGATAAAGTAATTAGTATATAATTAGCTTTGGATTAGCACAGTGTAAAATATGTATATAAGATTAGAATTAAGGAATAAATGAAATTATGCAAACAACAAACATTCGAAAAATTAAAAAAAAAAAAATTTGCTTATAATAGAATTATTGATCTGTTGAAATGTGACTGTTCAGTTAAATGGACTAAAAAACTTAACTTTGTTCATAAATATATAGCCTGAATGATTTGCATAAAGTAGAAAAAACATGGAGGAAGGAAATAATTATAAATTCTCTAAATTATTACATTAGAAAATATATTTGATTGATAAATATCACGTGTTGTTAGAACACACGGTGGAGTGCAAATTTCAGAGCTTACAGGAATAAAGCAAATGTTAAGAATACAAAAAGTTCCATACAACAACAAAAAAGGTCCATTAATACATTAAATAGTGCCAATAGAAGCGTTTCAATTTTGTGTGGAGGAGGGGGGGGCGAAAATAATAGGTGTATTGGATTTACAAGATTTATTGTTTATTCAAGCTTATACATAACAGTAGACCAGAAGGACAGATTTGCTACTTGAAAATAATATTTAAGCAGAGATCACATAATGTTTTGTTAGTGTTAAGAAGAAATAATCACGAAAAATGTAAAACAAACTGCAAAACAAATTAATAAAATAAAAAAAGTTATATAAATTCTGAAGTAGGTAAAGTGCATAAAGAAAAATAAATTATGAAAATTAAAGGTGAATAAAGATACATAATAGTTAGAAAAAAACATTACAAAAAAAAAAAGCATAACTTAATTTATAGAACAACAAGAATAGACTGACAAAAGACACCAGATGGAAAAAGTATGACAGAGTGATTTGTTTCAAAGAAATAATACTTATCTGTAGACTAGAAAATTGCAAAATAAGAGAAAAAATAAATTATATAAATAAATGAGATACATTAAATGTAGGAAAAATGAAAATTTGCTAAATAGAAAGAATTAAAAATTTTAGGTGAATTAGCATATTTATGGAATAGTAAGTTTGAGAAAATTGGTTGTTTAAATATATGATTCTACTGTAGTGATAGTGCTTATCAAAAGAGCTAAAAGTCCCTAAATTGAAGCTCAACCTATTACTTTCAATGCTCATACATCATGATTCCTGAGTAAGTAAAATCAATAAATTAAAGAAAAGAACATGGTAAGTTGTAACACAATGGCTAGCTGTATTGTTGGGATTTAAAAGATATATTATTTATTATAAAACATTTGTCATAATTACAATTGTAAGAGAACAAATAAAATTCATTTGCTATCTTAACATTAAGTTTTAAATTAAGTGTTATTGTTAAATGCCGTGCAATATTTGATATAGTTTTACATTAGTGATAGTGTCTTGAGGTTTTGTATAAAGCAAATTTTATAAAAAAAACAATCACGATTATATAATTACATTTTAAGACAATCAAAAAACAATCATTCCAACCAGTACTTAAAAACTGTTATACTTTTTATTTACTTATATTATATATGTTGTATAAATATATATATGCTTACATAGTATTATTTCCAAAAGCTTCTATGTAATAAAAATATAATAACTAAATAGCTGAAGTTTCAGTAAAATAACAAGTCCTTTCCTCAAAGCTTCTTCTTTCTCAAATCATAAAATGTGTCATGAGATTTAAAACCTTTTTTTTCTTTTGCTATTTTCTCCTCATTCTTAAATTCTATTGGTTGAGAAGTTTTAAAAATATTTTATCTTCCAATTGCTTTTTCCAAATATTGTTAATTTTAATTCACACTTCATTTATGTTTGCAGACCTTTTAAATATCTCTATAGCGTCCCTTAGCAATCTCTCTCCGGTCATATTGTTCAAGTTTTACCAGAATATGTTTTGTTAACATTAATGCTGTTTTGTATTAGATTTTTTTTCTAACTGTTGTATACATATTAGGTTTTTTTTTTTTAAATGTAAAAATCAAATATTCAAAAGAAAAAAAAAGAACATAAAAATGTTAAGGTTAAAAAAAGGAACAAAAGTTTAATAATATTTCTTAATACCTAGCATAGATTTGCATCTTCCATTCTATAATAAAATAAATATTTTATCTGATGTAAATTCTTGTTTAATTACAAAGAAACCAAGTTATATGTCATGTGACCTAATTTAAGAAGCTTGTATTACAAATGTTATATATAGAGTTTGCAAATAAGCTTCTAATATATTTTGTTCTAAAAAGGAAGCAATAATTATTTTCTCAAAAAATAACAACTCGTATTTTTCTATATCACATTAATTTATGGACACCATTACACATTTCTTATTCAGAAAAATTAAAAACAAAATGATGGTTCAAAAAGATTTATAAACTATTACTCAATTTGCATTGTGAATTGTATTTAATCATTGATGTAAAAAAAAATCCTCTAGTATTAGTGAAATTAAATAAACAACTGCCACCTTGCTAGTTCTTGATATGCATAAAATATTTACTGTGTAAATATATATATATAATGTATGCTTTTTACCCCAACAATCCTGCATGATTTAGTATAGTGATAATGCATAATTGACATAATAGCTAATGAATCCTGAATCAAAGCTCAGATGTCATTTCTAGCACTTGAACCCCTCGCAAGCAATCAAGATAAAAAAAAGACCAACATTGACATTTTCTTAATTAGTATGATTGTTAAGACTACCAAACTTTCCATACAGTAGTACCATCAAGTTGCAAGCCTCTGTAATCAATGAATGCAGAAATGTTTATGCATAAAATTCCTATCTAGTGCCTATATATACAACATCACCAAACTAGTTTCTAGCTTGTGGCTTTCATCAATGAGGAGCCTTGGATTGAAAGCACTGCACCTAGATCTTAGAATCTAATGCAACCCTCCAGCAGCCATCTTTTATCAATTTGATTAACTATAAAACTAGGAGCCCAAGATGAAAACCCCATAATGTATCCAACCCGAGCTCATTCACTTACAATACTATAGATCTAAACTCAGATCAGCATCTCTATACATTTTGGTGTCTGGTTTTTCAAAAATCACAGTCACTATTATCCTACGGACAGGATAGTTAACCAAATAGGTAAAAGATAGCTTCTGGAGGGTTGCATTAGATTCTAATATCTATGTGCAATGCTCTCAAACCAAAGCTCCTCCCCGATGAAAGTCACAAGCTAGAAACTAATCTGGAATGTTGGATGAGTAAATACTAATTAAGCATTTTATGCACACACCTCCTTGCATCCATTGGTTACAAAGGTTTGAAATTGGTGGCACTACTGTATGGAGAGTTTAATATTCTTACTAATAGCATGTGTAGGCATATGAAATGGTGATTATGTGATAGTATGATTATTACTTAATCGTTATCTATTAGAAAAAAGTTAACATTTTCATGGATTTAAAATAAATGTAAATATTGAAAGTATAATGGGTACTTCCATGTATTTACATAGATAAAATTCAGCTAAGCTATAATAAGGCAAATAAGCAATTAAAACTGCCAACTGCAAAACTGAAATCATACTTTTAATAATAGTGTTTCTATCTATTCTTAATATTAAAAGTACAATTGCTTTTAGCATCATTAGTTCATCTGCTATTGCTATATGTTTTAAAATGGAAATCAGTGCTTCATAAAATTTTGTATGGTTCCTTTCATACAATGTAAAAAATTTTGTGACTCCTGGTGTATATGTATAAAGTCCAAAACAATTCCTTTTTAAATGGTCTTTTTTTGTACAATTTCAATGAATCAAATAAGGATAGGTAATTATTAGTTAGCATGTAACATCTTCCTTTAGATGTTTATATTGGCACAATAACATGCTATTAAACAAAAACTTTATTATATTCAAATTATTGCAATGTGTCCATACGATAACTTCAAAATCACCAGGAAAGGTGTGCAACCGAAAATTGTGATTTGGATTCTACATATCATGTTGGTTAATATTCTCAACAGTGAGAGGTTTAATAATTTTCAAAATTTTTATGTCGAGATAGATGTACTGATTCAATCATTGGACATGAGATGGAAAACGTGAAGATGAGTTTGACTGCTTAAATGGCTTTTAAAGCTAGTTGATTGTGAACTGAATTATAAGCAATTTGCAGGTACTTATTGATGGAAGAATGTGCCAAAAACAAAATATCACATGTACTCCCCCCCCATATTAGAAAGACAGTGCTTATCTTCACTTGGTCAATTATAGACATATTGATACACTGAATAAGCCATTACAGTCTTTAAGCTTTAAAAAAAAGGTAAGAAGACTAAAAACATCATAGGACCTCAAGCTTACAACAGATGACAACAATGGAATAGAAAACTATAATAAAACAGCTTTCAAATAGCTAGATAATACTAAATCATCCATGTACTTTACTACTGTTACACAATACTTCATTTACCACCCTCTTTTACAGTTTACTTTCAATTGCACCAGCAATCTTCTTCAGAACTACAACATGATACAAATACATGAATATAAATATGCATGAACATATAATTTACATTCTATATACATCTTATATCTTTTATATTATATATTATTATTACTATTATTATTCATTTTTTACCCTTTTTTACATTCTGTATTAATTAAAAAAATTTCTATATATATATTCTATTTTTATTTTATTTTTTATTTTATTCTTATAATATTTAATTCTAACTTAATATCTTTTATATTTTATATTATTATTCATTTTACTAACAATCATTATTTACAATTTATTTATTCAATAATTTATAATCTATTTTAATTTATAATATTATTATTTTAAACACCTTTTATATCTCCTAACTTCAAGGTTAAATTCTTTCAAATAGCTGTTGTACTGACAAGCTGATTTCAAACATGGGCAGTGGACAAGAAAATATTATAAAGCTTTTCTATTGCATGATAGTGATTCTTGTTTTACTCTCTAAGAATAACTAGATCATTTAAAATCCAAAATTGGGTTAGCCTGACTAAAACTCTTCACCCTGATATGTCATACTTGAGAAACAACGAATCCTGAGGGATCATTGGCTCATTTAAAGCTTATTGATTTTTTTCAGTGCTTAATTAGTGAGATATGAATTAATGAAGTTAATTATCTAACATAGTGAAATAACAACTGGGTTTTCATGGTGATGCTTTGTTTTTAAATTGTTTTTGCTTTGAGCTGGTAATTATGGTTAGAGATGCATCCACTTTCAGAATCTATACTAAGTTTGTCTGATTTTGAAATAATATGATAACGAGCTTCAAGTTACTTGTTATGTTTTAGATATTATATGGTACTTTTTATTTAAAATTTATTACATAATAACTTTTATAACAAAGACAATCATTAAAATCTTTTAATTTTTCCCAATTGTAAAAAGAAATTTTCAATACCAAATGCAGCAACTACTTTTCAACCATGATTCAATCTTCCTTCAGCATTTGAATGTATAGATGTTTTTTTTTTTGTTTGAAGAAAGGCCAAACAGCATTCAGATGCAATACAAGTAATAGCTACTTAAATTTATATTTAGCAATCTGATTGTGTTTGTTTACCTCCCAGTTGTTTCTTAACGAAATGCTGGGTAATTTCTCTCAGAAGAAAAATGTAAAACTTAGAGAAGTCATACCTTAATTTAGGTGTAACTCTCATTCTCTTCCATATTTTGTCAATTTACCAAAAAAAAAAAACATTTTCTTCAGATTGCAGTCATATTCATTCTTTTGATATATTCAAACCAGATTAGACAACCATTATGGTGTGATTACCATGAACAGTGTGACCATGACACACTAATATATCTAATGATTAGGGACCCACCGTTTGACATAAACATGCTCAGCGAATAATATACTTAATACAATTATACCTTTTCTTGTTTCATGTTTATAACATGAACATAAATGTTACAATTTTCACAAGAAAAGGGTATTTTAATTATTTAGAATTAAAAAAATATTGTATTATAAATAGTTAAAAATACAATGCTTGATAAATGAGATGTTAGAGATTAAAAAAAAACTGTTGTAAGATGGACATATAGCAACTATATCGATGATTATGCAAAGCAAAAGCATAAAAAAATATGTAATTCTCAAAGCTGCTTTTTGGGCACTGAATTTATAACCTTAAAATTTAATACTGTACATAGAATGATTAAAAATCTTTTCTGGTATTTAAATAGATGTTTGCTAATTTTATGTATTACAATTTCTACAGACAAATAATTTATATAATCATACAATATGGTGCTTTGATAGTTGTAAAATTTCAATACTTACAAAACATTGCTAAGTATTATTAGTGAATGTTCAATCTTTTGTATCTCACTCAACAACTTGAAATTCGTTATGAATCGGGGTGTTAAACTGTGGCAAGACAGAAAAAAATTAAATAGAATTAAATATTAATATTCTAAATACAGTATTTTAAATCTGAAGGTTGTCACCATGTAATTAATAGTTGGTTCCATACATTTACTAACTAACCATTAATTATATAGCTAGCAATGATAAGTAATAGTAATAATAAGATTGGTCCTTGACTAGACTATCTATCTCTTTCCACAAAAAAATTTCTGGATTTTGCTGCAAGAGATCTATGCTTTTTTTTTTCTATTGACAATAAGTGTGCAAATAAAAAAATATGTTGCCCACTGACCTAAGACTACTCTAAGAAAAGTTAGTTTCATCAAAAGTAATGAATAACCAGTTTACCTAACTAAGCCAATAAAGTTTGAAAACCAAGATGGAATACTTTTAATCATTGCCAATTAATTCCATTACGTTGGATTACAAAAATTCAGTAATATCATAGCCACTACAACATGCTCACACACCCTACCATTAAGTGTATTATAATAAAGAGAAAGCATTTTCTTAATATTAGTAAAATATACTATTAAATCCATGATTCCTGACATTAATAAAGTAATGGGAAACTTAATTCGATAAATTTCATTTATAAAAGGTCAGAACCACAAAAAGATAATATATATTTGAAAACCTGAAATTAATATATTTAGCCAACAAACAATAATTGAAAAAGAATACTTTCCATAAGGATCCATCAATGCAAACATTCTGGAAACTATCATTGTTCACAAGATATATTAAAACAAATTACATTATTTTTATTTTTCGAACATACCGTTACTATTTTCATGCTTTATTGCTTTGTAGTCATTGATGACATTTGTCATCATTGCTAAAAATATTTCTTATGAAATATTTCTTATGAAATATTTGCTTTGATCACAATTACTAAAAATATTTGATGTTTTTTTTTAACGATTGTTTATTTGCTGAATACATTATTTCCAGAACCGTTTCCTGAATAAATAATATAGCATTATTTTAATTTTCAAACACTGTGTACTATTTTTATGTTATTGATTTTTACAAATATTATTTGAAACTTATCGATCCTTTTCTATGCTACATCACTATGAGGACTTGATTCCATCAGTGGATAGAATGTAAACTGCTATTGACAATTTTTTGTCCTCTCTCATTATAAACCAAACATTGCTAAGATAGAAAAAAAAACAGGCAACTTACTTAAATTTATTAATTTATAGATATTTACTGAATGTGTGTTCAAATAATTTATTTATTATAAAAGGCTAAAGATATATCATTACAATTTTATTTGAATCATCATTAGAAGCTTCTAAAAGGCAATGCTTTGTCACTGCAGTCACATCTTTCTATCTTCAGCAATTTGTTTCATATCTGCATATGAAAAACATTCAATCAATTTATTTGAATAATAGAAGTTTTTGAACAATAGACACTTGAATTAATTGAATTCTACCTGTATTAGAGTCACAAATTTTATTATTTTATGGCTTCTAGTGTGACATTTTGGGTTTAATCCTACCTCACCAAACAACAATCTTACTTTCTCAATAAAAATTCATAAAATTAAACATATCAAACTTTAACTTCTTGCGATATATTTATGCAGCCACTAAACAGTTTATTTCATTATTTGAAAATTAGTATACCCACACAAGATCTGAAAAATATTTGTTTGGGTTTACTTTTTTCTTTTAATTTCATTGATTTTGTTTTTATAAAATAAACATTAAAAATGACTAAAATAAAAGTATTAACCCAAATACAAAAAAATAAATTTAAGTTACTTATACAAATATATGATGAAACATAACATTTGAAACATAGGTAGTAAAATTGGTACACTGAGATGAAGGGTGATTCAAATTAAATATTATGTAGTTGGATGTGTAATTTATTTAAAATTTATATACCTTATATATGTTGAATCGAAGGATAAGCTTACTTTGGATAATAATAACATATTTGTTCATAGTATTTCTAATTAAGAATTTGAGAACATATACGTATTAAATCACTAAACATCACATGATTACCATTTCTTACGCTGGCTCATAACTGTTATTAAAATAGGCAAACTCTCCATACAGTAGCGCCACTCAGTGCAAGTCAGAGTAATCAATGGATGCCAGAAAGCTTGTGCATAAAATCACTATCTAGTTTCTAGGTGTAGTGTTCCCAGATCCAAGGCTCCTCATTGAAGAAAGCCACAGGCTAGAAACTAGTCTGGGAATATTGGATGAGGCACTAGTTAAGGATTTTATGCACAAGCCTTCTGGCATCCAATGATTACTCCGGCTTGCACTGAAAGGCTCTACTGTATGGAGTGTTTTTGCCCATTTTAGAGCATATAAATATATGTATCAAATAGATTTAAAAATTTTCTTTGTCTTCACAACTAAAGATTTAACTTTTGATTTATTTTTTTTTCGTACAACACCACAATTTTTTATGCTGGTAGGTATAACTATAATTTGTTTTTCCTATCCAAGTGTAATAATGTATATAAATATATTAACTTATTAGTGCTAACTTAATATTTCAACTTAATTACACACTTCGTAAATAAATTCTGCAATACAACATTGTTTATATAATCATATATATCTACAACATATACATATATTCACATATTTACTTGATATTATAAATAAAATTTGTTTTAAAAAGAAAGTTTATTTTGGCAGCAGATATTTAGACATACAATTATCAAAAATATGGAAATCAATTGGTGAATTAAAATAAAAATAAATAAATAACTGAACAGCTTTATTTGCTCAAGAGTTCATACGAAGTCTGAACACTGGAAATGTCAGAATTAGAATCATTCTAGGGATACTACACTCCAAAGTCTGACACTCCAACACCTGCGCTAAAACATATAGGGCAATGATGTATTAGAGGGTCACTAATGATCATTACCTGGCATAATACCTTAAGACTGATTTGTCTGAACCCCTTAATTCCTATTGTTTATACACTTTACTTGTAAGGTGAAGATTTAAACAATTACCTGTCTTAAAAATTTTGATTAAAAAGGACTGATGATCGTAACTCATATACAAAATAAGTAGTTATAAAAAAAAAACTTGTTTCAGCTTAAAATATAAAATATTAATATTGTAAAAAAGAATATTTAAAATAAACACTTTGTTTTTGTTAATAAATAAATGACTTTAGAAAATTCTAACAGATACTTGATTCATTTCGTAGTTTAATGTAAAAATATGCTACATGTCAAGCGTTGTTAGCCAGGAGGTCACCGCAGCCACCTTGCAAGCAAGTAGTTGTTTGCAGACAGTTGTGGTTTCGCATCCCAGCCGATGCTATGACATATGAAAAAAAAAGCAATATAGAATTAAATGATTATTTGCTTTGAAGGTCATGCGATATTCAAAGCACACAATACAACTAACCAAATAATTTTTTTTAAACTTCCAATCTGTAAGGGATTCTCCAACACTTTGTTGCTGTGCTAAGCTGCATAGAGCACAATAAGCAATTAAAATGTATTACTGGTAAATAACGAAATGGCTGACCAAAAAAAAACAAAGTAAAATAATTCCTAGCGTGCATTTAACATCAGCAATCCAATCCTATCCCAATGCTTATAAGCCATCTATATAAACAAGAATAATCAATGAATAGCAAACAGCAATGCAAAACTGTTTACCCTGAAGTTTCACACTATTGGTCAATCTCTGCAAAAACAATTGTTCTAAATTCATAGATTGTGAATTCTCCCCTCTTCTTCAAGTGCTGCTGGCCTGACCAGTGACAGTATTAGCATGGGATTCGAATCTGGACCATTAGATTCTTGAGTATTGAATTTTAAGATAGCGCTCTAACCAACTGAGCCATCCTGCCAAAGATAATAGTCAGTAGAAATTTCATATACTTATCTATGAGATTCCTTCTGATTTTTCCATTTTTTTCCTAAGAGGGAAGTTGATTAGTGGTTTCCATACATTATGTGTCTAAGGAAGCAGAGCATATGTGCCAATGAACATATGTTCAATTGTCAAAATACAAAAATATTGGATAGAGAAAAAAAAGTACAAAGAAAATTTAAAGAAGCTGCTCACATGACAATGGCAAATGTATGGAAACCACCAATCAACTTTGCCCTTAGGAAAAAGTGGAGAAATCGGGAGAAATCTCATAGATAAATATATGAAATTTCTACTGACTGTTGCTTTTGGCAGGATGGCTCAGTTAGTTACAGCATTACCTTAAAATTCAATACTCAAGAATGTAAAGGTTCAGGTTCGAATCCCATGCTTGTACTGTCACACCAGTAACACCTGAAGAAAAGGGGAGAATACTACCTCTCAAAACATTGTGCATATACTAACTTACTTGATGTGCTATTACTAACAGTTAAATATATTTGGAATATTTAGATAAAGTTAAATTTTTCTAAAGACATTCAATACTCATATTAGATGATGGAAATAGCCCAACTAAAACACTATCATCACAAACCTTCAAGAAAATTTTGTTATCTGTTTGGAAAATCATAACATGCACATTAGTTACAACCCATTGGGCATGATTAAACTTTTCCCTCCCCTTTATTTTACTCAGTTACAAATTGAACCAGTAATCTAACACTAGATTTAGTCATCCTATACTACTAAACAATATCAGATAATATGTAGAATGTATACTAACAGTTATATATTGTTTTAGCAAGAAATGATAAATGGCTACTCTTTGACATAAGATCTGTAATATTCTTTTTGCTGTCTATTTTACTTAAACTTGGTTATAGTATATATTCATATCTTTTATTATTATCATAATGAGTGAGATTTTAAATAATCTAATTAAATTCTATTAACCATAAAAATAATTGTAATAAAAATATATAGAAAACACTCACTATCCACATTAAATGCAAACTGAAAATTAATCAAACATCTATAGCAAGCTTTGTTGTGGCCTTTTTAAAGTCCATTGTAAAATGGCGACTTTCAAATAGGACATATACATTGTTCATTATAGACGATACGTGTTGTAATTCTATATAAATGAGAAAATAAGTATATTTTAAAAGCGATATAACTGCCATCTGGTGTTATACGTAAGGAAAAAATTAATTAACTATTGTCAAATATTACTCACATAGATGGAGCATTAAATATTAGAATTCTCTTTTTGTAATGAAAAACTACTAATAAAATTAAAGGTCTGACGATTCTTCTCCAGGACTGTTTTATTAGTTTAGGGACTTTTTTTTTTTTTTTAATATTTATTCAAAGCTATGAATCATTGTTTAACATTTTTATACAAATAGAAAATCTTTCAGAATTCAATTTAAGGATTTATTATTAAAAAAAAAAAAAAGCTACTGAAAAGTATTGAATGAATAATACACGTTATATTTAAAACATCAATAACATAATAATATAGAGAATTTGTACTACATGAAACATATCGCAACAAATTAAATCTGGTAGGTCAATCTTCAGCTTACATTATTGCTTAGAAATTAGCAGTCATTATTAGCTGCCATTATTAATAGATGCGCATGCGTAGCATCGCTTTAAAGACTGACGCTAAGGTGGAACACAAGTCTGCGATTTGTAATTAAAAAACTCTCAAACAAAAAAAAAAAATATTATAATAAATTAAAGGTTATTTTCAACTTCTTAAAGTATTGTATTATTATCTATATGCACTAATGGATTTGTTCTTTAAATGGTAGTAAACCTTTAATTTTCATTTTTAAAGTAGGCTTTGATTTAAAATAGTAATGAAGCGATTAATTATTTAAAAACAATCTACATCCATTATAGTAAGCGAATAGTAGTGAATTAACCTATATTTTATTTATATTAGATTCAAATTTAATATGCTTAAAAGCATTATTCTAAATTAAATTATTTACATATTATTAATATTTTATAAAGAAATGATTAACAAAAAAAAAAAAAAGTAAATTTGAGGCTACGAAATTAAAAAAGACGGGAGTGGGCGAACGACAAAATTATGATAGTAAGACTATTTAGTTACTAAATATAGAATTACATTTAAAATGTGTATATTTTAAACTTCGGTCCTATCTAGTATGATTATAGCAAAGTGGTCGGAAAATTTTTGAACAATAGATATCACGTTATTTTTTCTTTATAATGGTAATAAAATCTTTCAAGATTAAGATTATTACTTTACATCATAGCACAGGATTAAACCTAGCACTGGAAAAAAAAAAATGTTACTACAAATGCATTTAGACATTAACATGCGGAGATGTTGACGTAATTTTATCGTATTCACAAGAGAGTAATATATTGTGAATTTTTTAAGTAAGAGAGCGCTCATGCTTGTGAAAGAAGTAAATGTGGTACAGTGTTATACATCTACACAATTTTTTACTATATACATATTAGTTTATATATTATACTTTTTTTAAAATAAAATAAAAAGTTGCTATAACCATTGTACACACATTGTGTTCTCTGCAAAAAACAATTTCAGAAATCGAGGCAACATTATAACCAATCCAGTGATAAATACGTTTGGGCTATCTAATATTTTATATTTCGAGGTATGTTGTAAACTTTAGTAAAATCTAATGTTTACTGCCAATATATATACTCATACACGATTAGAAGAATTCGAAATCGCAGTTTGATTATTTAACCATCATTAACATTTTTATTTTAGAAATGTGTGTGTAAAATGCTTTCGTGGATGCTTTTTATTAAAAAAAAATTACCTTAGTTTAATAATCTAGTACAATAGTCTGAGCATCTATTTTTGAAGCTATAATCTAGTTTTAAATTTTGGGACATCAAAAATTTTTCTGAATACCACAAAATTTTATTTTATTTTTCTTCATATAATTGATCCCAGCCAATTTTGAGTAAATGAATATAATGTTACCCTTAAAGCGTCATAAAATGACAGAAAAAAAAACAAGCAGGTGTTAAATTATATTAGAGAAATATCATTCAGGTGGTCGGAATCAATCTTAGAGACTAGATACATTTTCCATATAACTATAAATATATGTTCAACTCAAATTGACATAATGGTTTAAAGATAGCACACAACTACTGGATATGCCTATGACGAAGTTTGAATCTGGGCCAATTGAATTATTCTCAAACGCTTAGACTTTTATCTAACATTGCAGTTTCATTCCAACTTTGCTACCCTTCTAGCAATGGTTAGTAAATAGGTGTTTAGCATGAAAAATCATTCAAATCTTCACCAATCTTTAAGTGCAAGCCCAGTAAGTAAAAATGCTATTTTTTTCACAAATTGTGTTGAAAATAATAATAATAATAAGCTATATTAATGTAAAAGGCTCATTAAAATGTTTGACAAATCATATTAAAAGAAAAACAATGAAAACCATCTCTGTTGCCTAAAGACTTTTATACTCCATTTCTTTCAATCCTACCATTTTTTGAAGTGTCTCTATTTTCTAACGGAAAATATATTTTGCATGTGAAATGAGTTAATGAATCGGCCTATGTGCTTTAGTGCAACTGACTCTGGGCTCAAAGTTCATGAACCATGGCTCCAACTTTATATCAATAGCAATGCTCAGACTTATAAATTTTTTGAGCAATAACATTCTATATATTTTATAATGAACTACAACTTAATATAGATATATTGTTTAGATAACAGAGTTTTTATATAACAAAATAGAAACCATGACCGAATGTAAATGATTGTCAAGCTTTGTGCCGGTCATTACTCTGGTATTACACAATAAAAACTTTAATTAATGAGTTATGTGATTAGCATTTAAGTAATATGGGCTCGAGAGTTTGGGGAAAAAAAAATCTCTTTCAATGGTCAAATGTTATAAAAGCGATTATTTTTTTATTAATATATAATTTTAAAATATGCTATTATTAGCTATTACATATAAATATATGTGTGTAGCTTTGACTGTAGAAAATCGTATTATATATACATTTAGCAACAACTATTTAAAAATCAGTCATGCACAAATTACACATGAATTTCGTCATCTCTGAATTCATCAGAAATATATTTACACTTATACCTCTAATTAAATACCGGATACATTGCTATTTAGGAAATTTTATTTTCATCCTTCTTATTAAATACCGAATACATTGTTATTTATGAAAAGGACAAAAATCAAACATGTATATTAAGTTTTTTAATCAAATTTTACTTTCAAATGTGTGTATGCATAATTCCATATAATTTAAAATTTATATTATACGATAAAATATCAGAAATAAATTACTTTATACTATATTAAATTGTTTTTGTTTTTTTTTTACAAAAAAAAAAAAAAAAAGCACATATACTTCATACAATAGTGATTTCTAATATTTAACTTCTTACGACTAAAAACTTGATCAAATTTTTCAGTTTTAACTTTTGTTTCTTTACAATAAACCATAGGAGATTGCTTTCAACAATATAAAACTGCCTGAATAATGTTAGGGATGGGTATTTAATGAGCTGCGCATACCGGTACTGGCTCTTTCTTCATACTGAGTCAGGTTTTGGCGCGCTCATTACCAGCGAATGTGATTCTCATTAAAGTATAAGCTTTTGTTCCCCTTGACAACTCCAGACTCTTCTAGTGCATGTGATATCGAGGAATTAAATGAATTTTCCCATCATTAGTCTCGCTAAGATGGGGACCACGTAAATAAAGGTAAATTTGGTGGATTAACAAGTCTTTCTGACAGCCCATTTCCCGAACGCGGATTTTTTTTCTTTTCTTATAATCTGTTTTGTTGCAATCAAGTTTTCAACCCCCTCCCATTTTTTTTCCCCCATTGAACACAACCATTACCCACAACCTTATTAACAAAGAAGCTCAGATTTTTTAAATTGATAAAAATAACGACAATAAACTATAGTTAAAAGGAATACTACATAGAGTTGGACTACCATTTATTTTAATAAAAAAATATAAATTAACAATCTACCAAACTAAAAAAAAAAAAACACATTTGTTTTCTAAATCATAACGAAAGCAAATTTATAATAATAACTCAAACGAAAATCCTTTTCAATTTAAGTATTATACCATCTATAAATTTTCTTTTCACAAGTAATTTTATTAATTTTTTTTTTCTATTTTAATAAAAATAATTTTAATTCATAATGAATATTCATTTTCAGCTAATCCAATACATCATGAACTAATTATGGAAAAAAAAATAATCCAAACAGGAAGCCAGCAAGTTTAACATCTGGATCACTATACAGGTGTTTTATATTAATTTTCAATAAATTAGAAAAGAAAAAAAATACACAGTACAAGAATATAATTCAGCTTCCAATTCAAAAGTTTACATATGCTACGGAGAACAAACGTAAAAAGAATAAAGAATACGACTATTTTGAACTGCGTAAAGAAAGCGCAGATAATAAAATAGAACTATCCATATTTGGGGAAAAGCTTGGAATAATATATTACTAGCTTAGACAAAACAACGCTTGGTTAACCCTCCGGCCGTACTTGCACATTTAATACGAATAATTGGCCGTGCTGTGGATAAAACGACTCGGTTCAATTAAATGCGGCGAAGCTGATTTAGTTTGCTAGGACGCTGTGATTGTCAAAGACGCTAGTTCATAGCGGTGTTTTTACTGAAAGATAAATTCAGCAAGAAAACGACAAGCAATTTTCTTTCATTTGCTAAATTCGTTAGTCTTAAGAAACTATTTATCAGACAGTAACGAAGTAGTAGAACCGTTAAAATTACAATTCTTAAAATAATTATATATAATTAAAATTTTAAATAGGAATTATTAAATATTTATAATATCCACACACACGCGTGTGAAAGAAAAAGATAAAGGAAGCTTTTATACATAAATATTTTTGCGAACAATATAAATTTCGACTTTTACAGTTTATGAGGTGTGTAATACTTTATATTAATCGCGATAATTAAAGTAGAAAATCCGATATATATATTAAACTCAATTACTTTGATATCTTCGCAACGCGATAGATGTTTTTCAAATCCATCACTCAAAGCAAGGCAGTAATTTAGAAAACTCATTTCCTCCATCTAAATCTTTAATTATGTTAAGTGCTGAAAGTTGCAAAAGGCCACAGACTTATTCGTTAAAGATAATTAAACCACTTTTTAAACATAGTTATAATTTTGATTAAAACGAGGTAAGAAAGATATAAACAAAAAAAAAATACATATTTTCATTAAATGATTAACATAGCAAAAATAAAAATAAATTGCTAATTATCCTACAAATATATATTCTTACTCTATAAATGCACACATACACATATTAGCGTGTTTGCGCGAACATGACATTTACACACGAGTGGACTGTGTGTGTGTGTAATAAAAACATTTCCCAAGCTTTAGAAACGGAACATAAAAAGGTTAAATTAATTTGATCAAGAGACTGAAAATTCCCATAAACAGCTGTTGAACTGGTAAATATTAAAAGCGAGTACGACCCATCCATCTTCTAGACAATGATTAAACGTGAACAATGAGGCATGGAAAACACCAAAAAAAAAAAAAAAAAATTGGGGAGGGGAGACAAGAAGAAAAAGATGGTGGGGACGAATAAAATCCACAATGGCTGTCTTCACTTAAAATGTTCTCATAAGACACATATTTATAAACCAGTCATAAGAAATAAAAACTATCAAATTTATTAATAACACATGTACATTTAAGACTATCAAATTTCTAAATTTGAAATAAATCAATGTCTACGTTATTATTCTTTACAGTTTACTATTAGTAAAATATATAAATCTATAGGACTTACCTGATATAATCAGATTTACACAAAATCATGCCCGACTTTGTAAAACACGAACTTCCTATCTCCGCTAACAGAGCCTGACAGCACGAACACTTCAAACAGCCCGTATGCCAAAATCGATCGAGTGCATGCAGCAAGAATCTATCGATGATTTTACCGCCACAACCGGCGCATAAACGAGCGGTTCCTGCCTGTTGTTGTTGCTTTCGACTATTTTTGTTTCCTGGATTACAACCTTTCCCGTTGCGATTCATCTTAATGGCTACGTTAGAAGGGGCGCTCATTTGTTCTGAAAATAATAAGAATATATGTAACACTTTGCAAATAATCAGTGTTGCATAAAATACACGTAAAAATGAGAAACGTAACAAGCAATCGAATCAAAAATCCTTCTAAATAAGCCCCATATACTGATTAATGCGTGGAAATAATCAATGTAAATTCACAATTCTATGGCTCTCAGATAATATTCACTTAGAAAAGGAGACACGACACATACCAGGATCATTTGCAGAGATCTCCATTCCCTGCCGAAACAAAGCTGTACGAAGTTGTCTCTTACAGCTGAGAACACCTCCAGTTTGAACGTAGTTCCAATAGTTGTTAAGTACTCGGTGAATAGCGCTCTATAATACTTAAATAAAACAGTTTAGGTTCCACATACAAACACTAGCCTGTGACTGTGTTTTTTTCTGAACGACCTCGATGTCAAATTACCTCGCTTTAGCGAGCCTATCACAATAAATTCGTATCTTTCCTTGGCACGTCAAATATAAGCTTTGCTATTCAATTAGATTGGAACAATCAATATGTAGTCACAATGAATGGGCTTCTCTAATGATCTGAAGTTGACGAATCGTACTGAATTCTCCGGGAATTAAAAGCGGGGCAGCTCATTTTCAAAAAATGGGGCAGCTGTTTAGAAGAAGAAAGAGCTAATAATTTGTAAGCGCCATCTATGCGCCGCGCAGCTGCTGACTAACAATATCCGGTATTTTATTAAAAACGAACATTTTCACTTAGCGGAGGTTAAATAAGAGGTTTCTATAACATTTTTACTGAAGCAATTACTTGTTTAAAAACGTCGTGAATACATTATAAAATATTAGAATGCGGACCTTTTTAATAAATTTTAATTTAAAATACTGATTCAAATCTTTTCTATTAGCAGGGCGTCATATCACTCAAATTCCAAGTACAGTTTTCAATATCTTTTTTTAATCTATTGTATTGAAATTTCTTAGCAACATACTGGTAAGTTAATGAGGTTCGCTACAATAAATTTGTACCCTGCGTTTGAAAACTAGCAATGCAATCATCTAAAATACTCTCATTACAATATAAAATTAATAAAATAGTATTCTTATGATTCTACACAGTTGCACAGCATTAAGAAATTGATTCCTAAGATGAGCGAAATTTGACAGATCCGATAAGTTGATAAACATCAGATTAATGGCTATTTTAATTTTAAAAAGGCAATAATAGTGTTTAAAAGATAAATTGGAAAAAAAAAAAAGGAAATTTTATTAATCAGAATAAAATGGCTTGTGATCGTACTTTTATAAAATAGAATTTCCAAGTTAAAAAATATTATTTATAATTATCAAGACTTTTATTAACTCGAGTACCAGCTGAGATATCTTATATCTACTAGTTTTTTTAATTTGTATATTAGGCTAGTATTTTTTGTTTTTGTTGTCTGCAATCTATTTATTTATGACTTTTATATAATTTTTTAATTTATTTTTATTTGTTGTTGTTTTAGCATTTTTGTTTCTGTATTATTATATTTTGAATGAGTTGTGAACGCTGCTTTGATGATTTCCAAAAAGTATTTTATGTTTGTAATATGTGATTAAGCATAAAAAAAAATTGGTGTCTAAAAAAGTTAGTGTGTATAGTTTCCATGTTTCATTATATATGGAACAATTTTCATATTATTTACAACCTTTTTTTTTTTTTTTACTTTTTCTCTATATATTTACACATAGAGATTGTTGTATATTAAGAATTCAATTTTGAATCCCATTAAATAAATCCCTATATACTCTGAAAACGATAAAATGACAAAATAGAAAAATTGTTGGAAAAACTGAATGATGAAGATATACCAAACGACTTGAAGAATGCAGTAGTAATAGTGATATTTAAGAAAGATGAAAAAGAAGATATTAGAAATTACAGACCTTTCATCAGTTCTTTGAAGAAAGTTGGAACCAGTCAAAAGACCATGTAGAATTTAAAGTAGTTTGGCAGATCCAGTCCAAATTATATTTTTATATTGTACTATTTCCATCATCTAATATGTGTATTGAATGTCTTTTAAAAAAATTTAACTTTATTTAAATATTCCAAATACATTCAACTGTTATTAATAGCACATCAAACAAATTAGTATATTGCACAATGTTTCGAGAGGTATTATTCTCCATCTCATCTTCAGGTATTGCTGGCCTGACCAGTGACAGTACTAGCATGGGATTTGAATCTGGACCAATCTAAGTGTCTAGGTTGAAATCCCATGCTATTACTGTCACTGGTCAGGCCAGCAACACCTGAAGAAATCCCATAATAGTACTGTCACTGATCATGCCAGTATCACTTGAAGAAGAAGGGAGAGTAATATTTTAAGGTCCAGGTTCAAATCCCATGCTAGTACTATCACTGGTCAGGCCAGCAACACCTGAAGAAGAGGGGAGAATAATACCTCTCAAAACATTGTGCATATACTAATTTGTTTGATGTGCTATTATTAACAGTTAAATGTATTTGGAATATTTAAATAAAGTTAAATTTTTTTAGAGACATTCATTACACAAATTAAATGATGGAAATAGTCCAATATAAAAAAACTAGAACACCATCATCACAAACCTTCAGGAAAATATCCACCCCAAATGTTTATACAAGTTATAAAACCAATGAATATTCACTGCCATTATATTTTGAAATGTAGATTATGAAAAGTCATTTGATTTTATCAGCAATGTTGCATTTATTAAAACCGTGGAATATCAAGTTATATAGAGCTGGAATATTTCCCAATTCTGAAAAACATTAAAATGCAGTAACAGTGATTAGACTACATGGGGACACTAAGAAAATTAACATTAGTGAGGATATATGACAGTGTAAGTTCATAGCTCCAGATCTGGAAAGAATTTGTGGAAATAAAATGGAAAAAATATGATAAGATTAACAAAATAAGTGAAGATTGTTCTAATAATCTACATTTTATAGATGTATTTATTTTTAAAAATAATATCAAGAGCTGTAAGAAATGTTACAAGAATTATTAGTTAAAATCAAGATAATAGGAAAGTAATGAATATTTTTAAAAATTCAATAATTTTTCACATAAAAAAAAAAATAAAAATTGAGAATTATAAATTAAAAAAAGCTAACACCAACAAATTTTATATAAATGGAAATATAATGTACGAAACTCATTATAAGAATAAATTGTGATGAAATACTTTTGATATAATAATATTAAAAGAAAATTTATTTGATAGAAATAATATTAAAAGACAATTTATGTGTTTGAAAAGGGTTTATAACACATGTATTTTACCAGTCATTCGACCTGGATTTGAGATATAAACATCTAATAGAATAATAATGCAGAGAAATATGATATTATGTGTGTTAGAAGTAAGAAAGAGAAATATATATATATAAATATCTGTGAAAAGACAAATAGATATTTTTGAGCATCAATAAAAGAATATTGAGTTCTAGAACTCATTTTGCTAAAAGAAATGAATAGATGGGCATTTGAAGCATTAAATCGGATCTCAAGTAGTTGTAAGTGATATGTAAAATGGATGGATAAGGAAATTCATTGGAATGAATATGGAAAAGAAAAGCTATAGTTTAGAGAAAATTGATTAAACTTGAGTAGATTTGATCTCCAGTGGAATGGTAATGGTTGAAAATGACAATAATAGTAAAAGGAATTCACTATTCTGCAGTTTTGTAGATGTTTGTGTTTACTTTGTATTTTTCTGACCAGAAGCAAGACAGAAATTTGAGTGATAAAATACTTCTGCCTCTCCTTTTAACATGTTGTTTTTTTTTTTTTTTTGGTCTCGTATCAGCCTTTTATCAGTTTTATATAAAATTTTTACCAAGATAATTACAACTCGTCTACAGAGAACTTTGGATTTCCACCAACCAAGAGAACAAGCTGGATTTAAAAGTGGTTTTAGTACAATAGATCATATCCAGGTATTGAGAGAAGTCATAGAAAGGACAAATGAATATGAGTTGTCATTATGTTTTGGATTTGTAGATTATGAAAAGGCATTCGATTCTATACACATTTCTTCAGTGATTAAAGCATTGGATCATCAAGGTATAGATCCAGGATATTGTCATATTTTAAAGAATATTTATAAAAATGCAACAGCAACAATTAGATTACATAATGATACTGGAAAAATCAACATTGAGAAAGGTGTAAGGCAAGGTGACTCCATATCTCCAAAACTTTTTACAGCAGTGCTGCAAGAAGTATTTTGTGGATTAAAATGGGAAACTAAAGGAATGAAAGTAAATGGAGAGTATTTAAGTCATTTAGATTTTGCAGATGATGTAGTTGTTTTTGCAAATAATGCTTCAGAGCTACAGGAAATGTTGCAGGAGTTAGCAGATGAAAGTAGAAAAGTAGGACTAAAGATAAATGTTAAAAAGACTAAAGTAATGTTTAATCGATTTGCTCAAAATATGAAAATAAAGATTGATTATGAAGAATTAGAAGAAGTTAACAGTTACAAATACCTAGGTCAGATTATTAATACAGATGGAAACATAATGGAGGAAATTAATCATAGAATTAAACTTGGTTGGAGTGCTTTTGGTAGAAATAACTTGATACTAAAAGAAAATATGCCTATGTGTTTGAAAAGAATGGTTTTTAACAAATGTGTTTTACCAGTTCTTACTTATGGATCTGAGACTTGGACACTTAATAGAAGAGCAATACAGAGACTTCAGACCACTCAAAGGAGTATGGAGAGATGTATGTTGGGAGTAACAAGAAGAGATCGAAAACGCAATGTATGGGTAAGACAACAAACAGGTGTTACTGATCTTATTGAAAAAATTAAAAGATTGAAATGGAGTTGGGCTGGACATATTGCTAGAAGAAATGATAATAGATGGACAATTGAAATTTTAAACTGGATTCCAAGAGATTGTAAAAGACCCAGAAAGAGATCACATGTGAGATGGATGGATGAAATAAGAAAATGTGCAGGGGTGTTGTGAAAAAGAGAATCTAAAGATTGGAGAAGATGGATTAAACTTGGAGAGACCTTCATCCTGCAGTGGATTGATAATGGTTGATGATGATGAATAAGATCCACCACTTAATTTCATTTTGAGTTGAAATCAATATTTTTATAGTCACCTTCAAATATGATTTTACTATGAGAGTAATTATTTTAACATTGTCTAATTAGTTGTTTTTGGTTATTCAATATAATTTTAATATATCACTGTAAGAAAATAACAGGTGAATTATATTGACCAAATTGTTAATTCAATTCTGCTAATAGATTTTATTAAAAAGTATAATATTGAAAGAAAAAAGGCATATGTCTTTATAATTTAGGACTTCATAAGAAGTTCAAACACCAGACCTGTGTGTGCCAAAATCAATCATAATGATCCCAAGTCTGACACTCAAATAATTGCACCAAACCTTACAGGCCATAATATTTCAAGACAATCAGTTACTATACAGATATATTGTATATGCTATGTATATGTTGTATGTATGTTTTTTTATGATTTTAATGTGCATGTAAATGATTTTATGGCTTATTCAGACTTGTTTTTTCCATGAGTAGTATATATATAATTACTTAAATCAGAGATATTAAAATTGCTGGTAACATAGAGTTACACCTTTGACACCATGGCAAAATAACCAACCAATCGGCTTTTCCAAGATAATTGCTTAGTTATTGACAATATTTGTCAGTTACTGCTATAATACAGCATAATGCCCAAAACTTTTTTTTTTTTTCATAAATGTAGCATGAAGTAATTACAGCTTTTTTAAAATATTAAACATTAAATATTATTTCAGAATGGCCTAAAACTGAAGTGAAAACAATCCACTATCTTATAAAGTAAATATACAATACTAAGCTGAAAATAGTTCATGCTATATAACATGGGTTATTTGCAGTTTTAATATCATTAGTCAACTGACAGCAAATCTACTGTTAGTTTTCACATAATGTATAGAGCTCTTTTCATATAAATACCAAGTCCAAGATTGATCAGAAATTACAAATGAATTTAATAGGTGGATATGTTTAAAGTTTGTCTAAGTAGTTAATATACTGCATTATTTCTATTTTACATCATGCATGCTTGGTTATATGCATCTCATTCATATAGTGCTCACAGTTTTAGCTTTAAAACAAGGTTTATTAATATTACTAAATGATTAGTTTAGGAATTACAATAAAATAATACTCTAGCTATACATTTATGATATCCATCTTTACTATATTATATAGTACTCTTGTGTGTCATGGCTTTTGTTTAAAATCTTAATAAACCATAGACAATGTAAGCTTTTAAACCTCTACATCACTGAATGATTCCAAAGACATTTTGTTAAACAAATTTGCATATCAAGTGGTCCATAAAATTAAATGCAGCCAACCAGCATGCAACTTAGCATATTATGGGGAGTCGAAGGCCAACCTTTCAACTAGATTAGCTCAACATATTTATACAACAGAACTCTCAAAAATAAAAAAATATTAACCAATAAGCATTGACTATGAACAAAAAAATGGCAACAAATTAGAATTATCAAAAGCAAAAATTATGTATATGGAGAGAGAAGACAGAAAGCGGAAAATCAAGGAGGCCTGGGCAATAGCAAATGGCTGTTTTTCAATCAATAGAAAAGATATAAGCATACCGTTATCAAAGAAATGGGACATTTAAATAAATTTTAATATTTTGAATAGCTGATTCATCATTAATTATACACTAATACCAAAAAATTTTAAGTCATATTACTTTAAGCTATAAATATGATATACATGTTATATCTAAAGCATGCTAGGCAATAAAAAAAACAATATTTTTAAAAAAACTACCTTTTCTGTGCAAGCTCAAAAAAATCAAGAAATGTGATCAGCTCCTTGCCTCCAGTAAAGCCTTTGATGACACCTGGTTTTTAACTGCTCTATCTTCTTCCTGATTATCAACTCCAACCTACTCAGCATTTTAGATTAGGCAATTTTAAAAAGAAAATACTCATGCTTATATTAAAAATGCTAATACCATTAAACAAGTTCTTAGTTTCTCATATTCTGCACAAACATTCTTCATTATACCCAACTACATACGTGTATAAATATTGTGTTCTCATAACATAATCTAGCCAGATGGTAAACAGAACATTAATATAATCATGTTATTCTGCAATTTATTTATTTATTTTTCTTTTATCAGAATGTAATCACTGTTTATTGTTAATAAAATTTTTATTGAAATGAACAATTGTTTTATATAAAATTAGTATTGTTTAAGTGTTGACTGCATTCCTGTATTGTATTGAATACCAATGGAACCTTGAGCATTATTAACCTTTATTATCTAAGTAATACATGATTAGAGTGCAATTTGAAAGTCTTAATTGACTATTTGTTAGTTTGCTTTCAGAAAAGACTATATTTACCTGCTTAATGAAGTTTATTTAAATTTCTTTGAATTAATGATTTCACTCTCTGTAGTCAAGTTGCAATCTTTAGCATCTATATAAATTTATTAGACCATAGATAAGGGTGGATTAGGTTAGCTTGACAACAGATTGAAATTGTTGATTGTTAATAATATTGGTGATATTAAGTGTTGACTGCTTTCATATATATATATATATTGGGTATCTCATTTCTTATAGACATTTTTCAGTAATTATATGGCCATAATGTTGTCAAAAAATTATAAACGCCTAATCAATCCAATAAATGATAAATAAATTAAAATAATAGACAACTCGTTGATATAGAACTAAATATAATGGATTTTCATTCTAATATGAACAATTACTGATCATAAATTGAAAAATCTACTTGTTTTTTTTTATCAATTTTTCAATAATATTTGACAAGCAAACATTATTAATCTAATAAATATTGATAAAGTGACAAACTTGCAAAAGGTCCGTGGATCCCAATTCAACCCTATCACCTCTGGTGTTTCTAAGCAATGAACCAGTTATATAAAATAAATACCATATTTCAAATTTAAGCCCACACATTTTATTTAAATTTTGAAGACATAAAATTAGAGTGTGGCTTAAACTCAAAGCAAATATTTTAATACCTTATTTCTGCCGATCTCCTATTCCCAATGATCGTGTCTTTACGCTATACTCATATATTATAATCATAGATAGCAGTTTATTTGGGGTACCCCATTCGCATTTTTCTTTTAATTTCTATAAAATGTTTATTATTTTTCAAACCTATTATAAAATCATTTTATATCTTTTTCCGATTGTAAAATTTTACCGTATCCATAGTATTGCGATGTTGATAGCAGTTTATTCAAGAGTTCCCCATTCACACTTTTAGTTTCTATTTAAGTAAATAAAAATGTTTATTATTTTTCAATATCTATTATGAAATCATTTTTATATTTTTTTTCCAAATTTAAAATCTTACTGCAGCTTAAAATTGAGGGTGGCTTAAATTCGAAATAGTATGGTATTATAAACGTGTATATATAAACCTATTCAAGAAATAATCAAGTCCAAAAATATTACTAAGATAATTTACAAGCCAGATTTTCAAAGAATTATTTAAATAATCTCGCAAATAGCATCTACTTCTTCTTGATTCAATGCCAATGTATTTTGTTATTTTTTCATCTGACAAATAGATTGACATTGGTAAAAGAAAAGATTTGCGTTGTTTGACAGTTCATTAAAATGATACTTTAACAATTTGGCTTGTGAATTATCTTAGTAGTGTTTCTTAAGTAGATTTACATTATCTACATTACATATTTGAGAAGCTGTAAAAGTATTCATGATCTTATTAAAAATCACTACAACTCTTATTAATATATAAGAATGTAGGACTTTGTTTATCCTGATTTGTAATAAATATATTAAAAGTTGTGGTTATAAGGAATGTATATATAATTTTTTATTGGATTCTATAAAAACAATCCTAGATCACATCATAGTTTTTATAAAGAAGAAAATTAAGTAACAAATTTTCAAAAATACCAAAACTAGAATAAAATATAAACTGGCTTTAATGATGTTTATTTTAATTACACCATAAATCTATTGACATTTCTAACAACAGCAGATAACTATCTTCACATGAAAACTTAAGCCAATTGACAGGGTGAAACTCAAAAGCCATGGAGTAATTTATCATCTTAAGAAAAAAATTTCAGATAAATCAAACGGAATGGTTGTGCTCAGCCTATTATTTTATGTTGCAAATGTCATGGCAAATCAATGGCATTTGACCTCCTAATCAACTGATAATCTTATAAATGGATTATACAAAATAAAATTCTTAAAAATAATTTATAAGTTTTGGTTGTATCTCTTATTTCAATTTTACCATATTGTCTAACGATTGTGGAGTTACGGTGAACTATGTATTGATTTTTAAAAAAATTAGAAAAGTAATAGTTTTTTTAAAAACTAATTATAAAGAATACATTTTTAAATAAAAAGAATTATTGATAATTATCCTTATATCTTTGATTTTTTTTTTGGGGGGGGGCCTCATGATACTCTTTTATTAAGATTGCAAAAAAATCCAAGATCCATGATTGGTTAACCTCATTTGTCCTAATTGAGTGGTCTTTTCATAAATAAAAAAAAACTGGCCAGAATTTAGTTCCTGGAATTGCTGTGCTGAAAAACACATCTTCAAAAGCTATGTTTCAGAAAGTATCCAAAAATTAGCTGATGCTTTTTAAAAAATGTACATAATGTTATGGAGGTTATTAGAATGAATCAAAAAATCATCAGTTATTTTAGGAATGGACTGCATTGTAGTTTTTACTCATAATCTTTGTGATAAGCAGAAGACCAAACACGACCTTAATTTACATTTCTTTTGCTCACCATCTAGAAGAAGCAATTGCTATAGTAGGTGGTTTCCGATCTTCTTCACTTTTGTACCCCCATGACAATTCATTTGCATAAATTATACCATTCATTTTAGAAAAATGTTTATAATCAGTATTTCTTTTTAAATATAAAAAGAGAACATGGGATGAAACATGGTCAAAAAGTTACAGTTTTTATTTTGAATGGCATTTACAAAAAAAATTAAATTAACCCTTGGTCCTTTGTCAGAAAGGGGGGGGGGAGTTTTTTTTCCAAACAATTTAACAGAAAGTATATACTAGTCGAATAAGCCTCATTGTGATACTTTTTGGATGGCGATGACATAAGGGAAGTTATGTTCAAGGGGTTGGTGTAAGATAGCTAGAGGAAGAAAATTTAATCTTCATCCTCCTCATCTTCACCACATCACTTTTGATTCTGCTCTTTTGGAATGTCTTCTTTATTTTCAAAAATCTCCTTCACTTTTATCTTGTAAATTTGACTTTTCAAGATAATTGGGACTGACCGCATCTTCATCCTCTTCTTATTCACCATATGCTAAATTACTCAAAAATGGGATTATTAAACAATGGTATACTAAAGTAAACAAGCAATAAATATATATTTACATTCAAAATTCAAATGATACTAAGAATTCAAATAAATATTTGATAAATTACATAAAAAAACTTGCATTTATTACATAATTGACATACATGCCTCTTCTCATCAGTTTAATTTCTTTTGTGTAACATCTAATTTTCATGATTTTTATTGCTTGGTATACATAAATGCTGAACTGTAACATAACTAAAATATTTAATTAAGCAAAGTTTCTGAGAAAAACACCAGAAGTTGGAAGCATTATTGTAAAATCATTACTAATATACCTAGCTATTCTATTATTACTAACTGGAATTTAATGAAGTCATTTTGGAATCTTCATCAAAATATTAAATCAAAAGGATATAAAGATGTATCATTGTAAAACAAATTCATTGGTCCAGCAAAAAAATCTGGCTTCAAAGACAATTTTGAGAATCCTATAAATGAAATATCTGTGAACTGAAAATAACTGCTTTTTGAAATATATGAATAAGTACATATATTAGAAATTGTGATGTTATTAATAGTACTTATTTATTATTTCTAATCTTATACTTTTATTATCTTAGATGTAATTTAATGAATTAGCATATAACTGTTGTAATTTATTCTTAATCCCATGCCACCCTGGAGTGTATTAATAAATAAAATGATTACCATTACTAGTCCAACTGTTTGCATTTTGTCTAATTTAGTTACAATATCTGGCAACAAAACCTTTTTATCCTAATTGTATAAATCTAAATACTCAAATATTAAAATGTATTTTTTTTAAGTAGCCTCTATCCAATGTTTTCCTGAGTACTCTATTCTATTTTGGTGCCATCTATTGTAAATTTGAAAAAGTGATGAATATCAAATGATAATCCTATTGTATTCACATCAAAGGAGTGTTATCTGTTTTATAGCTTTCATCAGTGACATCAATAATGTTTTACTGAACTATTACATCACAAGATCACTTTTTTATACATGACCTATTAAAACAGCAGTAAATTTTTATCACTAGGGCCACCTAGTGCAAGCTTTAATAATCAATAGATGCCAGCTAAGCTGGAAAGTAATCTGGAAATATTGGATAAAGTATTGTTAAGGATTATGATGAACAATCTGGCAACTATTGATTACTAAGGCTTGCATTAAATAGTACTATTTTGGGGAAATTACTGTTTGGATGTTTTATTGGTTGTATTCTATATACATATCAGAAGAGTCAGCTGCTTATTAAGATATATTAGACTAATATTTTGAATTCAACAATGCAAAAATGATTAGGAATAATGCAATTTTTTTCATTAATATATCGATAAAAAGAAGCATTTTATCATTCCAAAATTACCCAAAAAATGTTTCAATTACATCCTATAGCCTTTTTTTAAGAGCAACAAATATTTTCTCAAAAATACTAACAGAAATATATTTTAACAAATACATATATATAAATATTGAAAATGAAGTGAAAGTGTTGAAAAGTTTTTCATCTCTCTATTAAGAATACAAAAGGACAAACTTTGATTCTGTAATATAGCAAATCTTTACATTTCTGCATTTATAATTAACTACAGACTCCATTGCAAATAGGTAAACCAGTTTTATTCAATTTTTAAAAATGTACTTATTTATTATTTATGAAAGGGAATATAAATTTTATTAAAATTATAAAAATTTAATAATGTGGAACTAATTAAAAAAATGTTTCTAAATAATGTTAACATTAAATGCCACATCACTATTTTGATTTTTAATAAAAATTAATTCAATGTCCACCCAATATTCACAGTAAGTTAATAACATTAGCAGTAGTGTGTATATTCCACTGTTTTTATTAATTAAATAAAGTTTAAAACTATCACACAACATAATAAATTTACCTTTATGATCTATATCTTGTATAATCCATGTCTATATCTAGCAAATTATGAAGTGGTAACTCTTAAAATTCAAATCATGCTACATGTTAAATTTCTTTGATTTTAAACATATTTATTTAAGAATGCATGCTTAGAGTTGGAATTTTAGGACAGATGTCTAGAGGTTGAAGAAATATCATTGAAATAGAATATACATGATCTATTTTGACATCCTAAATATTAAGGTGAAAAAATACACTTACAGAATTTAAATATAAAATTTTAACAGTCTGCTGAAAACATTAATGTTTTGTTGATTTGAATGTCATTAGTTTTTGGTTTGTTATATATTCATTTTGTGTAATGAACCATGTCACTTTTATTTTATGTATGCAATCATTTCTCTCTTCACACATAACTTTAACAGTACTCAGATCACAGCTATAGCTGTGTTCTCTCTCATGATTATGAAAAATGGCTGAATTAAACACTTCATGCTTAATCTTAGATTTTTTTATATATTAATGAGTATTAAGTCATTCTAGTTCTAAGACTTACCCTAGTTTGACCATAATATACATATGGATAGTCTTTTTGGCTGCAGTTCCCACTATAGACTACATTGGGATGGTCCAATGTTAAAATTTTGTTCTTTGTATTGTTAATAAACTTTTTTAAATTTATGGGAGTTCTAAATTCAACATTAAATTTATCCAAGCAAATTTGTGCTATTTTATTACCTTTACATGATATATATGGTAGAGAAATTCAGCTTTTATTATTTCTACAATCACCCATTTCATTAATTATTTTGGTTTTGTCTATATATCTATATGTATGTGCATTCTGCAACAGCCAATTCATCAAGTCAGCCATGTAATGTTAAATGTTCTCATTTCTATTTGCCTTATATTGACATAAATAATAATTGTGGTATAAAGTTTTTAAGCCCTGAAAATTTATGAGATATAACTACTTTAGATTTTATATCTATGTATCTTTTAATATGGGGTGGATGGGTTATAAACATTTTAAATTGGAGTGCATTGTGTGTTCACTTTAATTTTAAATACAGATATTGAATTAGTTTATTATTTTTCAGCTCATCTGTCCAACTCAAGCCTGAATTTGTGTTCAAATCTCTGACCATGTGAATATTATTTTTTTGTGATGCACAAAGGCATTGTCCATATTTATGTATATATATAATTTTCTTGTGTATTTTATATAGGATCAATTATATTTGTTTCCTTGTAAGCCAGAGTCTGACTAGTAACAATTTCACTAATGAATAAGCCCATTGGCTAAGACTCTGTCATCTCATATTTTTGCCCTATTTTCATATATTTTGCCCTTTGTATGTAGCTATGATGTTATTGTCTATCCAATTTAATAATTATGATAAATTCCTTTCTACATGTATTTGAATTCTTGTTTCTTAATAATTTATTGATAACTTTTATTGACTCTGTGATTAACTAATTTATAGAGTTTTGTAACACCACAGGATGCGATTCTATGATCATTAGAAATAGTAGTACTTTTAATAATGTCCACAAATTTGAAAGATGTTTTTATGGTATATTTGCCAAAACCTAATTTAATTGTATGCCATTTGGAAGTTTCATGATAGTATGTTCTGAAAAATCGATCATTAGTCTAAGTGGATGGTGTTCCAGATAGATTTTTATATTTGCAAATAATCTAGACAATAGAGTGCTAGATTGCATATAATATAATTTATTTGTATATATTTTTAAGTATGCAAGCTATAAGTTTGTCTTTTGTTGTTTTGACATTATAACTGTTAAGTCTATTAAACTTTAAAGCAGCATATTGCATCAATGTTTTTTTTTTTCAAACTTATTGTTATTTATCAGTATGAAGGGATGACCTTTATCTTCATACATGTAATTTCATTTTTAACTAGAGTTCTTTTAAATGTTTTGATGCTCTTCAACCAAGATGAGTGATTCGGAATTTTGTATCAGCTTTCAATGCTGTTATTGCCCTCTTAAATAATCCTTTATCTTTTTGATTCTTGTAAGCTGTTTCCAATTCTGCAACCATTTCCATTTGGAGATTTAACCATCCTCCATCAACAAACTAAGGTCCAGCACCTAGTATTGTGGAATATTTAAATGGCATCCTACAACTTGACAAGTTGATGAAACCTTCTGTTGAAAAAAATTCTCCCTTCTGTTTCAATGCTAAAAATTTAAATTTTTAGTCAAATTTTATTTAATTTTCCAGACCTTTTTATGTCCTTGCAGCAGCAGGATGTTTTGATCCTTATGTTTATTTTGGGCCATTTTTCATAATCATGAGAGAGAACATAGCAATAGCTGTGATCTGAGTACTGTTAAAGTTATGTATGAAGAGAGAAACAATCGCAAATGTAAAATAAAGAGGTGTGGTTTATTACACAAAATAAATATGTAATGAACCAAAAAAACTAATAATATTCAAATCAACAAAAATTAATATTTTCAGCAGATTAGCCATGAATATGACATGAAACCATCAAAAGTATACTTGATATAATAAATATTGTTGATATTTTATATTTAACTTCTGTATTAGTATTTTTTTACATTACATACATTATCTCTGTAGTTAACTTCTCTTCTTAATCTATTACAAATGTGCATAATGCTAAGTTTAAAATATATATATTTGTTTAAATATAACACAAATAAAATGTCCATTAATTAAAAACTATTGTAATAATAAAATTAATGGTAATAACTATTATATACAGCCTTTCAATTCACAGAAGTACTTTTGGTTAATTCTTAACTCTCCTTAACTGCCACTAAATTCACAAAACATAATGGAAGAAAAATAAATATTAATTCAGATTTTTTTTTTAAAAATGACAAATAATGAAGATTTTGTTGATTTAAAATATATATATAAATAATCTTTCTAGAAATGATAATGTAATAAGCTTTTTGTTTTGATTATGATCTCATTTTTTAAATATTTGTAAGAATAAAAACTGAATATTCAGGATTTATATCAATAGTAAACAAAAGTATCTATGAAATGAAGTCAAATTTATTATTTTCTGATAATTGATAATGGTTTAATCTTAAACTTAATGTTGAATGTATACAATAACTGAGAACAAAGGAAATTGACAATTTGCAAGAGAGTTAAAAGTGATGGAAAAAAACATGGAAATGTTAAAAAGCATCACTTTGCAAGTTTTTCTTGAGTGCTTTGAAAAGTGAATTACATTTATACTGGTGCATTGCATTAAATAGACTATACTTTGAAAGAATGTCAATTCACAACACCTAAAAATAAATATACAATATTTTTATTAAAAAATTCCAGTTATTTTTGGGGCCCCCCCATCTCATATAATTCAATACATGTGTGTGTTTCAATAAACAAATGAAATCCATCTGTTTGGCTGTCAATCTTAAATAGCATTTACATTTGAGGTAGATCTTATACTATGAGCATCCTGAAAAATCTTGCTAGGGCTTATTTTGGGGGAAACAGTGGTATTTTATAATTCTCAACCTACAACTTATATTTTGATCATAATGAAATGCTTGTTGTACATAAGAGATTTTAGTTTTATATACCAGGTAGAGTTACCAAGAGTCTGCATTGAAGATGCTAATTGATAAATAGAAAAATTCAAACAAACAATTTTTCCTATTTATTAGAATTTGCAATTCAAAGAAACCAATTATATTTCTTCTGATATGAATTTCAAGTAAAAACAATAACAATTCAATAAACAAGTTTCATTGTTTGTTATCATTTTGAAACAAATAATTTTTGACATAAATAAAAATTGATAATTTACAGTCAAAACCAACTCTTAATCTATATTTAAATGTGCAAATACTGCACTTTCACAAATTTAATGATTAGACAGTGTATAGCACTCTAAAGCAAAAAACCTCATGATGTTGAATATTATTATAAAACTTAATATACAGTTTTATAATAATACAATACAAATAAAAATTTGCATAATTTATTAAAAAATAATACATTTCTGAATAGTACAAATTTGCATAATTTAGTAAAAACTGATACAAAATAATGCAGCCATAATTTGTTAATAATTTCTTAATAAATAATGCCATCTGTAAAAATGTTTGATTTTTTAAAATAATTCATTAGTTTGTTTTCATTTTTACTAAATTATACTAATATGTATACAAGTTCATATTATTCATCAATAGATAATTTTTATAGCAAATTATGCAATTTTTATAGTTTGTAATATATTATAAAAAATTACAATTACATTGACATTATTTTGTATTGTTTTTTTTTTTAAAAAAAAATTTGCATTCTATTAAGTGCTTTGGGCCAATGCTGTGAGGGCAGTAAGTTTGATACTTATCAGTTAAACTGTAGTAATTGGCTATTTATATATACTGAACATTAATAAAAAATATTTGTAAAAGAGATTGTGATCTGGGCCAAGTGATGCCTGCTGGTTCAGCATGAAATGTACATCTTGGGGATCATAGATCTCTTTTACATGTCTTTGGTCATATGTTTATGATTACATCCCTTCAAAGGTGTTAAAAGTGGATAGAAATTAAACCCTACCTTGCATGTGAGTGCTGTAGTAAAAATCACATTACAGAAATATTCATTAAGTTGATAATCTTTAGTCTAATGATTGACTAATAAAAATTATTATTATTAAAAAAATGCTTTCACAATTTTATGATTAATAGATTTAATATTATATTGAAATAAATCAAGATACTGCCAAATCTCTAGCACTTGTTACAATACATAACTGATAGCCAATCAGATGCCAAAGATAGCTGTCTAAAATAACATCCAAACCTAAATACACAACGAAGATTTTACAAGAAAATGGCGACCACCATTCTCTCAACTTTTCTTTCTATATATCTAAGCCAGTCGTAAGCATTTAGGTTTGAATGCTTGAAGCTTTAAATATCTTCACAATTAACTCACTGAGTCTAAATCATAAACGTACAATGCAAATTATTTAATATTATATTGTAAAAGTACCTAATAAAATATGGGCTACTGTAGGCTACTATTTAAGTAAATCTGGAATATATTGTAACAAACAGAAGAGGTTAGAATTAGCATTACTTTATATTTTTATATGGTGGCACTTGAGAAATAATTACATGGTTATTAACAGGGTTTCTGGTGTTAAATAAATGCACAAGTAAAAAATAAAAGATATTAGATTACCATAATGAATGGTAAAAAAAAAAGTTGGATCATTTGAAATTTAAGTAAGTAGTGAGTGATTAACATAAGATAATTTATATCATTGAATATTGGCCTTAGTAAATAAGAATAGAACTTAAAATTCTAACCAATTAGTTACTATTTGACTGTGCGATCCGATACACATATATATTACCCATATAAAAACCCTCTAATTCTTCTTCTCATTTTGATTTACTATACAGGGCATAAATAAAAGCTATGATGTCACACATACTATTACATTTTTCTATCCAAGCAAGGACCCATGAAAACACATCTTCTCACTTGTTCTGTTACAAAATGTATATATATATATATAATTATAACACCCATCTATTGATATTCACAGTTTTATTCAATCACATAATTGCTTATCAATGATTAAAAAAATAAATTTTTAGATGATCTAAATGTTGGTATTGATACGTAGGAGACTATAAATTTTTGTATATTTCTTCAATTAGCAATATTCATGATTATTTTATATATGTTAAAGATTTTCATGGTGACATATATAAAATATATATTTTTCTATTCATCATCATAATGGCATTTAACATAGATCACTTCACTTAGACCACATCTGCTATCATATATATAAATTACCCCAATTCCCACACTATCTGCTATCATATATATATGCTTAAATAAACATATTACATTTCAATATTACTTTTAAGTAGTTTGGAAAGGTGGCAAAGACTAGTCAGTATAATACAGCAAATGTTAATGAGAGTAGTGCCAGTTATAAGTCAATAAGTCATGTTTTTATAATATGTATTTTTTACAAATATTTATTTCCACACACGTATAAATATATGATGTATAAGTCGTATACATTTTAATTTTTTTTTTTTTGATAATAAAATAAATAAATCAAAAGTTATTTTATATTAATTATCGGCTATCAAAGGAAAACTAAGGAATTTAGTGTTTTAATCTATAAAGTTTAATCTATATTAAAATGTAGATTATCTTATGGTAAAGATCGCAATTAGAACTAAAACTAAAATTTATTATAGTATTTTTCTTTCTTAGTAATAAAAAATCCATAAAATAAGTTTTGACAATAAATAGCTCTAAAGCAATTGAAATAGTCTGTTTCTTTCTTATTTTCTTTAAAGTAAAAAGATTAAACACTTTTCACTCAAAACAATATTTCATATTTTTAATCATTTATAAATGCATATATTATTATGTACACATACTGAATAGGATATAATCAAAACTATCCCAAATTCACAACTCAACTAGACTAGAGACTAGCCAAAGACATTAAACTCTAAAACATAACCAATGGTTTCACTACTACTTAAGAAGTAAGTTTGTATCAGAGAAACCATTGATTGTGTTTTAGTGTTTATTTTCTTTGACTATTCTCTGGTTCCGTTGTGAATTTGGGGTAATTTTAATAATTTTATTGACTAGTTTAACTTTAGGCTTTCAATGTTTAAATAGGATATATATATAAGGGGTATACATTTTAACTTATTTGAAATATCTAGTGATATATATATAAACTATAAGTGCCCAGACAATTTAAAGTACAATATAGTTTTACATTTCCATTTACTATGCCAATACTAAAAACATAAAAATTATAAAGATAATTTTTTTTATATATTAAGTGCTTTTATTGACCATGCACTAAAAAGAATAAAATAATTGTTTCTTTATCTACAATTGGGATTTTTAGATTTAACTTGAAATGAAAGCATGGGGGGGGGTGTCCATAAATCAATTAAGTCAGTACCTATATTTTTATAGTGACAGATTGAACTGATTAATTTCTGGACCCCGTCCCCACAGTTTTATTTCAAGTTAAATCTGAAAATCCCAATAGTGATTGGAGAAACAATTTGTTTTCTTTTTAGTGCTCAGTTATTCATTTCAACAAAAATTTTATTAACAATAAATAGTGATTACATACTAATAAAGAATAAATAAATGAATAAATTGTACAATAATATGATTATATAATGTACTATTTGCCATCTGGCTAGATTATGTTATGAGAGCACAATTGTTATACTCTTATGTGGTTAGGTATAATGAAGAGATTCTAAAAACTTGTTTAATGGTATTAGCATTTTAAATATAAAAATGAATATTTTCTTTTAAAATTGCCTATTCTATAATGCTGGGTAGGTGGGAGTTGATAATCAGGAAAAGGATAGAGCAGTTAAAGACCAGGTGTCATCAAAGATTTTACTGGAGGCAAGGAGCTAGTCACATTTCTTGATTTTTTTGAGCATTTGATAAAACAATGGTATGATTTGTAGCGGGGGTAATTCCATGAAAGTTTTGCATCTCACTATCCATATGGAATAAAGGACAAAGGTAGAAAGCCTTATTATTGAAAAAATTCCATTATGAATGGCATTTTCAAGTGAGAAAATCATATCAGGTCTTATGTTGGAATTGATTATAATTATATCTTTCAGTGTTTTAAGTCTTGGGCACCGGTGTATAATATGGTTTATGGTTTCATCTTCACAAGCACACAGACCACATATAGAGTCAATGCTGATAAAACCTCTTCGGTGATAAAGAAACCAATTCATGAGAAGTGCATTAAGATTTATTTTAATGATGAAGTCAAGGAATTTGGGTTCCAGATTCCATCTTTTGAAGTGTGTAATGAGTCTTTGGTTGGTTACTTTTAGGCTGGTTTTAATGGGTTGTTGATTATAGTTGATTATATTGTATGCTTCTTATAAGGTGATTTTTTTGGTTAAGGTTAAAAAACATCATCGGGTTATAAAGTTGTAGGTGGTCTATTAGGGATGCTATCCATGCACTGGAAGAGAGTGGAGGATGATCTATCAGTGTAATTTTTTTAATAATGTTGGAGTATCTGCAGGAGAGGATCAGATTATGTAGAGTGTGGTGGGTTTTCTGTAAAATGATTGCTTGTATTGAGTGGAATGACAGTCCATTGAACCTGCATGATCGTTGGATACCTCGCAAGCTAATAGCAACTGTTCTTCCTCTCCAGAGAAGTTTGGGGCATAATCGGTTAATTTTATTTTGAAATTGTTTAGACATTTTTACGAATGGAAGATAATATGAGATTTTTGGCATTATGATCATGTTGAGGAGGCCAACCTTTCCATATAATGAAAGGTATACTCTAGAGAGTGAAGTGGTGATGGCTTCAGTTGATTGGAGGATTGCATCTTGAATCTCTCTTGCCATTGCAGTTGGAGTTTTGAAGATTGAGAAACCTAGGTATCTTTGGGGTTTTGCAGAAAAGGGAGAGTTAATTTGTTTACCAGACATTATCTTCCAGATGGAAGATTTGTTAAAATTTATTTATAGGCCAAGTTTCACTGTATTTCTGTTTAAGATGTTCATGAGATGGGGGAGGTATAAAGAAAAATTTTTTATTATCTTAAATGATGATGATAATTTCTCTGAATTTAAAATATTTGTTAAAGGTGTCAGACATTTTCCTTAAATGGTGATGCTTGCCTAGCATGACAATTAAATGCATAATAGTACTGTTTAGATAATAAACATGCTTAGTAATTATTATAAGCCTGATGGAGACAATCATTTTAAACTTTTATTACACATTTGAAGTATTTACACACATCCATTGCATAGTTTTAATAAATATTGTCATCTTGGTTAAATTTAATTAAATCAGTTAATGAATGATTCTGAGATATATAAAAACTAATGTTTATCTTATAAATATACTTATAGCAAACCACTATATAAAAGGGCTACTGGTCAAGTACCTTTAATGTATTTACATAATTTAGGAAATAATAATATAGAATCCAAAATTTTGCTCTTTGTTACAAAATCCAGAGTATTATTTGAGAATCAAAGTGATTCTTCATGAGCTAGTAAACATAATAAATATTACTTATGATTTCTGTAGGTTTAGTGGTTATATATCTTCATCAGTAAATTTTAAATTTCCTAGAAAGATCATTGTATTAACATCTAGTAAGGCCTGATTCTTTTTGTAACATCACCTACTAACATTAATAGAAAATTCTAGATATGTAGTCTAGTGGGATCCTCTGGTGATTGATGTTTACTATGTTTGCACATTAATCTTGACCATTACTATATATATATATATATATATATATATATATATGGTAATATATACATATATATATATATATATATATATATACAATGTCTTTTAATTAAAAAACTATTGTAATAGCAATAAAAATAATAAATATAATGGTAATTAACTATTATATATAGTCTTTTAATCTGAAGAAATACTTTCAGTTAATTCCTTAACCTGCCTCAACTGCCATTAAATTCAAAAAACAAAATGGAAGCAAACATCATCAACTCAAACCTAATGAATCCTGAATTTTAATGTTAGCAGCTTGTCTATTAACCTTTTCTGAGAAACAAGTGCGCAACAATGTTCACAGCTTCAAGTCACTCAAAAAACATCAATTTTTGCACTACCATAGTGGTTTTATACCTATTTTAAAGCTTAAAATGCACTGTAAGATGTTGCCCTCTCTAGAATTATTTTACAAGTAAAAAATCAATAATACTGACATAAGAAGATACAACAAAGGAAAAAAGCAGGCTTTCCAGCATGCTGATTGGTTGGTTCACATTTTGGACAATAGAAGAGTGTCTGTTAATAATTTTCACCACTCCAATTCTTTGTTTTGACTTTAAAAATAAAAATTAATGTATTAGAGTGTTTTTTTATTATTTTTCATACATATTCTAAATTATTTTCATAAAATATGCTTAAAATATAATTATTTTAGAAAAATAGTAAGATTTTAGTAAAAAATTGTATACTTTTACTCAAACATAAATTGAAAAAGAAACCGGTGATAACAACAATTTTGGCACCTGTCAACAATTTTCATCACCTCAAGTTTTTTATTTCATTTTCAAACAAAAATGAATAATTTAGAGTATTTTTCTGGCATTTATTTACATATTATAATGTATTTTGGTAAAATATGCTGAAAATATAATTATTTTAGAAAAATAGTAAAATTTTAGTAAAAATTCTTTACTTTTACATTAACGTAAATTGATAAAGAACTCAATAATGTCCACAGCACTATCTAATTTGCTATGAACTTTCTTTTTAGGTCTTCCACTATCGAATATTTTTATAATTATAAATAGAAATTTATTTTTGAAAAAAACTTGTTCACTTTTATAATCTGACAAATTATTAATATTCTTTATACAAACAAAACTAAAACAAATATAATATTAAAAGATTAATATATTTTTACTGCTGATTTTGTAATTGACCAATCAAAAGTTGTAAAACTTTAATTCACTTGGCCAATAAAAAAATACTGGTCAGTTAAAAAAAAAATGTTCATTGAAAAAGTTAATTATACTCATTTTATTTTTATTTATTAAAATTGCCTCCTTAATTTTTTATTTATTATGGTTTCGCTTTTCATGAAGAATCTTAATATTTTTAATATAAAATTTAAATTTATATTTATATGGTTTTTCATGATCCAAGAAAACTGAAGCAGTCATTAAATCATTATTATGTCATTAACAGTTTGATAAATTAAAAAATATTGAGATATTTGCCAAGAAATTGTTTAAAGTTGGTTATAAAATGGAACAGATTAACAATACTTTATATTAATTTAAAAAGAGTTATAATGGTTTAAAGGAGCTGATGATTCATAGTAAAAAATGGATATCTATTCCATGTACTTCAAATGCATAAGTGAAATTTTTTAAGTCAATATATATAAGAATGTGTTTTGTTTCATTTTGCATTACAAATAATGTTAATAAATAAGTAAATAATTCTGTCCAGCAGAAAAGTAATGTGGATGTATGTTATCATATATAGGAGAATTGAGGTGCAGAATTGAAAATAGATTAAAGAAGCATGAATTGTTATACAAGCATGTAAAAAGTAAAAATAGTAATGATTTAATGACTGCTTCAGCTTTCTTGGATCATGAAAAAACATATAAATATAAATTTAAGTTTGATATTAAAAGTATTAAGATTATTCATGAAGAGAGAAATCATAACAAAAAAAAATTAAGGAGACAATTTTAATAAATAAAAATAAAATGAATATAATTTAATAGACAAACTGCTAACATTATTTTGTATTTAACAGCAATTGAGGAGGGTTAAGGAATTAAGTGAAAGTATTTAACCAGATTGAAAGACTGTGTATAATAGTTAATTACTGTTACATTTATTATTTTTATCATTATAATATATATATATATATATATATTGTGCCCTTATCTATAGGTCATAATAAGGTAGAATGGTCAATTGCTAAAAAAAATTTTAAATTTTAAGATATGTTTGTATGATATATGAATAATAGTAGGATAATTAGATTTTATAGTACAATTTAAGGCTGAGTTGAATACCTGGTATATAAAAGTGTAATGAATTATTTAAAAAAACAATTAAATAAAGCTTAATTATATTCTTGCTTATGGTTGTAAAAGCTGGCCATATAAAATAACACAGCTATAAATAGTTAAAAGTATATTAACAATTCAATTGTAATGTTTTAAAACTAATAAATTAAAAAAAACACTATATGTAATATTATAATTATAATTAATATTCAAATTTAATCTAATATATTTTAAGATAAACTTTAGGATGGTGAGAATTATATTTAGTTCTACATTTTTAAAATTATTTTCCAAATTTTTATAAAATAGATCAGTTTTGGTAATTTAGACCGAGACGTAAATTAAAAAAAAATAAATAAATCATCTGATAAAGTTAGTAATCATGTGACTGTATATTATATACCTTCACACACACACTTGTTAGAATTTAATAACAAAGTTTGTGAATTATGGAACTAAATGTAATTGCTATCTATCGTTGAAATGAATGTTGAAATATTAAATAGTTATTTTAAATGTTTAAATGATGTAATATTTAAGTAGTGTTTAAAAGTTGAATACAGTTAATAAAAAATTAAATATTTTATTTAAATAAAAACAAGATAAATTAAATATTAATATTAAAATAGATATTAAATGTTATTTTAATAATTGTTTTAAAGTTTATATGATTTTGATAAAACTATAATTGAGTTTAAAAATACTATTCTAAGTAATATTTTAAAACATGACATCATAAATTCTTTATTTTAAAAAAGTTTAGTCTGTTATAAAACTAAAAAAAGTGTAAATTTGTTCATGCTAAAAAGTAATTAACCAATCAATGGAGGTATTTAGCAGATGAAAAATAGGAATTGGATGGAGCGGGAGAGAAGTAATGTGTAAGTAAAGGAAGGAGTAACATATTTTTTAGCTGTATAAGATCGTAAGCTAGAAAAGTGATATAATTTTAAAATTTTATATTTATTTTAAAAGTTTTTTAAAATATAATATTTTGAACTACCTTTAAATGGAAGGCTAGTTTAAAAGTTTTCTTACCAGGATTTTTATTCAAGTTTAGCCGAAACCTTGCAGTAAAAATGGAAATACTACAGAAAACAGTATATAGAAGTTATGATAAAGGAAAAATATTTGTAAAGTGCCTTGATACAGCTTTATTTATGCTCAACTAGAAACTTATTATTGTAACTCAGAGGAATATAATTTAGACATTATACGGAAAACTTAAAAGAGAAGTTACTTGCCGTCAGAAAAATTTATGACGCACAAATTTATAAGGCTACTCCGAAGTTTTTTATTCTTTTCTGTGAAAAGAATTAAGATGCGTATATCATAAAGAAAAAATTGTTTATAAAGTTATAACGGAGAAAGAATGTTTGTCCTTTTTAAAGGAAACATTACAAAGTATATAGTTACCAGAACTTTAAAAGAAAGGAAAAATTACCGAATAATGATATGAAAGAGTCATTATTTTTTAAAAAAAAAAGGAAAAGAAAAAACTTTATCTAAGAAGAATTAAAAATATTATAAAGTGTTCATTATAAAAGCGCTTAATAAAGATAGAGATTAGGAAAATGGAAATTTAAATTACTTAATGAAAATGGATCCATGGAGACAGAAAAATTTACTGAATATTTAAATCAAAGTACCTAGAAGATTCATCATAAAAGTCGCGTGGGAAAATATTAGCAGAAAATATTAGAAGAGAATATGTAGACGTTTTCTTTACGGGATTAATTGATATCATAATTAATAATTGTATTAAATATTATAAAAAACCAAGGATTGTCATCTATGAATATTTATTAAACAGAGCAATAATTGTTTTACCTTAAAATTGAACAAGCAGGGAGGAGAACATTAAGTGACTGAAGAAGAAATAATAAACATTTTTTTTTTTAGCTTTAGTATGAACGGTTTTCAAGGAAATTTGATGAAGAAGTACAGTAAATATAGTTTGGAATATTTTTTACTAATTTATTTTAAAATATAAAATGTTATGTGAGATTAGGGAAAACATAAAACATAAATTTAGTAATATTAAAATTTAAATATAATAGCTTGATAAAATTATAGAAATAGTGTTTAAAATAAAGTGTATGGATGTGAATCTTATATCTACAAGGATCAAATGGATGGTGAAGCCTATGGAACACGATCGAGGAGATAAAGGTTGTTTGGTAATTTTAATAGTTATTTATAATGCATAATGTATTTTTTTTAGATCATCTATTGACCTAAGAATGAAGTGTGAAAGTTTAAATTATATGTACACATTTTATACAACATTTTTAACATATTATGAGATAGGAGTAATTCGGATTATGCATACGACAATTTTTTAAAGTATATTAATCATATAATTTAACATAACAATTGTGTGATTCTTTTGAACTTTCATGTGATAAAGTATTCAGATATTTAGGTAGTTTGTATATGACTAAATATACGGAGGAAAGTAGTAAGCAAGCTGTCTTATAGAACAGTGGAATAGTTTTAAAATAAATGAATTTTATTATTTTTAGTAATGCAGATATATATTTGTCGATGTACAGTATAGAAAAAATCTTGAGAAATAAGATCGGATAGTGACTTGGAAGTACTAGTGGAGAGGAAACCAAGATGATGTTTTTTTTTAAGAAATAGGAAAAATAAAGGATTTGGATCATATTTAGTTTTGTGTGAATTCAGTATAGTTAACTAGGCCCTATAACTGAACACATATAGTTTGGACAGTGTTTTTGCATATCTTTAAACTTTGGATGTTATAATAAAGCTGAAGAAATAGCTTTAGCATCGTTCCTATGATAGAGGTCGGTAGACAGGTAAAGGTCACTCCTCTATAGTGTCTTTTAATTCACTGTGCCATGATTGTCAAGGTATATGATGAGTAATATTCTAATTGTATTTTGATCCTATGCATCTATCTTCACTATCCTTATTTCATGAATCTGCATCGGTCAGAAAGATATTTTCAAAGAAATAATGAATAAAATAGAACTGAAGATATGTTATCGTTTATGTAAGAATAGTTTATTTGCTTGAATGTATAGAATTGTGTAACTTTAAAATTGAAAGTCCAAAATATCATAAAGAGAGAAAGAATCATATAATACATTGTAAAATTAATTCAGAAATGAATATAAGATTTTTGAAAAGAAACCTAAACCAAGTATTTTAAAAGTGATAATAAAATTTGAATGTTTTTTTTTTTTAAATATTAATGTTGGAGGGAATGAGTTATTGCATATTTATCAAGAGAGAATTCAATAAGGTATAATAAACATATACTTGTGCATGGTATACTAATAGTTGTAATTATATCATCCGAAGTAAGGCTTGAATGAGAATATTAGGATTAATAAATATCGGATAATGAATAATAAAAACCTAATACCGAATGTAGAATAGTGTTTTGACTTTGTAAGATTCCATACAACCAATATGAAACTAAATTTTGTTATTTTGTAGAATTTTATTACGAATGTAAATTTTTGTAAAAAATGTAATTTTAATAATATTAGGGATGAAAAGTGTTTGTGATAATCATATAAGAAATGCATTTTGTAATAAGCTAACCATAATAATAAATCAAGTAATAATACTGTATTTTCTTAAGTGTTAAAAAAAAAAAAAAAAAAAGATTTAACTAGGAAAAGTAAATAATATTTTTATTTCATTTTATAAACTAATAAACTAAGTTGATATATGAAAGTAAGGGATATCCAATGTATATAGTGTAAAAAATATTGTTAATTTATTTATGTTGTTAATAAACTTTGTTTTAAATTTGTTTTAAAGTTTTGTGTCCGAGTTGTTATTTCTCCACATGGATGCATGAAATCACGATACATTTATAATTGAAACAGACATATAAATTTTGCACAAAAGGTAAACATAAAAGTGTTATAAGAATTTTTGAGAATTTATTGGTATGTTAAAATTAAAAGATCATAATTTTATATTATTTATTGGTCATAAGTCGGTTGCCACAATATTACATTAAATTATATGCTAATGTTGCCACACGTATTCTGTTGTCAGATTATTAAAATACTACCACGTACGTATTTATTTATTTCATTTTAGGAAGAAGTAAGATTATGTTATATTATTATTGCTATTATTATTTTTTTATTATTGTTAGTTGCTGTGTAGTAGATTATGACATAAAATTCCCTTTTCATATTTTACTACCGTAATTTTAAATTAGTTAGAATACAATTTATGAACCTGAGATTTTATTTTATTTTACTTCATTTTATTTAATTGAGCTAGATTCTTGTTATAAAGAAGATTAAGATATGATTATTATTTTAATCGTAGTGAATAGAGCTCAGAAAGTCGTAAGAATACTATGAGTTAGTTATTTGGTATAGTAAAAAGGGGGTATAGTGTTCTTATGCCATTGAGGTAGTATCGTGTGGATAATGGCTCAATGTAGTCTATCTCGTTCCCTGTATTGTCACTCCATGTCTCATGAAAATAGTAAATATTTGTTTAATTCATTTTAAAATTGAACCGTATTTGTATTTTAAAATTAGAGCTAGTAATTATTTTAATTAATGCTGAATATTTCATTTATTTATTTGTTAACTGAGCTAGAACCTGTAATATTCGTAATAAACAGTATATTTTGGGGTGAAAATGCACGGGGGGAGGTTAGAATTTATATATATATATATATATATATATATATTTAGGATTCATTGATATATTTAGATTCTTATTTCTAATATCAATATTATATCAATATGTTTAGCCATATGAGATCTTTTATTGTTAAAGCAATCAAGATCATTCAAGTACTTGTATAAAATTAGTCTTAAATATGTGATCTCAAATGAGTCAGGCAGATATTTGAGATAATAATTTTATTTAATAAACCCCAGAATTTTTCCAGAATCTGACATAATTGTTAAATGATTGACTAGATTTCAAGTTAATGATCAAAAAGTCATTTAATTCAAATTCAGTCTCTTGTTATAAAAAATAGAGATTGACTTAATTAATTTTGGACCCTCCCCCTTACATGCATTTATTTCACATTAAATCTAATTCTCCAATTGTGATTGAAGAAACTATTATTTTATTTCTTTTTAGTATAAAGTCAATAAAAGCATTTAATATATAAAAAAAATCTTTATTATTTTTGTATATTTTGCTTTAAATTTCTGGACACTTATAGTTGATATATATTACTAGATATTTTTTCTATAAGCTAAAATGTATATCCCTTATGTATATTATATTTAGTATGTGTACTATGCCTACTGAAATTTGAGATGTGTTTCATTATATGGTAAGATGTCAGTCATAATTTTTTCACCTTTCTTTCTGGTTTGATCTTGGAATGGTGAATATGTTAACTTATGCAACATTGAACTATGTTCCTATGAATACAATAATATTAATATAAAATTGTTTATTATTAATTGTATTATAAGATTATAAATTGACTTTATTCATTTTAAAAAGGAAAATAAATATGTAAATAATAAAGCACATAGTTTGGATAAATTTATAATTCTTTAATTATGTTTCATTTTCATTACTGCAATCACAATAGTAAATTATTATACAATACAAATAAATGTTTGTTCTTTTTATTTATATGATATTATACTAAGGAAAAATGTATAAAAATATATCTCCAGTGTAATATAGTGAGAATGTATCACAGACTGTTTAATTTGTGTTAGAATGAAGAATGAGATTTAATGTAAATGTTTATTATATGTAATAATTGTGAAATATTTTTTTATTTATCTTTTTGTGTAATAAGTTTTTTTTCATTTATGTAAAAGTACCAAAAATTTTTTAAAGAGTGAATGTAAAGGGTTGCTATTGTTACAATGATGTCAATGAAAAAAATCATAAATAGAATTGAATAATTTCAACTCTTTCTCTTGTTTTGGCTTTAAACAGAAATTCGTATAATTTTTTTTATATGATTTTAATTTTTATTTCCTTTAAAATATATAGTTGAATGAACAAAATGGAGAGTAAGAAGCAAAGTTATCTGCTCATGCAGTATAGTGAGAAAATTTTATGGGAAAATGACAATTTATTATAAAAAGAAAAATCATTTAAATTACTTCATTAAATTATAAACCTATATTTTAAAGATGAAATGCAAATGTCAGAAGGTGTATCAGAGTCATATATACCAGCTTTTGTAATTTTATTACATTGATTGATGAATTGTTTCAAAGATATGAATCAGTTTAATTTCCAATCATATTATTCTAGATAAACGTAGCATCTATTCATTGATAATATTTTGAAATAATATTTGATCATGAAACAGTATCTTTTCATATCATTATGAATATAACTAGTACTTGTGTGTATAATGTCATATAAATCAAATAATTATTATTTGGAAGAATAATTTGGATTCATATATATAACACAATGGAATCGATTGATAAAATGTACTTTGAATTTAAAAGTTTACACAAATATATTATATCTTCTCTGGAGCAAGGCCATACTTTTGGTTTGTAATTTAAAATAGACATTAGAACTATGATGCCATTCTGGAAATACAATATTTAAAGACACTCACTCAGATGATTTGTTTACATTTCTCATTATTATTGATGTATATATATATATTTGTTTCTCTTCATTTAAAAATGTATATTTATTGACAAATAGTACATAAATTTAAGTTAAATAGTAATCTATTTACATAGCAAAATATAAGAGAGTTACATATTCCTAAGTTTAAACTCATATCTTGTGGCATAGTAATTATTATTTTAATATTGAAAAATATTCATTTTTTATTGATTGATTTTAAATTAACTTCAGGTATGTCATTTATATTAGAAGTTCAAAAAAGATTTTATCACAATAAGTATTCACTTTATTTTGTTTTCTTAAATTTATATTAACAAACTAGATTCATCTTTATGTGTTTGTATATAATTTTATATATAAAATACAGAAGAAATTGTATATATTAAAGTCTCTTGAATCTTGGAAAATACGAATGTTTTACAACATATTTGTGTTACATGGGCATATGTGTTTTATATTTGGTATTAAATAATTGGAGATTAAAAGATAATCACATATTTAAACTTGAAATTAATGTCAATTGATGATTTATTGAACATGCAATTAGGTCATAGGTATACATATCAATTGTTTAAATCTATTCATCATATATTTATATTTGTTTTATTATATATTGACATTTATTTATTAATAAATTGTAATTTAACTTAAAACAAATAAACTTGTCTGATTATTACCCAATCATATAGAATGGATTCATTGATTAATAACATTTGACAAGATAAATTAACTATATCATAAAACGTATTTGAATAATCATATCACATAATCTAGAAATCAAATCCTAGGATTGGTAAGTAAACATGATTATATTATTTTTTTGTATTGAATTCTATAGTTATTATCTGGCCAGATATAAACTTTATATGATAATAATAATCAAATATTTATAAACCTGGTTAGTAGTATATTTAGTTTTTTTTATAAATCAGAATGATTTGCCTTAATCATATTTATATTTAATTCATGTGGATTGTGAATCCAATTAAATATTAATGTTTAATATTCATATATTTATACTTGATTATAATAAATGCTAATAATTCTTTTTATATTTTTTAATTGTTATAATATACAGTTAATAATTTAGTTACAAGAAATTAAAATAAATTGATATGATTAGTCAATTGTACTTAAGTAAATACCCAGCAGAAATGCATTGTTTCTTTTATATACTGGTATGAGTGAATATTATAGTTTCAAGATTATTTTATTGGTTTATTGATATTATATCATTATTAGATATTTTATTCAGTGATACTTATTGTGATTAGTAATCGTACATTAATATATGAATATAGTATTATTTATCATTTTATTAAACTATGATTTAAAATTAATTATTGGATCATATAATTATTTAGATATTATGAATATTGTAAACTTATAGGATATACTAAAGCTGTTATTTCATTCATTCATGAATTATTTTATTTAAATATGAACATGTTTAATTTTTAACATAAGTTTATATTTTTTAGGTATATTAACATTTAATTGCTGAATGATTGTCATTATTTTTGTTTGATTATAAGTAAAACATATATTAAGCATATATTATTGTTTAAAGACAATGATGTTTGATTTAATTGCTTTACATCAATCTAAATTAAATAAGGCTTATATTTAGAGTATTTTAAACAATAATTTCATTTGTTTTATATTTATTCAAAATGCTATTGAACTCATGATGCTATAATAAAGATTATCATCACTCTTTTGTTTTAGTATAGTCAACAGTCAGATATGTGATTGCATAAAAGATCATTTTAAATAATGAATGGTTATTTATTGATTGGTATTCATTTAGCTTAGTTTATTATATTCATTCTATTATGAATGATATTGTTATTCAAGGACATGATAAAATTAGAATTATTTTCCTTTGATTTATATTTTATTTAGTTACAAATAATGTCAAACTTCAGGGCTCATTTTTGTTCTGTTACATAGGGTGACTAATGAGACTGAATATATATATATATATGTGTGTGTGTGTATGCTATATCACAATTATTATCTTCCATTGCATGTTTTCCATTTGTTATAAATGCCACCAAATCATTGGGTCTGTAACAGAGTTTAGGATACACACATATTTATTCTGTTACTAATAGTACAATTTTCAGGGAATAATTAAACAGGATCATTTTATTATGGCATTGTCATATTCAATATGTTATAAATGGCACCCTTACTTTAAGAGCAATACTTATAATACGCTTTAAATATATATAGGTGAAGTTATTAAATTTCCACAAATAACAACATTTAGCTTAGTGCTTTGTTATTCCATCATCATTTTTAAATCTCAGTAATAAAATGTTGCCTGACCACTCTTGTCTTTTAAAGTCATTAATCTTGTGTTAAGATTTGTAGAGGTCCCTATTGTCATATCTAGGCACATAGTCTTAAGGTTATAGTCTTAATATATATTGCTAAACCTATAGGGTAACTTTTTATCCTGTTAGAAATAGCTTCTAGATCTGTGGGTCATTAAAAGTAGAGTATACATTCATTTTATTTTGTTTCAGTATATAATAATACATGGGTATATATTGTCAATGAACTTCTGTTAATACATATAATTTTACTTTAAATCAATATCATACATATAGTGTATATAAGTCATTATATATTTTTGCAGTTAGTTAATGTATATATTATATTTAGTATAGGTACATATTTATATATTAAATACTGTATATATATATATATATATAATAAATCAGTAATTAAGTTTTCTATTTAAAATTGTTTAATATATTTATTTTAGATAGTGCTATGTTTTATAAACTGTAATATTATCTGAAACACACAGGCTTAATTATATACCTGTGTCTGTATATGTAATATATAGGGTATATCAGCACAGACTTTCACATGCCCCACCATTCTCCACACTATCTCATAACACTGATACACTAGAACACATATATGTTGAAAAGATAAATAATCGCCAATATAAGTATTTCATGCAAAACCAGCAATCATCAGTTGGTCCAGATTACCATCTCCACATATATATGCTATAAGTGCTCAGATATATATTAAGATAGCCAATCCTCATACTTTATTTGACAGGCTTCAATCTACTCCACACTCCAACTCTTCAACCATCTATCCAATTGAAAATATGATGATGAAATCCTCAAAGGCCATTAAGCTAATGCACATGCACTTTGTGGATTTTTAACTATAAATAAATAAACATAATTTAAAAGATCACTTAACAACTTCACTTTCTCATTTCCAAATGCTTAAGATTTGCCCATACATAAATGTTGGGTCAAAAAAATAGATGGATTCATTATATCTTTTCACAAAGACTTCATCTTGTGTTTAGAAATGAGAGTATTTATTTATAGTTAAAAATCCATAAAGCCCATGTGCATTATCTTAATAGCTGATTAAAAGAAAGCTAAAGAAGAAAATTTGCAATCATTGTTTTAAATAATTATAGGAAGGTTTCATTTTCTTTCATTTTTAGCAATCATTTTAAATTTTATGAGTTTCTACTTTAACTTTTTTTTTAAAAAAAGCAATTGTTTTAAAATAAAAATAAAAACTATCATACAATTTTACATAGAAAATTTAGTTACTAATTTATTATACATTATATATAATTAAGTACACATACAAAATATGATATATACATTAGGAGTTTGAAATAGTTAAAAAATGTTAATGAACTGAAAGGAAAAAATATTTACACTGCACTATGATGGGCATTATTTAAAAACAAATCAAAGCTCTAAAAATAATTGTTAACTGTGATACAAGAAGTTATTGAATATTTGTAATATTTTCCCACTCTATGTTGCATATCTATGAAACTAGTTGACATTATAAAAAGATAGGTATTTCAAATGGATTAAGCTGGTGTAATTTAGTTATATGTCAATTTTAAAGCAATTCTATTGAATTTTAATATATTAAACCTCAATTTTAAAATTGTATTCTAATTTGAAATAGATTAACAGTTAACAAACAAACAAACTGATTTTCCAACTTCAATAAAAGCATTTAAAAAAGAATACATTTAATGTTGGCTTTATTATGTTCTTTAATTCTTCCACTTTATCCATGTAGACCATATAAATAAAAGTCAGTGGCTGTTAAGTTCCAACTACAAAAGTATAAGTATATTACAACCATAGATTGCTTTATATCTATTGACGAGATTCCATTGAGGTCTTAGAGAATCACATGCAGCTGTTCTTTGTTGTTGGGTCTGAAAAAATAAATTTGTTTGAATCTCAAAAAAAGTCCATTTTTATAGTATAATTTACAGGTGTTTTGTACAAGATGTATGGACAAGTTAGTGTGCTAGATTGAGTGTGAAAAAAATCAAAGAAACTGAATTAAAGGTGCTTTTATTCTACATTGGACCAATAATGCCTGAAAGTAATAATGATGGTGATAAACAGAACTTTTTGATATATTGCTTAGTGATTCTGATTCTTATGCTCTTTTTACTTCAGTTTGTTTAGTTTAAACCAGACTTAGATTTTTTTTAAAGTAGCTGACCTTTGTTTAATTCAGCTTACCAGTAAACATTTATTAATAAATTGATAGATAGATGTAATTATGTAGAATCATTTTTTCGATGCTGAAAACCTTTCTATTTAACATCAGTATAAACAATCTTTACAGTAATGATTCTAAGAAATATTTATCTTAAAGCTGTATGCTGATAATGTGGCATAAAATATTCTTTCTATACCTCACTTCATTTATTTTCCTTCATTGACATCAAGCCAGAAATATTAGTTCACCAAAAAGCTACTTTAAAACTGAACTAATAATTCACTCTTTACATGCAAAATAGTAGCAAATTGATGTACATATCAGATATGAATATCTAAATGAACTACTCCATATAATTTTAAACAATCCACCAAATGAATTTCCTAATTAAATTTAGCTTTCAAATTAATGTGTAATGTGAAAATTTAGCCAATCATTTCACTGAACAATTGCATCTGAGCTTAAAGCACTCTTCTTCGGCTGCCTGTGATTTGGATTGTTTGATGTTATTTAGAATAGTTTATTTATTGAAAAATTTTAATTTAGTGATAAGCATATTTGGACACCAATTTATGACTGAGTATTATTTTTATTTTCTTTATAAAAAGTTTTCAATTTTGAGTCAATTCAATTCTGCCTTTCCTCTTTGCTGTAATGCTGTAGAATTTAATATTTCATGACTCTATCACATGACTACAATTTATGCATTGCTATTTAGCAGCATTCTTTTTTTCTCTCACCATAGCAATGCTGTCTAAGATGCCTTAAATCCTAATGACCCAGGTACATTATTCTGAGATCTGAAGCTCCCCACTGATGAAATCCATGAGTTAAAAAGTAGTCTGGAATATTGGATAAGACAGTACAGGATAGGGATCTATTAAGCACTATCATCTAACATCTATTAATTACTGAAACTTACATTACGTGGTATAGCTATTGTGAATAAAAAAATTTAAAGATTATATCATACTTTAAAATTTTATCACTTATGGATTTTGTATTTATAAGGTTGAGAAGTTACCGGTATGGTATGGAAGTTTGTCAATTACCCACATCCAGCTGAGAAAGAATTTTATAAGCCGAGAAACGATTGTTTTTGATAATTGACTGAAGATTTACATTATACAGCAATTTGAAAGTTTGATTTGGCAAGAAAATTCATTGGATGGATTGTTTAAAGTCATTTGAGAGAATAGTTTATTCATATATAAAAATTCTAACTCGATAATATGTATATTTCATTTGTGTGTCAGCATGCATAGTATTTAATACTTTCTTTTGCTTTCCGGTGAAAACTTTTCGAATAGCTAAAAAATGGATATCTAGATTTTATAAGCTGCAAAGTTAAAAAAATAAAAATAAACACCCAACCTTTGATTAGTTTGGTGGAAAGTATTGTTTCTGTCATTATTTTTCTGTAGAAGAATCCGGAGATGTTTTTGCTCTTCAATAAATTTGCTTTATTTTTTCCTAACTAACTAAATACATATACATGTATGTTATTTTTATTCTCATTTTTATATTTTGCAATAGAGAATTTGTGAACTGAAAAATTTGAAACAGACTTAAAAAATAAATTTTAGAAAAATCTAGGTAATATTTAACAGGTTTGTTTCGCCTAGAGAGAAATTGTAGTAAATGGGGGTAGAATAGAAATAATAGGTAATTATGTTTATTAAGGCCAATTTGTAGTTTCTAAAGTGGATGGTATGTAAAAAATAAAGAAAAAGTCACAAATGGCTAAATAAACATTTGTTAGATACTTAATAAATGTTTTAAAATGAATAGCAATTTTCATATTTTATTTATTTTAACTCACTGTTGTAAAATATATAATTTGAATACGAAACATGAAGAAAAATTTCTTTGTAACAGAAAATGTATGTTATAAAAAAGATTTTGAAGAGAAATGAACAAGTTTTGCAGAATTATTGTATCAATGAAGTTTTTATTGTAAAAGAAAAAAAACGAAAGAAAAATTGAACGTTATCTATTAAATATAGATACATATTGGAATAGTTTTAGTATAAAACAAAAGATTTGTTATTGCAAAAGATAGTGAGGAATATCAATTCTTTACATATATGTGTACGTACATAAATTTAAGCTTGTAATTGCTTGGATAAATGATAAGTCGATGAAATTATACGTGTTATTTATGCATACTGTGTGCAAACATATAGAGATATAAATCTAAATTTGAAGCCCTATAGGCCAAACTTTTTCAGTGCTATTATAGTGTGTGTTCTATCTCAATTTGGACTCTATATCCATCAGATGATAAAATGTGAATTATTTTTACATAAGATCTATATTCAATAATAAATATGCACATTTACGTGTATGGATTGATTTGGTTATTACTTTTATCAAACTAACCAAATTTTTTACAATGAAAAGGGGGACAAATAAATGGGGGAAAAAAATATCGTAAATAAAAGAAACATTTTATTCATTGCAACAATAATACACTATAATATGATATATGCATAATAAAAAACATTTGTAACATTTTATATTGTAATTATGCTTACAAGTCTGTGAATTATTATTTAAATGAGTACTTTTCCATTCAATTAATATTTTTTGTCAATGTATCATCTTCTAACAATATATTGGAAATATCTGAACATGAAATATCCTTCATATTAAATTTTAAAGCAAGTTCTGCAGCCAATCTCGATTTTCTCATTTGTCCAAAAATCATTGGCAATTGAAAAAACTCTTTCAACTGCTGCATAAGTTCCAGGGCAGCACAACATAAATTGAACAAGTATAAATAAATTTTCACATGGAATATGTTCATTTTTGAAATGGTTGAAAATATCCACCTATCTTTTATCAATTTTAATGTGTTGATTTTCCCATTGTATTAATTTTTCAGAATTTAAATATACATCCAATCTTCTAATTTCTTCAAAGAGACAATTGTTGTCTATTTTAATGTCTGGCATTTCTTTAGATAAAAACTCAACACAAGATTCATTATCTGTCCAATATACTTGCGATGAAGTCAAAAAACACCATTGGAAACTGTTATTTCCCCGTGATGTTTGTTTCAGACCATTCTTCGATATATTGAAAACATGATTGGTAAAAATTCTGCACTTCTTTGATAAACTTTTCCATTATGCCCGGATTTGATTCCTCTAAGTCTGACAATTTTTTTTTATAATTAAAGGAATTTTTTTTTCTTCAAATCGAGATTTATATTGAAGGATAAAGTCATTCAAAATAAGACTAACTTCTGTAGCTGAAATGTATTCACCTTCAAACTTTTGAATCGTTTTGTGAAAAATAGATGCTTTATTATGTACAAAATACATTAATATCTCAGATATTTCATTATTGAAAAATGATTCCAGGATTTTAGGACATTTGTCTAAACTTAAAAAATATGAAGGGAGAGGCTCAAATAATTGTAGAATACACTCTACAGCAGTGTTAGAGCAAGCCATCTAACTTTTGAATATCCTAAAAGGTTTTTGTATTCAACATTCGCTTCTTCACAAAATTGTTTTAAAGTAGCCACACAAATGATAAAATGATTAAAAGACAAATAAATTGTAGTTATTATTACTTCTACATCAATTGACATGGTACATGATGCCATGTTATTACATTTGACAAAATATGTGCATTACAACCTATTGTTAGTATTTTTTTTTGGAGTAAATCTTGTAATTTTACATACACATTATTCACCCCTTTGCGTCTTCGCTCACCAAAATTTGTGTTTGTATTATCAGCTGTTATAATGCAACAACTTTGGATTTCAAATTGTTTTCATTTATTACTCTTGACAAAATTTCAGCTATTTCACCCTCAATGGATTCTAAATTTAAAATTTTTACTTGAATCCCCTTGATAACATTAAAATATCTTACTAGTATTGGATACAATTTGGTTTCATTATGATTTGATGCATCAGATAAAACTGTTACAAATGCTGCAATTTTCAAGTCTGCTGTAAGTATTTTATCACAGTAATTTTTAAGTACAGATTTAATAATAGCCTCACATTTTATCTTGCCGCATGAAAATTTAGCATTGTGAAACTTTTTCAATAATTTAGTTGTATAATCCATACTACAAAAACTTTGATTTTGAATTATGATATGAAATGCAAATGTTTCCTTCATTGCAGCTGAAGCAGTCGATGTCTAATCATCATCGAGCTTCAAGTTTCACCATCTACACTAACCTCCTATGGGGCCTGCAATTCAGATCTCACCGTAAATATATGCCATTCCCCCACACATTGTATGCGTAATAAGTAGAGAAATTAGGAAAATTAATTATATTTAGTAAAGTGAAACAGTAGTTTGCATGATGCAAATATATATATAAACGAAGCAATAATTTTATTAATATTTATTGCTGAAAATTAGACATTTTGTTACATAAACTGTAAATATCTTTTCATATATTTGTATTTAATTAAGCTATTGGAATGTAACAACAAAGAAAAGTGGGGAAGGCCCAAAATACTGAAATTATCTTTATCTAGATTCAGATTGTTTTCATTAATTAAAATTAGAAATCTTAATTAAAATTCTTTTGTTAGTTTGTTTTCAAATCTTTAAAAATATATCAAATAGTATTTCGAGTCTTATCTGTTTTAAAAATATTTTACTAATGAAATGTTTTTTTTAAGAGATTAGAAAGATAGCTGTGGGCAACTGAGATTGCATTCTTGGCGGGAAGGTGTATCAAAAGAGATATAAAAAAATTCTCAATTTTTTTTTTTTTAGTCAGTGGAGTTTAGATATTTGTCAGTGAGTTTAGTTTAGAAGTTTTTCAAGACCTTAAAAATTTTAAGAAGTCAACAGAAGTTCAGTGCTATGAACTGTGAGTAGAAAAGACGTACCTTTCTCTCTTTCTCTCAGAGAACTGCCTATCCATGATGCCTTCAAGTGCCATGTTCCATCCGATCGGCTGTACCAGATGACTGTATAGTTGCCAACTTGATTGCCTGCTGTTATATTGCTATCTTTAGGTATTCTCACCTTATGTAGAGCTGCTAATTTTGTTTTAAACTCTCTCTCTTTGTAATCTTTTACTAATATAATGTACTTTAACTTACCTTTCATGCTTAATTAACTTATATATATATATATAACTGTGTGCAGCTCCATTAAGATTTTATGTATTTTGTTTAATGTATAGATATAATTTATTTTCTTTAATATGCCAAAATTGCCAAATTCGCAAGTTTGGAAAAGGGGAAAAATAATTGTTTTACTTGGGAAAAGCGAGGGCTTCATTTAAAATCTATCAATTCAGTTTTGTTTATATTAAATAGAAATTTCTCACGAGTTTGGTTTCATTTTAAATTCGTTATTCTTGAAGTCAATTAAAAACTTTTATTGTTGATGAATTCTGCTAAATTTACTGCTTTGAATTTGTCTTTAAATTTTCATTTTTAAAAGATCATGAACCTTAATATAATTATTCCACCTTTTCTTGCTGCTTCCTGAGGGCTAATCCTAGCAATTAATACGTATATGGGATTAGAAATTAAATATAAATTTTGCTAGTTTAATATTGTAAATAAAAGTTATTATTCATTATGATTTGTTAAATGATTCAGAATTGAAAACAGGTTATTGCACACGAAGTTAGACCATTTTCAGACTTTAAAATAATATTATATGAAAATTATATTATAAAATTATATAAACTTTGCTGGCATACATTTTCCTTTATTCTGATATTTTATCTTTTCCATTTCTTTATGTTTTTGTCACTGGGGACGTCAGAAGCCTGAAGCTCCCATCCTACTTTTCAAAATTGTTCGTAATCAGGGACACTACTCCCTGTGGAATGTGAGGTGGATGTGCTGCGGCCTCCAAATCCAGCCTCTCTATTGGTACCATTCACTAGAATGCACGGATGTACCACACCTAAGTTTGAATTGAGTATTGTCTTTTTAAATGATAAAATATCCACAACCACCATGAATGCCGTATTTCTTTATTGTATGCTAGTACCGTCATTCTGCTCTTTAAGTTGATCACCGTCTGCCTAACCCTTGTAAGTCGCAATGATGTGTTAAAGATGATGATTCATTTTATAAAATGCATTCAGTATGTTGATTTTAAAACTGCTTTCTTTTAAAAACTGTTATCGATTCCCATAGACATGAATCTAATTTATATTAATGATTGTATAATTTATTGTCGTAAATATAGCGCATTGTTTGTTTCTTGTATACTTATTCTAAAGACGCTATGTCCAAATAATGCCTATCAAACATATATAATGATTTTAAGATTGTAAATAAATGATTGAGACCATATATTTATATTTATTTGTCAAAATGATTAATGCTAAATTATCAGGTATCTTTCTGTAATCTGAATCTGTTCCGATCTTTTATATTCATTTGATCCATCCACAGCATTTTATTTGTGAACATTTGTACATTGGCATATTAATCCCCACACAAGTTATAGCGCACTCTATAAAATTATATTCATGAAATAATTAATGCAAAGGGGATTTTATAAAAACAAATCCCAAGTTTTGCAAATGTATAATACACTCCAAGCGTGAAACCATTTTGTAACATATATATGCATTTTCTATATTTATTAAATATATATATATATATATATATATTTCATGTAAATCCTGGTTTGTTTTTGAATTATTAATTTCTAGTTAATATTTAGAACTATTTTCTTTAGCTAATAACTTAGCATTAATGAATATAACTTTAATATATGTAATTCTTGGGCTACTCTGATCTCGATCATCATCATCAGTCTGATCTTAGACCACTTTGCTTCTGGGCCCAGGAATTCAAATATTTGTACTGTATCATCAGGATTGTTGTTCATTGGTTCAGAGATTCGAAGAATAGGCAAATAGGTTAGAATTTTGCTCCAGACCTGAGTATCTCGAGTATGATCGGATTCGAGGTACTTTTGCTTAGGATTTGAATCTTGTTAAGTGAGCATACTGTTTTGACCGGTACACAGCTAACTGTTTTTCATCTTCAGAATAATTTGAAGTTTTAAAAAAAATCTGTTATTTTACGACCGGAAGCTGATGCATCTAATGATTGCTTATGTTTGTTGGTGTACCAGTCTTTTGTTATAGCTGCTCTGCTCCCAACTGCAATACAAAAGTCTCCTCTGCAAATATTGCAGAAAACAATGGCATTTTTTTTGATATGAGGAATGGAAATTCCTTTTTCAATTGATCGTTGACATGGCATTTCCTCTTTTTTGATTTTTCCATCCCTTAAATGAAATTTAAAATTAAAAATAAAATATAAAGCTACACGAACGATGCAAGCTCATTATTTATAAATAAAATTAATTATTACAATTGAAACTTTAATAACATAACTGAATAAACTTCACTAGAATTTAAATTTAAATTATTTTACATTTCTGTTGACAACAGGGTTGTATAAAATTGTAAATAAAATTATACATATTTGGAAATTATTAAATGGATAATAAATTAATAAAATGTAAATTGTACTTATCTCTGTATAAATGAATATTCACTAAGAAAGAAATAATTACCACGAGTCATTCAATTGCTAATGTGCCATGAGGTCATGTTTCGGTAAGAAGTAAACAAAGCCACTTGCACACCATGTGTGGAGCACATGTGTCTTATAATTGCATCTTATACCACACTGTACCAAGCCTTGACAAATCATCTTGTGAAATACAAATATGCCATATTATGTGCAACAGATGAATCTTCAAATATCAAAAAGGAGGACATATAGGAGGACACTTTTCGAGGGAGGACAGAACTTAAAAAAGAAAGACTATCCTTTTTAAAGGAGGATGATTGGTCACCTTACTTTAATTTAACATGCTTATTGCTGTGAGTTAATGTCTTAAGATTTTTTTTACATATTGCTTTGCACTACTTAGTAAAATCAATATTAAATACATATATATTTATTTTTTTTGGAGTAGATTACTTATTGCTTTCTCCTATGTAAAAACTATTCAGTGAAAAGATTGCATGCTATAATATTCATTTTCTTTATATATGTGTGTATTTTTTATTACTTTTCGAATCTATATATTCTCCTTTTATAAAGTAGGTTGTAAAACCAGGCTATATATTCTGTATTCAATATTAAGCAATTTTTTACAAATATTTATTCTATGATCTCAAAATCATAATTGCATTAGAAACATGGAATGTTGACTTCTTTAATAGTGGTCAACACTCACCATGGCCTTTAATGAGTACTTAAATTAATAAGATACAAATTGTTCTAATATATATAGAAAATTAAGAGAATGCTAATAAGCTCTAAACAAGCTTTTTTTTAAAAAAAATTTGTTTATGATAAATGCTACTACAAGAGAAGACATTCAAATCATCTTTATCTAGGATTGTTCCTATCCCCAGACTAGTTTCAAGCTCTTGTAGTAGCATTTATCATTTTAAAAAAAGCTTGTTTAGAGCTTATTAGCATGCTCTTAATCTTACATATTTGTAAATGCAAGCTATATATAAGGCATGTGGCATCTGACTTTCCATATTACCCAAAAACTATATATATATATATATATATATATATATATAATAGTTTTTGGGTTAACCATGTATTAGTGTTGATTAATTCCCACCAGTTCAATGAAATAGCATTGCCATTGTCAAGGTTAACTTTTCAAAGAAAAAATGTTAGGTCTCACATAGTAACAAGATTGAGTGTGAGATAAAGAATGAGATTGAGTGTGAAATAGTTGAGTATTTAGAATATGTGGATTAACAAAATGTTTATTTTCATCAGTTTCACTATTAATTGATTCCAAGTTTTTATTAGAAGAAAGAGATAAAAATAAGTGGTCTCCATAAGACTAAAGTACATTGTGCTTCATCAGTTCTAATTAAACTAGTTGGCCATTTTAATATTTCAGTTGACTCCCTCATGGTCTCAAATCATACTTTTCTAAATTAGCAAGTATTTTAGCATTATCAAAATTAGGGTTGTGATCAATTTCTAAAAAAATGTGAAGTGAAAGCTGTTGTATTTAACTTCTGATTAAATGCATTTTTATGTAATTCTGACATTAATTCATCTACTAGAGTGACTTACATAGCTTTTTAAACACTGTAAACATGGAATTTTATAAATCCCCTGGTATTCCAAAAGTACCCTGTCTTTAGTTTTATGCAATTTTTTTCATAGTGGAAAAAGTAGTCTTTATGTTAAAATCAGTGGAAGGCTAATTTTAACACAAACACTACTTTTTCTACTAGCAAAAAAGTTGTGATTTTTTTTTTATAAACCTAAAGACAGAGGATTTTTGGAATACCTGATGGGGTTATAAAATTTCATGTTTACAATATTTGAAAAGCTATGTAAGTCAATCTAATAGATGAATTAATCTCAGAATTAATGAACATAAAAATGCCTATAATCAGAAGTTAAACACATCAGCATTTATTTCAAATTTTTTAGAAATTGGTCACAAACCTGATTTTGATAATGCAAAAATACTTGCTAATTTGGAAAAGTATGATTTGAGAATCATAAGGGAATCGATTGAAATATTAAAAAGACCAGCTGTTTTAAAGCATAATGTATTCCAGCCTTATGGAGTTCACTTATTTTATCTCTTTCTTTTAATAGAAACTTGAAATCAATTAATAGTTAAACTGATGAAAATAAACATTTTTTAAATCCACATATTCTGAATGCTCAACTACTTCATGTTCAATCTCATTCTTTACCTCACACTCAATCTTGTCACTATTTGAGATCTGATGGTTTTTCTTTGAAAAGTTAGCCATGACAAAGGCAGATGCTATTTCATTGAAACATTGGGAATTAATAAAAATTAACAAACACACAGTTTAACCCAAAAACTATATATATATTAATTCTTGTAATATTAGTTTTAAGAACAATACATTCTTATTTCATCAGGTGCAGAATCATCTGATTTTCTTATTAAAAATAATAGGTTCTGATTACAGAATAAAGACTTTGTACCTTTGTACAATGTTCCTCATGGAAACAGTAAAAAAAATTTTTTATGATTTTTATTTCAAGTTTTACTATCTAGCTGAAACTAGCTAGATATTTAACTTATTTACTGATGAAAAATTTGATTATTCTGTTATCAAGATTTTCTAATAATCCTTAGTTGCCTAAGAAAATTTAAATCATACATGACTTTAAACCTCAAGACAAAAATATAACAGTTAGATGAACTAATCATTAAACTATGATATATGCATTTGGAGTGAAGACATCTCCAATTACTGTGTTTAAATAATGTATCAAGTTTCATAGAAGTAATGTATAGTTATCATGCTAAAAATAATAGATTCCATTCTTGCTGGAGTTCTAGGTTGTTCTATAAACAGTTAATATAGACAAAATCCAAATGTTAACTATGTATAATTAAGTTTGGCTCAATTCACATTCCAAGATAGAATAACTAAGTACTCATTTTTCTTTACCAATATGTAATACCATGTTTTCCCCCAAATAAGTCCAGGTGGTCTTATATTAATTTGTGCTCTAAAAGATAGCTTAAGGCTAAATTTCAGGATGTGTCTTGTTATTTTTCACATATAAAAATACACATTTATTCCAAGTAATAACTGAAACACACAGGCTTATTATATACCTGTGTCTATATATGTAATATATAGAGTATAAGGGCACAGACTTTCACACAAGCCACCACTCTCCACACTATCTCATAACAGTGATACACTTGAACACATATATGTTGAAAAGATAAATAATCACCAATATACATATTTCATGCTAAACCAGCAATCACCAGTATCACAGAACATTCTATATGAAAATGTTAAAAGTTATTTCCATGCTGTTGGAATTAGTAATATTTAATTGAAAATAATATATGAAAATTACTTGTGAATTAAAATCACCACTAATAATATACAATATATAGGGTTGGAGGTCAGATTAAAGACAATTTTTTATAACAGAATGAATGAAAGAGCATTGATAAATGAAAAATAAAATTGTATTTGCAAGTTCATTAAATTGATTCTTTATGAATCTGTCTTCCAAAGAATTATGAGTAAAATTTACTCAAGTACAAAAATTTACACTTATATTTATTTATTACTTTATAATTCAATATGTCCATTCATGTGTTACAATGGATGAATGAAATCTGTTTATCAGACTGACAATCTTAATTAGGGATTATATTTGGAATAGGGCTTATATTATCCGCATCTTGAAAAATTATGATAGAGCTTATTTTCTAGTTAGGTCTTATTTTCAGGGAGACACAGGAAGAGAAACTATTACAGCACAAAATATTATATAAATATATTCAGAGCGAAACCATCTCAGCATTAGTAAATAGATAACTTTCTGAAAAAAGCAGATTTCCACTTTTGCCTGTTGCCTAAGTTATGGTATAAAGAGTTAATCTAAACAATGTCATCATATCTATAGAATTTTACAGGAGTATCATTAAATGAAATTTTTTAAATACTTTATATCATGAGAAAGTCACATCTCACTTCTATACAATAAAAAAATAGTAATCAAATGGTTCAAGCAAAGTTTAAGCACTGAAAGACCAGAACTGAAATTGATTCCCAGGACCATTCAATCTAGAATTTGGAAATCAGCTACTACACACTTTTATATAATAAATTAGATCTGATAAATGCTTTATATGCAGCTAATTTGCTTACAGTGACTATGTCACTGTTAGGAAATATCCTCCCTTTTAACATGTTAAAATAAAAAGCAGCACATTGGAGTCTGGGCTACGCTCCAATATCTAAATCAATCGTTCTAATTAAAAGATGATCAAGATATTTTAGAATGTATTACATTCTTAAGTTAATAAATATTTATGCAAAAAATTGTTATACTTCCCCCCCCCCATTATTCATTGATAAACAATTACTAAATTAATGTGTATATATTACACTGAAAATATTAAATATATAACATAGATTATTTTTTGAGTTGGTACTATAATAGGATGATTTTTTCATCATTCACTTCCACCTACTATATTCTATAGTAGTATTCTTTTGTAGTTTAAACCCATCCAAGTTCACTATATTCTTTAAAATCCATTATAGATTAGTATGTAATAAGCTCTATTAATGAGTATGTGCGTGTATTCATATTGCATACATTAATTAATTAATCAAAGCTGTATGTGTATAACTATAAAGGTATACACAGTTCTAATTTATAATGATTAAATTAAAGTAAGTTGTATAAACATCGTTGTATGTGTAGAAGCGCACCTATGTATATATGTGAAGGAAACGGTAATGTGATACATTTTGTGAACATTACAACTTTTCTAAATTATCTCTTTTAAGTTATTTTAAATTTAGTTTATAAATTTGTTTGTATTCTCATATAAAATCTTAAATTCAGGAGTGACTGTCTTATACATATAGTAGAATGTTGACAACTTAAATCTCTTTTAAAAGAGAGAAAATAAAAGATTATCATTTTCTCAGAAATACCTCTTGTTAAATTGTAAACTGAGAACTGAAATTTCAAAGATGATTTAAAATAAAGTTAAAGAAAACAAAGTCTAAATCATTGAACTGGCCTTACTTGTCAATAGCTTCAGCTGGATCTTTTGTCTTTGCTAAAATTTATTAGGGTTATTAAAATTTAAGAATTTAAAACTAAAAATTGTAAACAACTTAATGGTTTGTGAGGGGGGGTGAGAAAGATTTGCTACAAATCCCCAGTTTGAATTCAAAAGGAGCTGACTCTTGTCATTTTACAAATCAAATACAGCCAGGCACTATGCCCAAATTTACGATGAAGACCCATGGCTAGAAGGTCATTGTTGCTGCTTCCTTACAGAGGAAATTGGTCTAGCAGCATGAAGAGAGTCCAGAACAGCAGCCTACCAAAAAACCCACCAAGAATGAAGCAGCCCATCAGTAATGTTAATGCCTATGCTAAGCAAGCCACCTCAGCAAGAAGATGATCGATAATTAATCTTCTGCAGAGCTCTTAAATTAAATCATAAACAACACTAATAATTCTTATAAGCTAGCTATAGTATAAATGTGCACAAACTGTTAAACTAAAGTTTACTCTTAACAATTAAAACTCTGTAATAAATTCATAATTATTGATTTAAATCTTTTAATGTGATCTTATTTAAAAATAATATTATAAAATCTTGCATAATTAAAAGTTAAACTAATAATATTTTTGTTAAAAATGATAACTATCTTAGTTATTGTTCTTAATCTATTCAATCTGTGGGTATGCCTTCATTAATTAGTATTGATATTTTATTAATTATGCTATGCCAACTTTCAGAGCAGAGATTGCTAATATTATAACAGTAGAGAGATAATTAGACTCTCTCATATATATAATTTTATATTGCTCTTTAGCACACACATAAATCTCCGATCTGAAAACCTATCTTTATATATGTTAAGCTACTATATTTTAGCTCATTGTAATTTGGGTTTGCATGTTAAATAATTATAGTTATTAAATAATGGCAAGAATAGTATGGAGGCATATTATAAATAACTAATTAAGTCCCAAATATGCTTTATTCATCCTTAATTTATTATCAAAAAACTACATAGATTAATTAGTAAACTAGATCATTTTAATTAACCCTTTTTAGTATGTTTTAAGTATGCTAATTTACAAAGGGGCATATAGTAGTTTCGCAGATTGAAACTAAAGATTTAGCTCTTTATTAATTTTATATTTGATATTTGGAAAAGCATTGTGAATGTGTCTTTAGGAAGCACATCTGTGCATTACACCTTGATATATATATATATATATATATTAATATTTAATAAGAATATATATATATATATATATATTCTTATTAAAATGGGCTTTGGTTTTAAGGGCCACTCCATTATTCTTAATTCAGACAGCTATCTTTTAGAACTGGAACATGAGAATCCAGAACTGTATATTAAGCTGTTCCAATCACCCAAACTAAATGTTTTTATATTTTATGATAGCAAGTCATACAGTCCACAGGAACTGAGTACTTGGTACTGATTCCCATGAGTAATTGTACATTTGAGCTGCAACTCTTTATTTAGCTTATGGAGTGCCATGGTCTCTGAAGCTATGCTGCAAAGCACCAGTTCATCTTCCTTTATATTATTCAGTTAAGCATTGATCTGAACTCCAGATCTAGTTTATATAAACGATCTGCATAGGGAGCACACTTGTTGCTCATTAAGTAATATTAATAAATATGTTATACTTAATGTTGTCATTCTTGTATGTTTAACCTTAGCAAACCTTGGCATGACATAGCATAAGTCAGGCATATTAACCGTAAATAGCCAAATTAATAAAGTGGCAATAATAATTAATTGATAAAATGTATAAAGTGTAAATAGAGATGAGATTTTGTACCCATCCACTCATCATTATACACCTGCTATGTAACTTCATACACTATTGCCATATTGTTATTATTGATTTCTTCTGATAAATATATATAAAAATGTATTCATGTTCAGTGCCTTATTCAAAACTCGTTCCATTCAATCCAATTTTCTAAATTTGTCATGTTAGTTTAAATTCGAATATCTCATTCATCTAACAGTCTTTAGGTGTGTGTGTGTATTTATTAGTTATTATATTAGTCATTGTAATTCTGAGACTAGTGCTCCACCCTTTGCTATTGCTGGAATGCAAGTTAAGGAATTCCGAGTGTGGCCTCATATATATCATTCATAGGATAATAAATCATGGAGAGTTAGTGAAGGAACTGAGGTGCTATCTGATTCGAGGTCTCAACCCCTCATCTAGATCAGCATTGGGATAATTTTCCAAACCTCTGTATTTTATTGCATGAATGTCAAATATGACTGTTACAGTACGAATAGCCTAATCAGAAGCCAAGAAGATGAAATTTTTGTTATCGTTTTTAATTGGTTTAAATAAAAAATTCTGCCATCAAACTTATATTGCATTTTGATTTTTAATTTATAAAAATACTTATAAACAGTTCAAAAGATGGCTGCCACAAAACTTGAAAATAAAGTTGAAACAAGTACTTGTCTAACATAGGTTTTAATTTCATATGCATGATTTTGCACCTTTCCTTCTCTCATTATCAAAGTTGTACAATAAGAATAAACTTTGGTGAACCTAATTTCAAACAGAACCACAGACATATTCAATGGGACAAATGCCTAATTCATTAATCACTAAAAGCTTTATAAAAATCACTTTGCTTCCTATATCTTTTTGCATTTATATGGCAATAAAAATTATTTCTATAATATTCCTTGAGCCTCTAAAATCACAATTAATCTATGCTATCTATTCATCTATAATTGAAAGCAATCTATTCAATAATAAAATCTTATGAAAATATTCATATTGTTGTGGATAACAATGATATTTTATGGTATTTACTGAAGTTTTGTCTATCATGTTTATTTCTAAAGACTGAAACAATAGAAGCAACCTTAAGATCAGATAGCACAATTTTATAAGTTTATAAATTCCTTAAAAATTTCAATATTATCAAAGCTAACATATACCACCATATTTTAAAACTTCTCCAGATATCTGTAAAGATCTACAGCCAATTTATTTTTAAGATTACATAAAGTTCTATTAACTTTGTTAAACTGGATATCTTTGTCCAAATTTAAATGATTGGGTAGAATTGATATATATCATTAAAAATCATTTTATTTATTATACTGTCATCAAAGATTATCACAATATTCCTTCCAACTTTTCAAAATATGATTTGTTGTTGTCAGTGAGTTCTACCAATGGATTTAATAGGATTATAATTTTTATGTCTAATGTGCATTTGGTATTTTCAATCCATCAACAAATATGTAAATACCATGATTAATGAATGTCTGTATTTCTTCTGCAATTTTATTCCAACAATCATTTTTAAGCTTGTCTGTCAGTTGTTGAACTTCTTGCCTTTAAATTTCTATATTCGTTATGGTGCTCTGCATTCAATTTATTATTCTTCGAATCAAAAAATACCATATGTTTCCATTTAATTAGATCTCAAATAGTAAGATCATTGTAAGAAAACCTGTCATGATTCTTCTTTTTAGGAACCCAAGAATATATTTATTTATATCTATATTGCACTTTTTAAGAGATGTTTATACCTCATTAACCCAATAATTCTAAAAGTCCAGATTAAGTGATTAATAACTTTGAAATCTATCAGATGTTTTTGAAAAATTGAATGATTTAAATATGCCACTTCAAGGAAATAATTGTAACATATTTACTTTAAAATATAAAATTAAAAGTTTTGTTAAAAAAGTGAACATATGGAAAAATAGAGTGGAAAATAAATATTTAGACATGTTTACACTTATAGATGCTTTTATAATTGCAAATAGCCTTTCCAAAGATTTAATTTTAAAAGTTATAACTGATTATTTGAAATGTCTGGAGGCACAATTTCAAAAATACTTTCCTTTAAATATTAATCTTAAAAAATAAAATTAGGTTCATAAACCATACTCAATTGAAATGATTAATGCTAGTCATTATCAATAAATGCTCAAAAAGAATTTTCCAAATTATCTAATGACACAGGTTTCAAAAAAATTGTTAAATTAATTTTGGTTTGGGATTAGGACAGAATTTTCAACATTTTCTAAAATGGTCCTAAACATCCTTCTATCATTTTGCACTACATACTTATGCAAAGCAGTATTTTCAGCATTAATGTTTATAAATTCATAAAAATTATCAATTCTGCAAAATATTGAAGATTCTACATCCTGCAATATCAAGCACACCCAGTTAATTAGTATGAATATTTGTCTTTGTCTTTAATTAATTGTAAAGCCATATTATGTATACCAAATAATTGTTTTCAAATAAATTTTCTTTATGATTTATTACCAGCGAATGTTTTAATTCATATTACTAGTTCATATAACTCTAAATCCAGGGTTGCTAAAATATTTGCCCACATAAAAGAGATCAGAGATGGAAAAAGTTTGAAAAGCCTGGATCTAGGAGATACCCTTTGCTATAAAGTTATTTTGAATTTTTAGTATTACTGAGAATAGCAAAGAAAAAAAATCTGCCTTTTTATCATATATATTGTAACAATATTGGAAACAGGGGTTAATAAGAGAATCTGAAGTTACAATGTTTGACAATTGGGTAACCATTTGTAGCAGTACACCATATTAGAGGTGAACTATGGGGAGATGGAAAATATCTCCATCCCCAAATAAACAAAATATAAAATTGAATATAAAATAATGACTATGAGAAGTATGAGAGATCAACACAGAAATATCTATGTTTAAATACAAGTTCACCACTTTTACATAAAAGTAATATAGTAATCATTCATCATTATGAATAATCAACTATAAAAATAAATCAACAGTCAATCTTATGACTGAATCTGAAATTGGTCTACTATAAACTAGGTTCATTTTTCAGCCCTTGCCAGCTGGGGGAAATTATTTACACAATAATTTGGATGCACAAAATTAAGTGTTAATCCATAAGAATACAGCAACAAAAATAATGCTGATATATTAAAACATGCTGATCATGATCAATACTCCAGCCACTTAGTACCATTAAAGTACTGACCAACTATAAACTTAATTTCTAATAATACTAAACTAAATAAAATGTAGTGCATGGACTTTAAAGAATATCCCCTTTGTGACAATTCAGGATCATCATCAATTGGATGATCATTAACACTAAATATGTGCCCTTTTTATATAACATACCATTATGCATGAATCTAACTCAGGACCAAAAACTCTGTAACTGTTATTGTGAACAAGAGATATAATACAATGTATATTCTAAAACTATTTAATATTGAGTAATTCATTGGACAATTTTAACAATGAAATATCAATTTATTAATAACAATTAATATAAAATTAAGGTCTGTAGAATACAACTATACATATAAATTAAGCCTTCTGATTTGAATTAATACAAAAAAATCCACTATTATACTGTAATTTTACAAATAGGTTTCAATAGGTTTACATGAAACACACATATATAAACTCACAAATGTGTGATATAACAATTTATGAACATATTTAAAGTGTCATATAATAATAAAAAATGTGATTAATTTTATCATATAATAATAAAAATGTGATTAATTTTAATATATATGCATCTACCTGACACACACACATATATATATATATATATATAAGAACACAGATGTGCCATAACATATGGGAATTGTCATATAATAATAATCAAATAAGTTATCACATTTTAATGATACATAAATAATGACTGTTTTCACAAATATTGATGTTCCTATTATATGACATTTTAATTTCTCAAAATAAAAGAATTAATAAAAGTATATTTTTCACAATTAATTCCATTTTGAATTTATATATAGAATTCACACATATAGAGAAGCATTCAGATATGCTATATAATAATTTAAAAATAATATGAATCCATTATTAATTTATTCATTATCTAATGGTAAAAAAGTTCTTTTTTTCTTAAAAAATGTAATATTAATTCTTTAACAGTCCTTCATAAAAGTTTTCTTTTTCATTTTGACAGGTTAAAAAATACTCCAACAAGTCTTTTGTTTTCCAATCTAGAAAAATTTTTGGAGTTTACTTTTTTTCATAAAATATACCAGAAATACATCTCATTTTTTGTTAAATAAAGTCATTTGCTTAAAAAAAATTTGTAATTTAAAAAATTACTTCATTTTTATTAAAGAGATTATTTAAAATAACTCATTAGCTGTACTTTTATATATATAGTGCAGTAATTTTATCTTTATTGTCTGCATATAGATAAAACAGTATGCATATAAATTAATTCTTTAGCAAGCTGATGAACTCTATGGGTAAGCTGGCTTCTTCTAAACAGTAGACTGGCTTATTGCCATTTTGGGGAAAGATATAATCCAGGTAACTGTTGCCTCCAGTGAACTACCTTCAGTCCCTATGCTCACTAATACACATGCATATATATAGGCTATGAACACATAGAAGCTGGATCTCACTTCCATGTGGATACAAACTCTACCATGGTTTCATTAGCTGTTGGATCCACTGTCTTGCTTTTAGTTATATCTTCATGGTAGTAGGAATCTAGTTCTCATATTCTGTAAAATACCCTAATGTTTATTTTCAACCTTTTTATAGTCATGGTGGGAAAAAGTATCCGGTAATTAAAAATAAGTTTTTTCTATCATGATTGAAAAAAGTTAATGACTCTTTTTTAATTCAACTTAATCCTTTGAAAAACAAATTTGTGGAATTTTATTAAAATATGTTATACAAGCATTAATTATAAAAAATGTGCTAATCAAAATAATTGTGGAATTTGATAATTACCAGTACATCTATTATAACATAAAAACATGCTTGTTTTAATTTCAAAATCAGAATTAATAAAATATTAATTAGACCTTTTTAAATATTTAATTTATAATAAAGCTTTTTTTTAATACAAAATGATTTAATCCTTAACTATTATTCCATAATATAGAAAATATATACAAAAAAATTGTTTGTTTATTTTTTCCTTTCATTGTTGTATGCAATGAGACACATAATTATCTCAATATATATATACATGTAAGAAAAGCAATAAGCTTGAAATTAGTTATCTATTATTACTTACTAAATCTTACAGTAAGGAGCATGGAAAAGGTGGAAAAGTCATGTGATAGGTCATGCAATATGTAATTGATTTATACCAAACCCTATCTTCAAGATAGAGGTGTCTATCATTATTAAAAAACTAAGAACACATGATATATAGAAACTAAGTGGTTTAGGATCCATTATGATATATAGTTATGTTGGCTTAGATTTAAAACATATGCTTTTTAGTTTAGGCTGATAACTTGACAGTATAACTTAGTGGTAAATGATAGTAGCTGGAAGGAAGGTGCATTAGATTCTAAAAGTCCGCATGCACTGATCCAAAGCTTCTTACTTGATGAAACCCATAAGCTTGAAACTAATCTGGGATGTTGGATATGTAGGCATATGATAAATATATATTAAGCATTATCATTTAGCATGTGTCATTTCTTACTAAAGCATACAGCAAGTGGTATAGAGAAAATATGGAAAAATATGCTACTAAAATTATAATATTCTATCAGAAAAAAAAGTTAGATACAATACTTTGCCAGTCTAATTGTAGTTATTGCAACCACTATTATAGATATATGCATCTAACATCAGTGATAAAATTAGGTCATCAACTTTTCTATTGCATTAAAGAGTAAATGATCACACAACAATAATCTAGGTAGTCATTCAATGTTGGTGGGGAAATGGGTATATAATCTTCAGTATTTTCTCTAAAAGAAAAACTGTTGAAAAAGCCTTTGCATTGTAATTAATTATTCAATTATTATGTTATTTGACATTTGCATTTTGTTGAGAAATCATTAAACGTATATATATATATATATATATAATACTCTTATCGATGTCTGTATTTGTAATCTTGTAATTGAATATTAATAAATACAGTAACCAAATATATGTAAAATACAACTTTAAAAAGCTTTTATCCACTTAGGAGCACTTTCAATTATCTTCGTAGTCTTTGTCAACTAAAACTTTCAAAAGGCTAACCTTCCTGCAATTCTATGATTTTTACATTTGCTGCCTGTCTATTTATTAAGTCTTGCTTATATTTATGTATTAACATGGCTGTCTTTATTTTCCTTTTATTGCTGCTTCATTCAATTTGCAATATTTTTACATTATTATAATTCAAATTAAAACCATATATATGCATATAATTAATGTTTGGCTTTTACATCATAAATTCCTGTCGGTGCATGTGTTGACCATAAAAAAAAACTTATATAGATATAAGTATACCAGCATTGGCATCATTTTCAACCATTACTGATCTAATGTAGGATGAAGTCTCTCCAGGAGCAATCCATCTTCTCCCCATCACTCTAGCACACTTCCTTCTTTTATTTATTCATCTCACATCTCTTTTTAGGTTTTTTTTTACAATCTCTTGGAATCCAATATAAGATTTCAACTATCCATTTTCTATCATCTCTTCCAACAATATGTCCAGTCCAATTCCACTTCAGTCTCTTAATTCTCTCAATGAGGTCAATAACAACTGTTTGTTCTTTCGTCTTTGATCTCTTGTTTTTATTTCTAGCATATCTTTCTCCATAATTCGATGAGTACAATGTTAATATTATAAGTTATATATCTATAGATATAACGATTATCAACGCTTAGATGACATATATGTAATTTGAAAGACAGCGTTTTAATCACATACTGACAACAATTTAATAACTAAAGTTAAAATTAATAGTATGCTATTATTTTACATTTCTCATAAAGCCCTATCTATGTCATGATATTTCCAGATACATACTGTTTAAATTAAATAATAAAATAACAGTTTCGATTCTATTTGCTACATTTTTATTAACAAATGATTAATCATTTGACTTTCTGATTATACATAAACAGTACTTATAAAGTAGGTAAAACAGTCTTTGAAAATACACTTTTCAAAGTAAAGATCTCTTTAATTCCAAGACAGAAGAACAGTAAAAGCAGAATGATTTTGCGTTTTTCCATATTTATTTAACCATGAGTAGATACCTATTTATTGACCAATATTGGATTGTTAATGCCATTAACCGTGATAACTTATCTGAAGAAATAAAAACAGAAATGTTAAGCTGGTAAAAGTATTGAAGTTTAATTAACAAGGTTCAAATGCAGTTTGTAGGCATGACATACCAATAAGCTATTAATGTACCTTAAGACTGCTACACGTTTATTAAATATGGAAATGATAAAATTCCAAGCACTGGAATTCATTAAAGTCTATGATGATTTTTTAAATATGTGTTGTATATATACATTAAGGACATAAAAAACTGTTTCTGGCAACGGTCTAGGTTATTAGAAGTTTAGTTTAAATATCAATTGTTTTGATCACTGATCCTGGCATGAGAAGAAGATTATATATATATAAATCTGACTGCAGTAGCTGTGTGGTAAAACTGTTGGGTATTTACCTTTTATGTCTCCAACTTGGTTTTGAATGCGACCAGATAGAACTTGAAAATAGTTTTAATCAGGCTTTATCTCCCTTGCAGATAGTGAATAATTGAATCTAGTCAATCACCGAATATTGACTTTAATTGGATATCTAGATATGCCCAACTCGAAAGTAAAACAAAGATGAAAAAATTATCAAACTGACCAATCTGCAATTGGCCAACCTTGTGATTAATCCCGTCTCGTCACTATTTCTCAGATCTTTGCCTTTCAGCTGCCTATTTAAAAGACGGATTTACCTTTTTATATATCAAAGACTAAATCAAAAGTTTTTTTTTTTATAACTTTATAGACTAATTACATGAAAATATAGATAAAAATGTTAATTAAAAGTGTGAAGAAAAATGAAACTAATTAAATCATATGTTTACAGGAAATAGAGTTACATTTAAAATGTTCTTATCGCTATAATTTCTAATCTAAGTATCAATTAAATTGGATATAATTATTTATTTACTAATTAGAATAAGATATCAGGGAAATTTTAAAAGTAGTATATTATTACATCTTATCTAATTAACTATGTCAAACATACCAATTTATTTCTATATTTTAAATATCACTAGTGCGTAAAATTAACCAGTACAGTATTATTTAAATTTTTTTAATAGTTTAGATAGAAAAGTTAATTTTATAAAATTATTATCAAAATAAAGGAAATTTTCAAAAATTTTTATCATTGATTTGATTTAGTATGCTAAATAATTTATATTACAATAATAACGTAAATTGTAATTTTTCGTAATAACTGCCTGATAGCTCTTAATTAAAATCAATTGCCTTTTGTGGAAGGTAGAATAAATGTGTGTGTGAATGAATTTTTTTTTTCTAATAAATATTTACAATCATGACAGACAAAAATAAATCATGGCCCTTATTGATCAGGAGGCTGTAAAGTCGCCAGCTAAGGCTACGATTGGTGATCGAAGCCCGAGGGCGCTAACAATCTCCTGGTTACAGATCCAGGCTGCCATTTGCTGCCGATATTTTATTTAGGTACTTGCAATTATCGATCACTTTCGAATAAAGGAAGATTGCAGGAATTGGAAGAACTGTATCATATTAAATGGGACATTATTGGACTTTGTGAAGTTAGAAGAAAAGGTGAAGAGACAATTGATTTAAAAAGTGAACATGTACTGTATTACAAAGGCACAAATATTGAAAATAGAAGTGGAATAGGATTTATTATATATAAAAGTGGAAGAACAACATTGCGGACATTAATGATGTATCAGACAGAATGACAAGGTTATTTAATCAACTTAATAGCAGATACCAAATGGAAGTAATTCAAGGTTATGACTCATCAAGTTCTCATATTGATGAAATAGTAGAGGATTTTTATATGGATGTACAAAAGACTTTTGATCAGATCAAACAACATTTTAAAATTGTAATGGGACACTTTAATGTAAGGTTGCTAAGCAACTGAAAGATGTAAGTGCTGTAAGTAAATTTGGTTATGGAAATAGAAATGGAAGAAGTCATAAATTTATGAATTTTGCAGAAAAAGAAAAACTTTATATTATCTTTTTTAAAAAAAAAAAAGTTAAATGGAAATAGACATGGAAGCATCCAAATGACGGTATGGCACAATTAGATTATATTTTGCTAGCAGAAAATATATATTTTAAGATTGTAATGTTCTTAATAAATTTAACACAGGAAGTGATCAGAAATTAGTGAGATGTAAGATACATGTTAATGCAAAACTAGAGAGGCAAAATTCTTTAGAAATGTTCCTATGAATTTAAATTAGAACTTGCAAATCGTTTTCAAATATTAATAGATTTTGAACATGATTCAGATTTAAATGAAATTAATAGGAAAATAACTGATACACTTTTAAAAATTGCAACAAAAATAGCTGATAGAAAAAAGCAACAATTGATTAATAAATGAAAAAAGCAACAATTGATTAATAAATTTTATACTGAGAGGAAGACAATTTATGAAAAAAATAAGGAATATAAAAATAATGCATTAAAAAAGATTGAATAACTACTAGCAATGGAAACTATAAAAGAGAATAAATTCTCAAGAGTGTAAACAACCTAATTGAACTATTACTAAAAAAAGAGATACCATGAATTGTGTAGAAAAATTCTATCAAGAATTATAAAGCAATGAAGAAAACATATCTCCTACAACTACTATATATTCTTAATTGCCTAGGATTTTAATTGAAGAAGTGAGACACACAATTAAATATTATGAAGAAGGACAAGCTCCACATAATGATAGAATTCTACTTGATATTTTAAAAGAAGCAGGTGAAGAAATAGAAAAAATTGTGGCAAAGTTACATCAAATGTTTAAATTATAAAGATGTACCAGATGATTGGATATTAATATTTAAAAAGGTGATAAAGAAAATATAAGAAATTATTTAACTGTCAGTTTTCACCAACATAATTGCAACTCATGTACAGCAAATTTTGTATTTTAACCAATCAAAAGAACAAGCTAGATTTAAAAATGGTTTTAGAACATTGGATTATATCCAAGAATTGAGAGAAGTTATAGAAAAGTCTGATAAATATGAGTTGCCATTATGCTTTGGATTTGTATATTATGAAAAGGCATTTGATTCTACAAGCATTTCTTCAGTGATTGAAACATTGTATCATCAAGATATAGATCCAGGTTAACATATTCTGAAGAATATTTATAAAATTGCAACAACAATTAGATTATGTAATGATACTAAAAAGATTTTTATTGAGAAAGATATTTTACAGAGTGACTCCATATGTCCAAACTATTTACACCAGGTTTGCAAGAAATATTTTGTGGATTAAAATGGGAAGCTAAGAGAATAAAAATAAGATTTAAAAAAATATTTTTTTAAAATAATGCTTTTATGTAAATAGCCCACTAAAAATAGAAAAATAACAAAGTAATAAGTATGGTAAAAACATTTGAGCCCCTTTTGATTTTTATGATTTATTTGAGTTTTAAATTCTTTTATCAAATGTGGATTATTACTTTAATATACTGAACATCACATTATTTTTCTACTTTTTAGTGGGCTATTTATATAAAAGCATTACTTTAAAAAAATCTTTTTTTCTCTCTTATTTTAATTTTTATTTTTTAGTTATAAATAAAACATAATTTCAATTTTAATAAAATAATTCTCTTCATTAGTCTTTTTTATATTATGTTTTTTGTTTTTTCCACAAGAGAACACCTGTTGTCAATGATTTTGACAATTGTATTTGTTTTGATTTTGGAAATGAAAACAAAAACATATAATTCTCTAATCTTTTTTTACAAATGTATAATTTTTTTTACAAAATATTTATAAAATATTAATTATTAAATATTTACTTTTAATTAATTAAATAATTCAATATTAATAAAATTTTATTTTATAAGTGTTATATTATCATCGGCTCAGTTATTAAAGAGTTTTCTTGGGAAGTTTAAGGGGGAGGATATGGGTTCAACTTTAAACAGGACCTGATTTTTTTCATTGTTGAAAATTCAAAAATATGGATTTTTCAACAGAAACATAGACAAGTTAATAGAAAAGCATTTAAAAAGTAATTGGAGATTATTTAATATTTTAATATTTAATTGGAGATTATGTAAGTCTTCTAGATTTTACAAATGATGCAGTTGTTTTTGTAAATAATGCTTTAGAGTTTCAGGAAATATTGCAAGAGTTATCAAATGATAGTAAAAAAGTAGGAGTAAAGGTAAATATTAGTAATAATTCAATGATTTTTTACTTAAAATAAAAAAATTGTTAATAATGAGTTAGAAGTTAACAGCTACAAATATCTTTGTCAGATTATTACTACTGATGGAAGCATAATGGATACAATTAATCACAGAATTAAACTTGATTGGAGTGCTTTTAGTAGAAATAGCAATATTAAAAGGAAACATGCCTGTGTTTGAAAAAAAAAGGTTTTCATAAATGCATGTTACCAGTTCTTAATTATGGATCTGAGATTTTGACAAGAGCAATATGAAGACTTCAGACCACTTAACAAAGTATGGAGAGATGTACGTTAGGAGTAACAAAAAGAGATCAAAGTAAAATATGTCATTGAGAAAAGAATCAGGTATTACTGATATTATTGAAAGAATTAAAAGACTGAAGTGGAGTTGAACTGGGCATATTGCTATAAAAGATGACAATGAATGGATAGTTAAAATCCTAAACTGGATTCCAAGAAATTGTAAAAAAGACTAGAGAGAAAATCTCATGTGAGATGGATGGATGAAATAAAAAAGTATAGAGAAACTAGAGATGGGAGAAGATAGATTGAACTTGGCAAAGCCTTCATCCTGCAATGGATTGATGATGATTGAAAATGATAATGACTATATAATTACTTTTTCTAATTCTAATATAATTGTTTGTTGTAAACAAATGTTATCATCAAAAATAAAAAGACAGCTTGTTTTACAAATTCAAAACCATCTTCAGGTACATCTGTGCTGTATGTGCACTTAACTCAATAATTAAAAAATATATAAAAAGGCTGCCTTGACAAAGTTGAGATTGCTACTGATATTAGAATTCTCTAAGTGCTGACTGATTTTAATGATATATATGTATTGTATTTTTTTAAATGATTGCATTAAAATTCTCCCAAAAGTTTTAAGAAAGGATACTTAGCTAATGTTCTGGATATGGGATATAAATTTATAAAAAAAATTCCTCCACTCTTTTTTCAATATTTGTAAAACTATCCTATAGAATTTTCCTTCTGGTTATCTTCATCCTTATTAATATTATTTTACACTGAATATGAAAGAAAAATGGAAGACTTTATTTAAAAAAAAGTTTATTAGCCATAAGTGGATTAACTGAAAATTTGAAGCTTGTATTTGATACACCAACACCATGTTGACTTCATATGTATTGTAATTGCTATATCAGTGGAATAATTGTGATTTAGAAACTATAATTTATTTTTGTAATATCACCAAGGACATTATAGTGTTGTGGTTAGAAAACAAACCTACTATGACTTAAGAATAGAGTGAATTTGGAAGATTTTTCATATAAAGTCAGGATTTGTTTTAGATATTTGGCTAACAGACAATATGCCTATCCACTCAATATTTATCAGCAAATAAATACTTTTGCATTTTTACTTGAATGGTAAAAATACTCTTCAACCTAGATTGATAAATGAACATGATCTGCTAATTGTAAAATAAAACACATTATAATGTGATAAACTTTTATCTCAGGTGAGAAATGTATAAAACATCTATTTATCTTAGTCTAGGCTAAGATTTATACGTACTTTATTAACTTTTTTATATATTTATTTTATGTGTTATATAGATGTAGAAAATGTTTTTAATGAACTAAAATATATTTTAAAAGTATCAGAAAAGTTTTTAATACTAAAAATGAAAAATATTTGAAAGAGGAAGATACTGTGGACAAATTTGGATATAGAGACAGAAGCAAAAAAAGATAAGAACTTGAGGAATTTATGGGGGAAAAATAGTTTGTTTACTATGAAATCTTTTTTGAAAAAAAAAAAAAAGAAATCCAAATGGAAATGAACATGGAAGCATTTATATGAAAAAATGCAGAGTTGGATTATATGTTGATCTTCAGAAAAGATGTATTTCCAGAATATAAAGCACTTAAAGATTAGATAAGGGAATGTAAGATGTGTGAAAACGCACAATTAGAAAGAGAAAAACTATTTAAAAAAGACAACTGCGTAGCAATATACAAAAGATGCAATTCACCAGTAGATTTCCAATTGGAAGAAGGTAATTTATGAAGAAGAGAAAAAAGTATTTAAAAAGATTTTTTTAGAATTGAATAATTGGAATTTTGTAAAAAAAAAAAAAAAGATGAGTTAATATGTTATAAAATATAATTATGAATTAGCAAGGAAAACTATAAAATCTCAAAAGTATAATTGATATTGGAAGCAGTAAGAAAATGAGATTTTTTACTTAAAAAAAAAAAAAAGGAAGAAATAATATAGAGAAGTTCATGGAAAAAACAAATATTATTTAATAAAATTAATTTGTTATATATATATATATTAAAAAAGAAAATCACAACAATTAACACATTGTTTGAATTATCTATGATTTAAAATCAAGAAGTGAGATGTGCAATTAAATGTATAAAAAAAGAGAAAAGCTCCAGACAAGTATTTGAAAAATTGTTAGCAAAACTATATTATCGTCAAGCGTTGGTGACCGAGTGGTTAGCATAGCTGCTTTACAAGCAGTTGTCCCGGGTTTCACTTCCCGGCCGATGATTTGACACATTAAAAAAAAAACAAAAAACATATCTCTTCTGTTGTTTTTTTTTTGTGTACTGAACCTGTAGATTTGTAAGCAAAAATTATTTATCAAATGTCTAAATAGTAAAGATATGTAAGATGATAGAAAGAATGCAGTAATGATATTAATCTTTAGTAAAGTGAAAAAGATATTAAAAATTACAACTTTTATATCAAAATCCTAATATCTGCTAATTTATGCCATCTGCTAGGGCAGGTGTTAGATGATAAATATAATTTTTATTTAAACAATTGATTCATATAATCAACAACAATTATTTTACAAAATTATAGACCACTAAATACGAAATTACAGGTAAACATAACTTTTATTCAACATTTATTCTACTAATAACTAATACAACAAAATCAATCAAATAATATATTTCTTGATGTTTTTAATGCAGGTTCTTTTGTTGCACCTCTTTTGATAGCTTGCCGATACTTGGTAAATAATTTGTTACTTTTAACCATAAGCATGATTCCAAATTTTCGTCATTTAATGAACTTCTCAATTTGCATTTGATCAGATTCATATTGAAGAATGATTGATCACAACAATAAGTCAAACCAAAAAGAAACAAAAACAGTTAAAATTGCCAAGGCGTATATTTTTAAATGATAAAATAATTCTGGAAAAGGATTCCAAGTATCAAATATATGTTTTTCACCTGTATTGCTGAGAAATGAATTCATATTTTTGTCGCTCATAGTTTTTTTTTTTTAATTATTGGCAAGTTTTCTGAATTTTGAGCTCCACATTTCATTTTATTTGAGATCTATTATTTGTAGCTCAAATTTAACACGATTACAGAAAATTTGTAAAATTCAGGTCATGAAAATCAATATTAATTAAAATACCTGTCTCTATCATTTATTTCCAATCAAATTACAGTTATCTACCACTGATGTTATACAACCCATCCCGAAATCATCCCCATACTTTCCTTTAAATAAAAAAAATTAAAAAAAAAATTTAGACAATATTCATTGATATTATTTGGGTATTTGTAAATAAAAAACATATAAATTCATATAAAAATCTATTTAAAATTTAATTAATAAATATTTATAATGGCAGTAACATAAAATAATAAATAATTAATTTTTGCAATGGCAAAATTAACTTGTGCATTATTTCTCATTTAATATCAGCTGATGACAAATTGTGATATATGAACTGAAGCACATGTGAATTTTCAAAGAATAATATCTTGTTATTGTTAGTATATATGAATATTGTTTGAATATTCAGTGAAAAGCCAGAATAGCATGCTCAAAGAGTCGCAAGCCATAGGTTGCATACTCCCGTACAAGAGTTTCAAAAACGTACATATAATTCCTTTACTATATGCTGTTTTAGAGGTAATTAAGCAGAAAGATGATTATTGATGTGTGATGAAATATGCTTTCTATTTTATTGAATTTTGGTCAGAGGTGTTGAAGTATTCCTTCCACTGGTAATAGGCCATTAAAAGCTATTTTACCTTAAAGTATGCAATGATTACCTACAAGCAATTTGACATGTATTCAATAGATGTGAACAGCTTAACTGTTATCAAGTATATAAGCGATTTTTTTAAAAATCTTAATTGCTTTATTTATCTTTAAATGACACTTTTTTTAATGATAAGAGAATAATTTACATTCTTGTTTAATGGGTTGTTTAGTCAGAAATTCTCTAAGAAGGCTTTTTTCTTTTTGTCATGAGATCATTGATATTAAGATAATTATCTAGCAGCAGATGTAGTGATAGTATTCTTTTGTTTTTATTAGTTTACTTGCTTTCAGCTTATGCTTTCTTAGAAGTGAGTAAAACTAGCTTAAATTTTTTTAATTACATTTTTATATTAATTAACAAATTATGGAAGTATTTATTGAGCAATATATATAAAATATTTGTATTGACAATTGTTTGAGATGTTAATATTTGAGAATTAAATAGTTCTTAATATACAGAACTGCAAATTTAAAAAAATTACCCCTAAAAACACACACACACACACACAAGTGCAATAATTTTTACATTTTTTTAATAAGAAAATTATAAACAAATTATACAAAGTTTAAAGAGGATTAAATATTTTCAAATACATATGTTTTAAGACTTTTGTATATTTATATGTGTATTATTGTTTTCAGCACACTATGTCTTGGAGCCATTAAAAAAACGTCTAAAATAATATTCATTGATAGTAGTAAGTTAGAAAAAGTTAATGTTATAAAGACTATTCAGATTCTTAATGCAAATGAAAAACAATAAATGAAATTAATCACAAAGTTAAATATAGATGGGATGCTTTAGATAGAATTACTCTAATATTAGAAATAACAAAAAAAAAAAAAGAGAGAGAAAAAGAACATAACTGTTGTTACTAACAGAGATACTAAAAGCTTATATAATATTAATAAATGCTTAGTGCTTTAGATCTAAATCCTTATCAAGGCAAAAAACTTACAAGGATTTAGGTCGAAAATGCTAGGCATTTATTAATATTATATAAATTTTTAGTATTTCTGTCAGTGAGCCATGTTGTTGTTTTGTTATTTCAAGTATTATTTGTTTATTATATTTCTAATATTAAAAAGAAAATATGAAAAGAAAGGTTTTTTAAAGGTTTTTACCAGTTCTTGAACAAGAATCTAAGACTTGGGACTTAATAAAAAAGCAATAGAAATTTCTGATCATCCAATTGAACTTGAACTAACAAGAAAGGAAGGTTACACTTTGGAAAATGATGATAATGACAATGATGAAGATGATAATAATAATAACAATAAAGTAGTTATCATTGATATCATTAGAAAAAATTAAAAAGGCCAAAATGAAGCTAGGCTAAACAAGTTGTTAAAACAAATGACAATTGATGGACAATAAAAGTCTTAAACTGGATTCCAAGAGATTGTAAAAGATTAGAATAGAAATTATAAATTGAAAAAATTAATTAAACCTGAAAAAGCTTCATCTTATAACCAATGTTGAAAATGATATAGTAGTGATAGATTTTTTTTTCATCTTTAATTTTAAATAGATTTTCTGTCACTTTTTTTTCCATATATCAACCAATTTTCTGATATTATTCTGAATTCAATTTAGATGTAATCGCTTTTACATAAATCAACTTCCAGGGTGTTTTTGTATTCCTACTAATATTTAATTTAAATAATGATTTACTTAAAATATAAGTCACTCAAGAATGCAAACTTTAAAGAAATTCAAAAACTACAAGGCATCTATAGATATATGACCATGCGAAACCAGTTAACACTTAGACAATGGCAACATAGATAACAATCAACAATTCCAAACTGTTATCAAGGCAATCTCCTTTTAACAATAAATTAGCCTGAGAGTTTTTTTGGCCTGGAGCAGTTGATCTTCATTAACTACTGTTCTACTTAAACTGATTTTTAATTAAGTAGTTACAAATGGATAACTTCACACATTAAAATATTTCCATCTAAAACATCCATTAAAATCATTATATTACAATATAAGAGGGTATTTGAATCTAGTTCTCATTCATTAGTCATTCACTGCATCTTATACAACAAAACATATGACCACATAATATGAAAAAGATGATCTTCAATATACATATTTTGTGCTGAAACAGCACTCATAATGAATGCTGGTTCAGCATAAAATGCATGTATTGGAGATCGTTTATCTTTTTCACATGTATGTGATCATGTGTGTCTCTTGTATAAGATGCAATGAAGGACTAAAGGGAGCTTGAAAGTCAAGGTTCCAATCCCATCTAATTACATCTAGCTCAAAATATAAATGTTATCAATGTGTATATATATATATATATATGTCATATTATTATTACTATTTGCTCAATAATATAAATGTTATCAATGTGTATATATATATATATATATGTCATATTATTATTACTATTTGTGGGATATTCCGTGTAGTGAAAAAGCTAAATGCTGATGTTTCAGTACAATATCAAGTACCTTCCTCAGAGCATCCTCTTTCTCAAATCATAAGAATGCACGTGAGATTTAAAACCGTTTTTATCATTTTCTTTCTCCTCATATTTAAATTCTATTGGTTGAGAAGTTTTAAAATTTATTTTCTCTTCCAATAGCTTCTTCCAAATGTTGTTAATCTTCTTTAATTCACACCTTTATTTATGCTCTTGGGCCTTTTAAAAATCTCTATAGCTTCTCTTAGCAATCTCTGGTCATATTGTTCAATTTTTGCTAAAATATTTGTTTTTTCAAAATTGATATCATGATTTGTTAATTTTATATGAGAATAAATAGCTGATGAATTGGATTTTTCTCTCACTGCCAGAATGTGTTCTTCCTTTCTAATATTTATTCTACGATTAGTCTGTCCTATATATGTATGTGGACAGATCCTACATGGAATTTCATATACACCATGACACTCCAAAGCAATTTTATCTTTAGGAAGTGGAAATATTTCACTAATTTTTTTATAAGTAGTGTAAATTGTGTGGATATTATTATTTTTTAAAATGTATCAAAATCTTTTTTCTTTTGATATGTATAAGCTCTATTAATAATGTTGTAATTAAAACCGTTATGAAGAACATTTTATTAGTAGCAAAAAAGTCCCGATGAAAATGGCTATCATCAGAAAGTCTCTTTGTTCTATCCAATAATGTCTTTGCTACTGAAAATAGTTGTGCAGGATGGTGATGAGAGGAAAAATGCAGATATCTCCCAGGGTGTGTTGGTTTATAAACCAACACACACTGGGAGATATCTGAATTTTTCCTCTCATAAACCAACACACCCTGGGAGATATCTGCATTTTTCCTCTCATAAACCAATACACACTGGGAGATATCTGCATTTTTCCTCTCATCACCATCCTGCACAACTATTTTCAGTAGCAAAGACATTATTGGATAGAACAAAGAGACTTTCTGATGATAGCCATTTTCACCGGGACCTTTTTGCTACTAATAAAATGCTTCTTGATAACGGTTTTAATTACAACATTATTAATAGGGCTTATACATATCAAAAGAAAAAAGATTTTGATACATCAAAAATTAAGACAATTTTGCCATATATAAAAGGAGTAACTGATAGAATTGGTAACATTTTAAAAAATAATAATTTTTACACAATTTACACTACTTATAAAAAAATTAGTGAAATATTTCCACTTCCTAAAGATAAAATTGCTTTGGAGTGTCATGGTGTATATGAAATTCCATGTAGGGTCTGTCCACATACATATATAGGACAGACTAATCGTAGAATAAATATTAGAAAGGAAGAACACATTCTGGCAGTGAGAGAAAAATCCAATTCATCAGCTATTTATTCTCATATAAAATTAACAAATCATGATATCAATTTTGAAAAAACAAATATTTTAGCAAAAATTGAACAATATGACCAGAGATTGCTAAGAGAAGCTATAGAGATTTTTAAAAGGTCCAAGAGCATAAATGAGAGGTGTGAATTAAAGAAGATTAACAACATCTGGAAGAAGCTATTGGAAGAGAAAATAAATTTTAAAACTTCTCAACCAATAGAATTTAAATATGAGGAGAAAGAAAACGATAAAAATGGTTTTAAATCTCACATGCATTCTTATGATTTGAGAAAGAGGACGCTCTGAGGAAGGTACTTGATATTGTACTGAAACGTCAGCATTTAGCTTTTTCACTACACGGAATATCCCGCAAATAGTAATAATAATATGACATCTTTTATCCGTGAAAATATTAGAATTAACATATATATATATATATCCTAAAAGTTTTTTGTTTATTTAATAATAATCTGTAGTTAGTTATTAATTATAATAACTAATAAAAGTAATATACAACTTCTATATATATATATTGTACCAATACAAAGAGTAGCTACATGGATTGGGTTGTTTGCGAGGTTAATTAAATTAATAGGTTAATCAAATAGAGAATTAACCTAAGTAGAATAAGAGACTTTATAAGTTTTATCTACATTTTCTTACTTATACCAATATATTATTTAAATAAACTATTTGGTGACAACTGCTATCTCTTAAAATATAGACAAGTACAAGACAATGATTTGTTACTAAGTAATTTATGCTTTTCGAATACTATTTACAAATATACATTTTAATGGATAGAATAAGTAATCTATAATTTAATAATACATAAAGTTAATAATAATAATATATTCACAATTTATAAATGAACTATATCTAATGTATCGAAAATCTTAATAAATTATGCATGCATACATACCTTCACAAACTGCTGAGGTTGTAATTTGAAACAAACTGCTGAGGTTGTAATTTGAAATAATGATAATTATTTCTCTTAATTATATTTTGTTGAAGCTATTAATCCTAAAATAAAAGAACTAACATAAATAATTGCAACAAACATAAATAATTTTCTGAATAAAATTTAATAATCTGTGGTAGGCATTAATTGCTTGATAAGAAAGTGTTTATTAGATATTTCATACTAAATAAAATATGCTATATTAGCAGAAGGTGAAAATATGAAATATTGTTGCAATATTTCCTATTAGTAGTTAGTGCAAATGTTAGATACCTCTGAAAATAATCATTAATTTATTATATGTAATGCACAATATATTATATGGTGGATTGAATGCATTTGAGATACGATTTTAATATATATATATATATATATCCATATGATTTCATTATCTAATTTTTTTTACAGACAGACAGTGTTTTATCCCTAAGTTATATAATGATCCTTAAACATGCACAAAATTTACACATGAACTAAAGGTCTATTTATAAAATAAAATAAAATAATAAAAAAAAACTATTCAATATGGAATAGTCTGATATGCCATTGTGATATTATAATAAAGTTGAATAGAATTAAAATCATGCTTATCTACAGATAATCCTTTTGCAATATATATATATATATATATTAGCACATCTACTTAATTTTCTTGTTGGCAATAGATACCAATATTTACTATAAAATATTTGTCTATATTTATTGGAAATTGAATGTATATATATGTTGGTAAAATAAAATTATGTTTGGAATGCAAGTTCTAATTGATCAGTCATTATTTGATCATTACACTTTCATTTGTTTATGAGCGTAGTTGATAAATTTTTATACAGAACTTGAGAAATATACACATTGCTGCTTCTGTGATGAGATAAAGTCTGCTAAATTTTAATTTTCTTCTATGACAGGTAAATGTATATAAAAAACGAATATGCTTTAAAGGAAAAGAAACAATATCCCTTTGTTTTTGTTGACAGTAATTTTCAACCTATTTCTATCTCTGCTTTTGGTTATATAATAATATCCTCTAGTTGTTGTGATTGTGCATGGCTTCCTTGCGATTTGATTTATAAAATTTTATCAAGCAATTTATTATTGTTTTCTTTTTCTTTTTTGATATTATTTAAAACATTAATCATTTTTACACAACCAATTAATATAAAATTAACATTTCTTGTTTATTCCTCATATTCTTATCAAAATATGTGTGTGCATCTATGAATATGTATGTAGATAATGGGTTGTTGATTTAGGAATAAAGTAATGAACTATTTTAATGTATATAAAGAATTTGAACTGGATACTTCACAGTTATGACTTCTGTTGCAAGAAAATCATGTCAGTTGGAGGTTTAAATGATATATTAAGTGAATTTAAAAAAATTAGAATGTGGACTTTGACAATAAAAAAAAGTGATATACATCTCAATGGTACAATATATATATATATAATTACACACAAAAAGCCTTTTTCAGCACATGGTTTTGTGAAAATGGCACAAAATCATATGCCAAAAAAGGTTTTTATGTGTAATTATTATGAATATACATATATTTATGTATCAGAAATATATTCTCTTATTTTTCTCCTTCACTTTTTTTGCATATCTTCATATAATCATATATATTATTTATAATACTTCACTTATATACACTTTAATGCAATTAATTTTCTTAAAAACTTCTTTATTTTCTTACAGTTTCGACTGTCCAGCAGTCTTCTTCAAATCTTGTAGCTCTGAAGAAGACTGCTGGATAGTCGAAACTGTAAGAAAATAAAGAAGTTTTTAAGAAAATTAATTGCATTAAAGTGTATATGAGTGAAGTATTATAAATAATATATATTTATGTAGTGGTTGTTTATGATTTTTATTATTTATTATAATTTATATAAAAGAACCGAATAATGGATTTCATTAATTTCCACTTTTGATGATAATTAAATATTAAGAAAGACACATGGACATAAACATCGAATTGAAAAGTTGAGCACAGCAGTTCCATTTAATTAACCAAATTAAAATTTTCCTCAGACTTTTTCCGACTGAGAACCAATTCAGACCTATTTCTGCCATTATGCAATGCTATATTACAGAAAGTCTTCACTTACTTTATAGAACATTGTAATAAGCACTGAATAAGTACTAAGCAAAATTTATGTACCTTTATCATAAATCAGGATTTATACTGTTCAGCCATAAGCTTGGAGACTATCCTAATTAATAAAATTCAATAGTGATATTAAAAAACTGAAAGAAAATATTAAAAAAAAATTAATCCTATGAAGTAAAAGGAAAAAAATGTATTCATCCATAGGATGGTGGAATAATAAATATAAGACTTTTTTAAAAAAAATGCAAAAATACAGAAACAAAATGGCTGCCAATAATAATTTTTTGGATTCTAATTTGTTTTTATATCTAAATGAATTCTCATTAAATATTAAAAAGATGTGTGTAAATAGTGGACTCCACAACTATAGCTACACAATTCTTACACTGGATTTTGTATTATCTGTCTAAAAACGTTACATATCTATTTAATTATTCAATATTATCAGTATTTCTGAAATGATTAAAGTTTTGGAGCATTAAGATATACACCCAGGATACTGTTAAATTATGAAGAATATTAATCAAAATGCAACAACAACAATTAGATCACACAATGATGCTAAGAAGATTAACATTAACAAAGGTATATGACAAAAGAATTACATATCTTCAATACTTTTTACTACAGTTTCCCAGAAAAAATTTTATTGTGATATTGTGAATTATAATGGGAAATTAAATGAATAAATGGAACTTATTTAAATCATTTAGATGTGGATGTTTTTTGTAAATTATACTTGAGAGCTTCAGGAAATTCTACAAAAACTATCAAATGAAAGCAAAAAAAAAAAAAAAACTCAACATAGGTTCTAAAAAGATTTAAGTCATGTTTAATGACTTTTCACATAACAATTGAGAGTAAGGAACTGTAAGGAATTAGAAACTACAAACATCTTGGTCATATTATAATACAGATAAAAATATAATAATTGAAATGAATTATAGAATAATTTAATTATATGAAATATCCTCTTATCTGTTTTAAAAAATTTTAATATATGTGTTTTATCAATTCTTACAAAGGATCTGATACTTAGATGCTTAGCAGAAGTACAACACAGAGAGCTTCAGATAACATAATCAAGAACAGTAAAGTCATAACATATACCAGCGGTCCCCAACCCTATGCCCGTGGGCGCCATGGCATCCACAGACCATTTTACATGTGCCCGCTGCTATCCGAACACGCTAAAAAATTATTTATCTGATACAAATAAATTTGATTTTTAAAATTTCTTATAAATTATTGTATTATATTGTAATCAAATTGTAGGGCATACTATACTTTTACAGCGTAAAAGAGTCTATCTTAACTGAGTAACGAACATCTTGATGATTGCTTACGAGCAGGAATATCATCATACTCCCCTAATTATGAAGCAATTGTCAATGAAGTGCAGTGCCAAAGATCGCATTGACTTGTAATATTATATATAATTTAGTAATTTACATAAAAATATAAACGTTAATTATACGTTAAAATTTTATTTTTGAAATAAATATTTTTTTGTACATTATGTGTATTATTAACAATATCCTATTACAAATTTACATTGAAAAAATAAATGGTGCCTGCCACCTGGCCGGTATTATAGAATGTGCTCTTAAGTGCAAAAAGGTTGGGGACCCCTGAGATATACCATATCAATATATATTCTGAATATGGGAACAGTTAACTGGGTCTCTTACAGATCGTATTGATCTAAATTATTATTTATGTATGCCTTTAGGCATTATTATGTTAAATGATTGTATATATGTAAGTAGTCTAAATACCAATTGTTTAGTGGCGATTTATACTTTTGGGATGTGCTGTCTTAGATCAGCTAAGATAGCAGTTATAGATCTGAAATATTTAAAAAATTCATGATATATATATAATAATTAGAAAATTGAAATCAACTAAAATAAAGTGCTAATCGAGTAACATAAATTAAATTATAGTAACATTAGAGTTAGTTTATCTTATGTTGCAAGTAAAAATTCCCCAGAAAAAGTTCTTTTAAAATTTGCAATGTCACATTTTACAATTTATATTAATGAATAAAATATAAAAAATTATCCATTAATAATGCCAATAAATTTATGACAAACTTGAAAAAAAATTGAAGTTTAACATTAAGAATTGCAGATAAATTATTATACTCGATTTAAGTAATATTTACTAAGGCTGTAACCTCTAGAATAATGCGATAGTAGGGACCTCTACCGGTCTTAACCACAATCTTATGCATTTTTACATGTATATTCTTGAGGTTACAGCCTTAGTAAATATTACTTATGTAACCAATGTGCGTTTAAATAAATTTATAATTATACTCGATTTACTAATATGAGTTGTAAGAAGTGACGTTAAAATATACTTTGAACGAAATTTTGAACGTTTTCTGGGAAATTGAAATTTTATTTCCTACTTAAGATGGTAGAAACACCATTAGCTATTTATAGAATTATTAAAATTTAGTTTACATTATTTGATTGATGTTTATTAGTATCGATTCTGAATGATGCCAATTTTTAATTACACATTTATAATATATCCTTTTTTTGTACACTTTTGATGCTTGGGTGTTATTATCATTGAAAGATATTTTATTTTTTTAATTCCTATTTTCAATGCATCTTATGTGTATATACCATATCTAGACCAATTCACTGTGAGGTGAATAAAATATATAAAAAGAAGAGAGAAGAAAGTGGAGTAAAAAGCATTAGATATTTAGTTCAATTGTCTAGTACTTGCTTTATTAATTAAATGATGTTGCCTTAGTAAATAAATGATTGTAGGTTTTTATTATTAAATGAATACTATTATTAATATAACTAAAACGTTAACAATCAAATTTAGTGTTGGCAGTACTAGATAATGATTCTAATTTGAAGAAGTCAGACTAAAAAACTATGACGTCATTTTAATATCTCATATTCAACTTATATCTACCTAAAACCTAATTGTTAAAAATAATAAAATAATAAAACTGTACAATGTCATATTTTTTTAATTAGTGAAAATTATTATTCAAGCAAAATTAATAAAACTTATATAACAAAATGTTATTTTTTTATTGAGTTTCATTCTTTTGCTATACAAATTAACACTTAAATTATTATTATTCAATCAATTCCAATAAAAATTTCAAATATTTTGACAATTTATTTACAATCTGTTATTAAAGATTCTATTTATAACTATCATAAACATATTAATAAATTAAATGTATTGTATACTTTGTTGAATATTAATGTTAATAATTAAATATAACACAATAATTGATATATATAGGGTATATGAGCACAGACTTTCAGATGACCCATCACTCTCCACTCTATCTAATAACACTGATACACTCAAGAACATATATGCTGAAAAGATAAATAATCACCAATATACGTATTTCATGCTAAACCAGCAATCATCAGTTGGTCCAGATTATCATCTCCCACACATATATACTATAAGTGTTCAGATATATATTAAGATAGACAATCTTCATACTTTAACGGACAGGCTCCAATCTACTACACTCTCCAACTCTTCAACCATCCATCCAATTGAAAATCTGATGATGGAATGCTCAAAGGCCACCCTGAGGCCGAGATTCTTGTCACACCCATGTTGACCTAAGGTCAATCTGAAACCCACATGCTTGGCCTCAGGGTGGCCTTCGAGTATTCCATCATCAGATTTTCAAATGGATGGACGGTTGAAGAGTTGGAGGGTGTATTAGATTGGAGCTTGTCCATTAAAGTATGAAGATTGTCTATCTTAATATATATCTCAGCACTTATAGTATATATGTGTGGGAGATGATAATCTGGATCAACTGATGATTACTGGTTTAGCATGAAATACGTATATTGGTGATTATTGATCTTTTCAGCATATATGTGCTTGAGTGTATCAGTGTTATTAGATATAGTGGAGAGTGATGGGTCATCTAAAAGTCTGTGCTCATATACCCTATGTATTACATATATAGACACAGGTATAGAATAAGCCTGTATTTCAGTTATTACAATAATTGATGTGAAATGACTAACCCCATTTCCTGTGTGTTTACACAAGCAGTTATAACAATAGTAAATTCCCCATACAATAATTCCACTTAATGGAAACCATTAGTGTCTTTTTGGACAATACCCCCAGACTAGCTTCTAGCTTATGGCTTTCATCAGTGAGTAGCCTTAGTTCTGAGAGCCTTGTATCTATATCTTTGGATCTAATGTAATCCTCCAGCAATGACCTTTTATCTATTTAGTTAACTATAAATTTATGAGCCAAAATAAAAATACAAAATGGTTTTCAATCCAAGTTAATTGACTTGTATAGTCACATGGATCTCAACTTAGTTCAGTATCTGTACATTTTGGTATCTGTGATTTTTTTAATAATCATAGCCACCATAATCCTAAAGGCAGTATTGGTTTTAAACTACTAAAATATCAGATGACCACCATTTCCTATTCTTACACAAGCTTTTAAAACAGTGGCAAACTCTTCATACAATAGTGCCAACCAGGCTAAACCATGGCAATAGATAAAGATTTTCTGTACAAACCTTCTAGCATCCATTGATTGCTATGGCATACACTGCATGACACTACTGTTATGAAGAATTTGCCAATGTTTTAACAGCTTGTGTAGAAGTGGTGACAAGTGAGGTTCTGGTGGTTTAAAAACAATCCAGCCTGTAGAATTATAGTGACTATGGCTATTTAAAAATTGAAGAAACCAAAAATAGATACTGAACTAAGTTCAGATTTGTATAACTAGACAAGAAAATTAGCTTGGATTGACAACAATATTGTGCTTTCGTCTTCGGCTTATAGCTTTCTAGTTAATTAAATAGATAGCTGATACAGAATTAAATTAGATCCAAAGATTCACATACAATGCTCTCAGCCTGATGAAAGCCACTAGCTAGAAACTAGTCTGGAGATATTGGAGGAATTGACACTAGATAGGGATTTTATGTCCATACTTTTTAGCATCCATTGATTGTCATGGCTTACACTGGGTGGCACAACCCTATGGAGAAGTTGCTACTGTAATGATTGATGTTACCTGTTATTATCTTTCAAACCTGATTACAAACATGCTTTTTTATCATTATAAACGTTGCAAACTTTATTGTCTTAATTTTAATGAAAAAACATATTTTAATATTTGAAATTGATTGATCAAGCATTAATGTTTAAAGCATTCAATGTTTAATACAAGAAATTCATGTCAGAATGTACATCATCTAAACTACCTTTATTCTAATGTTAACAGATGATTATTTCAAGCTTAAATATTATTTAAGCTGTAAGAAATGGGGGTATGAAACTTCGTTCCTTGCATAATAAGATTTCAATTAGATTAATGTAACGAAAGCTCCATCTTTGCCTGCACTGGCTTTAAAATAATCATTTCATAAAATAATGATGATGAACATGAGCACTGCCACTAAATAAAAGTGAAGAGGTTTGTGTGATGATAATGCCCTTATTGGTATCCATCACATGTCATATCATGCTAAATGATACATCCTTAAACTTTAAATAACTTTTCAAAATCATTCACAAAAGAAAATTCCATAAAACTCATTTTAACATTTGATCATCTCTTTATAGATCAATACATTGCAGCCTTAAAAAAAATCTTGATTTGAACTTTATATGATGAAATTGTTCTTCACACAAATTATTAATAATGCAACAGCAGCAATTAAATTGCATGGTCAGACAAAGAAGATTAATATTGAGACGGATGTATGATCAGGGAATTCTCTATTTTTAAAACTTTTTACAAGAAATGTTTTGTGAAATAAAATGGGAAACTATGAAAATAAAAATGAATGGAAATTTTTTAGATGATGTGGTTATTTTTATAAATAATGCTTCAGATTTTTAGGAAATGTTGCAAAAGGAACAAAGGAATATTAAAAAAAACAGGAATAAAATTAGTTCCAAAAAAGAAAAAAAGTAATGTTCAATGGATTTTCTCTAAAAAAAAAACCCTAAAGATTTATAATCATGAATTAGAAAAAGTTAACTAAGTATATATACCTTGGCTAGATTATCAATGTATATAGAAAAAAGAAGAAATTAATCACAGAATTAAGTTTGCTTAAAGTATTTTTTGTAAAAATAATTTAATATTAAAAGGAAATATACCTATATGTTTATAAAGGAAGATTTTTAATATATATATTTTACCAATTCTTATTTATTTTCTGAGGTTTGGATACTTGATACAAGACTTTAGTTTACTAAAATAAATATGGAGAAATGTATGTTAAAAATGACAAGGTGAGATCAAAAATGAAATATATTGTTGAAAAACAGATATTTTTAATATCATTGAAAGAATTAAAAGACTGAAATTGAGGTGTACTGACATATTTCTAAAAGAGGTGATAATAAATGGACAGCTGAAATTTTAAATTGTATCCCAAGAAATTAAAATAGACTTAGAAAGAGACCATATACGAGATCGATGAATAAAATAAAGAAGTTTGTTCATGTGTTGTGGATAAGAGAGGAAACTGAAAAGACTATATATGAAATGAATGAATGAAATAAGGAAGATTGCTCACACAATATAGACAAGAGAGGAAACTGGACCAAACATGGAGAGATAGTCGATTAATAATATTTGGAAATGATGGTGATAATTTCTTTTTTTGCAAAACATTTCTTATGAGATTATGCATTACCTATCTTATATCATAACAAAGGTATAGCACATACATTGAAAGAGTATAAAGTGCCATCAATACTACCATTTACAATTTATTCAAATTTTTAAATGTATTGGTATAATAAAAAATACTGTACATAATAATTTCAATGTAATACATCTACAATTTATTAAATTTTCTGCACTTAGTTAATATAATAAATGTTAAAAGTATTATCATTAAATAATTAAAGGCTATCTGTTGGTTTTTATAAATTTAAAAAATTCATATATCTGTAGTTTACTCTCTTAAATTCAAATACCTTTTTATTAAATACCAATTCAGACTTCTATTGCATTTAGCATTCTACATCCTGAGGATGAATAAAATACAACCCAGTGATAACACATTTAATACTAAGAAACATGTTTGAATTGAGATATAACAAAATTAAGTACTTAACATTACAAAATGGTTCAACAAAAAAATTTTCAAAGTAATTTATATGATATATAAATTGAATGCATGGAATATTTATAGCATATTTTATAACTATGGTTTAATTTTACCTTTTTTTTTTTACCAGTTCTTGTATCAGGGGACACTCCATGAAGAGATAAATTAAACAGTTATGGTCATGTAGTTAATTGATTTTAAAGACAATAATAATATATTTTAATCAAAAGAGAGAGAATCAATAAATCTGTCTATACTTCATTCCTCTTTCTTGCATTTCTTTTAAATAAAAAAATTCATAAGTTACTGCCACAATCTTGTGTTTAATTTATATTTAATACGTTTTTATTTCAAACTATTCTAAATAAGATTAACAACAGCTAATTTTAATAAGTGGAGCAATATCAAAATATGTAAATATGAACTGATTTTGATATCTTTATTGCGAAAATTATTATTATAACTTTCTAGAAAATTATCATTATGGAGATTCATTTTATATTTTAGGGATGTTTTTTTTAAGATTTTAAATAGATAGCTGACAAATTATTGGAAGTTGTATTTTAACGATTATATTTTATTTTATAAATCTAAACTTTTATCAAATATTTTTGGAAGATTTGTATAAATTGTTAATTCAACCGATGACGTTTTTGACTTACCGATTTCCCTTCCGGTAGACATCAACGTTTTTTGCATGACAACGTTGTCATGGTAACCAAGTGACTGGCGTGATTAATCCATCAGAGATGTGGGTTTTTGAAAATATCAACTTAAAATAGTAGATATCTTTGTGAAAATTTCTGTACAATTTTATAAAATAAATTAATGCATCCTTTAACAAGCATTTTTTTTTTTCACTATGACATAAGTTTGTATAGTTTGTCAAAATATCCAGGTACTTATAGCATAATCACTATTTATGTTAATTAAAGAAAATTTTTTACTTTGGCTTGTTATTTTAAGTTGACTTTTAAAAACTGCATATTTTGACCCAAAGATGGCAGACATACTCTTTGTTTTACCAATAATAGCAGGACTTTTACAAGCTTTAATTCATTAGATAAAGAAAGGTTTTAATCTTTTACACATGCACTTTAAAGGTTTGTATAATAGCCGAACAATATATTCTTTGACTATAAAGGGACCTTTTAAACCTCAACACAAGATAGGGACTTTATAAAGATAAAAATGACCATCTTATCTTTAACCTAAATTCTCACTTATATAGGCCAATCTGAAGATCTTGATTTAAAAGTGTGAAGATATTACTCTCTTCACACTTAAATCCATTATTTCCATCACAAATTAACTTATGTGAAATCTTGTAATTTATAATGAGTTAATATTAAATCTTTTTCATGGAAATATAGAAACTAAAGTAACATTCTGATTATATTGTGCTTCAATAAGAAATTTCCTACATCTATTGAAATTATAAAATAATCAAAATTCAGTAACTTTGTTCCATGTTTTAAATAATAAAAATATAGAAATTTGAAAGAAAGCAACTATTTTGATTTTTTTTTTCACCAATATAAATTAATTAACTTATTACCTGCATTACTTTTGTTTTAATTACTAATTGGTATTTATTTCTGTAAGACCTTTTTTCTAAAAAATAAACATATCTATTTTTATTACAAATGCAGAAACTGAATGTGAAATTAAAAACAAATATTTAAAGATTATTTTAACGTGATGCTTGCATGAAAAATGTATACAATTACAAACAGACATTTAATATTTATTTAATTATTATGTAATAAAATATTTATTTATTATATTTGCAATATTTTAATTTTATTCAATATTTAAAATAGTTTAAAACCATCAGAATATCATGTGATCATCATTTCATATGCTTATGCAGGCTATTAATAACAGTAGCAAACTTTCTATACAGTAGTGATACCAAGTGCAAGCTTTAGGGATTTTATGGCAAGCCTTGCATCACCATTTCTTATGCTTGCTTATAACTGTTATTAAAACAGGCAAAACTCTCCATACAGTATTGCTACTCAGTGCAAGCCAGAGTAATCAATGGATGCCAGAAGGCTTGTGCATAAAATCCCCATCTAGTGCCCACTCATCCAATATCCCCAGACTAGTTTCTGGCTCATGCCTTGGATCTGATTTTCAGATCCAAGACTCCTCACTGATGCATGATCCAAGGTTCCTCACTGACAAAGGCCACAAGCTGGAAACTAGTCTGGAGATATTGAATGAGTAGGCACTAGATGGAGATTTTATGCACAAGCCTTCTGGCATCCATTGATTATTTTGACTTGCACTGAAGGGCAATACTGTATAGAGAGTTTTACCTGTTTTAATAACATCAGTGTTATATAAGAATTTTGCATGGTCAAAAGATGAATAGAAGAAGAATAATAGTGGGAAAAATGCAAAGTTTTTTTTTTATCAGATAGGCACATAAGAGATAGTTTATTTGTAATTACACATCCTATAGGTATTAGTAGAAATACAAGTATACAGTTATATATGGTTTTTATAGATATAGAGAAGACATATGATAGAGTAAATAAAAATAGATTATGGATAAGTTTAGTAAATTTGGGAATGGACTATACATACCAATTAGGCAATATAGAATCAGTTAAAGTTAAAAATGGGGTGGGATTAAGACAATGATGCCCTATGTAACCTATTTTGTTTTTGTTGTATTTGAGAAAAATGGAGAGATCAATAGAAAGACTAGAAAGAGAGGTAGAGATATCATTTATAGATGACAAGGGAGGATATACATTATCAGCTCTTTTATTTGCAGATGATGTCTTTTTGTGTAAAGAAAAAAGAGAAGATATGAAAGCTATGCAGAGAACATGAACAAGGGTGGGTAAAAGGATTGGGATTAAATTTAGTGAATCAAAATCAAAAGTAATGATGATTAGAGAAGACAAAGAATTTTTATTGGAGGAGATAAAGTTAAATGTAGCTAATAGATATAATTATTTGGGAATAGTCTTAAGTAATCAGAGAAATTTTTTGGATGAATGGGAAAAAAAATTGATAAATGAAGCAAGGAAATGAAAGGGACTGATAAAAAAATTAACAGTGTTTTCATATAATAAATATGTTGTAGCTAGAATTGTATGAAAGGGAGTGGCAGTAGCAGGGGTTAACATATGGTAATGGTGTGTTATGTGTTAGTAAAGGGGTGCTAGATTCCTTAGAAAAAGTACAAAGAGAAGTAGGAAGATATGCATTAGATGCAGATGTGTGAATGGCAAAGGAAGCAATTCAAAAAGAAATGGGATGCTCAAGTTTTATATGAGAGATGCAAAAAAGCAAAATGAAAATGTTAAGTAGATTGCAGTTTGGGGATCATAAGAGAATATCTAAAATATTATTTAATTGTGTTATGAATAAAGGATAGGCAACAAGATGGGTGGAAAAGATAATATGGTAATCAGAAGATTTAGATAAAGAATTTATGTCAGTATAGAAATGCAATTAAATGTATGAAAAAAGGAAAGGCTCCAGGTAATGATGGAATTATAATTGATATATTAAAAGAAGCAGGTGAAGAAACAGAAAAAATATTAGCAAAGTTATATACCAAATGTCTAAATGATAAAGATGTACCGGATGATTGGAAGAATGCAGTAATAATATTAATATTTAAAAAAGGTGATAAAGAAGATATTAGAAATTACAGACCTATCAGCCTTTTATCAGTTTTATATAAAATTTTTACCAAGATAATTATAACTCGTCTACAGAGAACCTTGGATTTTCACCAACCAAGAGAACAAGTGGATTTAAAAGTGGTTTTAGTACAGTAGATCATATTCAAGTATTGAGAGAAGTTATAGAAAGGACAAATGAATATGAGTTGCCATTATGCTTTGGATTTGTAGATTATGAAAAGGCATTTGATTTTATAAACATTTCTTCAGTGATTAAAGCATTGGATCATCAAGGTATAGATCCAGGATATTGTCATATTTTAAAGAATATTTATAAAAATGCAACAGCAACAATTAGATTACATAATGATACTGGGAAAGTCAAATTGAGAAAGGTGTAAGACAAGGTAATTCTATATTTCCAAAACTTTTTACAGCAGTGCTGCAAGAAGTATTTTGTGGATTAAAATGGGAAACTAAAGGAGTGAAAGTAAATGGAGATTATTTAAGTCATTTATATTTCGCAGATGATGTAGTTGTTTTTGCAAATAATGCTTCTGAGCTGCAGGAAATGTTGCAGGAGTTATCAGATGAAAGTAGGAAAGTAGGACTAAAGATAAATGTTAAAAAGACTAAAGTAATGTTTAATCGATTTGCTCAAAATATGAAAATAAAGATTGATTATGATGAATTAGAAGAAGCTAAGAGTTACAAATACTTTGGTCAGATTATTAATACAGATGGAAACATAATAGAGGAAATTAATCATAGAATTAAACTTGGTTGGAGTGCTTTTGATAGAAATAACTTGATATTAAAAGGAAATATGCCTATGTGTTTGAAAAGAAAGGTTTTTAACAAATGTGTTTTACCAGTTCTTACTTATGGATCTGAGACTTGGACACTTAATAGAAGATCAATACAGAGACTTCAGACCACTCAAAGAAGTATGGAGAGATGTATGTTGGGAGTAACAAGAAGAGATCGAAAACGCAATGTATGGGTAAGAGAACAAACAGGTGTTACTGACCTCATTGAAAAAATTAAAAGATTGAAGTGGAGTTGGGCTGGACATATTGCTAGAAGAGATGATAATAGATAGACAATTGAAATTTTAAACTGGATTCCAAGAGATTGTAAAAGACCCAGAAGGAGACCACATGTAAGATGGATGGATGAAATAAGAAAACGTGTAGGGGTGATGTGGAGAAGAGAAGCTAAAGATCGGAGAAGATGGATTAAACTTGGAGAGACCTTCATCCTGCAGTGGATTGATAATGGTTGATAAATGATGATGATGATGACTTAAACAAAAAGTGGAGTGATTGTGTTAGGAGAATTGTTTAGTGTTATAGTGACAATCAATGGGATAGAAGAATAGATGTGTTAATAAGTAAATAGAATATTGGATATGAGTTAATTTATGATAATAGTAAGGAAATTAGTTTACTGTTTAAGGCTTGAAGGTAATCTTTAGCAACAAGGGAATATACACATAAATGGAAAAATGTGGGTGATTTTAAGGTATAGAAAATATTTGGCATTTTTTAATTGAATGTAAATGCCTGCAAGCAGAAAGAGTACAAATTTTTTGTGAAAGAATAAATATAAACAAAGAGATTATACAGAAAGTGGATTCTTGATTGGGTTTGGGAAAAGATAAGAGGAATTTAGATATAAAAGTCATGGAATTGATGAAGATTTTATCATGGTAATGAAATGAAGCAGGATAGAGAAAGATATGGGAAAAACATAGGTTGGGGAATGGAAAGGGAAGATAAAGTGGCTAACAAGTTTCTCTGGATATAGTGGCTGAGAGATTCCCGACTCCAAAAAAGAAGTCAAATTGCATCACATACTGTTAAAATAGTTTATTATTTTAACATAATACATATTTACACCAACCATTCATTCTCTCAACTAAACATTTTTAAAACTTTTTAAAAGATTTATTTTTAAAAAATAATTTTAGCTTACCCAGAAATATAAACTTATGACATAAATCAGGAGTAGATAAACTTTTATGACTATGGACTACATGAACTTCTATAAAAGCAGGCTGCATGTAAAAAAAAAAATGTGTTTGCTTTCCAGTAGCTGAGGTTAGAAGATGAAGTATTGCAATCATCCAGAAACTTCCCATTTTCAATAATTTTTTGTTAAATAACATTTATAAAATCTATTTGTCTCTCTGTGTGTATTTATAGATGTCCATGTCTTGTTGTCACAATAATTTGAGAACAAAACAAAAATTTTGTGATGACATTTTGGATCCCCAATAATTAATTTAAATGCTTATTGTTGGGCAACAATATGATTTCATGAGACTTCTGACTTGACATAAACTAACTATTGGTTTATCAATAATTCAAAAATTAATGTCATGTAATAAAAATTTATTTGATAAAAAAAGATCTGAAATTTATATTTTTGTCTGAAACAATTTTGCATAAAATTTATTGTTTTTGAAATATAATGAATAATAATAATAGAACTTATGACTTGTGATATTTAAACATAGAATTTATGGAAAACTTCATTTGATCAACGTTCCATAAAATTACAAACCTAATAAATTTGTTTCATAAGGAAAATGCATTATTTTTTAGATATAATGAAGATTATTGTAATAAATATTTTCATGATAAGCCATTTGCTGTGTATTGTATAAAAACATTCTTTTTTTCCCCCATATGTCATAGCATCGCCGGAGGCGAACCCGCAACAACCGTCTGCAACTAACTGCTTGCTTGCAAGTCTATGTTCAACAATGAAATTTTATGTTTTTTTTTACTCAAAACTTTTTTTTTTTGCGGTAAATTTTTAAAAAAAATCTTACACTTGTGTATATGCTGCACAAACGATCATTGCAGCAACATGTGGCCAATGGGCTATAGTTTGCCCACCCTTGGTATATTCTGCTTATATATATATATATGCATATATCAATAATTTTGGAACAAATATATTGTTGTGGCTGTTTTTTTTTTTACATTTATATATATATATGTAATGTAAAAATATGAAATTAAATATTAAACTATCTTGTATCAAATATTATTACATTTCTTAGATATAACGTGTAATAAATAAGTATATAATGCGTGATCTGCTTTAAGTTTCATGATGTATTACCAGATGATACTTTAATAATTAACGCAGTGAAGAAATTAAATGTATATTCATTATTAAATGTATTAAGCAGCTATTTAGCAAGCCTTGCAAAGCAAAAAAAAATCTACGAAATCTATGAATTGACAATATTGTGAATACTAAATAAAATCAATCATAAATATATGAAAAGTCTTGCATTGGTGGTCGAGAGGTCAGCGCGACTGCCTTGCACTTGCAAGCAGTTGCCCGGGTTCCGGCCGATGTTATGACACTTAAAAATATATATATATATGAAGAACGTATAGAGAAAAGCTTTCATAAAGTATGTTTTTTCAACAGTATACAATATAAAATGGACGCATGCATTTGTCACAAAAAATTTGCAAAATAATAAAGAAAAAATCCATAATAACTTAAATCATTATAAGTGTAATTTGAAATTAATAATTTCGTATATAGCAAGTATTACTAATATCATATATAAAACTTTCAATTGCATATATTAAAAAAAAAAAAATAGATATAAAATTATTAATTTAGCTCGTGCCCCCACAAACACACAGTCTAAACCATTTCTATCAAGACCGTAATATTTTAATTCCAGTTAAAAAATAAGATGTCTCTCAACTGTTATCTGTATATTAATTTGAAAAACTTAACTATCATTTTCTAAAAGAGCGAGTTCTTCATTTTGAAATTACTAATATAAAGATATCTGTTAATCCAGTATAATAAATACATTTATCACACTTAGTTTTATCATTTAAGTTGTTAAGAATTACATTGTTTTATTATCTTGTAATATTTTGGGAATAAATAAACGTGTAGATTTAATTTTTATAAATTCATTTCATCATTGTTTTGATCACTTAATAAAATGCCATCCAGTAAGAGATCATGAAATGTAATTGGTAACCATATATTAAGATTATATATATGTTCGTATTGAATTATTAGCATTATATATGATAAAACTGAAATTAGAGCGATAACATATATCTATATAACCGCTTGGAAATTTCCATTATAATTTCAATATTTAAGTTTCTAAAAAGCTTCTGATTATTAATATATATATATTAATTTTTGAACCTTTGTTTAACATTTAGAATGCGTTTAAGTCATAGCCTTGGGTAGATTGATTTATTTTCTTTATTTACATATACATAGAGCTATGATTAATTTAAAGTTAATATATAATATTTGAATATAATTATACTTTATACACTTGGAATTTAGATGTATATTGTAGGGGATTTGAATTCAGACTCATATTTTAATCCTTTACCAATTTTAGCATAAATTCTCCATGATTATTTTAAACTGATATTTGGTCTAATCAAAATCATTTTGTATATCCATGTAAAAATATCTTCATTACAATGAGAAATTGCGGGAGCATAAATCTGAATTATCTGAATTTGATATCTTATATTAATTTGAATAACTAATCTTGCCACTCTTTCTGATATGCCATTAATTTTCACAATGTTGTTGTTCTACTTTTTAATTATTATGAATCTTACATGATGTATATTTTCAAATTTGTGCATTTGCAGTTAATTACATATCTACTATTTTAATCAATTGTCTCTTCATTTTCCTCTAACTTTACAAAGTTCAACAATGGTTTATTTTAATGTTAAACAAGTCTTACAAATCATGCAAACCCCTTTTTTTAAAAAAAATGGCCAGTAATTGTAAGTATATAAAGAAAAGGTCATTACTAAAAGGGACTCTGAGTTTGCAAATAGAGAATTCTTTTGAATCAATTGCTACCATGATAGGAGCCATAATTTAGTTTTATTACTCACTTTTATCTTGCCTTCAAAAAAACTCATCTGATAATTTAATTAACAAATAAAAAGATTATGGTGGTTTGATCTTAAACTCAGAATTATTAAGCCAACAAACTCACCACACTGGCTGATGTATGGTAGTAATTCAGCTCATTCTTATAATGAATTATATAGTATAATAGCTGCAGCAACAAAAAAGTATGGAATGGACATTGAGAATTTGGTCTTAAGGCATCAATGAAGAATCAAATCATTACTCTATTCTGCAATCCTAATACATATATATATATATATATATAATGTAACCTTCCCTTCCAGTTCTTCATCACATCTACCCTACTTTTTCTTTTTACCCTCTATGATACTAACTCAATAATAAACAATCTGGTATAACAACAATAAAGTATATGACTCTCTATGAGCTTGAAACTTGTGGTACATTAAAACATAAGATAGACTTTAGGGATGATTGCAACATAGAGGTTTTAACATTGAGAAGTATATAAAATACACCCCAACAATGGCATTGTTATTGTGAATATTCTCCTGCTATTATACTATTATAATTATTAAGAAAATCCCCACAACAAATAATGACTAATATAATATTTTATTTAAATATTGCTTTAACTACTTTTTTATAATTTCAGAATCTCAAAATAATAACATTAACAAAATTACATTAAATTAAGAGAATTAATGCTATCCTAAGATTATCTCAGGGATCATAAGTATTCTATTCTAAAATATAATATAAAAATTAACTTTATAATTGAATAATTGAATCACAGGGGGATTTTATTGAGATCCAACCACTCAAATGAAACTACCTTTACTATTACAAATATTGACTAACTTCCTATTTGAAAATTAACCCAACTATAATAAGAAGACATAAAAATTAAGATTACCATCTACTCATTAGCTTCACTTAAATAATTTAATGACTTTCATAAGATTTATTCTTATATTTATACTAATAACAATCACTATAGAATACTCATTTGTATTATTTTATTATAATAAAAAGCTTTATTATATAATTATTATCTACAAAATCTGACTCAATTCAATACATTTGTTAACTACTTAACGTTCACCTATTGTAATTAGATCCTTCAGAATTACAAACCTTAAAATATATTTGGTCATTAATTTGTACTCTGAAATAATATAATACTTATAAAACTATGATATAAAATGCATTTCAAAATTAGATTACAAAATCAGAATGAGACTCTTAAAACACACTATTAATTTCTATTATATGCTCTCCATTTTGTAATATTTAATAGCATTTTTCAAATAAATCTTCAAGATTCTTTTATATCTAATAAAAATATGAAGTACTACAAACTCCTTTTAATATAGTTATTATTTAAAAGCCATTGATAATTAATGTGTCAATAATAAATTTTTAAACATAACTCTTCAGATAAAGCATGTAATCAATATAAGCTATGTATAATTCTATGTACATAAATGCACTTTATTGATATGACCTTGTGGTGAAAATGTCTCTCAAATGCAACAAAATTACTACTACAAAATTTAAATCAGAATATTCATTTCCTTACAACAATTAATAATGAATAACAAACAGCTATACACATTAGGTTAAATAATTCACTAACAAAATAATCATTGAACTGTTTATAAATTTACAACATTATGAACCTTCCTCACTGATAGACATAATTATATTAATTTAACCCTTCCCATGTCCAGGATCTAGTTCTTTTAAAATTATAAGTTTATTCTTCTTAACATCATGTATGATTTCATACTAATATTATATAGTTTTACAATTCATGAGTTATCCGGTGACTCACTTCTTAGTCATCTTTTCTTATTTACCTGAGATTTTGTTACTGTCGATATTTTAGTAAAATTGTAATATTTAAATTATATTTCGTATTCAATATTAGTATAAAAATATTGCACTAGAATCTTATCAACAAAATTGTTGCTGCTGTGGTAATGTTACAAAAAAAATAAAAATATAATGTATTCAAAATAAATAGTGAAATTAAGGACTCTGTTTCATATGTTGTAATTCATTTTATACATTTATTTTCTATCTCTCACTTATAATTTCTGTTTATCATTGATCTCAGGTATCATGACTCATCTAATAATTCATTTAAATTTTATTCAAATATAAAATATTTGTTCTGCATATGGTCTTACTATTTTTAGGCTAATCTATCAAAACTTAGGAAGACAAAAATTCTTAAAATATTTAGACAACTTTCGATGCCTACTCTATTTTGATTTATCAGAAAACTTCATAGATAAGAAACTGATTTTATCCAAAAATACTATATCATAATTGAGGGATAAAGATTTCCTTTATTTATGAGATATCATATTTTGTCAGGTAATTATTTTCTTAATGATCTTACTCCAATTCTACTTTGGCTTATTCAGCAAGCACTTACAATATGTACACTCATGTCTTTGCAAAAAATTCTCCCATCTCTTTCTAATAAATTATATGGGTATCAGAATTAATTCCATTCAACTATTCAATCAGTTCTTTGGGATGATATTTTATATCCTATCCTGGAATTTCAACTTATCTTTCCCTACTGTGTCTTCAACATCTCTTATGCTACTGTAGACCAATAATTTAATTCAATCTTCCCTTTAAATATTATTCTATCCACACTTGAGATCATATTATAAAGCAAATAGTGTACTTTTATTATTATCAATATGATACTTTTTTAAATATAACCAATGAAATCATGATTATTGTTTTACATTAACATTCACTCTTTCTTGCTCTCATAAATAACATTGCATTTTATAATATATTTATTGTTATTTTCATAGAATCCTATAAATTTTTTATTTATACTCACTAGTTCATTCCACTTCTCAAATGTACTTTATGATAATTTTTTTGAAATACCTTTACAACATCTTTTACCACATTCAATTCTCTTAAAATATATACTAGTTAAAATATAAAGTTAAAATACTATACTCATTACACACTTTCATGTTATAACTCATGTGTACTCTATTCATATCTTTAAGCACACTCCTTTTTTTCTTTTTAACAAGAATAAATAATAAAAATATTAATACTTTTTAACCTTATATACTAGATTGCATATTAAAATTCTTTGAATTATTACTAACTAAAACACCTCACATTTATATTTCATATTAAACAAAAAAAAATATTACTAAGAAATTAAAATTAAAAGTCTTTCTTTCTTTGCTTTTTTTTCTTTTTAAAACCCATTTCAAATTTCTAGTTTAATACTACTATGATCACCCAATGGATGTTCATCATTCCTTGTGAGTTTGGGTGCTTTGATCTTTTTTCTGTTAGAAACAAATGTCTATTTAAACAAAACATTGACAAACAGCACAACCCTAACTGGTCAAAAGTTCTGAATTGGATGCATCCTTCCTTCTTGACTAGCTTCAAGTTACATGTTCATAATGAAACAGTTTAACAAATTTTTCAATACATTTTCACATTATTTTTGCCCCATTACAAAACTTTAAAATATGTTTAATTAATTCATCAATAAGTTTACTTCACTTATTTCTTACCTTTTCTATTACTTATTAATCTTGTAAAATTTAAGTACATATAAATAAATTCATTTAACTTTCTGTATTATAATATGTCATTTTCTTGACTGTTATCTACTATTAAAAGTTAAATATTTTTTTGGATATCCTTTCCATTTTTACTGTTCCTTTCTTACAATAATATAATAATATTTCACCTTCTACTAAAATATGAAAAATATTAACTCATCTTTTATCTGTCTTTTTTTTCATTATTAAATATATGCTAAACATTTTTTTCTTCAAGTTATTTATCACATGTCATTTGTTTAATTCAAGCAGAATATTAATTTTAATTAAACTTATCACTCTCAACTAAGACATTATTTTTAACATCAGATAAAATACTTTTACAAGTTTTAAAAATGTATTTCTAGAGATTTTAGGCTTGTTTCTCATTTTTAATATATGCCTAATAAAAATACTTAATTTAACATAAATAAATAAATGCTTTCTTATGTGAATGCAGGTATATCTTTCTTTGAAGAAATGTAGTTGTCTTTTCTTTCTCATGGTTATCTCAAATAAGAATGATAGCTTTAGCTTATCTAGACTTCTTCCTTTAGATATCATGTTATTTATAAGTAAATGATCAAGACTGCAACTAGGTCATAATAAAGAAACTGGTTTGAACTCGCTCCATGATGTTAACAATTGCTATAAAATATATATAATTGGACTGCTTTTTAAATATTATTTTACCATTTAAAACTTTAAATATTTTTAAAACCTTTTATAATTTTACTGAGAAAAATATTGAAAGAGCACATTGCTTTATATATATTTTTTGTGAATCTAGACTTTTTTATCTTTCTCTTCAAAAAACCTGAGATAAATTGACATCAGAAAACTATTTACTTAAATCTCTTTGCCAATATCCCAAATCAACAATTAAAACTTTTAACTAAATAATTTTTTGTGTGTATCTAATTAAAATAATTAAAATCAAGAAATATTTTACAAATGAAACTAATTTAAATAAGTTGTGTGCTGACAAGCTGAAAGGTTCTTCCTTTCAAAGGCTCCAATTGAGACAGTCTAATTTATGCCCAAAAGAAAGAGATAAAATAAAAAGAAGTCAATAGTTTTATCAGTAAGTACTATCGCTATTGTTCCATAAACCTTTTATTAAAAAAAAAAGCTAATTTTCAGCGAGGAAAATTAAGTTTTACCATTATGTATGAGCACGGAAATGGCTGCCTTCAACAAGGCTATAGCCAAAGCAAGATGGTTTAGAAGACTCACTTGGTTACAAGACAATAGCAACCATTGAGAGTAAAAGCAAAAAAGCTAATATAAACAAAAATAGACTTCCTGACAATCCCAGTTATTCACCGAAAATGAATTTAGAAAACCCTAGTAACTCAGATTTTAATCATCACGACAGTGAAAGTAACGGAAATAGCAAATTCACAGAAGCTGATTTCGAAAAAAAAAAGTAGTAATAAAATAGACCCCGGGACTTTAAATGATAATAATTCAATAAACAATTCAAAAAGGAACATTACTGTGAAAAAACACAGTATAAAAGCCCTAGAACAAAAAAGTTACAAGGCAAAAATTAGCGCACTTCCGTTATTACGACAATTTGGTGTCGAAACGGAAGCTGCGGTTTGCGGGAAAACACGGCGGACAAGAAAAACCCCAGAAATCAGCGAGATGATTCCAACTTTTAAATCGAACAATATGCAATTTAGTGAGACCTACAAAATGACCCAAGAACTAATTTTTTTGGGATGAATATAAAGGAAGATATGGGACAAAAACTGCCGGAACAGCAGCACCAACGACAAATATTTTTTTCAGAAAATCAGCGCTAGATCATAACAAACTAAAAATTGAACACAAAATCAAAGAAACAAGGCCAAATAAAAGTGCTAAACCCTTTTTACGCTCATGACAAATATTTTTTTCAGAAAATCAGCACTAGATCATAACAAACTAAAAATTGAACCCAAAATCAAAGAAACAAGGCCAAATAAAAGTGCTAAACCCTTTTTACACTCACAGAATCCACTGAGGAACAATTCTAAGACCACAACAATGAGTTTTTCCACAGGTGAAAATGCTTCAAGCTCAAATAAGGATCACAATTACCTTAATGCAAATTTATCAACCCACTGTAATATACCAGATACAACTATTATCCCAAAAGTCGATCCAAAACAAACAAAGAAACTGTTCGAAATGCCTAAAAAAAACCCAAAATAAGTTGAAGCTATACTCAAACTCTAACAATCCTACCCCTCCCAATCATATAGAAGAGAATAAAACCAAAGTAAACTCCCCACAATGCTCATTGTCAGTGAACAAAGTTGAAGACCCAGAGATGCAGTCTCAAGAAAGTATCTATGTCTACCATAACCTTCAGATCAGTACAAATAAAAATACCACCAACCCCAAATCTGTACTCAGCCCCAAAGCAAACTCATATAGTTTTCATTTCTCCAACTCTAGTGATAACACTGAAAACATGAGGCCAGTATCAAACAAGGCATCAAATGAAGACAGAAAGATGAACCAAATCAATAATCACAGTAGCAATTACAATTTTGATTTTCCAGCATTAGGAAACAATTCAAAGGTAGTAAGTAAGAATGATACATATAACAAGGACCATAACACTCAGAATAGAAGCAGCATACCTCCCTTATCATATGCTCGAATTACAGCAGCAAGCACAGAACACACAAATCCTACAAACTACAACTCTCAACATTATGATAACAAACCTGAGCTAAGCACACTTGCTAAGTCACTATTAATCATGGATAATGATCATGAACATGAAGACCAAAGCACAGATCAAGAAAAAGCAGGAGTGACTCCAATTATAGAATATACTCCAACATCCCATATGGTCATCAATGACCACTTTAATCAGTCAATACCTGCCTTGTTGATGAGGTCCTTTCAACCCTACAGAAATAATAATACCCTCATTTTTTCCATGACAGACCATAATATATCCTTTTATAAATTCCCCACCCAATCATTGTTTGATCTCTTTAAGGCAAAAGGGATATGGTCCTCCACATATAAAGTTTTATTTCACCTGAATGACCGCTATGTGGCCATACAATTCACCAACCCCTTTGCCAAGGAAGCCTTCAGAAACACATATAAAACATTAGCAGGCAGATATTTGGTGACCGTGGACTTGGATAGATAAATGTGTATCAGTGGAATGGTCAAGAATTGTGGTGTTGAATTTCAACAATCAGAGCTTCAACAAATCCTCACACCATATTGGAAAATTATGTCCTTTGCTTACAGACAAATTCGGAATGTTGGAGCTGAGGTTTTCACAAGCATTGCAGAATTCAGAATTTTACTTGCCAAAGGAGTGCACTACCCGGATCGAAAATGCATACATTGTGGATCTATATGCAAGAAATTCCACAGATGTAACCGAAAGGGACCCCAGACGATTCATTCCAGTTTGCAAGAAAATAATATGATGAGTAATAATATATCCAACTCAGAGGTCTTTCAATTAAGAAAGCCAAAGCAACAGAATCATCATAGTAGGTGGAATGCAAGAAACAGAACAGATACGACAATGACATATTCATGTCTGAAAATTCTGAGAATGCACAGCCCGAGAATAATTCCAAGCAAGAGTCAAAAGATAAACTTGTAACACCATCCACAACCTGACCCAATCTCAGGAAGGCAAAAAGATCCAAGAGGCCTAAACCATTATCTTCCTCTTCTACAGACTGTGATGAATCAGAATTTGTGGGGGATCTCATAGAATTACAAGAAACAGCAAACCAGGAATGCCCACCTAAGGGAAAGAAGACACGAACTAGTTCACCAATATAGGTAGACTATCTGAATGGCCTGATACCCCTCAGCCTGAAAGATTCCCTTTTGCAAATCACCCCATTGGAAAATGGCCACTCAGAACTGATATCTCTAGTTGAGGAGATTGAAGCACCTTCTACTCTCACAGCATCAGAGGGAGGCTCTATTCCTGAGGTCACAGTAGAAGGAGAGCTTGACCCAGGGGACCCACCTGGAGACTAGTCTAACTCATCATCAGGTGGGTATTAGGTCATCAATAATGTATATTGCATCACTGAACATAAGGGGCTTGAACACCACTAACAAGGCATATGCCCTGATACATTGGTTCAAACAGCACAACCCAGACATACTATGCTTATGCGAAACTAAATTATACCTTCAATCTGATAACAAAATCATTGATCTACTACAGACTATGGATTAGCTACACTACTCCTTTTCTAATACTCCATCAGGCGGAGTAGCTATAATCATAAATAAAAAATCATCCATCTCCTTCCAAACGACCCTGGAACTGTATTTAGTGTTATAAACTCAATCAATAGCACCTTGAGAACCACCTCTTTCCCAACCTTAATAATTGGTGATTATAATCACAAATATGACCAATTCCAGGCCAAATATGCGGGCCACCTTAGCCAGCCTCTTATGAGTAGTAAACAGTGTTTCCGTGAAGGTGATTATTCCTTTTATACTAAGTCAGCCCATTCATTGATTGACCTGATTTATGTATCCCCAACTTTGATCCCAGGAATGGAGGCAAAGTTATGCCCTGTTGCCTTCTCGGATCATCGCTTGTCAAAATACTGGCACTCAATGATGATCAACCTACAAACTCCCTAGAAAGAATAATCCGCATGATAACTAAATCAAACATAACCATTAAATTAGTATCTGAGTCATACATTGCCTTCAATAGAATTAAAGTTGTTGTCCCTGCCTGCAATAAGAGGCTGGAGGCTCTTCACTAAATCTCTTGCTGACAGCATTAATATATCCACTCAGAAGTCCAGGGGTCCTGTACGCTTAATTAGTGAACTGGACCATATTGCATATAAATTACAATATATGCCATGTGAGGCTCATAATGTTCCCCAAATAATTGAACTGAAAATTAAATACAGTCATATACAGAGGGAGGTTGCCGAATACCTCTCTATTAAAAGAGCTTGGCAATTCATTGAACATGAACATTGCTGGACCCGGGGTTATCTCAATTGGGCCCTTGGAACCAACAGCAAATCCAGGGCACCAGGTTCAATTGAGATAGATGGCAACAAATATGTCGGTGCTTCCATGCTGCTTAGGATCAGACAGCATTACATTAAAAAATTTAATCCCAAGGGTGTTAATAAAATTAGAACATTCTCCATGGCAAATACACCACACAAAATAACTGAGGCCAGAATCCTGGCAACACTTAGAGCCTTTCCTGACAGCACACATCCTGGTCTGCATGGAATCCCAAAATTCCTTCTGCTGCACCTGAGCTCATTCACAATATTGATTGTTAAGAAGATGGTGGATATACTGGCTGATGGCAGTCAGAAAATTAGTGGCATTTACTCCACATCACAATGGTACCCATCCTCAAAAAACTTCAGGGGTCATGTGAGAAGGGGAATCTGCGACCTATTTTCATGATTCCACTACTGATAAAAACAATCGAAAACCTCATCAAAGAAGACATACAGAAGATCATTATTGATAAACTGTCAGTCTTCCAATTTGCAAAGAAGGGGAGCTCGACTGCAGAAGCCATCAGTTGGTTTTGCCTCATAGTAGATCATATACGCAGGAATAAAATGGTCTGGCCAGTTGTCATCCAACTCGACTTTGCTGGTGCTTTTGACTGTGTGCAGATCAATGTGTACTCAGTATACTGGAGAAACTGCAAGTGCCCCAGGCATATCTCCAAATGATCAAGAATCTTCTACAGAATAGAGAAAATCTTTCTCTCACTGGATGGCCGAGTGGCTCCAGGATTTCATCCCTCTGTTTCAATACCACAGGGCTAGCCACTGGGTGCACTCCTCTCTACGGCTTACCTCAACCCATTGCTATTATGCATTGAGGCATCCATTGAGGGAATTGCCATCCCTTTGATGAGAGAGAGGGTCTGCCACATATCCTACATGGATGATGTGACTGTGTTTCTCTCACCACAGGATGAGGTTGGTAGGCTGGAGGAGCTCTTGGATCAATTTGGTTCCGAATCAGGTCTAAGAGTTAATGAGGCGAAATCGGCCATGTGTTCGATCAGAACTGGAAAACAGATCCAGGGGAGATTCCGAGCACCCCCAGAAGTTTCTCAGTTTTAGCCTGGCCTTCCCTCCTAGGGTCATGGGAAGGGAGCTGGAGGAAAATATTCTCACAAAGGTTAAGGACACAGTGACATCTCTAACCAAGGTCTCACTCTCCTTGTTGGGGAAGGTCGTACTATTAAATGTAGCTGTGCTACCCAAAATCACTTATTTTCTGGCCAGTTTTTCCCCTACTAAGACCTTTATAAAAAGGTGGAGACTCAATGTAGGAGGCTTTGCTGGGGCATGAGAACAGCAGTAATTGGCCTCACCTCCCTTCAAAAACCTAAATCACAAAATGGACTCGGACTCCATTCAATCAGCACCTTCTTAATCCAGAAAGCCCACAATATTTTAACCAAACTATTTCAGGATAATCCAAAAATGGAAAGCCCCCTACCAATAAATGAGGTTGAACCCACTGACTGCCCCCCCCAAGAAAGGGTAACATTTGGTTACAGCAACAAGTCACACTCGTGACTAAAAATGTAACAATGTCCAATTTCCTTTTCAATAGTAAGCCTTCCTATTGGGACACCCATGCTCTAATCAATGGTAGCAGTCCCATCACTAAGACCAGACTTCAGATAGGGATCAAGCGGCTTGCAGGGTTAACAAAGTTATGGAAGCTGGAGGTGAAATTAGTAGGCTTTATAATTAAAGTTAACCTTGAGGCCCTACCAATGGCTGCATTTCTCCACCACAAGCGGAGGTATAAAATGGATCCGATATGCCCTCTGTGCAAGAAAACCGATGAAACAATTTCCCACATTCTTCAGGAATGTGAGACTTGGAATAAACTATGCTACCTGTCATTGCAAAAGACCACATATAAAGACTGGGCCTGGGTGGATATGGTGAAAGCTTTTAAAAAGGGTTCCTTTGGCAGTGTTAGATTGGCAACTTATGTTAACTTTGTCATCTGGTTGGCATGAAATAAGGTAACTTTTGAAAAGGGTATTGATTACAATATTGAGGTATTATACTTCAAATTGTTAAAAGACGCCAAGGACCATGACAAGAGGACATGCCAGCCATGGCTAACCAATCAGACTTGGAACCAGATCAAACTAGGGCCATGCCTTGCCTAGTGTAGTGCTTACCTTACATAATAAATAAACTGATATATTAGTAATTAGAAATTATAACAGCCCAAAGAGCACTAACATATCATGATGATAAATCCTAGGAAATGAAGGTAGTTAAGCCTGAACAAATTAATAAAAGATTAGGAATAGATAGAAGGGAAAGTGACTGCTCTACAAGTGGTATGCCATGTAAACCAAGAAATAAGCATATATACCTATAAAGCCATTTATAACAGAACTGGGAGAGCTTTAATGGTGAAATAGACTTGTACAATTGGACAATCCAAGGACAATATTCCCACTGCAACTGAAGCGGTTGCCTTGTTTCTTTCAAGCTATGGCCCCAAATAATAATGAGACATGAATAGAAGTGTTCTGAAAGTGTAACATTGCTGTTAATATAACAACATTTTTGTCTCCAAATAACTAATGGAGAAATGGACATGTATAATTGGGCAGTTTTGTGAACAATAATTTCAGCATAAGAAGTTGGGTTTATGTGTGTAAGTCTGAAAGGGCAGGTGAATTTTGTGTCACTGCACTTCTGGAACTATTAATATCCCACTCACCTATCCATACATTTATACTTGAATGTTCAAAATCATATGCATTGAATCAAGTGTATGGGTGCGGATGCGCTTGACATGCTCCGACACTTCCTAAATTTCTTTGTAATGATTCTTGTTGATTGCATTGTAAAACTTATGCCTCTTGAATCGTCTTGAGGCACAAATAAAGGCATTTGAAAGTAAAACATAAAAATCAATTATTTGCTGGAAAAAAAAATATTAAGTGTAATTATATTTATAATAATTGATATTATTAATTGAATTGAAATATAAAGTTTAATAATAAATATGATAATTTTAAAATAAATTATCTTGTGATCTCCAATTAGTTTTTAAAGAAACATCGCAATAAAAATAAATTAAAGTCAAATTTATAAGTAATGATGTTTTTATGGATTAGCAACTATTGTATTGAAATTATGTAGTGGATTATAATATAAATGATTATAAATAATGGTGGTTATTAAATCTCTACAGAATTTTATCTTTAATCTCTATGTATTAAGTCATTTATTCCTGATACATCAAAATTTATAGCATTACTATTATCTTAATTTTAAAATTTTGAAGCTATAATATACATTTTATATTCTATTCTTACCATGGATAACTAATCAAAAGGTTGCAATACATATATATTTTTCCAGGAACTTTTTTTTAATAAAAATATATTAGCTAAATAGCTGTAGTTTCTGTACAATAACAAGTGCTTACCTCAGAGTTTCTTTTTTCTCAAATCATAAAAATGTGTGTGGTGAAATTTAAAATCATTATTTTTTTCCATTGTTATTTTCTGATAAAATTGGTAATATTAAAAAAAAAAAGATCCACACAATTATACTACATTTAAAAATAATAATAAAATATTTCCATGCCCTAAAGATAAAATTCCTTTAAAGTGTCATGGTGTATATGAAATTTCATGAGGAGTGTATTTATATTCATACATTGGACTAATCAGTCATAAAATAAACATAAGAAAGGAAGAAGACATTTTGGCAGTTAGAAAAAATTTAATTCATCAGCCATTTATTCATACATTAAATTAACTTATCATAACATCAATTTTAATAAAGCACATATTCTGGGAAAAATTGAACAATATGACAGCTATAGTGAATTTTAAAAGGCCTAAGGGCATAAATGAAAAGTGTGCATCAAAGAAAATTAACAACATTTGGATAAAGCTATTGGAGGATAAAATATTTGTTTAAAACTTCTCAACCAATAGAATTTGAGAATGAGGAAAAAATAACAAAGGAAAAAAATACAATTTTAAATCTTGCCACACACATTCTTATAATTTGAAAAAGAAGAAGCTGTAAGGAAAGTACTTGTTATGGTACTGAAACATCAGCTATTTAACTATTATATTTTTATGACATCGAAGTACCCTGAAATAGTACTATTACATAACTAAGAGCCATGTGAACAGCTTTCTTAAACAATCTGCAAAGACTTCTCCAGAAGATCCTCTTAGAGAATAGTGAAAATGAAAGTAAAAAGGTAAAGCAGTCTTTTCAGGAAATAACTGATGGTGGCAATGGCCTCTATAGCATCCATTTCTAGTGTGCTATTGGAAAAGGCAGTATTCACTGGAATAACCAATTGATAAGGAGTATGAATTGTTTTATTTTTTAATTGATTATCCATTTACTTTCCAATATCAGATGATTAACTAAATTGCTATTGTTTAAATAATTTCATCAATTTCCAAATAGTATTACTTGACTGTTTTTGTTATATTTTTAGTTAGGAATTGCTAGATAAGGCATTAGACTAATGCAGGAAGTTAACTGGGTTATCTAAATGCCCTTTTCTATCAAAAAAAAAATCCAATGCCTGATTGCAACCTAAGAAAAATATTCAAGAATTTTCTTAGCCTAGATTTGAATGCAAAGATCTACTATAAACTATATTCTGAAGTCTTTTGATACATATAAACACAAAATATCAAATTGGAATAAAACTGTTTCAAAAATTGGATTACACCATCAATGTAAAGTTTCTTTTTAATTTTATGTTCTGTGTGTCTTTATGATTGTTTTTTTTAATCACCTGGAAGTTGAATGGCTACACTCTTTATCAAGGCTTCTAATAATATAAAACTGTCCATAATCTCAATGAATTGTACATTTATTAATATACTAATTTACTGATTTGCTCAAAGGAATTTGTAAATTATTCCAGTGACACTTTTCTGATGATTTGAGTAATAAAGCTTTTAAACTTTTATCTGCTCTGCCATGATTTACTGCAGTGTAGACTCTGGAACTTAAAATCCAAGGATCATGATCCTATTCTGTCACTTCCAATATTCAAATTTTTTATGAATTCCTAAGCAGTAAACCATTCTATTATTTTTTTAAAAAAAAATTATCTGATTTTTTTCATTTTTATTTCACAGATAAAAGTGTAGTTATAATACCATCTTTACATCTGGTAATTTTAAGATAGCTATCTGCCTTCAATATCTGAAATACCATTTGCTGATGGAGAAAGTAATGACAATCACCTCTGGATATGATATAACAGAGGCAAAACTCTCCATACAGTAGTGCTACCCAGTGTATGCCAGAGCAATCAATGGATGCAAGAAGATTTTTGCACAAAATTTCTAATCCATACAATAGTGACACCCAATGCAAACCAGAGTAATTAATGGAAGCAAGAAGGTTTGTGCATAAAATCCCAATCAGGTAGGAAATTTTATGCACAACCTTTCTTGCATCCATCAATTTTTCTGGCTTACACTGAGTGGCACTGCTATATGGAGAGTTTTGCCTCTGTTATAACAGCTTGTGAAAGCATAGGGATGGTGATTATACTAAAGATGATCAAATGTTTACCAATTAGTTAATTATAATATAATTTTACAAGGAAATATTTGGAGCTAAAACATTTATTTTTCATGTGACTTATTGCTATCAGAAACTTGACTAGTCATATAATAGTATCTGAAAATAATTATTTGTAAAGTGCATTTGTATGTAAATAGAAGTAAAATGAGTTTTGTTGCTGTTGTTCGACAAGAAACAATATTACTTATAATAAACATCATTAAAAATGCTATTTAAATTTTTTAAAATCAATTTTATTGTAAACAAGATTTTTATTATATAAATTTTTTTAATTTGTATAAATTATTTTGAAGTTTATGTTGATGAATTTTATTTATATAAGTTTAGATATTACTATAGTTCTGTTTATTTTTATTACATATATATTAAATTATACTATACCAACCTCACGTTTAAATAAGTCAATAGAGAAACATATATTTGTTGTCAAGGCAACATGTTAGGCAATAATTGTCTTATTGATGTAATATTTCTATGTATAATGTAATATTCAGGTGCACCTAAACTGTAAATAAAAAAAACTCATGATGCATTGGTGAATAAAACTACTCATATACTCATCATGTGGACTTACAATCCAGATAGATTTTATTATTTTACATAACTCAAACGTAGGGTTTTTTAAAATCATTTGTAATACATCTATCCCATTACATTTATGTAAAAGTTAACCAGCAGTTGGAAGCCTGCTAAATAAAGCTCCTCTTTTCATGCTTGCAAGGATTTTAAAAAGGACTTTGTTATGCAGAAAGCCTTGTAATGTTATTATTTGTTTTTTAACCTTTGATCTATATGCACAAAACATAAAATGAACATAATGATGAATAATAAATCTATTAGATATGATTGCGGATCATCTTAAATGAATATTCATTCACACCTACAGTCACATTTCCATATAATATTTTTCCAAAAAATTGTGATCAGGGTCAATCTTTTATTTTAAACATGACAGTAGACATTAGTAAAAAAGCAGTCTTTTTTGGTTATGCCATTCTAGAAAATTCTCCATATGCAATACAGCATATTATGTTGACCATTCTACTGTATTGATAAGAACAAATTCAATTAATATAAAATAATATTAAATCATCTGTACACCTTATCACTGTTTCACAATGGTTTAATTACCACCCTCTTTTACAGTATCGATTGTCCCAGCAATCTTCTTCAGAACTCTTTCTTTTTATATCCTCTAAAAAAAAAGTTCTGAAGAAGATTGCTGGGGCAATCAAAACTGTAAAAGAGGGTGATAATTAAAGCATTATAAAGCAGTGATAAAGTGTATGGATGATTTAATATTATATTACATACATTTGGCAATGCAATAAGAAAGATTAGGTATTAACAAATTGAATTATAGTCATTAAGCATCACATGATCACCATCTCTTCTACTAGCACATAATTGTTTATAAACAAGGCAAAACTCTCCATATAGTAGTGCCACCCTGTGCCAACTAGAGTAATCAATGGATGCCAGAAGGTTTGTGCATAAAACCCCTATCTAATGCCTACTCATCCAGATGAAGGCCACAAGCCAGAAACTAGTCTGGGGATATTGGATGAGTAGGCATTAGATAGGAATTTTATGCGCAAGCCTTCTGGAATCCATTGATTATACTGGTTGGCACAAGGTGGCACTACTGTATGGAGAGTTTTGCCTTGAATTATAGTCATTGACTACCCTGTGAATCAGGAAAACAGTAAACTTCCAAAATTTCAACTGAATAGTAATTAAATGTTTTTATATTAACTTGCCCTGTTTATGTTTCTGCATATATGCTCACATTTTTGAATTTTTAACAATGAAAATAAATTTGTTCCCATTTAGAACTTGAACCCACATCCATACACTTTCCAAGAAAACTTTTTAACAGCTGAGCAAACAGAAATATAACATTTGTAGACGAAAATTTTGTTAATATTGATTTAACTCAAACTTAAGTAAAAATCCAATATATAAATATTTTTATACAGTAGATAATCACGTTATCTAAATTTAGAATTTATTTGTTTAGAGAGCATAATTTTTATTTTCACATCTTATTATTAAATTATAATTTTTGTCAGGTTTTTTGTAGTTTTAATCATTTTTTAAAATAATATAAGTAATATTATTGCTAAATCTATTAATATATGGTGTATCTGAACTTAGTTCAGTCCTATATGGCTATTTAAGTTAGATAGCTAGATTGGAAGACATATGGATGTCTGAAAATTTAAAAGTTTCTACTTAATAGTTATACATTAGATAAAGTGCTGGGCTTGTTCTGGTATTTTAATCTAATGATTGAATATCCTAACACCTCACTGAGGAAGCCAGTAGCAGAAACCGGTCTGAGGTTGGGGCATTCTACAAAGCTTGTTAAGAGTTTGTTTTGTGAGCTCTATATATAACATTTATAAACAGAAGCTTATTAAATTAGGCCATGTAACTGAGTTTTGGGGTACTCTACAAAGCTTGTTAAGAGTTTGTTTTGTGAGCTCTATATATAACATTTGTAAACACAAGCTTATTAAATTAGGTCATGTAACATCTGACTTGAATTTTTTTTATGTAATAGTATAAGTAATATATACCACATTTCTTTGAAAATAAGACCTAATGAGAAAATAAGTTCTAGCATGATTTTTAGAGTGTTTATAATATAATAAGCCTATTTCAACAATAAGCTCTAATTAGAAAGAGAAAAAAATACTGTACATACATTATTTCTCTGTCTTTCAACTGTATTTCAGTAAAATCACTGAATTGCTGCTCTAGCAATATAAGGAAATGCTAATATTTTTTTCTTTTAAAATGAAAATTAGTCAGAAGGGCTTATGTTGTGGAATTACTAACTTTATTATATATATATATAAAATACATATTTTGCGGGTTCATCTGTGTTAAAAACTTTTAATATCAATATACTGACATTTCGACTTGGTCACACAAGCCATCCACAGAGTTATAAAAAGGTAGAAAGACGGTTGTAGAGGCGCTACAATCACTGGTTTGAATAAAACATTAAAAATCCCACCAATAGCAAAAATGTTAAATTTAAGAATGTTTTTTAAAGAAATCTTTCCAAATAGGAGGAAGTTTGCACGTATCATCTCGCTTATTGATACAATCTGGCCTTTTAAGTATCTCAATGGCTTCTCTGATTTTGCATTGGTAGAGATTATCACATCTGGATATGATCCTGGTACTAGAAAAATCTATTTTATGACCTGAATCTATAGTATGGAGTGAGAGTGCTGATGATGATGAGTGTTGTTTAACTGCATTAGCATGCTCATCTCTCCTAACACTGATGCGATGATTACTCATACCTATGTAAGAAGCTTTACAATTTTTACATGAGATTTGATAGACACCATGAGATTCAAGAGGGATTGAATCCTTAGGCTTGGTTATTATATTGCTGATCTTTTGATGAGCAGAAAATGCTGTATCTATATTATAGCGTTTTAATATACGTCCGATACTGTCTGTAGTTCCTTTTACATATGGAACACAAATCCTAATAGCTGATTTATCATCTTTTTGTTTCCTATTTTGTCTATTTTGGGCTTGAAATAAGGCTTTTTTTATAAATTTGTAATTATAACTATTTGCTAATAAAACACTATTAATATGATTTATTTCTTCTTTCAGATGTGTGTCATCTGAAAGGTTAATTGCTCTATTTAAAGAGTTTTGGCTACAGAAACTATCTGAGTTGGGTGATGATGAGAATGGAAATGTAAATATCTGTCTGTGTGTGTATCCTTTCTGTAAATGAAAAGATAAACTATTTGGTGTTCTGGTGACTAGAACATCAAGAAAAGGGAGTTTTCCATCAGACTCTGTCTCCATTGTAAATTTAATATGAGGATGCATATTATTTAAATGTAAGAAAAAATCATCTAATGTATTTTTTCCATGTTGCCATATGACAAAAGTGTCATCTATGTATCTGAGCCAAATGAGAGGTTTTAAAGATGATGATTCTAAAGCACGAGTTTCTATATATTCCATGAATAAATCAGCTATTACTCCTGAGATAGGTGAGCCCATAGGAGTACCAAAAACTTGTCTGTAATGCTGTCCATTGTATTTTGTATACAATGGACAGCATTACAGACAAGTTTTTGGTACTCCTATGGGCTCACCTATCTCAGGAGTAATAGCTGATTTATTCATGGAATATATAGAAACTCATGCTTTAGAATCATCATCTTTAAAACCTCTCATTTGGCTCAGATACATAGATGACACTTTTGTCATATGGCAACATGGAAAAATACATTAGATGATTTTTTCTTACATTTAAATAATATGCATCCTCATATTAAATTTACAATGGAGACAGAGTCTGATGGAAAACTCCCTTTTCTTGATGTTCTAGTCACCAGAACACCAAATAGTTTATCTTTTTCTATTTACAGAAAGGATACACACACAGACAGATATTTACATTTCCATTCTCATCATCACCCAACTCAGATAGTTTCTGTAGCCAAAACTCTTTAAATAGAGCAATTAACCGTTCAGATGACACACATCTGAAAGAAGAAATAAATCATATTAATAGTGTTTTATTAGCAAATAGTTATAATTACAAATTTATAAAAAAGCCTTATTTCAAGCCTAAAATAGACAAAATAGGAAACAAAAAGATGATAAATCAGCTATTAGGATTTGTGTTCCATATGTAAAAGGAACTACAGACAGTATCGGACGTATATTAAAACGCTATAATATAGATACAGCATTTTCTGCTCATCAAAAGATCAGCAATATAATAACCAAGCCTAAGGATTCAATCCCTCTTGAATCTCATGGTGTCTATCAAATCTCATGTAAAAATTGTAAAGCTTCTTACATAGGTATGAGTAATCATCGCATCAGTGTTAGGAGAGATGAGCATGCTAATGCAGTTAAACAACACTCATCATCATCAGCACTCTCACTCCATACTATAGATTCAGGTAGTACCAGGATCATATCCAGATGTGATAATCTCTACCAATGCAAAATCAGAGAAGCCATTGAAATACTTTAAAGGCCAGATTGTATCAATAAGCGAGATGATACGTGCAAACTTCCTCCTATTTGGAAAGATTTCTTTAAAAAAATTCTTAAATTTAACATTTTTGCTATTGGTGGGATTTTTAATGTTTTATTCAAACCAGTGATTGTAACGCCTCTATAACCATCTTTCTACCTTTTATAACTCTGTGGATGGCTTGTGTGACCAAGTCGAAACGTCAGTATATTGATATTAAAAGTTTTTAACACGGATGAACCCGCAAAATATGTATTTTATATATTTAACCCGTGCAAATCTTCGTTTTAACATATATATATATATATCATGTGTTATAACAATTAACATTCATGTAAAATAAAGTAACAATTTCAGACTTTTATTTCTCATAAATTTTTGTTGCATATCTCATAATTCTTCAATTATCATTTTGAATAAATGTAGATTCTTACACATAAATAATTGTAGACTTGTGCATTAAAAAAATAAACTGAGAATGTGTTTTGAAGCAAAAATTGATATAAGATAGCATCTTATTTTTGGAGAAACAGTAAAAAAAAAAGATTTTAAAATAATGCTTCTGTGTAAACATCTGACTGTTCTAAAATTATACCATCAACCGCATGAAGTCAATCCAGTGACTGGTGTTTACACATAGCAGTTGAATGCTTAGGAACTGAAATGAAAATTCAAAGCAGCTGGTGAGGGAAATATCCCCAGAATTGTTAGTTTTAGATGGATTTCATATATAGTGAAAACTGTTGTGTCAGAATGGCAGGAATGTGGAACTTTTTCTAGTCTTCCTTTAGGACATTCATGTCATTTTCATTGGTAAAACTATAAAAATTTTGGTTTGCTCTTATTCTTATTTTTTAAAAATTCTTTATTACTTTGTTGAATTTGTTTACTATATTGACTTCATTTTTATTGTTGTTGATTTTCTTTAAAATGGAAAGAAGAAACAACAACAACAAAGAAATGCAATTTTGTATTCTATTTGTTCATTAATATGCAACTTTTTTATAATTTGTATTTTAGTATTATTTTTATAAAACTAAATATAAAATTTTATATTGATATTATTAGTATATACAAGTATTTTAAAATCCTGGGTGAAGAAGCTGTGAGTGGCAAACAACCAAAATAAATCAATGTGTGGTAAGTGCTTTCGAGGTGTTATCCCTCATAATCATATTAATATTATTATTTTATTTCTTTTTACTTTTTGAAAACATCACCCACAAAACAAAAACACCACATGATTCCCATTTTCTATATTTACCCTAGCTGTTATTAGCAGTAGCAAACTCCCCTTACACTAGTGCCAACCAGTGAAAGCTTTAGTAATCTATGAATGCAAGAAGGTTTGTGTATAAAATCCTCATCTAGTGCCTATTCATTAAAAAAAACCAAGACTCAGTTTCTAGCTTGTAGCTTTCATCAATGGGGAACTTTGGAGTTGAATAAGTAAAAGGAGGCTGCTGGATGGTCACATTAGATCAGGTGCAGTGTTCTCAAACTCAAAGCTCCTCACTGATGAAAGCCACAGACTAGAAACTAATCTGTGAATATTGGATAAGTAGGCACTAGATAGGGATTTTATGCTCAAACTTTCCTGCTTCCATTGATTACTAAGACTTTGCACTGGGTGAGCTGCTGTAAGAAGAGTTTTCTATAACAAAACAAAGTTACACCCTCCCATTAATTTTTCTATAAAACATTTGTAATTTCAGAAAATGTTCCATTTATCGATTAGTATTTTCAATACAGCTTTGGTAGTATCACTAGATATGTAAATAAAACATAAAGCACGTGCTACAAATCCACATATGTGAGTCTTACTGTGAAATAATGAATTCTCCCATAAAGAGATTTTGTATGAGAGAAAAGTGAATTAATTAATATTTTATATTTAATAAATTTCAAATAGTATTAATCTCAATCTGCCAACCTCTTTATTAAACTGTTAAGCTGGCCTAAAATTACTATTTTTAGATTCGCTTGTCAGCTTGATAAACAAGTTGGCATTATTAATATCAATCGGGCTTAGGAAAGGAGACATACCAGCACTAACATATTAATATTTTATGTTTTAACTTTTAAAAAGTTTAATAAAAAATTGCAGTAGAGCTTTTAAAAAAACTAAAGTGTTTCAAGTAGTAACTGCATAAACATTTTATTTTACTTGCATCTTAGAGGTATTTAGAAAGACAATATGATTTTTAATCAGTATTGAATTCAATTTAGTTTCAAATAAAAGATTATTAATAAATATTGATTGCAATATGGCATCCATGATTACTCATCGTTACAACTCTGATGTAAAGAAAGAAAGAAATAACTGTCATCAAAATCAGATTAAATGTAAACTAATGGGTCATGTGATGCTTTGTATTGATAAAATGATAATGATTGACTATTTATTTATTTAACATATGGTCATTTCCCAGAGATCAATTAGATTTTAGACACCATAATAGTAGTCTTTCAATCATTTGATAAAACTGAGCTTTTTTCTATTTTTCCTCAAGTAAAAATAAATTTCAGAAAATAATTTAAATAAACTAACTGTACAGGACTTTGTTTAATGATTTATGCATTCAAAATGCCATACATACGTTATTTAATTTTTTTTTCTTTCCAAAAACCAAAATAAACCTATAATGAGTACTATTTTACTAAAAGTTTAATAATCACTAAATTTTCTGTATATATGCGTACACACGTATATAATATTGAATATCTATTCTGGCCATCAATATTTTTGTTTTAATTTATAATTGATATCAACAACAACATCACATAACCGCTCATGTTTATTCATATGTTTCCAAGAGCAGCTATTTTCACCCTACTCTAAAACTACCTATTCTTTAGTGGTGTAAAAATTACTTCTGCAGACACACGAGAATGGTCAAAATGGGTAGGATGAGAAGGTTGGAACCAAGGTAGGCTTTGAGCATTCCATCATCAGATTATCAAAGAAATGAACGGCTGAAGAGTTGTGGGGTGGAGCAGATTAAAGCCTGTTCATTAAAGTATAAAGATTGGCTATCTTAATATAAGTTGAGCATTGATTGTATATACATGTAAAGATGATAATCTGCAACAACTGACGAGTGCTGGTTTAGCACGAAGTACGAATATTGGTCAAAATGGGTAGGATGAGAAGGTTGGAACCAAGGTAGGCTTTGAGCATTTTATCATCAGATTATCAAAGAAATGAACGGCTGAAGAGTTGTGGGGTGGAGCAGATTAAAGCCTGTTCATTAAAGTATAAAGATTGGCTATCTTAATATAAGTTGAGCATTGATTGTATATACATGTAAAGATGATAATCTGCAACAACTGACGAGTGCTGGTTTAGCACGAAGTACGAATATTGTTGATTATTTATCTTTTCAACATGAGTGTGATTAAGTGTATCAGAAAAATGAGATAGCATAGATAGTTGAAGGTTGTGTGAAAGTCTTAGTTGAAACCCCTTATATGTTACATATTGGAGTGCAGGTATGAAAAAGCATGTACTGTAGAAAACAATTCATATATTAAAATAAAAAAGTTTATGTGATTATGTTGGCTTTATCTTTCTTAATCAAAAAATAGATTACTATTGTCATAAAACTGAGATCTCTAAAATATATAGAATCTAGCCTATTATTAGATTATATAACTATGAATATCAGTTAGCCTAAGTTTAAAACCGTAGATTTTATTTTTAATTTTAAAACATTTGCTTGAATAGCATAAAAGAAGGACAGGTTGCTTCTAGATATGTAACTGCGATTGTTCCAGTCTTTTCTAGTTTTCATTGATGAAGGAAAAAGTCAAAAACTAGTCTGGAAATAGTAATTTTATAGCATTGTGCCATCTGGAATGTCCAATTTATTCAAGTAAGATAAAGATAACTGCTCTTGTTAATAAATTTCAATAAAAGAGAGAGAAGAAAAAATTGACCACCTAATTAAAACAAATTTGCCCCAGTATATAACAACTTTTTAAAAAAAAATCTAGATACCATTCATCTAGTTAGTAAGAAAGTCTCTGGAGATGTTAAAGTGAGAGCCAAAGGTTTTTGTATTAAAATTCAAACTATTATTTTTGCAATTAAGATGTCACATGACCTTCTGAATGCCCAACAATTTGATCAATTTTTTATTGATAAAATAAAGATTTTTATGAATTATAGATTTAAACATATTTTGGAGACTTGTTATTTCTATAATAGTATCAACATTTTGGATGTATCTCACCTGCTATTATCTGGGTGCTAAAGTGATTCTGTTACTAGTATCTCTATTCGTAGCTGCTGAATTTCTTTTAGTGGACAGAAGTTAACAGGTAAGATCCTGCCAAGTTGACAGTGCTATTATACTAATAACAATCAATAACATACATGAATGAACCTTGAAATCATATATATATATATATATATATATATATATATATATATTAATTTTTAATATTCTCATGGATAAATGATGAATTCACAGCATTATTTTTAAGAGGTTCCATGTAATAAAAATGTAATAGCTAAATAGTGGACATTTCAGTACAATAATAACTGCTTTCGTTTGAGCTTCTTCCTTTTCAAATCATATATATATATAATTAAAAAAATTGACACACTAAGAAATATGTGTAAACATTAAAATAACAAACTCAATATATATTAATGGAATAAACTAATCTCATCTCAAACTATGAATAAATAATATTTTATTGATAAAGAGTCAAGAATAGGATGTCCACATCTATTTTTTTTAAGTTTTTAATATTTATAATCTTACCTTTGCCAATATATATATAAATATTTCTATTCTTGATTATTTGATCGCAGAATATTATTTATACATATATGGAGATATGAGTGGTTTCTTTTATTAATTATATGTAGATTGACCTATGCTAATTAATAGTTATAATTATTAACTTTTGTTTAATTATTAAAATGGAAGTCATCAAAAATGAGATTCAATTTCCCATTTTTTTATAATAGATTATTAACTTAATAATTATCTGATATATTGAATTCACTTATATTTCCATCAATTAAAACAGGCAAACCTCTCTATACATAATGCCACTCAGTACAAGCCAGAGAAATCAATGGATGCTAGAAGGCCTATGCATAAAATCCCCATCTAGTGCCTACTCATCCAATATCCACAGACTAGTTTCTGGATTGTGGCCTTCATCAATGAGGAGCATTGGATCTGAGAGCACTGCACTTAAATCTTATGGATCTGAGAGCTCTGCACCTAGATCTTGGTGCAGGACTCTTAGATCAAAGCTCCTCATTGACAAAGGCCACAAGCCAGAAACTAATCTAGGAATATTGGATGAGTAGGCACTAAATGGGGATTTTATGCACAAGCCTTCTGGTATCGATTGATTACTCTGGCTTGCACTGATTGGCAGTAAATATAGAAACTTTTGCCTGTTTTAATAACAGTTATAAGCAAGCATAAGAAATGGTGATCATATGGTGTTTATTGGCTTATTTCCATCAATGTTGGTAGAGATAGGATTATAAACCTTAAAAGTTTAAAGAATAGATGACTCACATTCTATTTTTGATCATTTGTCAATAATATTATACATAATGGTCTAAATAGATCTAAATACCAATTACAATACTCGAAACATTCCATTACCATTACAAAAAAGTTATTCTTAGCTGACTAAACTATTTCTAATTGTTCACGTCTTATGTTAATAGCAACAAATTGGTGGATTTGCTAATCAGCATAACAGTCTTGTAAAAATCAGCTCTTAAATATCAAGTCAGTTAATGCACTATTATAGATATAATATTAATAGGTGCTATACTTATATGGATAAATTATACTGTTCTTGTAATCTGAAGAGGAAGGATTTTTTTAAATATGTATATTTTCCAAAAGTGATTGATACATTTTTAATGGGATCTGATAATGAATAATTAGCCAAATTTGTTTATACATATATTAAAAAAGGTATTTGTGAGTTTTTAAGTAAACCAAAATGGCAGCCTATATTTTTGTTAAATCTACAGTTTTAGGGCCCAAATGTTTACAAAAAAGTACCAACTAGAAAATTAACAGAAAAATGAAATATATATATATAAATACAATATTTACACATTATTTATGTTGGCAGCACACAATCATATTGTGATCATTAATGCACACTTTTCAGGACCTCAAGAATCCATACTTTTAAAAATAATCCACTGCATGGAAGATCCCAAATTTTTATCATTATGACAATTTACCAAAAAAAAAACTGCAATCAAAAAGAAATATGCTGAATTGAATCAAAGCAAGCCAATATTAAGATCATCTTATCACTTTCCACATTACAATATAAGTGAAAAAAAAATGTAATAAAGCTTTTTAATAAAATTTATCAAAATTTGTTAACAATTTGTTAACAATTGATTTACTAATTTTGTTTTAATTTAACAACACATCTTCAGTAGATTATAGGCCCTCGAAACTGTAAACTTATCAAAAATATGGACTGCCAACTTGGTTTACTTGAAAATTCACAAGCACCAAAAATAATTGTAAATTACTTTAATTGAAAAAAATAATTAATCATTTTTTATGAACTTTATAGTTTATCTCAGTGGTAGTGTAAAGGATTTAGGAGTTATCAGTTTTTGGATTGATTCCCAGGGGGAAAGAGTAAAAAAACCCAATTTGATTCTATTTAAATTAATGGGTTCTTGAACATTAAACATTGTTTATCTCCTAACCATCTAACAATATAATTGTTACATATAGAGCTTATTAGATTAGGTCATGTGACATCTGATTTGATTTTTTTTTTTACAATATAATTATTATTAGTAGTATAGAGGATTTAAGAGAATGAACTTAACTGGAATATGAGTAAAAAAAATGTTATTCAAAGTTAATGTGTCATTACATGCCAAATGTGTTTTGTGTTAAAATGTCTCTTAATAATTTTTTTTAAAAATGGTTTCCCAAATAAAAATATTTGATAAAAAGAAAATAGTTATGGCCATTAACTTAAAACATTTTCAAGTAGTCAGTCTAAATCAATAAACTTAATGGAATTTTTTTTTATTTTGATGCCATTCTACCCATTTAATATAATCTAAAACCATTATAGGTCACTGAATGACTTCAATTAGTTATTTCTGGCACTATAAATTATTTATTCACTATACCCAGTAAATGATAGTCCCTAAGGATTAGCATGCATGCTCGTAGGCAGAAAGACAATCCTTATTCAGTAATCTTGGAGACTTTTACCTGTTTACAGGCAAAAATCTCCATACAGTAGTGTCATCCTGTGCCAACCAGAGTATTCAATGGATGCCAGAAGGCTTGTGCATAAAAACCCTATCTAGTGCCTATTCATCCAATATCCCCAAACTAGTTTCTGGTTTGTGGCCTTCATCAGTGATGAGCCTTGGATCTGAGAGCTCTGCACTTAGATCTTAGGATCTAATGTAATCCTCCAGAAGCCATCTTTTATCTCTACTTAACTACAAAACTATGAGAATGAAATTGGAAAATACAATAATATTTTAAATCTAAGCTCAATAGCTTATATAGTCATATGGGTCTGAACTCAGTTCAGCACCCATACATTTTGGTCTTTTTGGCTCTTTAACAACCATAGCCACCACTATTCTATTAGGTAGGATTGGTGTTAAACCACTAAACATCACATGATCACCATCTCTTATGCTAGCACATAACTGTTATTAAACAAGCAAAACTCTCCATACAGTAGTGCCACCCTGTGCCAACCAAAGTAATCAGTGGATGTCAGAAGGTTTGTGCATAAAATACCATCTAGTGCCTACTCATCCAATATCTCCAGACTAGTTTCTGGCTTGTGGCCTTTGTCAGTGAGAAACCTTGGATCTGAGAGCACTGCAGCTAGATCTTAGGATTACTCTGGCTGGTAGAGGATGGCACTACTGTATGAAATGTTTTTGCCTGTTTAATAACAGTTATGTGCTAGCATGAGATGGTGATCATGTGATGTTTAGTGGTTTAACACCAATCCTGCCTAATAGGATAGTGGGTGGATATGGCTGTTAAAAAGCCAAAGACACCAAAATGTATGGATGCTGAAACTGAGTTCAGACCTGTATGACTATATATGCTATTGAGCTTAGATTGAAATTATTATTGTGTTTTCAATTTCATTTTCATAGTTTTGTAGTTAAGTAGAGATAAAAGGAGGCTGCTGGACGGTTGCATTAGATCCTAAGATCTAGGTGCAGTGCTCTCAGATCCAAGGCTCTTCACTGATGAAGGCCACAAGCCAGAAACTAGTCTGGGAATATTGGATGAGTAGGCATTAGATGGGGATTTTATGCACAAGCCTTCTGGCATCCATTGATTATTCTGCTTGGCACAGGGTGGCAGTACTGTATGGAGAGTTTTGCCTGTTTAATAATAGTTTTGTGTTAGCATAAGAGATGGTGATCATGTGATGTTTAGTGGTTTAATCTTATGTTGGTATAAAGCTATTTTAAAAATAAACAATTATTGAAAAACATTATATTTCTTTAAGAATTACATTTTTATCTTAAGGCAGTTTTAGATATCTAGGCAACATGATATCAAGTAATAAGACTTAATCATCCTGGGTAATAATTTACCATTTTTTTGTCCCTCGTTTTTTTTAAAGCAGTGTCATAAACTTTATTGAGTTGTGTCTAATGTTTAAAAAAGTATATGTACAGGAGATGTGTTTCTTATACATCAGATAAGAACATTTTGAATTATACAAATTTATTTCTTTTTGCTACTATATATATAATAAATGCAATAATTCTCAAGGCTAAATGGGTTTATAAGTAATCATTAACACCCAGTCAACACTTAGACAATCCCAATATCAATAACATTCAATAATTTCAAACTGTTGTCAAGGTAACCTCCTTTTAAAGGGACTCCACCTTTATTGTTTGAAATTGTTGATTGTTATTGATATTGTGATTATCTAAGTGTTGACTAGTTTTTAATGTTATATATATACGATAATGTTTATAATTTTATTTTAGAATATATTATCAATATTTACACAGATCAAAATTTTATTTAACTATAGAAATACATTATTTTTTTGGTTTATTTATCTATATATTTACAAATTATTCAAATGGAAGTCAATCTCCGATAATGCGCTATTTCTTAAATATAAATTTTCACGTACTCGCCCGCTACCCGTAAGAGTTTAAAAAACTTAAGTGAATCCTTAAGTCTAGAGGTACATTCTATATACACTAACTCTTACAGACCATGCTTAAATCAGGGCTTGAGTCTATTGTGTGCCTGATGTTATGATTAAATATTCAATTGTATAAATCTACTTAACATATACAAGTAAATAAACTTATTAATATTAATTATTACATTTATTGTAAACAAGGATCAACCTTTTTCAACGGCAAGTCAACTCAAAACTCATTTTATGCACATAAGGGACATAATTTTTAGTGCTAAATAAAAAGACTTTACAAATTAATATAATTTATTTTAATATTTGTATTAACCTTAGCTTAATCATAATTATAATTGTTGTTATTTTATTAATTGAAAACAAAAATAAGAAAAATACTATGTTAAAAACTTGCTGTAATCAGAATGTTTGAATGAGTAGTAACTCTTAATATTATATTTCTTATTAACAGAAATGCTTTCCAAACAAATTAGATATATTAACTTACTATTATTAACTTATTTTTCTGTTCTATAATACCATACATGTTTGTTTGAAGATTTGTGATGGTGACATTTTAGTATTAATTATTTGTTAGACTATTTCTATAATCTAATATTAAGAATTGAATGTCTTCAGAAATATTTTAACTTTATTTAAACTTTCTAAATACATTCATCTGTGAGTAACGGCACACAGGTTAATATTTAACACATGTTTTGAGTGGTATTATTATTTTATCTTCTTAAAATGTTGCTGGCTTGACTAGTTACAGTATCACCATGGGAATCGAAGCTGGACCTTTAGATTCTTAAATATTGAATTTTAAGGTAATGCTTTGACCAAATGACCTATTTTGCCAAAAGCAAGAGTCATTAGCAATATTATATACTTGTTCAATTTTTTTTTTCATGTGTCATAGCATTGGCCAGGAAGCGAACCCGCAACCCGGGCAACTTCTTGTAAGGCAGTCACGCTGACCTCTCGACCACCAATGCTCATTCAGTTTTTAACATTAGATAATGGAAATAGTCCAATAAATAAATAATAATATAAATTGGTTCACTTTTTCGGAAGTATACGATTTTCCATATCATCTTTCATCATGTTATTGATCATTACCATTTTAATAAAAAAATATAAAAAAATAAAACAAATAAAATGTTTAACTTTTACTTTTGATTGTTGCAGACAGTACACCCAGAGTTATTAGGGCTTCAACAGATAAATGCTTGCACAACAACTATCTACTATTATTATGCAACTACCCTAGTAATTATATTTACATGTATCGTTGAGGAAACATGATTATGGGTAGGTTTGAGTGCTCCAGCTGGAAAATATTTAAAAAAAAATGTTCTGATTATATAGGCTTGTTAGCTCACTGCAAAAAATATTTATTAAAATATTTTATTACATTCAAATATCAGCCTTTCAAGCTAATTGTGCATACGCTTTTGCGAGTGTTAATAATAATAATAAATGAATACTTTCTCTCTAATACAAGATATAGTATTTATGCAGGAATAAAATGAATCCACTTATTCCTACAACTCAAATGCTTATATATGAGCAAATCTGAAGTACTGGCAAAGAAAGCGTGAAGATGGAACAGCCACTTTAAATGAAATAATGTCATCATAAATAAAAGTTTTACCCATATGAATTATAAGGAATATGTATTTTTTTTTATGATACATTTTTTTAAACAAATAAACTATTCTATTAAAGTCTGTTTTACTATATATATGTGATATAAGCAGACTAGATATAAACTTTCGAGGGTTGAAGTTGGCCATAAGCCAAAGGTTGCCCATCCCTCGTTAAAAGAATCTCAATCTCAATGCAAATAAATTAGTTTAAATTTTTAATAGGTAGAAAACATTTTAAATTATTTTAAGTTTAAAACTTAAACATTTTTTTCAACTAACAAGTGCCCAAAGAACACAGGTTCGATTATTATTGCTAAGAGTGAATTTAAAATCTTAATCTGGCCATTTAACAGGAAATAAAGTTGTTAAATTACTTGATATCCAAAGTATCTGATCATTCTATAAATAAGTAAGCCGATCATACCCTTTTTTGGTGTTGTTGTGTTTTTTTTTTCCATGTGTCATAGCATCGGCCGGGACGCGAACCCACAACCGTCTGCAACCAACTACTTGCTTGTATGGTGGCTGCGATACATATTATACCATGACTAATATTCTTGGATACTGATATAATTTAATATTTTAGTATGATTTCATCAAATAACTATTATGTTATTTATTTAAATTTCTTAGTTTTGTATAAACATATTGTCTTTTAATTATAATTAGTTGTAATTATTCTAATAGTTTTTATCCTACTTTACTTAATGTTACTATTATAATTTATCTTAATTTTGCATTCATAATTTTATTTTTTTTGCATAATTAAATTTGTTATTACCAGTTTAATAAGATTCTGTAAATTTTCATTAATTTTTATCACTTTATGCTGCATTTTTCTTAATTACTTTTTAATTTTATTTCTAAACCTTCAGTTCTGTTTAATATTGTTTCTGATTACAACAATTAATTTCGAGAGTTGTTATCTGTAATTAAGTACTTTGTTAAAGTAATCCTTATTTTTAAAAATACAAAATCGTATTTATTTTGCGTGTGTGTATGTGTAAGTGCGTGAATTAAACATTTTAATGCTTCTTGAATTGTTAGTTACAAGCAAACAAAAAAAAAGAGATTATTTATTCATTACAATCAATTTCACCGGTCTGCTTGGCTTGGTGTAGAGATCGAATGTTCAAATTCAGGTTATAAGGTCCTCGGATTGATTCCTGCTCTGGCACTTCGGCGTTGAACTTCTTATGAAACTCCCAGCAGTAAAGCTATTTGATTATTTACTGATCAGTTTCACCTTTTAGTTTAATTGTCTTTTAATAAAAATCTATCTTTTTTTGTTTGTTTGTTTATTAATTGATGAGCTTTTAAAATTAAAAATTACTCTATAAAATTTATGTATATATGTATCCAATGGTACTATGGTATTAGAGCTGCGACATGAAGAATTATAATCGTTTAATCATTAAATTAATTAGGTTATTAAATCAAAAACATATTTTAAAATCTACATTTAAAAAAAAAATTAACAAAAAAAAAAATAAATACGAAAAGCATTAATGTGAAGAAGAGTTAAAATGTGTGTTTAAATCAAATTGAGTGTGTGTTTGCACATGCATATTCTGCATAATCTATTTTAATACATTGTACAGGCTTACACCTGCATTTATATATGTAATATATGCGGGATTCGAACTCAGGCTTTCACACGACCTGCAACTCTTTGTGCCATCTTATATTGCTGAGTCACCTGATCACACACATGTTGAAAAGATAAATAATCACCAATATAAGTATTTCGTGCTAAACCAGCACTCATTAAAGTATGAAGATAAATCTGATTACTAATTGTATATATGTGTGGAGATGGTAATCTGAACCAACTGATGAGTGCTGGTTTAGCACGAAATACATATATTGGTGATTATTTATCTTTTCAACATGTGTGTGACAGGTGAGTCAGCAATATAAGATGTCACTAAGAGTTGTAGGTCGTGTGAAAGTCTGAGTTCGAATCCCGCATATATTACATATATAAATGCAGGTGTAAGCCTGTACAATGTATTAAAATAGATTATGCAGACTATGCACGTGCAAACACACACTCAATTTGATTTAAATACGCATTTTAACTATTCTTTACATTAATGCTTTTCGTATTTTTTTTTTGTTAAATTGTTTTTTTTTTTTTAATGTAGATTTTAAAATATGTTTTTGATTTAATAACCTAATTAATTTAATGATTAAACGATTATAATTCTTCATGTCGCAGCTCTAATACCACAGTACCCATAATGCGAGTAAAGTGACTGTTTTCTAAATAATAAAAAAAGTGACAGAGTGACGGCTTAGACTCATGGTCTTCGGATCAAGATTCTTTCCTATCATTTCCAGTGCTCAAACTTTTTTATAAACACCCGAGTAATAAATTTACCATTGGATTATTTTTATTTATAAAAATTAAAATTAAAAAGAAAACACCTAAGACATAAATATACACCACGAAGCATATATATTTAAAGAAAATACATACTACGTGGACTTATTTTTTTTAACAGTATCTATGTAGAGATCATCAAGTGTCTTTTTAAATCTCAGCTGAAATATTTAGCATCTCAGACATTGTCCTTGTTAAATTTTGTATAGCCCTATAATGAAACACTATTAACAAATAATCTGAAAACACACTAACAACATTAATAATTTTTATAAGTTTTTCATTATTTCTATAGTGCAACTTTTACTACATGACTCTCACACAAGATATTGACTGGTTTCTATCTGCTTTTAACGACTTGTGGTATTATAAACATGTGACCAAAGATGTGTGGAAAAGATCATCCCCAAGATGCACATTACATGCTGAATCAGCACTCATCAGTTAGCCCAAATCACAGGCTCTCACATACATCTTTATCAGTATTCAGTATATATAGATAACCAATTACTACAGATTAATTAATAAGTGTCGAACTTACTGCCCTCACAACTTTGACACAAACCACTTGATGGAATTATAGTAATAATTTTTATTAGTCATTCATTAGACCAGAGATCATCCACTTAATGAATAATATGCCTGTAGTGCAATTTTTACTACACCACTATCACCCTGGTTTCTATTCACTTTTAACAAAGAGTGATCATAAACATATGATGAAGACAATGTGAAAAATGTGTATGATTCCCAATATGCACATATTATGCTGAACAACCACTCATCAGTTGGCACAGATCACAATCTCTTGCACTTATTTTTTATCATGTTTAGAATGTATAGATAGCCAATTAATATAGTTTAATTGATGTATCTAAAGTGGATATAATCCAGTCTCTACATTGTGTGAGAATGGTGTAGTAAGAATTACACTACAGAAATATTATATATTAATAGCATATCTCCTTCAATTAGATTCACATTAAAATAAATTATGCCCTAGACAAAAAAATCTTAAAGTTTACATTTAAGGATGTTAAATCAGATGAACATTCTACTAATGGCTGTTTTTCTGTAGTAGAACATAAGACTTATAACTGGTAATGGCACATTACTGCATTGGGTTGACAATAGAATCTTGTGAAATATGAGGCTCAACCAATTATTTGAATTTATCAATATACACGATTCCTAAGACTGTGGTCTATTTCATTGTAAACAAATTCTATAACCTAAAAGTGTAAATAAATCATAATTAATCATGTATTGTTAAATTGTAATTATTCTTTTTTTTAATTTTAGTTACAGTTGAAAATATAAAAATGAATCATCAATTATAAGAGGAGACATGGTATTAACTATGTTTTGTTTCAAGCCCACTTGTGTAAATCATACATTATAGAAATAGCTCATATTCTGTTGATATTCTCTGATTACAATATAATATGTATTATTCATTGAACTGCAACTATACAGTACTTTTTAACACACACATATACATAATACAAATGCCTTTTATTTGCATAGTATGTGAATAAAAACCTAATAATATAGTTATTAATAATGAAGTGAGGGAACACATCACTTATTCATTAACTAAAAAAAATAAGAATGAGAAAAAAAAAATTATTGTATTATATTTTATGTTTTAAATTAAATGAACAATAAAATGTCTGACTTTCATTAATGCAATCACTCGCAGTGCTTAGAAACAGAAAAATGGCCGCTTAGATATTAAATTTATAATTTTAATGTCGTTTTTTTTCCTTGTTTATATACATTTTTTTGTATAGCGTATAAGTGAAGTCATTTATGTTGATACTTACTTTATGATAGAATGACAGCCTGTTAAGCTAATTGTGCAGACGCTGTGAGAATGTTATTAATAAATGAATACCTTCGAACAACCACATGATATAGTATTTGTATAAGAGTAAAAAGAATCTCTCTTACTCTTACGACTCAAATGTTTATATATGAGCAAATCTAAAGTAGTTGTAATGAAGGCGTTATTCATACAGACATTATATATAGTAATTTAAAGTGACTATTATGTAGTCACGCCTTCGTTACAACTACGTTAGATTTGCTCATATATAAACATTTGAGTCGTAAGAGTAAGAGGGATTCCTTTTACTCTTATACAAATACTATATCATGTGGTTGTTCAAAGGTATTCATTTATTAATAACATTCTCACAGTGTCTGCGCAATTAGCTTAACAGGCTGTCATTCTATCGTAATTATAATCACACGCAAGGCGTTATAAAATAAATGCTTATTCATGTATATGATACTTACTTTGTAAGTTCACTGTACATATACTTTAAACAAAATACCACATGGAATGAAAGCATTTATAGCATTGTTATCTGGTATTGAGATTTAGTATTTCATTTTAAAATTAATTAAACAAAAAAGCATTAATGGGATACTGGTATTACATTTTCTTTTAGCTCATATTTTAGATTCCAATTTAGTTCAAGTAAATAAAAAAATTGTTCATCAGGTTTAGAAATCTTTTTTCAAATTACTAACCCACCAGCAACACAAATAATCATTAAAAATTTATAAATGGGAATATACCCATTTTTAATTATAGGCTAAAATCACTCAAATTCTCACCATCTTTATTCTTTGCTATATCTCTATGAGACAATATTTAAAAGGCTATTACTTGCAGTGGTTTAATTAAAAGATTATTTACATTATAATTTAGAAGCTCAGGATTTGTAATGTTTAAACAATAAAAATGATAGACTGAGTTTAAATCCAAAACCTATAGTTATTAATATTTTTACTGTCATAAACACACTAAGGTAAAGACATTGAACATTAAGTCTTATTGTATGCTGTTAAACCATTATTTATATAATTATATGTTATATATAATATATTATATATTATTTATATTTGAGGATAACTTTTTATTTAGGTATTTACAACTGCAGATCACTTTTAAATGAAGGAATATTTCAAGATTTGAAAGAAATGTCTAATATTAAATGGGTGAACTTTAGAAGGGAAAAAAGGTGAAAAGACATTTGATTTAAAAAGTGAATATCTACTATGGTACAAAGACACAAATACTGGAAGCACAAGTGGAATAGGATTTATTATAAATAAAAAATGGAGAAACAATCATTGTGGAAATTGATGGTGTATCGGATAGAGTGGCAAGATTAGTTATTCAAATTAATGGAAATTACCATATGCAGATATTTCAGGTTTGTTCCCCAACAAATTTTCATTGAGATGAAGTAGAAAATTTTTATATGAAAGTACAAAAGGCTCTTGATCACATCAAACAGTATTTTTGAATTATCAGAGGATATTTTAATGCTAGAATTGGTAAATGATTAAAAGATGAATGTGCTGTAGTAAATTTAGTTATGGTGATAGAAGTAAGAGAGGACACAATCTTGTGGAGTTTGCAGAAAATGAAAAACTTTTTGTTATGAATTCTTTCTTTTGAAAAAAAAAAAGATAAATGGAAATGGGCATGGAAGCATTCAAATGAAAATACAATGGAATTGGATTATATTTTTCCTAATAGAAAATATGTATTTCAAGATTGTAATGTTCTTAATAAAGCCAATTCAGAAAGTATTCTTTGATTAGTTGCATAAAAATGTGTTATTGCAAAATTAGATAGACAAAAATTAGTAAAAAAAAAAAAACAGTGCTCACAATTGATGTAATTATATTTTAGAAACATTCTAATAAATTTAAATTAGTATTTGCAGATTGTCTTAAAATATATAACAGATTTTTAAAATAGTTCATATATGAACAGATTTTAATAGAAATATAACTAATATACTATTAAAAATTGCAACAAAGATAGCTGGTACAAAAAAATCAGCAATTGACCAATAAAATTTCTGCTGAGGCAAGACAATTTATGAAGAAAAGAAGAAATATGAAAATATATAAAAATGATGCATTAAGAAGGATTGAATATCTCAAATTTTGTAAAGTGGTGCAAAAAAAGAGTTGATAATGATATAAGAAAGTATAATTATAAACTAGCAAGGAAAGATATAGAAGTGCATAAAGTCTCAAGAGTGTAAAACAACATCTTGATATTGGTAGGAAACTTATTTTTGCAATAAGAAAAAAAGATGCAACCATATTAATAAAAAGAAAGATAACAACATGCAATGTATAGAAGAGTTCAATCAAGAATTATATAGTAAAAAAAATAAGGAAAAGAATCCTCTATATTTCTTACAGCATCTGAATTGTCCAGCATTTTAAATGAAGAAGTGAGCCAATGCATTCAAATCTATGAAGCAGAAAAAAGCTCCAGGTAATGATGGAATCATAATTAACATTTTAAAAGAAGAAAGTAAAGAAATAGAAAAATTGTTGGCAAAGTTATATACCAAATGTCTAAATTATAAAGATGTACCACATGATTGGTTAATAATACTGGTATTGAAAATAGGTTTTAAAGACAAAATTATAAATTACACACTTATTAGTCTTTTTCCAGTTTACACAATTTTTACCAAGATAATTACTCCATCTATAACAAACTTTAGACATTAACCAACCAAAATCAGCTGGATTTGAAATTTGTTTTAGTGCAATGAATCACAGCCAATTCTTGAGAAAAGTTATAGAAAGAATCAATAAATATGTGTTGCCATTATATCTAGAATTGTAAATTATGAAAAGATATTTCATTCTAAAACCATTTTTATAGTAATCAAAACATTAGATTATGAACATATACTTGGAACATTGTTATATTCTGAAGAGCATTTATCAAAATGCAACAGCAATGATTAAATTATTTAGTGATATTAAAAAGATTAATATTGAGAAAGATGAATAGCAAAATGACTCTATATCTCCAAAAAATTTTATAACAATTTTACAAAAAATATTTTATGGGCTAAAGGGCAAAAGCATGAATGAAAATTGAAATGAGCAAAAAGTTTAAACTTTGTGGCTAATTATTCTAAGTACAAAATATATAAAATGCGCTAAAACGCACAAACACCCAAAGCTAAAGAGAAAGAACTATTAATACAGATAGATACAATGTAAATATCTGTATCTACATATGTGGTTAAGTGCTTTTGAGGGCCAGGGTCCTCATATTCATAGCCATTTTGTGAATAAATAAATTGATTAAGAGCGATGCAAATTTATGCAAATGAGATAGTTATGTATTCCATTTCCTGGATATCTTACAACAAGTCTTTTCTGTTTATTGAATTATCTTTAGTGATAAAGTAAATCTCTTTCATCTTTCTCTTGAGATCATGCCCCTCTCAGCAAACAACCACTGGATATTTATTTAAAAAATGACTTGTTTGTGGCTGTCTTCATGTTTATATTTTGAAGATGGCATGGGAATTTTTGTAAATAATACTTCAGAACTTCATGTAATGCCACAAGAGTTATCAGATAAAAGTGAAAAAATAGGGTTAGAGATAAATGTTAAAAGAAACTAAAATAATGTTCAATTAATTTTTTGCAAAAAAAATAAAATAATGATTATTAATGAAAAATTAGAAAAAGTAACAATTACAAATATCTTGGTTAGGTTATTATTCAGATGAGAACATAATGGATTAAATTAATCATAGATTAAACTTGGATGGAGTGATTTTGTAGAACCAATTTAGTACTAAAAGGAAAATATGCTTATGTGTTGGAAAAGAAGAGTTTTTAGAAAATAAGTTTTAACCAATTCTTAATTATGGGTACATAATGAAAGATCATTACAAAGGCTTCAAACCACTTAACAAAATATGGAGATATATATGTTAAAAATAATAATAAGGATGAGAAAACAAACACAGATACAGACATGGGGCAAAAAAGTGTACTTGCTACTTATAAGTAAATGTCATATTGGCTATTACTATTATATTTAATTTCACTTTTTTTATTATCTAAAAATATTACTCTTGCTGCTTTGCGTTTATATTGGCTAAAACGATTGGATCACATCATATGCAAAATCCACATATTGAAATATTTTTTATTTGGCTTGTTTTTTGTAACATTTGATAAAAACTATAGTAAATTTCTTTGATAAGTTAAATTCACTTTACTATATACTGCTACTAATATCATTATGTAGTCTCTTTGTTTTCAGAAATATTGCTCAGAATTTGACAACATCCTGGATTCATATCAAAGGTGAGAAAATTGCTGCTCACAAGTAGCAGACAAAGCTAATGCATATTGGTTTTTTATCATCATTTTTACCATATTTTTATAATAATAATCTATGGTTATATATTATATATCAATATTAGACTATTTTATTTCAATATGCATTAAAAAGCAAAAAAAATACATTTTTGTAAACAACATTTTTAGATTTTTAATAGTACCAGTCAAAAGGATAATGAACTTAGATTTTTATTATTGTATTAGTGTTTTGATATTTGTTGGCCTGTGTTGCTCCTGTTGAAATTAGATCCAAAAGAAGTGATTATTACACCATTTGAACATTTAATATAAATAAAAGGTATGTATTATATGTGGCTTTTATTACCGAAGAAGTCATCCTTTCTAGTTTATATCATGATGTTTCAAAATTTTGATCATCATTAAAATAAATGTGTTATTGGTTCAAATACTTAATTACTATCTCATATTTTTTTGCTCTTTTTATATAACTTGTCTTAATAGCTCTCATTCTGCTCATGTTGTTTGTTGATTCAAGTTTAAATTTCTCCATAGACTGCTAATAATTATCACAGTAAACATCTTATGTATTATAATGACAGAATTCAACTCTGAATTTAGAGTTATTCTGCATTATAAATTGTTCAGCTTTGCAAAACTGCAGTAACAACCTGATATTTCAAAGTTTAGACTAAAAAAACAACAACATGGCTTGTGGTTTAAGACCTGTAGAGGTCCCTACTATCGCATTTTTATACGAATGTGCTTGAGGCTACAGCCTTAATGAATATTAATAACATTATAAGTTAAATATTTGATTCTCCGCAAAAGTGTATATGTGCATGCATAATAAAAGTCAATATTTAGTTTAAAAAATATTTAATAAAAAAAAATTGAAACTAGGCCAATTTCTATTAATAGTTTTTAATCTCATCGCAAGCAAAAGCAAAAAAAAATTTTTGTATGTGTGTATAATTAATTAGTAATGAGAAGTATATAAATTGTTTAAATAACAGAAAATGCATCTATAGCTCACTATTTTTCATGCAAGAATTTTGGAAATATATAATAATAAGAAATATAATTTGTAATTGTAGAACAATTAATTTGCATTCCAAATCCAAATGTTAATCTATGTAATTAAGGTTTTAAGTTAAGAAGCACTTTTTTTTTGTTATTAAAAAATAACCATAATTAGAATAAAAACTAAAGAATAACTTTAAAAAAAAGTAATTGTATAAGGGATTTGAAAACAGACTTTCATGCTCCTTTCAGCTATCTTCTCTATCTCATACAACTAATATACATGACCACACACACGTATAAAAAATAAATGATCTCCAATATACGTATATTGTGCTGAACTAACAGTCATTAGTTCAACCAGATTATAATCTCCCACACATATATATAATCGCTGGTTCAGCATGAAATATGTATATCGGAGATCATTTATCTTTTACACATGTGTGTTGGTTATATGAAATAGAGCAGAAAGCTGAAGATAGCTTGAAAGTCTGTGTTTAAGTCCCTTATATAATTACATAACTCCAGGTATATAAATTATACTTGTATAATCAAATATTAAAAATTGGAATTATAATTCAGTGGATAAATATAAATGGTGAAAGTTTTCTTTAGAAAGGTAGGCCAGCTTAAATTAAAGTTTTTTTTTTTAATAAATGCAAAAAATAGGTGACCAGTAGAAATCATAATACAAGCAAGGAAAAATCTAAAATATCCAAAATTAGTACCAGTGTCTATGGAGAAAAGTATGATGACATCAATCAATACTAAAAAATTAGTGTTTAGAGGCCAGGCAAGTGAACCATCAGCAGAGTATCTATACAGCTTGGTAAAACATTTTAATTTTAATATAATGGCAGAATGTAAATTGGCCATTTCATACAGTCACTTACAATGTGATGTTTAAGTATGATGAGATTTCCTATTTCACCAGTCTTACATCGAGGCACTGGAAAACAACTTCTGGATGGAAGAATGCCCAAGTTTCAAATAATGCAGGAGACATGCTGTGCAGGTGGTGCAGGAGCTATTCTCGGTTCATTAGATAGCAGAGCCAAGTGAATAGCATTGAATGCATGTGGGTTGATGGAGAGTCAGATTATATGAATAATTCAGCATAATCTGCTTTTCAGAATCCAGCAAATGATTTTGAGCAATGATAAAAAACATTGGGCAAGTGACAGATTTTCTAAGTACAATAGAACCAGCATTGGGAGAAAATTTGGGACCATGCACAAATAAATGTACTGGAAGTGCAGAGAAAGAGAATAAACAGCAATGCCAGATCATGAAAAAAAAAAGTGGCATGAATCATTGGAATACCTTCTTTTTTTGGTGTTGCCTTCTACTGACCCTAATAGTAATAATAATACATATATAAAATAAGTTAAACATTAAAAATATACTATACATAAATTTTAAATTAAAATAATGGTAAATAATAACAATATATATAAGGGGATTTGAACACAGACTTTTACTCTCCCTTTAATGATCCATTCTATCTTATATAACCAATACATATGACCACATATATGCGTGTATATGGTCATGTATATTGATTATAAAAGAAGAGATCATTAAAGGGAAGCTGCAAGTCTGTGTTCAAATTTTCTTTAATTACAACAAGCTTAAGTATATGCACTAGTAATTAAACATTATATGTATATATTAAACAGAAGTATTAGCTACTATCTTATGTATAACAGCTTGAATGGCTGTTTAAAAGTGGTTGTCTATTAATTGAGAGCAGCTTGGACAAGTTTACTATTGTTTTTTTTTTTTTAGCTACAGAACTGGTCTGTTTGGTTATTGCACTTTAATAGCCCTTGGCTATAGACTTAATTTCATTTAAAATAGAGTTCACAGTTATTAAAATAATATACATCTACATTAATCTGTTAAAACTATTACATATATATATATGATAAACAAAAATGCAAGTTAAAAAACTTGCTATATATATATATATAACTACAACCATTAAATGTCTGTATTTTTAAATTATATAATAATAATAATTCAAACAAATATATTTAACACAGTATTCAAAATTAAATAATATATTCTTTACCAGAAGTACTTTCAATTGTTTCACTGACAATCTTTATCAACTGTTAATACAAACATACAAATAATAAAAACTTGCATTACCCATCATTCAATCTATTAAAATTTCCCACAATTCTGTTGCTAATATAAAGACAACAGAATTGTGGGAAATTTGAATAGATTGAATGATGGGTAATGCAAGTTTTTATTTTTTGTACGTTTGTATTAACAGTTGATAAAGATTGTCAGTGAAACAATTGAAAGTACTTCTGGTAAAGAATATATTATTTAATTTTGAATACTGTGTTAAATTTATTTGTTTGAATTATTATATATATATATATCAATGCCTTGACATACACATTTAACTGGTATTTTGTATTTTTTCAAAAGTTAGTTCTAGGATAACATTGATGCCAACTTTATATCTTGTGAAGACATGTTTTTGTTGTTAGTAACATTTAACAAGGATACCAAAATGATTGTAAAGGGTTTTGTAAATATCTACAAGAATATAGCATTTTATTCTTACATTAAAGGGTTTTGTAAATATATACAAGAATATAGCATTTTATTCTTACATTAAGTGGTAATAATATCACATATAATGACAAGAGTCAAATGCAGTTACTAATCATCTTTTTAAGGGTAATACTCACTAAGATCAATGTCAGGAATTCATTATAATGCACTTAAGAATAACTTTTTACCTAGGTCATGTGCTGCTCTAGTTGATGTGATCAATTTTTATATTTTGGAGATAACACTTTTTCCTATTATATTCTATCAGTACATCTATTTTATATCTCTGAGGATGTCAGTTTACAATTTGACTACTACTGGTGACCCATCTTCAAAAATGAATGTAATATTGTTTAATTTGGTTCTCATTTAAAATGCTTTGAAATCTTACATGAATTTTATCTCTCATAAGTATTTTAATCAGTAATGGCAATCTTCATATAAAAAGTTTGATAGTTTTAGAATGAACTCTTCCAACATGTCAAATCTTTTTGATGTAAATCATTTTATCCTAATAAATGCTTAGGCTTACTCATAAACTGGAATGGAATTTCAGTTTATGAGTAAGTCTTCATTTTTTTTCTCCTTTAGAATCTGTTTTATATTATGTTGTCTACATCTTCTTTGATGTTGAGGAGATGTAAACTTTTAACATTATGTAATTTGCCTAATTATTGATGCTAATTGATCCAAACTTTGATTATTTTATGTCTTAGAGAAATTTCTTTAAATTCATGCTTAATTTACAATTTTATTTATTAACAGAATATAGTTACATAAATATTGATTTTGCTAATTACACAGGTCAGCTGTCATGTGGATCACTCGGTCACATGACCAACACTATATTTGCTATCTTGATATTATATTCTGCTGATAATTATCTTTTTTGCAGAGCAGAATTTCTAGAAGATGTAAAAGTGTTGCTGTTGGCAGAAGTAGTTTGCAGTACTTAACTATATCATCTGGTTCTAGTAATTTATCAAAAGCCACATTTTGTTTAGTTGTGTATTTGCAAATGAAGTTAAGATCAGTCAATAGATACTCTCAAAGATGATGATCTGACATTTAATCAAAATACCTACTTCAAGAAGTCACTACAATTTCTTAAACTGTGATTCTTGAAATAGGATAAATTATTTTAACCATATTATGCAGTACTTTAATATACTTAATATTTTTTTTTAATCTGGCATAGATATTGAGTTAAAATGCACATCTAATTTGTTGATCAATACAACATAGTGAAAGTTTTGTGGACATTGAAAAAATAATGATGTCATACATATGTGCATCTTTTAATCATAGCAGCCAAGAAAAACTGCTTCTTAGGTTTTCTGCATAATATCCAACCATATGTGGTATATGCTTGAAGTTTTGTATAAATGGTTTGTTAGATGTGATATGTTGTAATATTTTTATCATTTATCAGTAATATATAGGGAGTTTGAACTCAAACTTTCACAAGACCCTCAACCATCTGATGTTATCTCATACTGCTGATACAGTTGATCGCACATATATCAAAAAAATAAATAATCACCAATATATGTATTTTGTGCTAAACCAGCATGCATTAGTTGATCCAGATTATCATCTCCACACATATATACAATCAAAGCTCAGCTTATATTAAAATAGCCAATCTTCATACTTCATGGACAGGCTTCAAACCACTCCACCCTACAACTCTTCAGCCATCCATTTAATTGAAAATCTGATGATGGAATGCTCAAAGCCCACCTTAGTGTCAACCTTCTCATGTTACCCATGTTGACTACAAGTCACTCTGACTCCTCATGTACATGACATAATTCATTTACATACATATGTAAAAGATGGGCAGATCTTACACTCAGTAAATGTTGAATGTGTAGAAAAAAATTTAAATTTTAATTATACTTTCCAAATACAAACAACTTGTTAGTAATAACACACAAATAGACAAAACAGATTAGTAATTATACAATGTTTCAAAGTGTTGCTGGACAGACTAGTGACAGTATTCACATAGAAGTCTAACTCACACCTTTAGATTCTTGAATATTGAATTTAAGATAAATACTTCAACCAATTGAGCTATTCTTTCAAAGGCAGTAAAAACTTCATCTATGTAGGATTGTTTGAAATTTTCCTGAGTTCTTCAATTTTATTTTTGAGAAATTTTAATTAGAGACTTTTTTAAAAAAAATTTCTAGGACCAACATTAATTAGAGGCTTCTGTACATTGTGCATTCATACATTGGGTTGAGTTATAGGATTATTTGCTGTTATCATATGAGCAGTTTCCTTGAATTTTTTTCTTTGCACCTTTTCCTCTCTATACAATATTTTCCCAATTAAACATATGATACATGGTCTGCTACTGAAGATACATCTGTTTTTTTTACCTTTTAACCATTAGTTTGGGTTCTTTCAATCACTGTTCAACAAGGTGTCACATGGTATTTCATAAATGCAGTTTTTGTTTTTTAGCATCTCCAGTTTAGGCTTGATATAAATAAGAATTTCTCAAAGTGTGCTAGAGTTTTGAAAAGCAGTTTAACATTATACTGATTGCAGATTTTATTTAACCTGTCTACCATTCTTGGTTTGTATGGATAATTTATTTTGATGTCTCTTTTTGTGGTCTGTTAAAGGAATTCTTGATGACTACTGACATTTTTATTAGAGTTTGTTCTATGTAAATCTATTCTTTTTCCAAATCACTGGTTTCCTAAAAAACTTCCTTTGCTATGTTCCATAGTTATAGTACAATTTCATATTTAGTGCTTCTAGTATGGATAGATGTATATGCCAAGTACTTGCCAGGGTGTATTGGTTTCCTATGCACTGTTTTTTACTTTTCCCTGAGGGAGTCTTGCACAAGAATATCTAGAAATGCAAATTTTTGTTCTTATTCTGATTCCATTATAAATTTAATTGAAGAAAATTATGTTGTAAATATGCATCCAGAATAACTGTAATTGCACCTCCCCTCACCATGTAGCCATACCACAAATGTATCACATTTTAGGTGGATGTGGAGTAGTATTTATGGCTATGGTTTCAAGTTCTTCAGTGTAAATGTTGCTCAGCAGTGGTGACAGTGGTGATCAATGGCCATGCCCTCATTTTGTGAAAGAATTCTGAGTTATATTGAAAGACATTATTGTTACACAAAATGTTAATAATTCTGTTATACTATCAAGAGATAGAATTGTTTTAGTTTGTAGACTATTATCATCATATAACCTTTTTCTTACAATAGACAATGGATCATCACATGATACATTTGTAAATAGACTTTCCATATCAAAATGTACCAGTTTTTTAGTTCTCATGCTCCTGACTAATTCTATAAAGTATTTAAAATATCTGAAGAAGGATTGTGTCCTGTATGCCAATGGCCTAAGATCTTTGAGAAGAAATCTTGACAAATTTTGATATGATAAATTTATAGACCTAACAATAGGCTTTAATAAAACATTATCTTTATGGATTTTAGGTAATCCATATAAGCAAGGAATCTTGCTGAAATATGAAATTATTTTTCTGAATCACTGAAATACATGTGATGCTTCTGGAGTAATGCTTGTAATTTTACTTCTGTAGTTGGTATTGGATTTTTTTTGCTACTTTTTTGTATTGTCCTGCTATGAGAAGTCCTTGTATATTATTATAATCCTATAGTGTTATCTTTATCAGCAGAAAGAATGATTATAAATTTATCATGTTAAGATATTTAATAGCTTTCCTCTCATCAAATAAAATGTTTTCTTTCTGCTTCTGCACTTAATATCCCTCATGTCTCCTTTTAATTCTTCAGTGTATCTCTGCTGCTTCTTCCAGAGGCAATGTTTGGGTAATTTCCCCAGTGGCTGCCATTATATCAAATAATCCAATAATTTATTGAGATTTCTTTTCAAAGTTCTTAGTCCAACTGGAATTCAGAACACAATCCTTCTTCAGATATTTTAAGTACTTTACAAAATTAGTCAGGATCATGAAAATGGAAAGAACTGACATACTGGTACACTTTGATGTTGAAAGTCTATTTACAAATGTACCATGTGATGATGAATTGTCTATTATAAGAAAAAGATTATATGATGATAATAGTTTATAAATAACAGAATTATTAACATTCTGCATAACAACAATGTCTTTCAATATAACTCAGAATTCTTCCAACAAAATCAAGGGATGGCCTGAGGGTTACTCAAATTCAAGGGAGGGCCTGGGGATCACTACTATCACCCTTGCTGAGAAACATTTACATGAAAGAACTTAAAACCACAGTCATAAGTACTACTCCAGGTCTGCCTAAGCTGTGTCTTTGTTATGTTGATGATACATTTGTAATATGGCTACATTGTGAGGTGCAATTACCATTATTCTGGACAGATACTAACAACATATCTCCTTTGATTAAATTTACAATGGATCAGAATGAAAACAAAATCTGACATTCTTAGATGTTCTCATGACAAGACTCCATCAGGGTAAAGAAAAAACAACAGTGAATAGGAAACCAACGTACACTGGCCATACTTGGTATATGCATCATATCATACCAAAAACACTAAACACAGTTTGTTTGCAAACCAGTGATTTTTAAAAGGGAAAAGATTCACATAGAACAAACTCTCATGAAGAATGATTATCCATGAGTGATCATCACAAAAACCTTTAATAGACCACAAAAAGAGACCCCAAAAGAAAAAAAAATATTTATTGGTACACCTGTAACCTTGTCAAACAGTGATTTAAAGAATACAAATTAATGGTAAAATGGGGGAAAATAGATGTGTCTTACATACTAAAGACAATTTGTTTAAATTGGAAAAAGACAAAATATTGGATAGAGAAGAGAAGCCACAAAAAAGAAAATTCAAGAAAGCTGCTCATATGACAATGACAAACAATCCTCTAAATCAACGCAGTGTGGCAATACACAATGTAAGGAGGCCTCTAATTAACCTTGCTTTTAGAAAAAAAATTAAAAAATGCCTCTAATTAATCTTGCTCAAAAAAATATTGAACTCAGGAGAATTTGACCAACTCTCATATATAAATATATGAAATTTCTATTATCTATTGACTTTGACAGAATATCTCAGTTGGTTAGAGTGTTTGTCTTAAATTTGATATTTGAGAATGTAAAGATGTGAGTTTGATTCCTATGCAAATATTGCCATTGGTCTGGCCAGCAACAAACATTTGAAGATGGATTGAGAATAATACTATTTGAAACATTGTGTAATTACTAACCTGTGTTGTCTATTTGTATGTTATTACTTGCTCATATAAAAGAATTTGAGTCGTAGGAATAAGAGGGATTCTTTTTATTCCTGCATAAATGCTATATCTTGGATTGAAGAGGAGAGTATTCATTTATTTAACACTCTCAAAGGCGCATGCTCAATTAGCTTGAAAGGCTGATATTGGAATGAAATATAATAGCAAGTACAGTGCTAGATAAAATATTTGCTTATTTACTCATAATTAAGTTTCAGTAAGAATGACATCTAGTAAATTCTAAGTAATTACACCGACGTCATTCAGTCAAAAAACATCGTAAATAGTAATTTAAAGTGAGAATCTACTCACGCTCTCTTCAGAAGTTCTTCAGATTTGCTCATATAAAAGAATTTGAGTCGTAGGAATAAGAGGAATTCTTTTTATTCCTGCATAAATGCTATATCTTGGATTGAAGAGGAGAGTATTCATTTATTTAACACTCTCAAAGGCGCGTGCTCAATTAGCTTAAAAGGCTGATATTGGAATGGAATAAAAAGATGTTTGTATTTGAAAAGTTTAAATAAAGTTTAAAGTTTTCTATACATTCAACATTTACCGATTGATAGATGATGGAAATAGTCCAACATATTATCACATATTGTGGTATACATTTGATTTCCCATTCAATGCCACCTAACAATATTTGTACATTAAATCATATTACAATATAAATATGTATATTGTCAGGATAGATGAGTCTGCATTGGTATTTAATAAAGAATAAATACTTCACAATAAAATATGCATTCATAAAGTTAGATTTCTTTTTTCTCTTATTGCCACCATATTAATTCAATAAAAAGTCAAAATTGAATTAACTATCTGAATTGTATAAAAAAAAGTAAACCTCACCATATATGTTATATCAACATTACCACGTTAAATCTTATGGACATTTATTATATATAACACATTCATACAAATATGTACATAATTATTATTACCACCTAAACATACCAATATATATACTAATCAATATTTCTCAGTGTTGTCAAGGCAACCTCCCTCCTATAATAATAAGAGTGGAACTAATGGTACAATAGTGAGAAATATTGATTATTATTTATATTGGTATGTTTAGGTGGTTACTGGTTTCTAATGGTTACATATAAACCCATTTAGCTTTAAGCATTATTTCACTTATTAATTAAATATGTACATATATATGTATGTCGATTTGCAATGTAGAAAAATTTTTTATTTTAAAAAGGTTCCAAAAGTTATCAGAAATGAAATTATGGTAAATATTTTAAAATTATTTTCATATTTTTTCTATATTCTCCTTTTTCCATTCTAAAATTTGTAAATAAATCTCCCACAGTATATTTAGAACTTTCATATTCACATGTTATTACGTTTACATTTGTCTGGATTATGTTATCCCTGTCGAGGTTATTATTAGCATTATTTTACTCTCACTGTTAGATTTAGTAGTCATGAAATTTATATTTATTTATTTTTGTTAAAAATTAGCTATAATAAATACTAATGGCGGGCTAGAATTTCAATAAGTGACTACCTCAATATTTTGGCATTTTTACTAGCATAGTGTCAAGCTGTAATTCTAAGGAGAAAGTAATCAACCCTCAACACATGGTACATACTATAATATTCAATTAGTGATATGAAATGCAAGTAAACTTTCAATCCAAGTCACAAAACAAAGACTTTGAAAATGTAAGAATGGATATCTTATCTTTGTATCTATATGCGATTACATAGGCAAAATTTTAAGTATCTTGGAATGAGAGTATGAATATATTAAATTATTAATCTTTACTTACATTTCTTTTTTATATCCTATTAATGTTGGACTAGTAAAAATTTCTTGATAATTTACTTTCAGTATAATATCATCTAATAATGACATATAATAAAGGTCAGTATTTCACAAATGTTAATAAGATACAATAATTAATTGTAAGTAAAATGAATAAATTTATGCTCTCATTGCAAGATGCTTAAAATTTGTCTGTATAATTGCATTTAGGTATGAAGATAAAACAACCATTTATATCTTTTCAAATTCTTAATCTTATGACTTGGATTGAGAATTTACTTGTATTTAACCTCACTAATGGAATATTATAGTATGGCTTATGTGTGGAGATTTTCCTTAGAATTACAGCTGTTACTGCACTAATAAAGATTTCTTGATTAGTTATGTTAAATATAACATCATATAATATTGACATGTAATAAATTTCAATATTTTGCAAATATTAATAAGATATAAAAAAATGTAAGTAAAGTAAATAATTTCACATATGCATGCTCTTATTCCAAGTTCCTTAAGATTTGCCTATATAATTGCATTTAGGTATGAAAATAAGATAGCCATTTTTAACTTTTCAAAGACTTTGTCTTGTGACTTGGATTGACAGCTGCATTTAGCTTTGCTAATTGAATATTATAGTACATGTGTGGATGTGTGATCATCTTGTTAGAAACCTAATGTTACTTATTTTGTCTTTTATAAAGTCTACTACCACTTGTTTTATTTACTGCTATATTTTGTCATTTATTCTTATGTTTTACAAGTTATTACCAAATCTATCTTCATTTTTATATTATGCTTTAACAATTGGTTACTATAAGTTTTAAAATTAAACATATACATTGATTATAAAATGTTTAGTTACAAAATTATTATTTTAGTTTGTTTTCCATATCATATTTAGAGGATTACTAAATTTTTATTGCTAAATTATTATGTCCATTTTTGTGCATTATGAGCCATTGTCCTATCATTTTTGTTCTTTTTCTACTTTACCTTATAAAACATAATTTCTTATAATAGAAATATTAAAATAGATATAGAATTAATCCAATAATATGCTATAAACAGTTTTTGTTAATACTAACATTACAATTGGTATCTGATGTTGCTTTTAAAAAAGTTATTATTTCATAACATAATTGTAGCTCCAAATTTGATTCTTTTTATTAAATATTATTTACAATAAGTATTATAATATTTGTACAAAAATACACAAAATTACAAAAAAATGGAAAAATAAAATTACATTTATTTAAAAAAGTCTCTAATTGGAATCTATTGATTGCTTTTTTTGCAATCAGTTATTATAATGAAATAAATTTGCTTTTTATTATTGTAAACATCATATTTAAATAATAAAAAAATAACCATAGATTATAAGAAATGATAAAAAATTACTTATATTTAGACTTAAAATGGTATGAGATATCTATAATTCTGAAAAAGGAGCATGAAATTTTATACTTTGCAAACTAAATCCAAACAAATTTGATTTTTGCAATGTATAGACATACCCAAGGACACTGCGATAGAAACTTGTTAATTTAAAAAATATATATATATATATATAATTAAAACATAAAAAATTTTTATAGGATATCACATACTGGTTGTAGCCATTCAGAATTAAGAATAATTTTATTGTAAGTTATGAAATTTATCACACAATAAATTTAATAATTTATTCATCAGAGATTTTTTTTAATGGTTACTTATCTATCCATATTTTTAAAATTAGTATTATACTTCATTATGACAATCATGTTCATTTTATATATCCTATTTTAAAAGTTATGTACATTTCAGGAATGTTAATCTGTCATGTTTATTCCATATTTTAAAAGTTATTAATAATTTTTTGGGTATTAAATGCCTATATCTTCAGCATTTATCTTTGTTTTAGTTTATTATTAAATTTATATGCATTTTTGACTATTCAATCTGCCTTATGTGTCTTATATAAATTTTAATGGCTATCCATAAGTAAATAAAAATCTAATCTTTTTTATATGTATTATGAATATATACCATATAATACTAAATTGTCCATTCACTTTACTACTATTACACAATGCTTTTATTACCACCCTTTTTTATAGTTTACAGTTCACCAGCAATCTTCTTCAGAACTTTATATCTCCTAGCCTCAACTTTAAATTTTTAAAATTTAAATTTAGAGTTGAGGCTAGGAGATATAAAGTTCTGAAAAAGATTTCTGGGGCAATCAAAACTGTAAACTATAAAAAAGTGATAAATAAAGCATTGTGTAATAGTAGTAAAGTGAATGGACAATTTAGTATTATATGGTATAAATTATTAAATTGTTCATTTATACTTTACTCTTTAACATTCATTTTTGAATTACCTACCTTTAAATTTGCAATAACACCTATATGCCTTTCTTTATAAACATTTGCTATATGTAAAATAAGTTTTTTTTATTATTTAATTATATAGGTATAGTTTACTTAATAATAAAATATAATAAAGGAATCAGGAGAGATTTCAACCAGAAAATAGATTCACTAGGAAAATTATTAAGTTCTTTCAATTATCTATAAAGATCATAGGTTGGGTTGATCCACATTTATGTACATCATTGGTGGTTAAATTTTATTTAAAAAACTAATGAATACAATAACCACAGATTGGACTGAATCCATTTATGGAATTCCAATTGCAGCTAGGATGATCAAATCCAGATGACTTTATCAAATTTGGTAAAAGAAATTTGTTTGGAACATCACAAAAATTTCATTTTTTACACCATAATTTTTTGATTGTAGATTTTTGGTTGGACATTCAAAAAGATAATCTTGATTTGAGTCAATTTTTTAATGATAAAAGCTTATTTTGAGTTATTAGCAAAATCATAATATTCCATTATATATGCATCTCCATTGAAATTTTTTAAATCTTAATGAATATTAAAATTAATTTATGAAGAAGAAATGGAAATCACATTTTTATTATAAATTTCTATTGTCATATTTGTCTAATCATTTTCTGGTGCTGTTTGGAGAGATCGCGTACTAAAAGAGTACCCATTTTCTATTTTGTTTGGAACGATTGTTATATAATCATCACTCGTTTGCTTTATAATCAATGAAAAATTTTTTTTATCTGTTAATTATTATTCTTCCACTTCTCCCCACTTCCCATTAAATTAAAAATATTATTGTTGTTGTTATTATTAAAATAATTAAAATAATGTCTCAATAATTAATAAATTGTTTCTGTGCGTACTAAATTGTTTATCTTGTATAAATTCTTCATTTACATTTGTAAAATATTGATTCTCAACGGGAGGGTATCAATGTTCTTAAATTAAATAAATTATTAGTTGTTATTATGTGGTAACTGAGATAAAAATATTTTTTTCCAAATCATTTATTATTCTAAAAGTGTTGTTTTCAATCTGGTTATGCTGTGAAAAAGAAAGAAAAAATCTAAAAAATAAACTATTATTATTTTGTATATTTAAAACTGATAAAATACTATGCAATTTTGTTTTGATTATTATTATTAATCTGGCTTAAGGTTCATTTTAAAAGATCTACTGTACTCTGCTATAGGTATTTTATTATCATCATCATTTTTAGTATCAATCAATTGGTAGTGCTCTGTTTTATAAATAGGCCCAGAGAGATCTCTCACAGCCAATTCATCCATTTTTCCATTCTGTTCTCTTACTTTTCCAGATCTTCATTTCTTCATATCTCTTATATCATTGAGGATGGTCAATCTTTTCCATCCTTTCTTCATATTTCCATTCTGCATTTCCTCCAAAACATTCTTCATTAAACTATTATTTTATCTTAATATACATCCTGTTTAGTTTCTCGTTCTATCTCTAATTTCCTCAATCATTCTTTTTTTTTCATTTACTCTTTCCAAAACTTCATTTTTCATTTTATTTATTCAACCAATTTTTTTCATTCTTCTTTATAATCACTTCTCAAAGACCTCCAATCTGTTCTTAATTCTTTTACTCACTGTCCATGTTTCACAACTTTACAATAATATACTTTACATGTAGCACATTATTTTCATTTATTCTCTCTTTGAAGATTCTTACAATATTTTTTTCTTTTAATAAATACCAAAGCTATTCTTTTTTAAACTTCATCTTTGCTTCTTTCATCCTCATTCAATTCACTATCCAAGTAATTAAATTTGTTCATCTGTTTAATTATATTATCATGAATACCAATTTGTATTTTTTTATAATTCTTCCTCATATAAATGCTTGGTCTTCTTAATATTAATTTTTATTCCACATTCCCTCTATCCATCCTCCTATTTATTCAATATATTCTAAATATTCATTTCATCTTCAGCTATAAGAGCTATATCATCTGCAAATCTTATAAATTTTATTATTTTATTTCCAATATTACCTTTTCCACAATCTAATCATGTATCTAATATAATTTTCTAAATAAATATTTAAAAGTAAAGATATTGTATAGCATTCTTATCTAATTTCTGTTTCTATACTCTTCTTCTGTTTCATTATTCTCTAATTTGACTCTTATTCTTTGCCCAGTATACATATTGTAAATCAATCTTCTCTCTTTTTATTATATTTTTTATTTCTCAAAGAAAATCTCAGAGACAAATAAACAATTATTCATAATTTTTGAATGACATAAATAGATAGGCAGCTATGAATTTTTGAGTGATGTTTTCAACAATATTGTGACTAATTATTTAATTTTTCAATTGGTGCACCAAAGTATAGTCAAGAGGAAATATTTTGAAATGTGTAATAAATTTGAAGGAATATCTGTACTCTGGGACCACCAAGCAGCTACAGGTCATGTATTTGAACCTAGTTCTGCCCAAATAGTTTGTACAGAGAAGAGTGATGCCAAAAGAAAAGTTAAAGAGGCTTTGTACATTGCAAATGATTCCAGTGCCATTAATAGAAGAGAGGCATGCTTTGCTCTCTCTAAACAATGGACTAATTAAATATTCAAACTCATTTGCATATGTGTACAATAAATAACAACAATATTCATTCACAAAGCTATGAGTATGAGATTCCAACATTAAATTTTGAAAGCGCTAAGCAGACCGATTACACATTATTTTAAGTATAATTATAGCTTCACTAACGAATGCGGAAAAAATGTCGCATATTTATAATTAATAAATTTTAGTATGTAATATATTTAAATATCTTGCCTTAAAAAATATTTTATAAACATTAATATTATAGTGAGAATTTTTTGTAAAATGAATAAATGTGTGAACTAAATCATTTGGATAAATATGGATTGCTTAAACTTATTTTCATTCAATTGATCTTTACCATATTACAGTTTTTGCTTTCTAATTTAATAAAAAGTGTGGATAGGATATAGTTCTTTTTAGAATTAGGTCTTACAGTATAAATGTTCTCTTGTTTGGGATGTAAGTGCTTGATTTATTTTCATAAAAATCTATGTTTCTCCCTGTTGCATTGTTGAAAATATTTATTACTGCATGATACTCAGAGCTTGTCATTGGTAGTGTCCTGCATTTTAAATTAAATCATAATTTCTTAGCATTATTTGGAATAATGCATAATTTTTGCCTTTCCTCTCTCTATGCTGTTGATGAGCATTATGAGTGGGGCTGATTGTGACTTAGTGATATATGTAATAAGAGTTTATTAACAATACAAACACTCTATACAGCAGCGCCACTGAGTGCAAGCCTTCATAATCAATGGATATTGTATGGAAAGTTTACTATTGTTATTAATAGCCTGTGTAAACATATGAAATAATGATTGTGATGTTTTGAAGAGTTTAATAAATTTGAAGTGATGGAGAATCAAAGAGAAAATGTTGGATAGTTTCTTTCTCTTTGTGGCAGAGTGGGCGTGTTGAGTCTATATTGGTGGACAAAATTCTTTTAGCTAAAAAACTATAGGTTGATAATATTTCCAAATTTTGGACAAATATTTTAGTTAGATTATTAAGGCAGAAGGTAACCTTAATCTCAGAGCTTTTGTTAGAAATAATTAAAAATAAAAAGGATCATGATTGTAGCAGTAAAAAATAAACTCTGGAATGTAAGGTTCTCAGATGAGTTCCGGGATGGTACTGCTGGTACCTGAACTTCTTAGAAACTATAGTAACCAAAAAGTTAAATAAATTAATTAATGATTAAATGGTTTATTAGAAATTTATATAAAGATTTGGGAACTAAGAGTGATAAAATTGAGACATGATTTATGGATTTTGAGTATTAGACTGTGCTACTTATCACTGCAAAGTTGTTTTTCTAGTTGCTGTATGTGGATATGAAACTTATACATTTAACAGAAGAGCTATTTTCTGATCATGATATAAGGCATGAAGATATGTATGTAGGGAATAACAAAAATACACTGAAAGAATTGAGAGATAGAATTGTGACTGGGAAGGACATGTTGCAGAAAGAGATGGCAATAGATGGGCAAAAGTTTCAAACTTGATCCTTAAAAAATTTAGAACTAGAAAGAGATTGTGTAATATCTAGATGAATAAGAAAGTTCATAGGAGTAATTTGGAGAAAAGATCAGTGGATAAGAGAAATGTGGTTAATCTTAGAAAGAACTGCATTCTGTAGTAGATTAAAGCGATTATGATAGTGCCAACATATTTAAGAAGCTTAAGTAATGTTGTTAATAAATCTCTTGCATAAATACATTTTGAAAGAATGTTCAAAGGCAATTGAAAGATAAGTTTTAACAAGCTATCTTTTATCTGATATATGGAAATTAAAAATTTTGATTGATAACTGGAATGACCTAAGAATAAACAAAACATTTGCTTCTGCTGCTAATCTGGGATTGATTTTTTTTTTTAAAAAAATTTGAGAGCAAATACTGTAGATATTTTGAATTAAAATAGCAAGATAAAATAAAAGGAAGAATATTTTATACAAGTTCATTCAAATATTGTATTTACTAATAGCTTTATTCGGTGATTAGTTAGATAGTATTATTATATATACTGTATATTGTAAAGTAAAAAACTGTTAAAGTTTGTTCACACATCAGTAACCACTATGTAGCACTATTTAAGAACTCAATGGTAAAATATTTGAGTACCATTAATTTTATACAGGCACCATCATATAGATGAGCTAATGAGAAAACTACTTCAGGTGTAGAATTAAATACTAAAATGAGAATATTTTTAAAAAATTTTTTTTTTATTAAATCAATAGTAGAAATACACCTAAACAAATTTTTTTTAAATGTTTGGGGATGTTTTTAAGGTGACGAATACTTTATTAAATAATTATATATATATTTAATAATACTTTTTATTACATACATTGTATTATTTAATAGATTACTTTAAATAAATCTTAATAATCTTCAATACTTTTAAAGACGTAGTTTTTAAGGTTTGTGTCAGACATCAGAATTGATTGAGGTATAGATCTGCTAATCACTATACTATTATTATTTATTACCTGTTTGATTCCAAATTTTCTGGAAAATACTCTATTCTAGTTTGGTTTAAATACAAAAACATACTAAAATTTTGTTACAAATTGCTAAGTAACTAAATCTTGCTATGAAGAATATCTTTGATGCATTTGTATTAACTTATACTAACTAAAGAATATGTTAAATAAAGCAGAAGTACAAAGGAGTCTTTGATTCTCAAGTAGATAAATATCCAAGATAAAAGAAGCTGATAAAACCCTTGAAAGTTTTGAACATTAATTAATTACTAACCAAAATCATTAGAGACTGCATTCAAGCATAAGAACATTTTGGAGATTGTCCTTTGAATTACCAAGAATAGCAAGATACAAATTATTTTTATATTAAATGCTTTTATTTTACCCTGCAAAAAATAATTATTTCTTCAATTACAATTGGGGTGTATATATTTAACTTGAAATGTAAGCATAGGGAGACCAGAAATTTATTAAGTCAATCCCTATTTTTTTTATTACAAGGGATTAACTTAATTAGGTATTTCTGTATTAGACCTGCTGTAAAATGTCACATGTGTATTAGTCCAGTGATAACTTTCTAAACTTGTGATCTTGAAAAATAAAATCTGCATGGCAAACTTAATCCCTCAAGTATGATAAATAATAACAAATAACTTTATTTAGTACTGTCATATCTTACCTTGCCTTCAGAAGTAGACTAGTCCAGATTCCTTCCTTATCATCTGATTAATCATTCATTGCCGCTAATGATGGGAAAACATAGATAAAACACAGCCATTTGCTAGTATGGGCCAATAGGCAATGATGCTCTTCAAATCCAACTGCTTCCAGTAAGGTTGGGAATCTGACAATAAATAGTTAACCTTCTTGGAGGTAAGGAGAGAATGTCTGTCTAACCTAAGCAAGGTTATGCATTCTCCAATGAAATTATTGCTAACAGTGAGCATTTCCATTACAACCATTATGCTATAGGTCTACATAGTGAGGCTAGTCCATGATAGGACTGGAAGCTGCTACAACTAAAGCTGACTTGAGGCAAGCTGTCTTGTACAGCTGGAAGAGTCATTGCACAAATAAGTCAAGTCTTTAAGGCACAACTAGCTCTGTATTAACTGACGTTATATATGTGGCAGTATATTCAGTAATATTGTATATTATGTAAATATTTTTAATACTAATAAATCATATTAATTAAACTTCTGGTATTTTGTTTCTGTTGGTTTGAGTCTGCAATCCAGACCATTGACAAAAGAAATATTTTTCCTTAGCTGAAAAAATAGATTAAATACGTGAGTGCACAGTTAAAGACATTCATTGTATTTATAATACAGTGATCATTAAAGTCATTGTTCTGCCAAATAAAAATCAGATTCAGCAGTTAGAAGAAAAAAGAATTTACCATAAACATTAGAGGTGTGTCAATTGACCTCTTTAATCAATTATAAGTGTGTTAATCATAATATAGTGACAGAAGCTCTTCCTAGTGGATTGTTAGCTTTGTCATTATCATTGTTGGACAGTTGCAAATGGTAGCTGTTAAATTACAATTATTAATGGTAACTTTCAACTGTTTTTCTCATGATATATAGAGAAAAATTTGAAATGGCTAATTTTGCTGGTCCATGGAAGCTTTTGATCCAGCCTATCCTGAGGGAGGGTCAAGCTATAAAGAGCGATTAATTTTTTTATCTACAGGTTCACCAGATCAAGAAGCCTGAAGTAAAATTGGCCACATTAATGAAGATAATAAAACCTCAGACATATGAGATCCTGAAATCACAATCAAGTCAGAAAAGCCATCTGACTTAGATTTTGACAAAACATTAGCGATCTCACAAATTATTTTTCACCAAAACATCTGACAATAATGCAGAGATATCTGCAACCAAGAACAGGAAGGAAAAAACAGAAAGTTTACAATGTGAGTCTTGACATTGGCATTAAAGTGTGATTTCAAAAATTTCCTGAATGAAGCACTTCATGATCAATGATGCTAATTTAGATTTTAAATCAGCTTTGTCCCAAGCAATACTAGCAGAATCAACAGCTAGTCAGGCAAAGCCATTAAAAAAAAGTTTAATCATGAATGTGCAAAAAAATCGAGCAAAACATTGGGTCAGTAAACCACCAAGCCAGCTCATATAATTCAACAACAATGAGTTTAAGGTATTTTTATAGATGTAATGAACATGTGATCAAAGAATACAGGATGCCCACACCACTATAATCTATGTACATTTTGCAAGCAAGTTAGGCATATAAGAGCTGTTTGCCTGAAAATGAAGAGACAAATAGCCAATATGCGCATGGAAAACCCATTCCAAATATGAGATTGGAAAACTCCATTCCAAAAAATAACAAAAGAAATAGTAAAAAAAATAAACAAGTTGCTTGTATAAATCATATAAAAGACAGTCTGGATTTGAATACAGGATTGTGATTAATAATACATCAGATACAATGGAACTGGACACAATTTCTGCAGTATTGATTGTTTTAAAAATGACCTGGGCTATCATTAATAAAATAATGAAAATAATTATGCATCCTAGCAGTGAGTCAATAACAGACTATCAGGGCAATCAAATAAAACTGATGGATGACATCAGATGATCATAATAACTTATTAGGTCATGCCATTCAGACACTTAGGCTTTTTGGTCACAAAAATGAACCATGTCACAACATTAAGCAAATTAAAATATGATTACTTGGATCTGTGGGTCTATACATAGGATAAACATTCATTTACTACTAAATAAAGAGGTAAAACCAATTGGTTGTTGGTGCAAATTACTGCATCTGGCCTTAAAAATTAATGTTGAAGCAGAGCTTGAAAAGTGGGAGGAATCTGGGGGTTATAGAGCCCATAACATTCTCATAATGGGCTACCCCAATGTGCCAATCATCAAAGAAATTGATGATCTGCATATATTGTGGGAATTACTGGTGCAAAATTAACAAACTGCTGGCACTGAATAATTACCCACCACCATCAGTTAAAAAAATCTTATCCACACTGTGAGGTGGTATTGAACTGATTGACTTTTGGTATATTGGTCACCCAATGATATTCCAGAGAGTCATGGATCAATTGGATACTGGAACACCAGGTGCACTATTGTATTTTGATGATTTTTTATTAGTGGCATGTATACCAGAACAACTCTGAAATGCAACCAAGAAACTCCTAGACAAATTCAAAGTTTCTGCCATTAAAATAAACTTGGATAAATGTATATTTGAAGCCAAGTAACTGGAGAGTCTTGAACACAGGATAGATGCCAGTGGCATTCATCCAATTCCCAAGAAGGTTATGGCAATTAAAAAAGCCCAAACACTTGAAAATAAAATAAAAACTTTCAATCCTTTTTGAGACACATAAATTATTACAAAGGGTTTTTATATCATAAAACTGAGGGTGCTGAACTGCTATACAGGCTACTGGACAAAAAGACAATCTGGAAGTGGGATAATAAGCATGAGTCTTTGAGAAAATAAAAAATCTAATATCAGAAACAGTAGTGTTGGCACATTTCAACCCAGAAAAGAGCTAACATGTGATGCATCACCAATCAGAACAGGGGTGGAGTTGTCCTATAGGAATAAAGATGGGACACAGTTCTATTGCCTTTTCCTCAAAGTGTCTCTCAAAGGCTGAGAAAAACTGTGTCCAAATTGATAAAGAGGCTCTTACTTTGATTAATGGCATTAAGAATTTTCACAACTATTGATATGGTAGACAGTTCATTCTACAAACAGATCATGGGCCCCTATTGGAAAAATTTGTATCTAACAAGAGAATCCATCAGCATGTCTCACTATGAATGATGCAGTGGTTCAATTTTTTGTCAGGTTATAATTTTACACTGCAGTACATAGAGGCAAAACATATTCCCTATGTTGATGCATTAAGATGGTTGTTGGGAGAGAAACAATATAACTACATCAAGTCAATAAATTAACATGATTAACTTGAATCAAATATATCCCTGAACAGTAAGACAGTGGCTGAATGGACCACTAATGTGACTGGATTCCAAAAGTAACAAACATGAATCCAACAGGGATGGCCAAGTAAAAAACCAGGTAAGTTGCATTGAGCCTATTGTACATGAATGCTATACCTCTCAACTGAACATGGCTGCATTATCTGGGGATCCAAAGAAGTGATTCACCCAGCTAGACAATCCCAGGTGCTCAGTCTGTTACATAATGGGCAGCTGAGGATAATCTGAAAGAAGATGATGACAAGTTCATATGTGTGGTTGCCTACTTTAAATGCTGACATTGAGACTCAAGACCACCACTGCTGAATGAATTAAAACATTCCAGCAAATGACAAAACAGTTCAGTGGCCCAAACCTGACGGGTACTGGGATAAACTCCATTTGGACCATGCAGTACTATGGAAAGGCAAACTGCTATTGATAATAGTTGACTCATACTCTAACTGGCTAGAAGTACCAGAAATATCATCAGCTTAGTCCACAGTGTGCCGGTCGGATTTGTATGTTCACGTAACAAGATCTAGCATCTAGGCAAAAGTACCTCGAATCCAATCGTGCACAAGATACACAGGTCAGGAGCACTCATGAATTCTGCCCTATTTGCCTAATCCCCAGATCTATAACATTATGAGCAACAATCCCGATGACATTGATTAATCCACTTCTCATCTGCTGGCATTGATCATCGGAGACACAAAAGACTCAAGGCTAACTCATGATAGAATAACTTAATAATGAGCATGTTAATTATGTGTAGAGCGGAGATCATCTAGTCATATTTAAGCTTAAGAAATAACTTAATATTTATCTTAACTAAAGAAAGCACTGATTCAAGTTTGATGTATATATATTTACGATTTATTAATAATAATTATGTCGGGTCATTTAACAGACGTGAGCCTCAGGATTATTATAGATATTTATTTGAATCATTTTATACAATAACATGATAATTGTGCTATGCCAATAATATATGTATGTGTTTGGGTAAATTAGCGCTATTAGAATAGATTATTAGAATGCTATCACACCCCCAGAAACAAAAAGAGCATTTGATTACTTCAAACAATAATTTTAACACAGATAATATTTGATTACATTTAATATGACGGTTAACTGGGAATTTAATATTTGATTACATTTAATATGATGGTTAACTGGGAATTTTAGATAATTAATGTGCAGGATGGGTAATGAACAATTTACACAAATGATACTAAATTTATCGTATTAATACTTATATTAAAATAAGGGACATATGTTTGTTTAAATAAATCAGTTCATTACGGCTTATGAATACTTCTGGGCGAATGATAAGATAAGGGAAAAGGGTGTGTGCATGGTGGCTTATTATCGGTCCTTTTTATGGATCCTGGAGTGTGCTTCATGAATTCTAAGAAGTGACCGATTTCCTCTGCAAACTTTGGCAGGGTTGGTTTTATGAACAAAAAGAGTCCAGATACCCTGGAATGAGGTACAGGCGAATCATGTATGACGAGGAGTGGTCGGCTATGTCAGTATCGGGCTGGTTTTTCCAGAGCAATCCCTGAATAAAGCATGCACAAACCAAGGATGTCCCCAGGGTGGTTTTACAGCCTGGTTCAAGGACATTGAGACGATGAGGGGGTCCGACTTTGCGGTCGCCTCCATGTAATAAAGAAGCACGAACATATCTATATAAAATAGAATGGCCTTTATGCACTAAACGCTTATTCATAAAACATAAATATACTTCTGAAATTAAAAATTATTGGGATGTATTTATTGCCCATGAATGATGAACTATTCAGCGTAATGACATGGCTTCACTTTAAGCAAACAGGGATAATAATTATACATATAAACATAGAATAAAAGGTTAAGGTCCCCCTCCCCCTTTACATTATATTACTTAATATTATTCATTATATTTTACACATTAAACCTCAATTTTGTTTGATTTATGCTCTTGTGGAAATACATTAATTGATTGCAGAATAAAAAGGGTGGTCATAATAGCTAAGATGAAATTTGCATATATAATATAGTTGAAAGATAAAAGATAGCACATTATTTAGGAAAAAGAATGGGAAAAACAGATGTCAAATCTGTTTTTCAACAGTAAACATGAAAAATATAATTAATTTATTTCTCTAAAATCGTGAGCATCTGGGCAAGCCGAATAAGACTTGTTTTTATCAATTATGAATTATTTACCCAGTAAATGATGGGTGGGGAAAACAAAATAAGTTATATGCTGGCGATTTTAGAATATTATTGGCATTAACTTTAAAATATAAATATGTAAAAATGTTAATAAAAATTATTGGCTGCTTTTAAATAAAATAAAAGAAAAACATTTTATAAGAGGCTTAGCATAGATTAGTTATATAGAGTTATATATATATTTGAAGACATTTAACAGATAAAGTTTAAAATATACACATTACATAGAAGGCAGGATTTTAGGAATTATAAGTGGTCTGAGTTCTTTACCTTGATGATTGAGAAAAGCATTTCAATAGGAATCAGTCCATCGGTATTGTCACTAGATCTAGGGTAGCAGGATGATTTGAGATAGCACTTCATTTCATTGGAACAACATATGTAAAGTTCAGTAGCATGGAGTATGGAAGCTTTGTTCATGGGGTCAGCATGTTAAAATGGAGGGACAAAGTGAAACTTACTACTCACAACACATTGCGTGAAAATTACATAGGGTGTGGATTATGTTCATCAGCATCACTATTTAATGATCTCCCCTCTTCTCGTGGATTCAAATCCAGCAGTATTTATACTTTTAATTTGAATTTGTAACCAGGCAACTACTGCTGGACCTGAGGCAGTTTAAGCACTTAGATTTCATTTGAAATCGTTTGGCTGGATACTCTTATCTGATAAGATGTTTGAAACAATGCAAGTTTGTTATCAGTTTCTCGAACGATTGTTTTAAAATATTATCTTGTGATTTTAAAACAAGCTAGCATGGACAATTTCCACTAATGGGTTTCTTCTATTATTACTAATTTGTAATCTTCTATTTTAATCTAAAGGGTCTTCCGGGTTATTGTTTTTCAAGAGACTTACTAACAAGATAGCATCATTTCTGGCTACAAACTTATATATGAAAAATATAATAAGTATCATATATAATATCTTATATATATAATATACTATTAATTTAATCACAATCTCCTATGCTAAAATATACCTATATATTTATTATTTATGCCTGCATTCACATCAGAATATTATTATTAGATTAAATATTAAATTAAGACACATACGTTTACATTATTTTATACTATTGGGTAAAGAAATATATTATTAGTTATGTGTATATGTGCATAAGGACGAGTTTGAATACGATTAGGTGGTAGGAGATTGGATATGGGCTGTGAAGCAGGATCTGAGCATCAGATCATCTGCTTCATTTTCCTGAACCTACTGAAAAAAAATGAAAAATCGTTAAAAAAGAAAAAAAAGCTTTTATTTGATGTACAGGTAACTAAAGAACAACTTTGGATTGGCGATGTACCTAAAGAATTTTATGCCTTACACTTGCGGTATACTAACTCTCTGTTATATTGAAATTTTATGATTTTTGTTTAAGGTATAATATCTCTCTGCTATATTGGAAATTTTATGACTTTATTTATGCTGAAATATTCAAACTCTGTCATGTTACTAGAAATTTTATGAATTTTATCTAAGCTACAATGCCCTCTCTACTATATTAGAAACTTTTATGGGTTTTATTAAAAATTTTATGACTTTTGACGAAATACCCTCTCTGTTATATTAAAAAATTTTACTGCCTTAAAAAAAAACTTGCTTAGTTAATTGGATATAATATGATAATGATATAAGAACTATGCTATACATATACAAATAATTCACTTACATTAAAAAAAACTGCTTGGTTAATAGAATAACATATCAAAACTATGGTATAATATATAAATTATTTACTGCTTGGTTAATAGAGTAACATATCAATAATTAAAAAAAACTACTAAAGCATATAGAAATTATTAGAATCCTAAGATCATTTACCATTCCATATCCAGGTCATCATGTTCTATCTGTCCAGCTTCTCCTCTAGTTTCTCCCTCTATCTGGCGGTTCGTATGGTTTTAATTGCCTTGCATTAAAGGTCCCTTTTATTTCCTTGGTTCGCTTTAGCAAGAAAGCATTGTCCCCACATTCCATTTCAATGCGGTATGGCCCTTGATATAAAGGGAAGAATTTTTTGAATTCTTTTTTCGTAGGGTTGCTGGGTTTGGGGTTCCGTAACCATACATCATCTCCTTCCTGAAATTTGTGGCATGAGGGGAGTCCTCTCCATACTCGTATTTCAGCCATATGCGTTAAATGCTGCCGAGCATCCTCTTGATCCTGACTCGGATTTATATGTACAACATCCTGTGGTAGGGGTATTTTGAAGACCCTTGGACATGGTCTACCATAGTGTAACCATTCTGGGGTAAAGCCAGTTGATTCCTTTCTGGTATAGTTGATACAACTGACTATTTCTTTAGTTTTATCTACCCATCCTCGATGGTTGGTCACAAGGTGGGTGCGAAACAGTCTATTGATTTCCCACGTGACTCTTTAACATGGGTTTGATTGTGGGTTCCTTATAGATGTGAGTCGGTGTGTTATCCCTTGTTGGTAGATCCAATCTTTCCATGCTTTTGATGTGAATGTGGACCCATGGTCCGATAGGATGGTGGTAGGTTTGCCTACTTCCCTGAATTGGATGTTTTCGAGAAGATGTATTGCCCCCCTACAATCATTTGCTTTTACTGGGTATGCCTGTACATATTTTGAAAAGATATCATACATCACCAAGAGATATTGCCATCTCCGAAATTTTGGTAAGGGTCCATAATGATCAATTGCCAGTAGTTCGTTAGGAACGGTAGCGAGAACCGGTTTGTGAGTGCCGGCGAATGATATATTTGGGAACTTGCATTGAGCACAGGAGGTACAAGTCCTCAACATGCAAAGCACCTGTGCATATATCCTGGGCCAATAAAATTGATGTCTCAATACTTCTTCGGTCTTTCTCGGCCCGTAGTGTCCAGACATTTCATGGGCATACATTATCAGTTGGTTTCTTAGTCGCTTAGGTGCCACAATTTTCCATAGGCTTTTCCTGTTCTTGGTTTTTATCTGCAGAATCCCATCCCTAATTTGATATGGTGATATTCGTTTATCACACGGTTTGGTGCTCTTATCGGGTTGGTTTGTTTTCATCTTGCTAATGATTGCTCCATACTGGGGATCTAAATCTTGATAGTATCAGAGGTTTTTGAGATCTGAATTGATGCTGGTTGCCTTGTTCATGGTCATGATCTTTACGGTCTGATTATCAATCACTGGGTTTTGTGGCTCAATCGCTATGGGGTGTCGACTTAATGCATCTGCAACCACGTTTTATGGGCCGGGCAATAGATCACTTTGTACTGGAATTTCTGCAGAAAAAGACTCCATCTTATTAACTGGTCATTCGTTAGAAAACTTTTGCTCAGGAATATGAGGCAGCGATGATCTGTAATAATGATGACCTCGGACCCCAGAAGAAACTGCTTAAATTTTTGGCATGCCCAGACGATCGTGAGTCTCTTGTTTGGTGGTAGTATAATTAACTTCTGCACCTCTCAGGGTCTGACTGCTGAAGTACAGAACTTGATGCTTTCCAGCGGTTCCAATTTGGAATAATACTGCTCCTAAACCGCTTTTGCTGCTATCAGTCTGGACATAGAATGGACGGTTAAAATCGGGATAGTGAAGCATTACGACTTGGAGGAATTTTTGTTTGATTTTATTAATTTCCTGTTGGTGTTTATCTGTCCATTCCCATTTTCTATCTTTATGCAGCAGGTCGGTCAAGTAGTGGGTTTTCTGGGCAAAGGCGGGGTAGAAATGGTGGTAGAAGTTGCAAAGGCCAGAAAAAGATCTGATTTGTTTCTATGTAGTGGGTGTAGGAAATTTCTCAATGGCCTCTACTTTCTCAGGATGTACTGTGATCCCTTGCTGGCTGATGATGTGGCCTAAGAAGGAGATTTCGGTTACCGCGAACCAGCCTTTTTCGAAATTAATTGTAATGTTTTCCCTAAGGCACTCTTGGAAAGACATGTTCAAATACTTCATATGTTCGTCAAAAGTTTTGGATACGATCACAATATCATCCACATAACAAACCATGTGCCGTTGTACTTCTTCTGAAAGTACCTGTTTCAAGCATTGCATTAACCCAGCCCCACTGTTAGTCAATCCACATGGGACTCTTTTGAAGATGTGCGTATGTCCCTGGTATCGAAATGCCATATACTTTCGATCCCGTGGGTCTAAGGCCATTTTTCAGTAGCTCACAGTAAGATTTAATGTAGAAAAGTGTTTCCTGCCAGCTGCACAAACACATCCTGGATTGGAGGTGGCACATCCCGCTCAGGGATTGTCATATGATTCAAGTGGTGGGCATTGAGGCACAGGTGTAGACTTCCATTCTTCTTCTTTACGACAACTAATGGTTGTATGGAGATGGGCATCGCTCGATAATACCCCACTTCAACATTTGACAGATCTGGATTTCCACTTTTTCCCTATATTGAAAAGGGATCGGGTATGTTTTTGACTGCTTGTACGATTCTTCCTGGACTTTGATTCTGTGGGTGTATCCGCGGATTTGTCCAGGAGTGTTGGAAAACACTTGCATATAGTCTTCCAGGATTTTCTTTATGTGGATTTTTTCCATTGCGCTGGTTAATCCAGCTCATGGATCTTGGTAGCTATAGTCTTGGGATCTACTGGTTGAATAAAGCAGTTGCTGGTAATCATGGGCATTCTCACAGTTTCAAATTTAACTTGCTCTTCTTGGAATTGGCACATTTTTCAGGGATAATCTATGACCCCCTGATGCTGTGTTAAGAAATCAGACTCCAAAACGATATTGTATATCAGCCCAGGTACAACTAAGAAGGCATGGCCAATCAGTTTATGTCCCAGAGTTATCTCCACCCAGACTTGATAATTATTGCTCATTGTTTTCTTCCCATTGGCTAATACCATGTGTATTGGATGGGTCGGTAATTGCTCATACTTCCCTCCTTGTTCTTGAAATTTCTGTATCCAAGATTTTGCAATGATGGAAACTTAGCTACCGGAATCTAGTAAGGCACGTGTAGACTAATTGTCTATGATGACATTTATAATGGGTGTTACACTGGTAGTCACTTTATTAATGGTGTCTTCTGGTTCGTGGATGATCATGGTTTTGGAATTCTGACTTCTCTGTTTTTTCTCTGGGGAGTACTTCATGGGCTGGGTCTCCTCTGTTTCAGTAAAACCTTTTGGAATGTTAGGTTCTTTGCTAGGTCATACGGTTCCTTCCTCGTTAGTCTGGCTTTTATTAATGTGATGCCAGTTGCATTCCACAGATATCAGGAATTTGGCCAGATGCTTCTGTATCAGTGATGTGGCTCATCTCAATCATCTCTTGTAATCGAATGGGTAACTTGCATTGAATTATCCTAATGATTTGGGTCTCAGAATACTTAAATGCTGTTAAGGTTCTTAGGTGGGCCACCTGTTGCATGAAAAACTGGGTATACGTTTCAACTTGGAGTTCCCAATAAGGTTCAGTTCTTATCGCCATTAAAATCTCGGTTTGTTGCTCCTCATCCCAAAATTGCCTTAGGATTGCATCCATATATATTTTTGAATGTTTTAGGTTTTTCTTTAACTGACATCCACCAGTCTTTAGTGGTCTTTCCTAGATAATGGCTTGCAATCATTACTTGTCCATCATCGCTCATGGGTTGATGCAAAAACAAACTGCCAAGCTTTCCAAAGGTTTGTGTGGGCCTTCACCTGGCTTTCCCTGAAACTTCTGGATTTGTATAAAGGAGGTCATATTTGGCAAAACAAAATTTTGGTATAGCTATTAACTTAGTATCCCAGAACAAATAACTTAGAATAAAAACTTTTCTTTTGGTTCTTCTATGGTTTAAGACACCTCCTCCCCCCATTCTACACTTTTCCTTTACTCTGCTCTCCCCCTCCTGTGCTCTCAAGTTTTATTTCTTAAACTGATTATTGCTATCCTACTTGTTATTTAATATCATTTAATATTAATTGTTTCTAGATCTAGTTTTCTAACTGCTCTTTAATGCAAAATATATATAAAAAAATTTATTATAATTTCTACCTGGCCTTCTTTATGTCTTCTTTCGTGGTCTGTTTTTGGGAGTTGTTTTTCAGCACCTGAAACATCTTGACAATATGATTAATTAACGATCGCATTGATATACTTAATACATTTATTTTGAACCGAAAAAAAACAACTCTATACAACTTTTATGAACCATTGCTTTCAAACTCTTTTTATTTTAAGTAACTTGATCACCTATTGGCAAATTTATTTTGGTATTAATACCGGGCGCCAGCCAAAGGGATAGGGCTATATATTCTGACCAGATGATCCGCTATTATTGGGTTGTATACTTAAATAGTTATACGTTTAGTTTAACAAAAAAAATTATTATGGCCTTAGCACATATTTATATAAGAGGATGAAAATGTAACACAAAATATCATTTTATTTTTCATTGACTTACAACCGTTAGATACGCATGAGTATTATTAAAAACACTTCAAAAAAAAAAATCTCTTTTGCACCTTTGCGATTATTTAGAATCTTTGTTTTATTATTTTTAATGGTGAAACCATTTAAAAGCTGTCACTTATTTAGCTCTCAGACTTGAACATATTATAAATTTAAAATATTTCTTTAAAAGATGTATTAACTTTAAAAGATGTATTAACACGAAAAACATTTTTATATTTAACGTCCTTATTTAAAACGTTTGGAAAAAAATCATTATATTATTTAACGCACACACTATTTAGAACACATATTTTATTTTTATTGTAAATGTGGAAGCCCCTTAAAAGCTACCACTATTTTATCTTACGGTAAACTCAAAAACACTTTTATGTTGTACAAATCATTCATGGAAAATATTATATAAAGACACTATTTAAAACATACTTTTTATTTTATTATCTGTGGAAGTTCTTTTAAAACTAACATTATTTTATTTACGGGCATCCTGCATGTAATTTCACATCTATGACCAAAAAGAAAATATTACGCAACATCTTATTCACTTTTTTTTTTGGAAAAAAAACCAAAACATTTTATTTTATAAGAATGAGAGCCCCTAAAAGCTATCACTCTTTTATCATTGGAAACTTACATGTATACAAAAACTAGGAACATTATTTAGGAGAAGCATATCTTTAGTTTTAATTAATATGAAAGTAAGAGCCCCTTAAAAGCTGTTACTTCTTTACTTCTTTTTTTTTAAAAACTCGCGAGGATTATACATGTGATAACATTTACGGACAAGGAATAAAACATATAATCAAATCATATGCGTGAAAGAAAACAAAGCAAAACTGCCCCTAACTTATTTTATAGATTCGTGAAAGTGGAAAAAAAAACTTTTAAAACTTTTACGTGGAAAACTATTGAGTATATGACCTACTTGAAAATATATATATATATACTGAGAGAAAATATTTATATTAACAATGACTCACAGGGAGTGTGTACTAATATTCAAAAAAAAATTTTAAGCTGGGTGTCCGAAAAAATTTTCAAAAAAAAAATTTTCTTTTTTTTTCAAAAAAAACTCTCCTTTTTTTAAACATAGGTTATATCTATCGCTATATATTACTATCTCAGGTATATGGGTGTTTGTTTTCGAAGCTCCATGTTCACGCACCAAATCTGGAGAAAAGAAAAAAAATCTGTGCTGGTCGGATTTGTATGTTCACGTAACAAGATCTAGCATCTAGGCAAAAGTACCTCGAATCCAATCGTGCGCAAGATACACAGGTCAGGAGCACTCATGAATTCTGCCCTATTTGCCTATTCCCCAGATCTATAACATTATGAGCAACAATCCCGATGACATCGATTAATCCACTTCTCATCCGCCGGCATTGATCATCGGAGACACAAAAGACTCAAGGCTAACTCATGATAGAATAACTTAATAATGAGCATGTTAATTATGTGTAGAGCGGAGATCATCTAGTCATATTTAAGCTTAAGAAATAACTTAATATTTATCTTAACTAAAGAAAGCACTGATTTGAGTTTGATGTATATATATTTATGATTTATTAATAATAGATGTATATATATTTATGATTTATTAATAATAATTATGTCAGGTCATTTAACCGACGTGAGCCTCAGGATTATTATAGATATTTATTTGAACCATTTTATATAATAACATGATAATTGCGGCTATGCCAATAATATATGTATGTGTTTGGGTAAATTAGCGCTATTAGAATAGATTATTAGAACGCTATCACACCCCCAGAAATGAAAAGAGCATTTGATTACTTCAAACAATAATTTTAACACAGATAATATTTGATTACATTTAATATGACGGTTAACTGGGAATTTTAGATAATTAATGCGTGGGATGGGTAATGAACAATTTACACAAACGATACTAAATTTATCGTATTAATACTTATATTAAAATAAGAGACATATGTTTGTTTAAATAAATCAGTTCATTATGGCTTATGAATACTTCTGGGTGAATGATAAGATAAGGGAAAAGCGGTGCGTGCATGGTGGCTTATTATCGGTCCTTTTTATGGATCCTGAAGTGTGCTTCACGAATTCTAAGAAGTGACTGATTTCCTCTGCAAACTTTGGCAGGATTGGTTTTACGAATGAAAAGAGTCCAGATTTCCTGGAATGAGGTACAGGCGAATCATGGATGATGAGGAGTGGTCAGCTATGTCAGTATCGAGCTGGTTTTTCCAGAGCGATCCCCGTATAAAGCATGCATGAACCAAGGATGTCCGCAGGGTGGTTTACAGCCTGGTTCAAGGACATTGAGATGACGATGGGGTCCTTGCAGTTGCCTCCATGTAATAAAGAAGCACGAACATATATATAAAATAGAATGGCCTTTATGCACTAAATGCTTATTCATAAAACATAAATATACTTCTGAAATTAAAGATTATTGGGACGTATTTATTGCCCATGAATGATGAACTATTCAGCGTAATGACATGGCTTCACTTTAAGCAAACAGGGATAATAATTATACATATAAACATAGAATAAAAGGTTAAGGTCCCCCTCCCCCTTTACATTATATTACTTAATATTATTCATTACGTTTTACACATTAAACCTCAATTTTGGTTGATTTATGCCCTTGTGGAAATACATTAATTGATTGCAGAATAAAAAGGGTGGTCATAATAGCTAAGATGAAATTTACATATATAATATAGTTGAAAGATAAAAGATAGCACCTTATTTAGGAAGGAGAATGGGAAAAACAGATGTCAAATCTGTTTTTTAACAGTAAACATGAAAAATATAATTAATTTGTTTCTCTAAAACCACGAGCATCTGGGCAAGCTGAATAAGACTTGTTTTTATCAATTATAAATTATTTACCCAGTAAATGATGGGTGGGGAAAACAAAATAAGTTATACACTGGCGATTTTAGAATATTATTGGCATTAACTTTAAAATATAAATATGTAAAAATGTTAATAAAAATTATTGGCCGCTTTTAAATAAAATAAAAGAAAAACATTTTATAAGAGGCTTAGCATAGATTAGTTATATAGAGTTATATATATATTTGAAGATATTTAACAGATATAGTTTAAAATATACACATTACATAGAAGGCAGGATTTTAGGAATCATAGGTGGTCTGAGTTCTTTACCTTGATGATTGAGAAAAGCATTTCACTAGGAATCAGTCCATCGGTATTGTCACTAGATCTAGGGTAGCGGGATGATTTGAGATAGTACTTCATTTCATTGGAATGACATATGTAAAGTTCAGTTTTACAGAGTATGGAAGCTTCGTTCATGGGATCAGCATGTTAGAATGGAGGGACAAGGCAAAACTTACTACTCACAACACATTGCGTGAAAATTACATCGGGTGTGGATTATGTTCAGCAGCATGGCTATTTAATGATCTCCCCTCTTCTCATGGATTCAAATCCAGCAGTATTTATACTTTTAATTTGAATTTGTAACCAGGCAACTATTTCTGGACCTGAGGCAGTTTAAGCACTTAGATTTCATTTGGAATCGTTTGGCCGGATACTCTTATCTGGTAAGATGTTTGAAACAATGCAAGTTTGTTATCAGTTTCTCGAACGTTTGTTTTAAAATATATCTTGTGATTTTAAAACAAGCTAGCATGGACAATTTCCACTAATGGGTTTCTTCTATTATTACTAATTTTTAATCTTCTATTTTAATCTAAAGGGTCTTTTGGGTTATTGTTTTTCGAGAGACTTACTAACAAGATAGCATCATTTCTGGCTACAAACTTATATATGAAAAATATAATAAGTATCATATATAATATCTTGATAAAAAATCAAGTCAGATGACCTAATTTTAATAAAGCTCCTATTTACAAATGTTATATATAGAGTAAGTTAAAAACAAACTCTTATGAAGCTTCAAAAATACCCTCAACCTCAGACAGCAGTTTTTGCCTCTAGCGTCATCAGTGAGGTGCTAGGGAATAAAAATACTAGAACTAGTCCAGCATTTTATCAATGCCTAACTATTGAGAAGAAAATCTGAAACTTTCAGACATTTAAATGTCCAAAAATCCAGCTATCTAACTCAAATAGCAGTATGGGACTGCTATGTTCAGATACACGATATATTGAATATTCTAGACAATATAAAATGTCTGAAAGCTTTAGATATTCATTCTCAATAATTAGACATTGATCAAGTCAGATGACTAATTTTAATAAAGCTCCTATTTCCTAACATGTCATATATGAGTAAGTTAGAAACAAACTGCTTCTGAAGCTTCGAAAGTATTCTTGAACCTCATAAGAGTTTGTTTCTGCCTCTACTCATCATATAGCATGTGTAGGAATAGAAATTACTAAAATTAGTCATCTGACTTTGATCAATGCCTAATCTAGTTTTTAGCTATTAATGCTTTGATGACTTTTAGATATTGCTAGAGCTATTAATATATGGTGTATCTGAACTCAAATAGCAGTCCCATACTGCTATTTGAGTTAGATAGCTGGATTTTTGGACATTTAAATGTTTGAAAGTTTCAGATTTTCTTCTCAATAGTTAGGCATTGATAAAATGCTGGACTAGTTTTAGTATTTTTATTCCCTAGCACCTCACTGATGATGCTAGAGGCAGAAACCATGGTCTGAGGTTGAGGGTATTTTTGAAGCTTCATAAGAGTTTGTTTTTAACTTACTCTATATATAACATTTGTAAATAGGAGCTTTATTAAAATTAGGTCATCTGACTTGATTTTTTATCAATTTAATTTTAGTTTTTTGCTATTAATGCTTTGGCGATTTTATATTGCTAGAGCTATTAATATATGGTGTATCTGAACTTACTTCAGTCCCATACTGCTATTTGAGTTAGATAGCTGGATTTTTGGACATTTAAATGTCTGAAAGTTTCAGATTTTCTTCTCAATAGTTAGGCATTGATAAAATGCTGGACTAGTTCTAGTATTTTTATTCCCTAGCACCTCACTGATGACACTAGAGGCAGAAACCGCGGTCTGAGGTTGAGGGTATTTTTGAAGCTTCACAAGAGTTTGTTTTTAACTTACTCTATATATAACATTTGTAAATAGGAGCTTTATTAAAATTAGGTCATCTGACTTGATTTTTTATCAATTTAATTTTAGTTTTTTGCTATTAATGCTTTGGCGATTTTATATTGCTAGAACTATTAATATATGGTGTATCTGAACTTACTTCAGTCCCATACTGCTATTTGAGTTAGAGAGCTGGATTTTTGGACATTTAAATGTCTGAAAGTTTCAGATTTTCTTCTCAATAGTTAGGCATTGATAAAATGCTGGACTAGTTCTAGTATTTTTATTCCCTAGCACCTCACTGATGATGCTAGAGGCAGAAACCGTGGTCTGAGGTTGAGGGTATTTTTGAAGCTTCATAAGAGTTTGTTTTTAACTTACTCTATATATAATATATAATATCTTATATATATAATATACTATTAATTCAATCACAATCTCCTACGCTAAAATATACCTATATATTTATTATTTACGCCCGCATACACATGAGAATATTATTATTAGATTAAATATTAAATTAAGACACATACGTTTACATTATTTTATACTATTGGGTAAAGAAATATATTATTAGTTTATGTGTTTACATGCATAAGGACGAGTTTGAATACGGTTAGGTGGTAGGAGATTGGATGTGGGCTGTGAAGCAGGATCTGAGCATCAGATCATCTGCTTCAACAGCAACAATAAAAGCTCTTAGGATGCTATTTCCAACACATGGACTACCTAAAACAATAGTTTCAGATAATGGCCCAGAATTTACAGCAAGAGCATTCAAAAACTTCTGTACCAATAATTGCATTGAACTGGGTACAGCCTTTCATTTCATCCAGAGAGCAATGGTCAGGCTGAAAATTTAGTTCAAATGACAAAAAGGTTAATAACAATGATGGATACAGGAAACTGAAACTAATGTTTGCCAACAGCATTCCACCCCAAGTGCAGCTATTGGAAAGGCCCAGTAAAACTGCTATTCAATAGATATTTGTGAATTAACCTGTCTGCTCTGAAACCTGTCCAAACTTCGGGGGAAAAGGAAATGATAGTACAAAAATGCAAATAGTAACTCAGGTGCTATTCAGAATGTACAATGGATCCACAAAATGGGTCCAAGCAGTGGTGATGCAATTGAAAGAACTTTACACAGTAGTAATAGAAATGGCAGATGGTTGTCAACATCATTGTCATCTAGACCAACTGAGACTAACTCATACACAAACTGAAAACAACAACAAACCAAATGAACATCCAGAAACAAGTACATCAAGCAAAGATGATCACAACCAAACCAAAGCCAGCTGCAAAACAAAGTAATCAATAAAGTGGGCAAGATGTTATTTAGCATATCTGTATGACTACATTTTCCAGGGTTAATTTTAGCCAGAAAGAGAGTTGTCATATCTTATCTTGCCTTCAGGAGTGGATTAGTCTAGATTCCTTCTTTATCTGTTTGAATTGAGCATTCATTGCTATTAACCAATAAGTAAACATAAATAAAACAAAGCCATTTGTTGGTATGGGCCAATAGGCAATGATGCTTTGAATCTGATTGCTTCCAGTAAGGTTGGGGATCTAACAGGGATCTAACAATAAATATCCTTTTTGGAGATAAAGAGAGAATGTCTGTCAAATGTAAGTGATGGTACATGTTCTCCATTGAAACCACTGCTAACAATGAATGTTTCCAGTACAGCCATTATACTATAGGTCTACACAGTGAGGCAAGTCCATGATAAGATTGGAAGCTGTTGAGACCAGAGCTGACTCGAGGAAAGCTGTCTGGTACAGCCAGAAGAGTCATTACACAAACTCACAAGACAGGCTGATACAGCTAGAAGTGAGTCTAATCTTTTGGGCATGACCAGCCCTGTATTAATTGAGATTATATACACAGCAGTATATTCATTGGTACTTTATATTATGAAAATATATTTAATCATATTAAGTGAACTTCAGAAGATTATTTTTTGTTAGTGTCAGTTTGAATCTACAATCCAGACCAAATACAACAAGTACAAAATGACAACCTATCAACTTTATTTAGTGGACATAAATAAATAAATGCTTACATTTTGAAATGAATCTAGTTATTTCCAAAAATGTTAAGAACTAATTTTAGTTTCTACAAATTAGCAACCTTAAACATTATTTACTGGAAATGAACAAATATGTATATACATTTTTTTGGGTGTGAGAAATGATGTTGCAGCAACTAAAATTTTAGCAGTATATATTTATTCGAATCATTGGTGCCCTAGTGGGTAGCATAGCTGCCTTCCATGCAGCTGGCTTGGGTTCATTTCCCAGTAAACGCATTTGACATATGAAAAAAAAAGGGGAGGAAAGCTTTCTTACAATCAATTTAGCAGATGTTCTAAAAATGCACACAAAAGATTAGCTAATAATGAGTGGTGCTAGTTGCTCCAACAATCTTTATTGATAAATACTACTAAAAAAATCTTCAAATCTCCATTACAAATTATCTCCAATCCTCAGACCACTTGTTTCATGCTTTGGAAATACTCAATTAGGTGCTAGGTTAATTTCAGACACTAGATCTAAAAATACCAACTCAAAGCCAGCACTTATCTAAAAGTTTAACTTTTAAATTTAAAAAAAAAAATCTGAAATGTTCAGACACCTATGTCTTCAAACCCAGCTATCTTACTTAAATAGCTACATGGGGTTAAGAAATCTTTAGCCAAACCATATCCCCAATTCTCAGACCACTGGTTTCATGCTTTGGCTGCCCTCAGTGAGGCAGGTGTTCACCATAGAGATATTTAAATTAGATAGATGAATCTGAAGACATATAAGTGTCTGAAAACTTTTAGATAAATGTTGGCTTTGAGTTGGTATTTTTAGATCTGGTGTCTGAAATTACACCAGGGCTGCACTGATGATTAACAAAGCATGAAACGAGTGGTCTGAGGATTGGGGATAATCTCTAGATAGAGATTTTTAAACACTTTCTTTTATGATATTTATCAATAAAGCTTGTTAGAGCATTAGCACCACTCGTTATTTTTTTATTTACAAGCTTATAAAATTGTGTAATGTGATTGATGACTTTATTTTATTTACTACTTTAAAAATATAGCTATGATTTAGGTGAAATCTTTGCATTCTGACCACTCATAAGTTGTTACTTTTGTAGAATTTTGCATTTTTTTAGGATGATATGCTGCTACATGCATAAACTTCTCATAAATTGTTATTCTATGATGTTCATCTTTTGAAAGTAATGGACTTCATTGTTCTTGATTGCAGAAGTTCCCAAATTTTAATCATTTCATTGGATAAAAAAGTCATTCAGAAAATTCACTCAGTAGGAATTAAAGCTGGACAATATGCTATGTGTACACTTTACTTTTATCAGCTGATAAATTAATCATCACATCATTCTTTTATGACATCACAGCATATTTTAAATCATAAAATTAGCAGCAAAATCAACATTTTGAGGAAAAACTTTCTTCTATATATCTAATATTCATATAAAAAAGTAATTATTTTTTTACAACATTGTAAATGTTCTTAATTCAGTCTTTATTTAGACATTTGTTTCTGCCATCGACTTTCATCACAATAGGTTTAATAAGTAAGTACATTAATTAATTCTTGGACCCCCCCCCATGCTTTCACTTTAAATTAAATATAAAACCCCAATTATGGTTGAAGAAACAATTATTTTTTGCTTTATAGTGCATGGTAAATTAAATCATTTAATATAAAAAATATCTCTATTTTTATTTTTAGTATTGGCACATTAAATAGAAGTGTAAAACAATATTGTACATTAAATTGATATGACAGTTGACATATATCACTAGATGTTTCTGCTACATATTAATATGTATTGTAACGATCCGGAGAAGGTACTTAATGTAAATCTACACTACAGGGCGCCATCTAGGCATTTGAACCTAGAAAAATTTATAAAGTAGGCAAATACGTAAGTCAAAAAAAAAATTTTTTTTTTTAAAATATTTTGGTTCCGGTCGTTAGCCCATGTCACTAGCTCTGGGAGTAGCAGAGATTTAATAATATCATAACTTATCTAATTAGATTTCAACATTAAAAAATAAATAAAATAAGCCACTGCCAGTAATTAACACACAAACATTTATTTATTTCACATATATATAAGATTTAAAATTATTTTAGTATTAGTTTTACAGTTCAAAATTTAACCTACATTTTTAACTTTGATTTTTGACTTTAATCTACATTTAATTACTATTATATTCTAATTTTACATTTTTAATTAAGTTCGCACAGATGGGATTATAAAAGCTTGTTTTAATATGTTGCTATAGATCGGTTACATAGATTACACGGTTAAAAACATTTCAAAGTAAACATAAACGATCAAAATATAAAATCATTGATTACTGACAATTGCGGAGGGAAATTTATACGTAACCTAATAGTATACACCATAAGATACTTGCATTGTCACCAATAACTTAAAAGACATCCGAATAAATACATTTTAGATACTCACCATAATGTATCATTATTTATCGAATGTCTATATATTTTGATCAAATATGGAAACGCAAACATAGTTAACCAATAAACAATCCATGCAAGCGTCTATAAACAACTTAAATTTAATGCATTTTTATTTAGGATCGAGTATGAATAGACCACATAAATTTGCTTTTGGAAATAAACATTCTATCCCTATTTAACCTTAGGCTAAAATTCGTAGTCAAACTGGCATCAATTCATCTGATACATCGATGTATTCAATGTAATAAAATACGGCAGCACAAAAGGTTAAAAGAAAAAATTGCCTCTTATGAGATAGGAATATTACATCTATCTGCAAAGAAGAGCAATAAAACAAAAAACTCCATAGAAAGGAACTGCGGTATCCGACTTATAATTCCTTCCATAGGCAAACGGAAGTGTGCGGCGTATGAAGCGATTCTTCCCGTAGCGAATCAATATCACATCTACTAATCACACCAATATATCCAATCCATTGACCCAATTTAACCACGAAACAAATAACCTAAGATTACCCTCCCCTAATATAACTTTACAAATCTATACAGCCATTCACGCCCGACTTAAGTTTAACATTTATATAATTTAACTTAACGGAAAACAGAAATCATAATAAAACTTAAAGAACAAAATTAAATAAATGGAAATGATTTTAAATAAATAAATAAAAAATACATCAAATAACATTATTAATAAATTAAGTTGGTCAGATAGGATAATATTGCACTCATTTAAATATGGAAAATTTTAATTTAATGTTCATTATTTATAAAGTTCTTACGGTTTAAAAAGTTCATCTTTATCTGGTGCTTGCCATGAATGTGAATTCCCACGCCGTCCTAAGATTGGTATCCATTTAGCCATTGTTTTATTTATTCATTCGGAGGTTTTTTAGTTTAATTGGTCCTCAATGTAGAAAACGATAGTTCATTTCTCTTTCTTTACTAGCAAAACTGAAGGGATTGAACGTGCGTCCTTCAATCTCTTCTCCCGCACCTCTGCACTAACATCTATCTGTCACATCGTAATAATCATAATAACTCCCTAATTAATAATTTCCAAACTTGTCCTTTTTATATTAATGTGAAGGATTGAATTTACATTACGTCACCGATGCGATGGTCCTTTCGCTGTGGTCCGATTCCATAGGGATTTCTTCTTATTTGCTAACAGTTTCTATTGTTTTCCTATCTGACTGATGTTTTTACATTTAAATGCCCAAGGCTGGTTTACATTTAACTAATTAACAATCATTTCCATTTCTGATTAATTACCCTGTTTTCCAAATCAAAAATATATTTCAAGATAAATTTAAAGATATAATTTTATCTCCAAATCTTTTTAAAATTTAATTTTAAAATACTTTTTCTTTAATAAAGTTTTATTTTAATAATTTTTCATTATCTGTGCGATTTAACATGTACGAGTTTAAGATGATATTTAATTTCAATTTTTAATTCTTAAAGAAAATTTTTAAATGCGAACTTCTTATTTTAACTTGTTTAATAATATATATAAAAAAAACAATGTAACGAATGTCTGTGCTCGTTACAGTATACTCTTTATGTATATGTATTCAAGTATGTGTACATAATTATATACATGTATAATAAATCATTAAGTGACATAAAATCTGAAACTATCCTTTTAAGTAAAAAGTGTTTGACATTTTTGCTTACCAAAACTATATTGTAAATAAATTATACTTAATTTACATGATTTCACTTTCAATCAATTTGACTCTTATAGTTTTCATATATCACTAAATATTTCTGCATTAAGATAATATGTATAATCCTTATGTATGTGTGTATATCATATTCAGTATGTATGCATAATTATATATGTGTATAACAAAGCTAGAATTAATTAACAGTATATAGACATCCTTTTGTTGAAATGTGTTTGACCTTATTTTTGATTTGATTTTTTTTTTAAAAGGAAAGCTTAACAAAACTATATTTAAAAAAAATTCTTTTATTATAAGATAAATGAACTTTACAATTAAAACAAAAAAAAATCACATGCATTACTCAAAACCTATTGAAGTTATCAAATTTGATATCAAAATACTCAAAATTTTATCACACACTGTTCTATATCTAAAAAACTAGTTTACCTACTTAATATTTATTATGCCCTATTACTTTGATAGTATTTAAATAAATTGTACAAAATTTCAATAAATTATTAAATCTATTAAACCTTGATTTTAAAATTTTATCATAAATTTAAATTTAAATTCAAAAAATTTATATACCACCCTCTTGTGAAACTTACTTCAAATATATTAAGGTTCTAAAAACAATTTTAAAATTTGATATCAAAATATTTAAAAATTTCCCATTCACTGTACCATATGTAAAAACTAGGTCACCTATCTAAAATATTTTAGTCCTATATTACTTTGCCTGGTATTTCTTTCTTATGTACCAAATTTGCACCAATTCTATTGAATTTAAATCTATTAAACCTCATTTTAAAATTTTATTCTAATGTAAATAATATGATTACAATATTTTAAAAATAAACATACATACAAACAAACAGATATTGTAACTTAAATAAAAGTGTTTAAAACAACCAAAAAAAAGGCATACAAAAAACAGAGGTAAAACAATGCTCTTTGAAAACTAACTTAATATATATACTCTAACACATTATTAAAGACATTTGAAAAGAGTAAATGACTCGGGAAACATTTTATGCTGAGTCAACACTTAACAAGTTGTATCAGATTACAACCTTTTACAAGTCTTCATATTTGGAGTTATCTTTGTCAAATATTATTCATCAGATTATAATGTATCTGTTAAAGTAAAATTATAAGTGTATTATTGCACATGAAGAAAAATGGAATGGAAAAGAATTAATTATTCCACATAACTGAGTTTAATAATAATAATAGAAATATTCATCTGATGTTAAAGTCTAAAGTACATTATATATGGGCTGAAATAGTTAGGATGATTTCTAGTCTAAAAATAATTAGCAATAACTGTTGCTATATTTATATGTGCAGTAAGTTTGATACATTCACAACCAATTATAACAATAAGATATAACACATTTATTTAGTATGTGGATAAACAATTAAATACCTTTATTGCTCAGGAATTCATAAAAAGTTTGAATGTCTGAAGTAATATAACTTGAATATGATTTGTGAACATTGAAATCCAATCTTTCATTCTACCACTGAACCAAAGCATGCCGTGTAGATGTTTATTAATATTATTTTTAAAAAAGTGACTATTTAATAAAACGTCAAAAAGACTGTTAAATGGATGCTTCATGTATAAGCAATATGTCAAAGAAAGATTGCCCTAAAACTTGAAAGTTAAATGTGTCATGAGATCAGCATGAAATTGTGAAAAACTGATCTGAACTATAATGCAATGTCCCTCTTTAATATATTTTATTTTGTGCAACACATAATGATATTTTTAACTATTTTGAAATTATGAACTTTTAATTCAGAATATCCTACTTGAAAGTGAAGTTTTAGTACTTCCATAACCTTAAAGAACACTTCAAACACTTTTTTTAATGTTATCATAAAATGATCAATGATTCCATAGAGATTTTTGTTTTATTATTGCTATTATATTTGTTTTTCTATTGAAATAATATCAATTAATGTTTTTAATACATTGTTTTGTAGTCAACAAAGATGTTTTACACCAGACTGGCATAGGAAAAATATCCAATCTTCCTACCAATAAAATATGTTTAGAAGAACAGCTATAGAAAGTATAAGCTGTATCAAAATAAAATAAAAATATTAAAGAAATATGCACAAGAAAAGTATTTTTTAGTTTTGTATAACATTATTATTTGGAAAAAATTTTCATCACTGTGAAAAATAGAAAGAATTAGGAAAGAATTTTAAAAAAAAAAAAATTACTCATTAATAGCTAGTAGCTCTTATTCATCTGTATTCATTTAACACTAGTTAATTCATTGATTTATTATTTTTAAAGTTTAAAAGTTAGTAAAAAATCTATATTCTTTAGTTTTTTAAGCATTATTACTAATATATTCACGAGTTTTAACTGAAAAAAATACTAAATGCTAGTAATTTATTTTAAAAATTTAAACTTAATGATAAACCCATTTCTAATATTAAAAATCTACTACTACTATTCCTGTTGTTGTTGTTGTTGTTGTTATTATTATTATTATTATTATTATTATTATCATCATCATCATCATTATTATTATTATTATTATTATCATCATCATCATCATCATCATTGTTATTATTATTATTATTATCATCATCATCATCATTATTGTTATTATTATTATTATTATTATTATTATTATTATTATTTACAAATGAATTGAATTATTATTATAAAACTGTTAGATTTTTTATTTAAATAGCTTTGACAAAAGATAGTTGATATTAACTGCTAAATTTCACAAATTTGTATCTGATATATTATATTTAAAATTGTTAATACTCTATGCTGATGAAATCAACTTAGAACATTTTACAAAAAGTTCTAATAATATTATAAAATATTTTATTTGCACATGAAGTAATCTGGGACTAAACAAAGATTTTGGCACTCTAAACAATAAATGTTTAAATTTTATCAGTCAAGATAGTAAAGTTATATATATATATATTGTACCTACCCAGATTAAATTTTATCAGTCAAGATAGTAAAGTTATATATATATATATTGTACCTACCCAGATTAGTGCTGTATGTCATATTATAATAAAAAAAATGAAAAAATAAGAAAATTTATTGATCTTATTTAATTTTATTTCACTTTATCTATGGATAATGGAGGTCTTGAAGTATAAATGTTAACTAGATAACCATGGCAAACTAATATTTTAAAATAATATCATTATTTATTATTGATATTAGCATCAAATCATAAATTGATTGTGATCAATTTTAGGGAAATATAAATAAGTGAATAGATAATTAAATATAGAAAAATAATTAAGTGAATAAAAAAAGATCACTTGAATAAAATCATTATTATTAATTATTATATATTTCAATTTCTATTACTACATTCACCACACCAACTTAGTCATTACAAAATCAAATATTCATTTGTTATATATATATATGTTAGTTTATTTATTTGTTTATTAAAATATATTATTAACAATATATGTTGAAAAAATATATTCATTAGAAGGCATAGAAAATGTCATGTGAATGCTTTATTTTTGATTGAAAATGAAAAATAATATTGAAATTGTAAAACAGGATTTTTTTATATTATATCCAATATTTAAAGTCTTCATTTCATTTATTAGTTGGAGGCAAATCTTATTAAACAATTTTCTTATATCAATAAATTATCTTTGAGTTTAATTGAGCAGTTGTCCTGGTAACAATAATGTCAGCAAAGATATGTTATAAATATAACTGAAACACTGTAACTCTACCATTATAAATTTTATCATCACTTAGAACAGATGATTTTATATTCATCTTTAAAAATTATAAATTTAATTTTTTTAAAGTGATTAATTTCTAAAACTATGGAAGAATAAAAAATTCAACTATCTGCCTGTTCAATTAGGACAGTTCATTGATGAAATTCCAAAGGAAAGAGCCAAATTATATAAAAAAAATACATCAAAATTATTCTATTGAAAATAAGCTATAAAATATTCCATTGTTAAAATCTAGGATTTCATATATACTTATGATGAATACAAACCTCATGATGCATATATGGATGTCATGTTTCTGATCAATGAATTTTACAAGATTGATTAATTTAACTTCTATGTCATATTAAGCAATTGAAATTTCACTTTCTTAAGTTGGTAAAACACAAACATTTATTATTAATTTGGATGTAATTGAATTTTGTAAATGAAAGAATTATCTTCATATATTATTACTAATAAAAGAAAAAATAAAACCAGTATTGTGCAGATTTTGTATTGACTAAGTACCCGTTATTTTAAAAGATTGTATATATTTATACTTGAAAGGAAAATATTGGAATTTAAAAACAAAAGTAATCAAATTCAAGTTCGTGATTGTTATTATTCATGCTTGTCTTTTCTATTTCAATGAAAATTGTTTCTATGCATTGGGATCAGAAATAAAGAACCAAAAGCTACAAAGGGGAAGAATGAGATTGTTTACCTATGTGGTATGTCATTATCTGCTTATAATTTTTTTTTTGTTACAAAAATGTATGTTTTGTTCATATTTTTATTTTAAAGTATAGGATCAAATAATAAATATATAGGTTATTATTATGACAAACCTTTCACACCATAAAATACCAGAGTGATTATTATTTTTTATTTAAGCTCTTATCTGACAATACAGATTAATTTAGGACCTGATATTTTCCAAATTTTCATTTTTTTTATACAAGTTTTAACTTGGGGAAATTCATATAGAGAAGAGATTAAAGGCAATAAATTTTTATGTTGGTTTAATTATTTAGAAATTATATTAGTGAATAAATAAAAATTTATTTTTATTTGATCACTTTTTTTTTTCATTGTATGTTCTATTTAAAGTCTAAGGAAAATATTTGGGACCTCTCCTTCAGTTTACATATAGTAATATTGTCATACAATACACTTTTGAGTTTCAAATATATGTTTTATTATTAATCACTATTGATTCTTATACAGTAATAAGACGATTATTACTTATATATTAAAGAAAAATAGTATTGTACTTTTCAACTGGCTACAATTTTAGTTTATGCATATATCATTAATTTTTGTTCTTTGATTCTTTTTTCTTTTTACATTACTATCATTATTAATTTTTATTATAAATAAATAAATTTAGAGTTTGATTAAATATCCAGTGAATCTGACTAATTATTTTTTTAAGTATACAAGGGAATTTTTTGATAGTTAAATTTTGATCCAAGATCAAAACAAAATCGGTGAGTGAAATAAGGTTTTATATATATATATATAATGCAATTGTTGTTTAAATCTAATTAGATATAAATTTTATATTGTCATTATATTCAAATACTTGTTTGTTTATTTAGGTTAATATAAGGTATATAAATGACTTCATTAGTTCATGGTTGATTATTAAGAGCTTATCTTGTTCAGTCATAAAGATCTAGATATATTTTGTTCTATCATTAGTTAGAATGATCTGCCTTAATTATCTTGAAAGTTCATGGAGGATCATGAATTTTATTTACTAATATAACTTAATATTTATCTTTGGCTTGAACAAATGCCAATAATCATTTTCTATAGTTCAATTGTTATAAAATCCATTTTAATAATTGAATGATGGGAGATTTAAAATAGGCAAAACTCATTATATATATTACCACACACAGCAAGCTAGAGTAATGAATGGATGCCGGAAGGCTTGTGCATAAAGATGAGTAGGCACTAGATGGAGATTTTATGCACAAGACTTCTGATATCCATTGATTACTCTAGCTTGCTGTGTGTGACAATATATATATATATATAGTGAGTTTTACCTGTTTTAACAACAGTTATACACAAGCATAAGAGGAGGTAGTCATGTGATGAGATTTAAAATAGATGTATAGGATTAGTCATTTATCATTCAATAAATATCCAATAGGAACCTACAGTATATTTGATATAATGATGTGATTGGATATTATAAAATGCAAGATTATCTAATAGATTTATTGATAATGAGTTCTTGTAGAGTGTTTCATTGTAATACATAACTTAAGCAATAATTGCATATTGATATAATGTATAGTATAGGTAAAATATTAATATTATATAACATTTTATTAAACATGCTATGAAGCTAGCTAATTAATAGGTTTATTTTGTCAAACATTGTAGATGTTATAGATTTATAAAACATTCTCTAAATGTTATCATAACCATTTAGAAACTAGTTTTTTAGGTAGGGAATGTCATTAAACTTTTTAACATAAATTTACATTATGTAGTATTTGATTGGTAAAGGAAATCAGAACTTAGTTATTTGTTGATTTGAATTTGGTTTCATTCAATTACAAATTAAATAGATATCTTAGGTATATATTATTGTCTAGGATAGTGTTATATGATTTCACTGCTTATCGTAGTTTATTTTGTGATAGTAAATAGATTTGAGGATATCTGAGGTGATGATCTTGTTTGCTTTCTTTTGTTTTAAATGCTATCTGAATAAATTAGGTTTTAATAGAGATTCTCAATCTAATACTTGAATATCCTACCACCTCACTGAGGAAGCCAGTAGCAGAAATTGGTCTGGGATTGGGGATATTCTGGAAAACTTGTTAAGAGCTTATTTGTGAGCTCTATATATAATAATTGTCATTTGTATTTTATTATAGTATAGTGGACAATCTAAATAATTATGTATTGGAAATATTGTTATTGCCTGGTGTGACCAATGACTGAGCTAGATAATTTTATGCAGGTTATAACAGAGTTACTATTTATTGATGCATGTCTCTGTTATAAATAATATTTAAACCATAAGGGAATTTCTTTATTATCCTTTATTTTCATTTTGTATCACTAATGGACATTTTTTTAAATTTTATGATAAATGCTGACCAAGCCAAGATAGAGAGATAGTGGAGTAGAATATTCATTATTATTGTTACAAAAATAGCTACTCAATGCTGACTGATGATGATCATACTGGTGATTGTTACAAAATGCCACATCAACTTTGGGGCTGGTTCTGAATGGCGCTCTACATTTAGGCTGGATTTATATTATTATGAATGATGTCTCAATTCTGTGAGATACTAAAGGTTTTATATTCTCATCCCATGTTCGAAATTATTATTCCATTACAAAATGGTGACCAATGATTGGGCTATGTTTTATTCATATTATGTTAATCATTTTCCAGTGTCTTCATTTTTTATCCCATTACTATATATATATAAAGTTTAGTATGTATAATATACTTGTAGTTATATATATATATATTCAATAAATGCAGGAATTTCAACAGACAAATATCAGAATCCTATTTATATATTTAATTGTAATATGCATTACACGCTTTACAAATCAAATAATATTTTATTACTGTAAAAGTATAAGTGTATCTTCCACTATTTATATATTCTTTTGCAGATTATTTTAAGAAAACTAAGCAATATTTTATTATTGGAAAAGTATATTACTTTACATCAGCCCAAATTCATTTTGTGGGAAAAATATGGGGAAAGTTCACATTTTCGATTAGTAATTTCAGTAAGGCTTCAATGACTCCATATGGTATGCAAAAGGAGAAATTTCATAGTTCACATATTATATTGGTACTGATTCTTTCATTTGTAGTCATAATTTTATCATGTATGCTTACTGATGGGCTTCCAAGATTAGTTTCTCTTCCCTTAATTTAGAATCATCTAGTACAAGCATAAGTTACCCATGGACAACATTTATATAAATTATATTTCTACTTGTCAGTAGTCTTCATCAGAGTGACAATATATAAATTTATATGATCATACAGTCAGTACATATTTATACTTACATCATCATTATCACCATCATTTTTAATCATTATTGATCCACTGCAGAAAGAAGGCTTCCCTGCATTCAATCCATCTTCTCAAATCTCTAGCCTCTCTTCTCTACTTCATCCCTGCACAATTTTTTATTTCATTTATCCATCTTACATCGGATCTATTTCTAGATCTTTTATAATATCTTGGAATCAAGCTTAAGATTTCATCTATTTATCCATTATCATCTCTTCTAGCATGTGACCAGCCCAACTCCACTTCAGTCTCTTAATTCTTTCAATGATGTCAGTAACACCTGTTTGTTCTCTTACTCATCATGTATTTCGTTTTCAATCTCTTACATAAATAGGTATAATTATATAACACATTATACCTAATACCCTACATTATTGATTTTATATAATACAAATATTTTATACATTTTAAATAATTTTATAAATATTAACCTTCTTGTTTTTTTATTCTTATTTTTGTTTGATTTCTTTTGTATATATTGTTTTATTTTACATTTATTTGATCATTAAGCTTTGTAATAATTGAATTTATTTTTATCACTTTAATTATTCCGTAAAAAAATATCAAGAAATAAAGTTTTTATTTGATTGTAGGATTAAAAGTGATTAAAGAAAGTGTACAAGTGTTATTATATAGGATTACTCGCAAAAACTTACGACAATTTTTAAACGATGGACAATTTACAAGAAGGAATTCAAAATACATAATTTTAAATAATTGGCAACATGTATTCGATTGCTCAAGAACCTTCCAAACCTCGAAATGACTCTCGATATTCCCTGTTTATTATTACGATTATGAATTGTAACGTTATAATTAAAAATAGTGGGTGGAGGCGGTGGTATGTTGACGTTTCTAAAAAATAAATATTTACCAGAGTATTAATAACGTAAAGTAGCAAAGTATATTTTATATGATCACCATTCAAGACACCTCAACAAATCCAAGCTTAGGGGAGGAGGGACGCCATAACAGAAAAAAAACAACGAAGATTCCTAATACTTCCTTGAACAATCTGGCCCTAACTTTGACCCAATATGTAAAAGTCGTGGCAATGTTAGTTAAAATTGCTTTTTTGTTTGCAATATTTATATAAAGTAAGACTTTTTGCCCAGTTTATTTTTCCAATACTTATTTTAACATAAAAATAAATAAAACAGTTATCTAAGAATTGCTCAATAGCAAATAATGTTTGATTGGCTAATTAACTGACTATATTCCAGATATATGGGATAAAATTGTAAGGACGGAACATAAAAAGTTTCCAAATTTTAAATCGAATTAGAATCTCAGCTATCTCAAGCAAATTACTAATGCATACTATATATTTTATAATTAATTGGTTTTATATTCTATTTTATCTAACATTATTCTAAAAAGGAGCGAAATGATTCACTATGCCTATTTATTTCTAAATTTGTTAGTTCTCTAATTATTCGACAAGGTTTATTTTGAATACTTTTTATTATTATGAACCTTTTTTCTTTCCGACATTTAGTCAGGTAAGTTTGGAATTTAGATTCATTTGGGCATTAAAGTTCCATTATTAAAAAGATAGAGCAGGTAAAAGATTTTTTTTTTTGGAAAGCTGCTTTTTCTTTTTTTAAACTTGGACAGAGGAGGATATTTTTAAATGCTATATAAACATTTGAAAATACTTGAAAACAATCAATTGGTGACTAATAGATCCCAGAAGTATAGTAAAGTTTTTAAAATCGAGATAAACATGTTTGGATACTAAAGTTTGCGGTGTTTTAAAAGCGGCATTTGAAAGTAAAATTTCATCCGAGAAGACTCCAAGTACTGTTTTGATTACTATAACAAATTGCCGTTAAAAATACGTCGTATATTTTATATAGCAATAAGTTTAGTTTTAAAAAGATAACTGAATCGCTTTATTGCTCGAGAGTTCATAAGAAGTTCGAGCGCAGGAAATGACGCAATCAGCAAACTTAAACTCCAGTTTCTTATTCTACCAATACATCGTACCACATAGAGCATTAAATTTAATAAAAACATGTTTTTTTTTGTTTAATATGCCAAAGACACTATATATGTGTAAGTGTAGGAATAATGTAAAAGATTGTATGCAATATATCCATATTCGTACCTTTAAAAATTACTAGATTTGTCAAGCATTGTTAACCGAGAGGTCATCGCAGCTGCCTTGCAAGCAAGTAGTTGGTTGCAGACGGTTGTGGGTTCGCCTCCCGGCCGATGCTATGACATATGGAAAAAAGAATTAATAGATTTATAGCATTTAAATAAAAAAAATATTAAGTTAAAAATGTAGGGCATTTTATGTCAGTGATTTAATTTCTGCAGTTAATTAATTGTATATAGAGTTGTTACATTGTGAAAAAGTGAAACTTGGACAGGTATTGATATAATATAAAGGCATTAGAAAATTTTCATTTAAGAATGCTCCCTGAAAATTTTAAAATCCGATAGCAAAATCATAAGACTAATCAGTATGTTACTGAATAGCATGGATGTAGTATTATTTGAGTCTACAGCTGTAAAACTCTTATCTTCTTTGGATTGGATATGTAAAAGCAAATCCATAGAAAATAATGAGACTGAATCAATATATTCTTCAGTTTTCTAGGTGTGCTACTATTTGAGTCTACTTTTATAAAATTCCATTTTTGGGGGTTTGGACATGTAAAACATATGAATACAATAATTCTTAGAAAAAGTATTTTATAGAGAACATTCATGGAAAAGATAAACTCTAGTTTACATTACAAAAATTATCTCAAAAAAATAGTTTTAAAAATGCAGTATTGATTGCTTTCATTGGTAAGATGCGGCTATGATTAAAATACAATAGGGGTCTCATAATCAGGCAAGATGTTGAAATCTTTCAGCTGCAAAAAAGTTGAAGATAGCATCACAAAATAGCAAATAAACAGACATAGAATAATTAACCAGCATATTCTATATGTGAGCAATTTTGTGGATCACATATTGATTCATCACACAACTCATCTTTAATATATGAATATTGTTGCTGTTGTCTTTTTGTCTTTTAAAAATAGATTTGGGGATGACTGTACCATTCTATATGTGAACAATTTTGTGGATCACATATTGGTTCATCACAAAACTCATCTTTAATATATTAATATTGTCGCTGTTGTCTTTCTATCTTTTTTAAAAGTAAATTTGGGGTGACTGTAATCTTCTATGAGTAGCTCTTGATGAAGATGATTCATGTCTATAAAGTCATGTTAATTTCTCTTTTTAATATCTTCCAATTCCACTTGATTTTCACTTCACTCTTCAATTATGCACAACCACTTATCTCCTCCCCCAAATATTCTCTTTTTAAGTCATCTTTTCAACTTTTTCATGTTCTTAATAGCTATATAATATAATTTAAATGTCCCCATAGCTACATTCTTTCAGCTATCCTCACCCTTTAAATAATGAAAAGCTTGAAGTTTGCTGCCCATTTAAAAGGATGCATTGTTTCTATTTAATAATATACATATATTACATGTTTTCTTTTTTACACTTATATATAAGATTTTTTTTCTTCCAAATCCATTGTTCTCCAATCTATTTTGTTCTTTGCTTTAAATCAACCACATTTTGTGACTTTGAATGAAATATTAGAGGCATGTTTTTATAATTTATATAACTTCAATAACATAACAGAATAACATATCTTTATTGAAAGTCTTCTTTCCCATTGAAATACTTTTATATAAGAATGTTCAATGTCAAAATCTTTAACTTGCTAAATAGGGTGCTAATGAATCTATTGTAAAGCCACATTCTTATTGGACATGACATGTAAAACAAAAGAACAAGATCCTATTTATGTTATAAAAAATTACATCAAAACACTATATGATGGTGTAATATTGATGTTTTTCATTTGATTGAATGTAAATAATGGTAGAGATTTGCAACTCACCAAAGTATTGAAGTTTCAAAAATTCTGCAAAAAAAGTTAAAAGACAGAATATAGAGAGTGAAAGTTCAGCATATAGTATATGTGTTTATATTTGTGTTTTATGGATTGATTTGTATTATCATCACAGAAATGTTCTTTAACATTTTCTTTTTCTTTTTTTATTTTTGGTTTAATTTCTTATGGAGTTAGAATGTTCATACTCATTTAAGGGTAGATATTAATCTTTTTATTATTATCTCTATCATTAAAGCAGGAAAAACTCATTATACATATTGCCACATGCAGCAAGCTAGAGTAATCAATAGATGCCAGAAGGCTTATGCATAAAATTCCCATCTAGTGCCTACTCATCCAATATTCCCAGACTAGTTTCTGGCTTGTGGACTTCATCAGTGAGGAGCCTTGGATCTGAGAGCACTGCACATAGGTGCCTGTTTTAACAATAGTTATACACAAGCATAAAAGGTGGTGGTTATGTAATGTTTATTGGCTTAATCCCTATTATTACCTCATAAATTCCTCAAGCCTTTAAAATAATAAGTATGAGCTATGATTTTTGATCCATATGCAATTATTATTCTTTTTTTCATTTACCTATTTTCATTATACGTTTTTTTAGCAAATTACAACACTTTTAAATGCAAGCTGTGGTATAATTCATTCTTTTTGTCAAAGCTAAAGTCTATTATTAACAAAATAAGTCATTTACTAAAACTCACATCTAAATTAAAATAAATAAATAAATAAATAATGATTTAAATATTTCTGTCTTATTCCTTTTCTGTTAATGTAATTTCCCTTTAAGAAGACCATTTGTTTCTAGAAATATATTAATCTCATATTATTAATAGTCATTTATTGTGGTAATCTACTTCTCTATTTTTCAAAATATCAAACAATGTAATCCACTTTGTTTTATAAAATCCTTTTATGAATATCAAATGAATAGTTGTTATGAGGAAGTATGTGCTCTAATTTTTGAAGCCCAAACGTTTATCATTTCATTAAATTGCTCAGAGTGCCTTCCAAAAATGAATGAATTAAATATTAATTGATGAGAGATTGAGATGTTTGATTGTCATTGATATTGGGATTGTCTAAGTTTTGATTGATTTTAATGATATATTTCAATGCATTTCTTATTCCATAAACTTTTCTAAATTGAACAGCTGTTTGCTTAAAATAAATAAATAAAAATTATTCAAAATATTTTTAAGAGATAATTTTGCAGTCTGAAATATTTGAATAATTATCCTAAAATATTCACTTTTGCTCATTAGAGTTTTTCTTTAAAAAAATCATAATTTTTGGGAAAAAATTCAACTTCTATTTGTTTAATCATTAAATATAATTATCAACTACAGTTGCACTCTGGACAGTGCCATCAATTGGTCTTTCCAAATGCCTTATAAATAAAAAATGTCTGATAAGAAATTATGCAATTATAATGATTTTCTAAAGCCAAAAATTTAATTTCTTACCCTAGATTACATATATATATATATATATTGTGCCCTTATCTATAGGTCATAATAGGGTAGAATGGTCAATTGCTAAAAAAATTTAAAATTTTAAAATACGTTTGTGTAATATATTGATAATTGTATGATTGATTAGATTTTATAGTACAATTTAAGGCTGAAAATACCTGGTATATAAAAGTGTAATGAATTATTTTAAAGAAACAGTTAAATAAAGCTTAATTATATCCTTGCATATGGTTGTAAAAGCTGGCCATATAAAATAATACAGCTATAAATAGTTAAAAGTATATTAACAATCCAATTGTAATATTTTAAAACTAATAAATTAAATAAACGCTATATGTAATATTATAATTATAATTAATATTCAAATTTAATCTAATATATTTTAAAATAAACTTTGGGATGGTGAGAATTATATTTAGTTCTACAAGTTTAAATTATTTTCCAAATTTTTTATAAAATATATCAGTTTTGGTAATTTTGACCGAGACGTAAATTAAAAAATCATCTGATAAAGTTAGTAATCATGTGACTGTATATTATATACCTTCACACACACGCTTGTTAGAATATAATAATAAAGTTTGTGAATTATAAAACTAAATATAATTGCTATCTATCGTTAAAATAAAAGTTGAAATATTAAATATTTTAATAATTGTTTTAAAAGTTTAAATGATTTTGATAAAATTATAATTGAGTTAAAAAAAATACTATTCTAAATAATATTTAAGACATGATGTCATAAATTTTTTATTTTAAAAAGGTTTAATCTATTATAAAACTAAAATGTGTAAATTTGTTCGCGCTAAAAAAGTCATTAACCAATCAATGGAGGTATTTTAGCAGACAAAATATAAGAACTAGATGGAGCGGGAGAAAGTAATGTGTAAGTGAAGGAGGGAGTAACATATTTTTTTAGCTGAATAAGATCGTAAGCTAGAAAAGTAATATAATTTTAAAATTTTGTATTTGTTTTAAAAGTTTTTTTTTAATATAATATTTTGAACTACCTTTACATGGAGAGCTAATTTTAAAAGTTTTCTTACCAGAATATTTTATTCAAGTTTAGCCAAAACCTTACAGTAAAATGGAAATACTACAGAAAACAGTATATAGAAGTTATGATAAAGGAAAAATATTTGTAAAGTGCCTTGATACAGCTTTATTTATGCTCAACCAGAAACTTATTATTGTAACTCAGAGGAATATAATTTGGACGCTATACGGAAAACTTAAAAAAGAAGTTATTTGCCGTCAGGAAAAATTATGACGCACAAATTTATAAGGCTACTCTGAAGTTATTTTATTCTTCTCTATGGGAAAATTAAGATGCGTATATCATAAAGAAAAAATTATGTAAAAGTTATAATGAAGAAAGAATGTTTATCTTTTTAAAGGAAACATTACAAAGTATATCATACCAGAATTTTAAAAGAAGAAAAAAAGTAATAGAATAATAATATGAAAGAGCTATTGTGTTTTATGAAAAAAAAAAAAAACAGAAAACTTTCTCTAAGAAGAATTAAAAAATATTATAAAGTGTTCATTGGAGAAATGCTTGATTTAGAAAATATAAATTTAAATTACTTAATGAAAATGGATACATGGAAACAGAAAAATTTTATTGAATATTTAAATCAAAGTACCTAGAAGATGCATCATAAAAGTCGCGTGGGAAAATATTAGCAGAAAATATTAGAAGAAAATATGTAGATGTTTTCTTTACGGGATTAATTGATATCATAATTAATAATTGTATTAAATATTATAAAAAACCAAGGGTTGTCATCTATGAATATTTATTAAACAGAGCAATAATTGTTTTACCTTAAAATTGAACAAGTAGGGAGAAGAACATTAAGTGACTGAAGAAGAAATAATAAATATATTTTTTTAGCTTTAGTATGAACGGTTTTCAAGAAAGTTTGATAAAGAAGTACAGTAAATATTGTTTAAATATTTTTTACTAATTTATTTTAGAATATAAAATGTTATGTGAGATTAGGGAAAACATATAAACATAAATTTAATAATATTAAAATTTAAATATAATAGCTTGATAAAATTATAGAAATAGTGTTTAAAATAAAGTGTATGGATGTGAATCTTATATCTACAAGGATCAAATGGATGATGAAGCCTACGGAACGCGATCGAGGAGATAAAGGTCGTTTGGTAATTTTAATAGTTGTTTATAATGCATAATGTATTTTTTTTAGATCATCTATTGACCTAAGAATGAAGTGTGAAAGTTTAAATTATATGTACACATTTTATACAACATTTTTAACATATAATGAGATAGGAGTAATTAGGAATATGCATGCAATAATTTATTTAAAGTATATTAATAATATAATTTAACAGAACAATTGTGTGATTCTTTTGAACTTTCATGTGATAAAGTATTCAGATATTCAAATAGTTTGTATGACTAAATATCACGGAGGAAAGTAGTAAGCAAGCTGTCTTATAGAACAGTGGAATAGTTTTAAAATAAATGAATTTTATTATTGTTAGTAATGCAGATATGTATTTGTCGATGTACAGTATAAAAAAAATCTTGAGAAATAAGATCGGATAGTGACTTGGAAGTACTAGTGGAAAGGAAACCAAGATGATGTTTTTTTTTAAGAAATAGGAAAAATAAAGGATTTGGATCATATTTAGTTTTGTGTGATTTCAGTATAGTTAACTAGGCCCTATGACTGAACACATATAATTTGGACAGTGTTTTTGCATATCTTTAAACTTTGGATGTTATAATAAAGCTTAACATCGTTCCTATGATAGAGGTTGGTAGACAGGTAAAGGTCACTCCTCTATAGTGTCTTTTAATTCACTGTGCCATGATTGTCAAGATATATGACGAGTAATATTCTAGTTGTATTTTGATCCTATGCATCTATCTTTGCTATCCTTATTTTGTGAATCTGCATCGGTCAGAAAGATATTTTTAAAGAAATAATGAATAAAATAAAACTGAAGATATGTTATCGTTTATGTAAGAATAGTTTATTTGCTGGAATGTATAGAATTGTGTAACTTTAAAATTGAAAGTCCAAAATATCATAAAGAGAGAAAGAATCATATAATACATTGTAAAATTAATTGAGAAATGAATATAAGATTTTGAAAAGAAATCTAAACCAAGTATTTTAAAAGTGATAATAAAATTTGAATGAATTTTTTTTAATAATATTTAGAAAATAAGTATTGCATATTTATTAAGAAAATAGTCCAATAATGTACAATAAACATATACTTGTTCATGGTATATTAATAGTTATAATTATATCATCCGAAGTAAGGCTTAAATGAGAATATTAGGATTAATAAACATCAGATAATGAACAATAAAAACCTAATACCGAATGTAGAACAATGTTTTGACTTTGTAAGATTCCATACAACCAATATAAAACTAAAATTTGTTATTTTGTAGAATTTTATTACGAATGTAAAATTTTGTAGAAAATGTAATTTTAATAATATTAGGGATGAAAAGTGTTTGTGATAATCATATAAGAAATGCATTTTGTAATAAGCTAACCATAATAATAAATCAAGTAATAATACTGTATTTTCTTAAGTGTTAAAAAGATAAGATTTAACTAGGAAAAAATAAATAATATTTTGATTCCATTTTATAAACTAATAAACTAAGTTGAGATAGGAGAGTAAGGGATATCCAATGTAAATAGTGTAAAAATATTGTTAATTTATTTATGTTGTTAATAAACTTTGTTTTAAATTTGTTTTAAAGTTTTGTGTCCAAGTTGTTATTTCTCCACATGGATGCATGAAATCACGATACATTTATAATTGAAACAGACATATAGGTTTTGCACAAAAGGTAAACAAAAAAAAGTGTTATAATAATTTTGAGAATTTATTGGTATGTTAAAATCAAAAGATTAATAATTTTATATTATTTATTGGTCATAAGTCGGTTGCCACAATATTACATTAAATTATATGCTAATGTTGCCACACGTATTCTGTTGTTAGATTATTAAAATACTACCATGTACGTATTTATTTATTTCATTTAGGAAGAAATAAGATTATATTATATTATTATTGTTATTATTATTTTATTATTATTAGTTGCTGTGTAGTAGATTATGACATAAAATTCCCTTTTCATATTTTACTACCGTAATTTTAAATCAGTTAGAATACAATTTATGAACCTGAGATTTTATTTATTTTACTTCATTTTATTTAATTGAGCTAGATTCTTGTTATAAAGAAGATTAAGATATGATTATTATTTTAATCGTAGTGAATAGAGATCAGAAAGTCTTAAGAATACTATGAGTTAGTTATTTGGTATAGTAAAAAGGGGGAATAGTGTTCTTATGCCATTGAGGTAGTATCGTGTGGTTATTTCCTCAATGTAGTCTATCTCGTTCCCGGTATTGTCACTCCATGTCTCATGAAAATAGTAAATATTTGTTAATTCATTTTAAAATTAAACCGAATTTGTATTTTAAAATTAGAGCTAGTAATCATTTTAATTAATGCTGAATATTTCATTTATTTATTTGTTAACTGAGCTAGAACCCGTAATATTCGTAATAAACAATATATTTTGGGGTGAGAACACATGGGGGGAGGTTAGAATATATATATATATATTGCTTATAATAACTTCTTTCATATACACTTTAATGCAAAAAAAACCTTTTAATAAAACTTCTTTATTTTCCTGACAGTTTTGACTGTCCAGCAGTCTTCATCAGAGATTTTCTAAACTTCAGAGGAAGATTGGAAAAAATCTGATGAAGACTGCTGGACAGAAAATAATTTTTTTACATTAAAGTGTATGTGAAAGAAGTTATTATTAGTGGTATATATGAATATATGAAGAAATGCAAAGAAAGTAAAAGGAAAAGAATAAGAGTAAATAGTAAAACAATTTGATTAAAATAACAATTTAAAAAAATAATAATTAATGAATAAACATTTTACTAAACATATTATTTTTTTAAAAAAACTATTAACTTGAATAAAAATAAAATGCATAATATGTTTCAGTTGCTGTGATTTTAATTTTATTTAAAAAAAAAACAATTTTATAATTCAAAGTTGTCATTATGAGTTCCTTCATTATGCAAAACCAATGTTCTTCTTGAATCCTAATCCAATTTAAATGAAGCATGTAAAAAAAAAAAAAACCAAATGTACATTATTAAATTTATTTTTGATTTATTTTATTTTTAATGTTTATTGTTTTTGTTATTATCTGGCTACTAAAACTTTGATTTATGTATGTAGCACTATTATTTTTTTTAATCTTTAGACAATTCCTTATTAACTTTTCACTTAAGTACAGTGTTAATTAAATATAAATTAGATTAACAAAATGATATGGATAGTAGATTACTGTGTCAAATTCACCACTTCCTTTATTTTTCTGTAATATCTTATATAAATGCAATTTATCCACTCTACTTTGAACACTTTTTAACAAAAAAACTTTTTATCGTACATATATGCATAAACAATATTATATAGGTATGAATTTTATTTTGTTCTTTATATCATAGCTCTGAAGAAGACTACTGAACTGTCAAAACATAAGATTGTGTTAGCATGAATGTACAATAAAATGTTTATTTGCTAAAAAGGTGTTCAAAATAAAGTGAATATATTAGATTACTGTAGTTTAATAGTGTGATTTAATCTTATTTTCAGATTTCCAATAATATTTGCACTTAGAATGTGAAATTGGGTGGATTTAAACATTTTTATAAATAAAAAATATTGATGAGATATCAGTTAAATAAAAATAATTTTTGAGATAATTGACATATTATAATATTTATTATTGATGCAAATTGTGATATCAAAATTTGTTTTTAATTATGTACTGAATGAAATTTATATTTTTTGTGAACATTTTTTTAATATTTATATTTTGGATGTGAAATTCCCCTACAGATGAATTCTGGGACTATTGAGTAAAAAGTAAGCAAATAAGTCATATTTTCAACCTATGTTCAGTTCCTTCTGATCATATAAAGTTGATTATTTATTTCATAAACAAGGCAAAACTCTCCATAGAGTAGTGCCACCCTATGCCAACCACAGTAATTAATGGATGCCAGAAGGCTTGTGCATAAAATCCCTATCTAATGCCTACTCATCCAATATCCCCAGACTACTTTCTGGCATTAGATGGGGATTTTATGCACAGGCCTTCTGGCATCCATTGATTACTCTGGTTGGCACAGGGTGGCACTACTGTATGGAGAGTTTTGCCTTGTTTATAAACAATTCTGTGCTAGTATAAAAGATGGTGATCATGTGACATTTATTTCATAATGTATGATTTTTCAAACCAAAATAGCTTAGATTTACAATGACAGATTTTTTTCTGTGACTGAAATTAGTATTAAAAAAAAATTAACAAAATTTAATTGACTGGATATATTTTAGCTAATGAGCACATTTTAAAATTTATTTTCAATGCACTTTATTATTGCATATTTATTATGTAGTAATGAATAGAACTTATACTTTTATCATTTATAATATTCTTTTTTGCTTTCTATGTGGTACCACTTATAGTGCAGACGGGCTTACAAGGATACTGCATGAAAATTATATTTATTTTATATTCCATATCGTTATTGTACAATATATTAATAGTACTGTAAAATGAAAACTTACTTTTAATTGTTATACATAATAAACAGACCGTGTACTCTATTTTTTTCCAGGCATGAATATTACCATTTTATTTTAAGTTCATGTAACTACTTTTATAAAATCATTACTCTATCATGTCATTATACTTACAAAATTATTGTCATTTAAAAAGATGATAGACATTTAAAAAATCAGTTTCTTTCTAAGACCATTTTAGTAAATAGTTAATTGATCACAGTGAACTATCATAAAGAAATGGATCTCTTATGTGGACAGAAAATGTAATTTGCTCCAATAATTCTCCCTAACACACACAGTTTGCTGTAAAGCCACTGACATTCTGTCAGTTTCCTATATTTCTATATTACTAGATATCTTAGCCAATTTCTGTTTGAGTCTATAAAATTGAGAAATTATTACTTCTATTATTTAAATCTCATATAATTTACATTCACCATTATTTAATGAAGGTCTAATTTTTTATCCTATTTCTTCTGGTGATTCTGTTTTATCATCTAAGTTGTTTGAAATGCATTAAAAATTAAATCAAGAATAGCTTTCTTCATATTTTTTCTATTTCTTTATATTATTTGTTCCACCAATCTGACTTAACTTTATTAATATCATATTTTGATTTATTTTTAAATAAATGTATTTCTACCTCCTGCTGTTTAGATACCAATTTTTTATTTAAGAAATTTACATTTTTTTAATTGTAAATCTTATCAATAACCCATTCATTTCTTATATTAATGTTTTGGTGCTAGTATAGTATGTTATTTATCGACCAGGGCAGTCCATCAAATCAGAAACAAAATATATGCATTAGTGTTTTTCTGAAGGTTTGTGATGATGGTGTTCTACCTGTATTTTTATATTAGACTATTTCCATAATCTATTATGTATGTCGAATGTCTTTAAAAAAGTTTAATTTTATTTAAATATTCCAAATACATTCAACTGTTAGTAATATCACAGCAACAAGTTAGTATATGTACCAACTGTTAGTAATATCACAGCAACAAGTTAGCATATGCACCAAGTGTTAGTAATATCACAGCAAACAGGTTAGCACAAAGAAGAAAATGTAAAAAAGCTGCTCACATGACAATGGCAAAAAATCTCATAAGCCAACCTAGTGTGACTATACATAATGTATGGAAACCACTAATCAACTTTGCTCTTAGGAAAAAGTAGAGAAATCAGGAGAAACCTCATAGATAAGTATATGAAAGTACTACATACTGTTGCCTTTGGCAGGATGGCTCAGTTGGTTAGAGCATTAACTTAAAATTCAATAATCAAGAATCTAAGGACCCATGTTTGAATCCCATGCTAGTACTATCATTGGTTAGGCCAGCAACACCTGAAGAAGAGGGCATAATAATACTATTTGAAATGTTGTACATATACTAATCTGTTTTGTGATATTATTAATAATTGGTGCAAATACTAACCTGTTTGCTGTGATATTACTAACAGTTGGTGCATATACTAACTTGTTGCTGTGATATTACTAACAGTTGGTGCATATACTAACCTGTTTGCTGTGATATCACTAACAGTTGAATGTATTTGGAATATTTAAATAAAATCTAACTTTTCTAAAGACATTCAACGCACACATTAGTTGATGGAAATAGTCCAATATAAAATACAAAAATATATGAATGTATAATTGAAATTATGGCAACAAATATATTACATAAATACATAAGAAATATTTTCTTACATACAATCATTATTTTTTATAAAAAAAAGTAAATAACCATATTTATTCATAGATTTATTGTAAGAAAAAATTGACATCTATTTGTTTATGATAAATTTTATCATTTCAGTAATTTCAAAAAGTATTAAAAGTTTCACTAGAAAGTTACAAACAAAACAATAAAACACACTTTTTAAATTGTTAATAAGCCTTTTAACTCTTTAATAGTTCAAAATCTTTATTTGCAGATTCAATTAAAGTCCCAAACTTTTGATTGGTCAATTACAGAATCAGCAATAAAAATATATTTATCTTTTAAAACTATATTTGTTTTAGTTTAGTTTTTAAAATGCAAATTAATAATTGATTAGATTATTAAAGTAAATGAAAGTTTTTTAAAAAATAAATTTCTATTTATAATTGATGAAAATAATATATAGCTGTAAACATAAAAGTTATGTTTGCTGTCCAATTGTAAATTGATGCTATACATTGTTGATTTTTCTTTGTCAATTTGTCTTCATGTAAAAGTAAACATTTTCTACTAAAATCTGAATTATTTTTCTGCAACAATTTATATTTCACACATATTTTGTGAAATAAATTAATGTGTCATAAAAAGGTTCTAAAACATATGTTTTCACTTGAAAAATTAAAAAAATTGAACTGTCAAAATTTATTGACAGGTGAAATCTGGTGAAGAACAGAAGAAACAACCACTCAGTGCCCTGAAGGACAGTTTTTACATTATTGTTATACTGTTCAATTTAAATATTATTGATTAATTAGATGAAAATAATTTCTAAAGGTGGAAGCATCATTCAATATGAACTGAAGGAGGTAGAGAAGAAATTAAAAAAGTGGAAAGGCAAAAGGTTTAAATGGATGGGTAGCAGAGATGGTAATGAATTTAGGATATAGGACCAAAGTAAAGTTATTATTCTGTTTTAATAAGATAGCACAGAATAGAGTTTTTCTGAGTAGTTGGAATAATACAAAAGTAAGATTATTATTTAAAGGAAAGGGTAAGGAATATAGAAAGTTAAATAATTTTTTTTTTTTTTTTTTCATATGTCATAGCATCGGCCGGGACGCGAACCCACAACCGTCTGCAACCAACTACTTGCTTGCATGGCGGTTGCGATACCTCTCGGCTAACAACGCAAGACAGAAAGTTAAATAATTATAGACCGATAGTGGTAACATCAGTTTTATATAATATTTTCTCATATATGGTGGCTAGAAGAGTTGTAAAATGGATGGAAGTGAATAATATAGTGGGGGAAATGCAAGGAGGTTTTAGATTAGATAGGCATATAGGAGATAGTTTATTTGTAGTTACACAACTTATGGATATGAGTAGGAATTCAGGTAAACAGTTATATATGAGTTTTATAGATATAGAGAAGGCATATGATAGAGTAAATAGAAATAGATTATGAATAAGTTTAACAAATTTGGGAATGGATGAAGCTTTAGTGGATATTAATAAAAAATTATATGAAAAATAATTATTATATATATCAATTAGGAAATATAGAATCATTTAAAGTTAAAAATGGGGTGGGACTAAGGAACAGATGTCCTATGCCATCTATTTTGTTTGTGTTGTATTTGAGTGAAATGGAAAGAGCAATAGAAAGATTAGGAAGAGGGGTAGAGATACCATTAATAGGTAATAAGGGAGTATATATTTTGTCAGATTTTTTTGTGGATAATATATTTTTGTGTGCAGAAAGAAGAGAAAATATGGAAGTTATGCTGAGGACATGTGCAAGGGTGAGTAAAGAAATGGGGATTAAATTTAGTGAAGAAAAATCAAATATAATGATGGTTAATACTGGGGAAAGAGAAGATGTAGAATTTTTATTGGGAGATATTAAGTTAAGTGTGGTGAATAGATATAGTTGTTTGGGAATTATTTTAAGTATTCAGAAAAATTATTTGAATGAATGGGAGAAAAAAATTGATAAATGAAGCAAAGAAAAAAAAAAGGGATTGATAAAGAAATTAACAGTGTTTTCATATAATAAATATGATGTAGCTAGAATTATATGGAAGGGAGTTACAGTAGCAGTATTACCATATAGTAATGATGCATTATGTATTAGTAAAGGGGTATTAAATTACTACATCTGCATTGGATGCAGATGTATGGACAGCAAGAGAGGCAATTCAAGGAGAAATGGGATCGTCAAGTTTTCATATGAGAGATGCAAAAATTAAAATGATAATGTTTGGTAGATTGCAGTTTATGGATAATAAAAGAATAGCCAAAATAGTATTTAATTGTGTTATGAGTAAAGGGCAAATAACAAGATGGATGAGAAAGGTAATGTGGTATGCAAAAGATTTGAATAAAGAATTTATATCAGTATATTTGTACAAAATATGGGATGATTGAGTTAGGATGATTGTTGAGTGTTATAATGGTAAGGAATGGGATAAAAGAATAGATTTATTAATGAAGAATAGGTAGTTAGAGAGATGGAGAACTAGTATGGAGAGTAAAAAGAGTTTACATATATATATAGAAATAAACAGAATATTAGTCCAAGTTAATATATGATAATAGTAAAGAAAGTAGTTTATTGTTTAAGGCTCAAATGGAATCTTTAGCAATAAGATAATGTATATGTAAATGGAAAAAATATGGGTGATTTAGTCTGTAAATTATGTAAGGAAGGAATAGAAAATATTAGGCATCTTTTCATTGAATGTAAATGCTTGAAAACAGAAAGGGCACATATAATAAAGTTATGGAAGAATAAATATGAAAAAAGTGATTATACAGAAAGTGGATTATTGGTTTTTATGCTGGGTTTGGGAAAAGATAGAGGAGATTTAGATATAAAGATCATAGAGTTGTCAAAGATTATGTTGTGGAATGGGAAACCTTAGAGTGGAGAATGCAAAATAAAGTGACTAACATGTTTCCCTGGGCATAATTGTTGAGAGATTCTTGACTCCATTTAAGGAGAAGCTACAGTATATCACATCACATCTCAATAAAATACCATAAAATCAGAAAAATAACATTAAAAAACAGCCATTTGAGAGTGAAGTAAAGCTGCATATGAAAATGACCATACAGCTAAGTTCAGAAATTAATAATAAATTACAAACAAAACAAAATCATTTTAACCTGATCACTTTGAAATGACATAATTGTTTTTTTATGTATTCAGTTGAAAATGCAGTTTTTACAATAGCATTATATTTCATTATAATAGATATAAAGCATTAAATTTTTCACAAAATTAACAGTATCATAAAAACAATGATGTTTAGAAAATATAATAATTATCTTAAAAATAAAGAATACAGATATTTTTAAAATTTTATATATAAAATTTATTCATAAATTGAGTTTTCATATGCAAGTTTTAAAATAATAAATTTATTTCTACATTTAGATTATTCTACATAAAATTTGAAATTAAATAACATTATAATACAAGCTATTATTAACAACAATTTAAAAGCAAGAACAAATCAGAATTATTTTTTCTTTTAGCTAGATCCAAGTTCTAAATAGAAAATGTCTGTATATATTTTTCTCTTTTTTAACAAAATAGATATTAAATTAGAATTTGCTTGGAAATGCTTATTAAATGATAATATTGATAAATTGTATTCATATAGAATATTACAGCAAATTAATGAAAAGGGTGATTTTGGTAATATTTCTGACCGTTAATAAAGATGCAAAAAGTCTGTTACTAACTGAATTGACCAATTTATACTATCATGCATATATCATATACATTACTCTCAAAATCATATACAATATATATTATATGGTCATTTTTTAACAGGCTAATAGTAAAAAATATAATATTATTATAATTAAGAATTGTATGGTTAAAGAAAGGAAATTAAATACAATTTTAGGATATATCCTGTACCAATTTCTTGCATTGAAGTGCTCTTCTCAGTATGGAGGACTGATATACATTCTAAAAAAATTCTAATTTTAATTAATATTGTACTTATAAATTTATAATTAAAAGTATTTTTACTTTCTGGAGAATATATTTGAAATAATTTATCTATACAATTTATTTTGACATAATGTAAAAAAAAACCCCACTATAAGTTGTATTATCATTTTGAAAATTCCAATTAGACAAGAAATAAATTGTCTACAATATAATGTAACATATGAATTTGTAATACATAACACTTTTTCTGTGTTTATTTTTTAAAAAAACTTTAATTTATTTTGATTTTCTGAAGATAGTGAAATTATTGTCAGGTATAAAATGGTTAAACTTGTAAAAAAAACAACAAAATGTTGGGAAGAGGGTAGGCTTGCTAAAGTAAAATTGTTAAAACATGGACAACAGATCTAATACACAAGTACCATTTTTTGCTTCCATTATGGAAAAAATTATATAAAATTATAATACCAGTTTAATTTGGTAGTCTTTTAAAATCAAATGATTAAATAAAACCGATCTTGCAGAATTCTGGAAAATTGTGCTTATAATTAAATGCCAAGACAAAAAAAAACCTATCCATATGTTTATAATGTTTATAAATGCTAATCTTAATATTTTATATATATTTTGTATATATGTTTATTAATTTGTATTATCAAATAATAACTGGGATATTTTTATATTAAATGCTAACTGTTTATATTTCAATAGTTATTTTTGGTTTCAATTGCAATTTTATTATTTTGTATATGTTTTATATACTTCATTTCAAAACAAACTTTATTCGCACTCAAAGAAAAATACATTAGGTTGATCCGTATCCATGGTCTCATTAGACAACCAACAAGTGGCGGATCAAAGTAACAAACAGTGATTGAACAAAGGAATTATACATATAAACAAGGAGTTGAAAAGGTTTACATTAAATATAGCAGGATTCACATAAATGTTAACACTCAATTACATTATATTAGATCTGATAAAACACTGTTGATTAATGGAAAACAAATGTTTTATATATTTGTTTATTAATTTCTATTATATTTTAACTCTCTTGTGATTTTTTATTATTATTGTAAAATGAATAAATAAACTATTATTGTTGTTATTGATATTTAAAGAGTGTTTTTAAGGACCTAGATTGGCAAGCATCAGATTTGAAGGTAATTTGTAATCATTATCTAAATTATTTAGATTTTCTGAAATATAATTTTTTCAACATTGCCTGATAAAAATTAAAAAAATTGTGAAATATAACAGTTCAGTTAGAAAAGAAATTTATTAGTTAAGTTTCAGTGATTTTATTATCTAAATATATTATGCTTAATAGACAAGAAATTTTTTTTGGTTAGACAATTAATATCAACCAAAACAAATACATTTAAAGAAATGAAAGAATTCAAAGGATTGGGGTACATTTTGGCAAGCTAAATATAATATTCATAGACAAAATACTCTTACGGTTTAAAAAGAAAAGCTGTTGTCTTCCTATTTTGACTTATGGCCATAAAACAGTCTTACTTTTAAAATGAGATAAAACTGGAAATAATAGAAGTTTGGAAAGAAGTATTATAAAAATTATTATTATGTTATTTAAATACAAGTTTAGTATATATACTTAATCTAGATGTAATTAGAGAAAATGTGAACTGAGACTTTCAAGTTTCTTTCAGTTCATTCATTCCATCTTATATAACTGATACACATGACCACATAATTGTTAAAATAATAAATTATCTCCATATATGTATTTCATGTTGAACCAGCACTCATCAATTGGACTCGATCATCATATTGCACACACATATATAATCAATGCTCAGTTTATATTAATAGCAAATCTTCAACTTTAATGAAAAGGCTTCAATATTCTCTACTCTTGAACTCTTCATCCATCAATATCATTGAAAATCTGATGATGGCATGTTCAAAATTCTTCTTTGCCAATTTTGTTGTCATACCCATGTTGACCATCAGTTATTCTGATTTCTCATATATAGGATCATCAGAATGATTAATTGGCAAACAAGGGCTTTCAATATGCCATCATCAGATTTTCAGTGGTTGAAAGTGGAGAAGATTAAAGCATGTCCATTAAAGTTTGAAGATTTGTTATTTTAATATAAACCTAGCACTGATTATATATATGTGTGGGGGATGATGATCCAGACCAACTGTTGAGTGCTGATTTAGCATGAAGTACATATATGGAGGTTTTTACATGTATATGGGCATGTCTATTTGTGGTATAAGTTGGAGTGGATAACTGAAGGGAGCTTGAAAATTTGGATTCAAATCCCCTCTAATTACTAATGTTTTTGTAAAATTAATGATCAAAAGTCACAAGTGCTGACAAAGCATATAATAAGAATTAATAATCAACAGAAAGTCAATATTTGATTGAAGACTAAAAATAAAAAAAACAATTTATACAAAAATTAAAATAAGGTGACCAATTAAAATAAAGAAGTATGCTGGATTATTGTGTAAAAGACTTGTAGAATACATATGTGTGGGTGAGCATGCATGTATATATTCGTATCATTTCAAAGCTAGTCTGTGTCAATATGAATCATGGTTTCCAAATAAAAATAATGAAATGTATTTTTTTGGTAGGAGTTTATGATATTTGGACACTGGAAGTTACAGGATTGAGTTCCAATCCATGTATCTTAAACTTTGGAAACCTGCAAATCTTCCATTTATCAAAGCATGCAATCCAATCATGATATTAAACCTTTAATTGGAACATGTGCAATGAGAACAGCTTCAAAATATGATAAAAAGTCTATCGTCTTGCCATTTCTAAAACCTAAATTTAAATCTGGACTAATAATGCTTGGAAATTTTTTCAACAGCTAAGGATATTTTTTCAGGTAGCTGATTCACAGCCAAATCAATTAAACATTTTAATAAATGAGGATCTTGCTATTTTTTAAGTAAAGGATAAACAAGAATGGAAAAGCTATCAAATCCTTACCATCTGTCAATCGGCAAATTTGGTAAACAATACGTTCTCATTTCCCATTTGTCTGCTCTGACAATGAGATATTTAAAGACTGCTTCATCCGTTTATCTATTATTTGTTTCATACAATTTAAATCAGCATTAACATTCTTTTATATTGTAATATATGACTTTTTGTATAAATTTTTTTTGATTGCTTCTTGGACATTAGTAAATGTCGATTAATTTTTATTTTTAGACAAAGATTTATTTTTTTCTTGTTATAGTGAGATGCTATTAAGTCTTTAACATTATTTATATAAAAGCCATTTTACTAACTGGGTTTGAGAGAGAAAAATATATATATAATTAATTTTGATCAATTTTTTATTACACTGCCTATTGTGTATACATAATAAGGTTAATTTTAAGGTTTTAAGGATTACGTTTTTATTAAAGCGTATTTTTAGAAGGTTTAAGATTAACTATTTGAATAATGAAGTTAACTTGGGAGTTTAGGATTTATCTATATTAATTTGATTTTCACTTCTATTTTTTCCTATTTTTAAATAAGTTGTTTTATTTTATATATAAAACAAAAAAGTTTTCAACGGAACAATTTTGTTTCGTAGTCAAAAAATCCTTGAACTACCATTAACCCAGAAGTAGGTACGTTTACCATTTTAACATATATTTTCAAGGTCGTCGGACTTCAAAGAAAGTAGACAAATCACCGATTTATTGGGGAAAAAGGTAAGATTAAAGATAAATACTAAAAATACTAATGTAATTTTCAGTGCCTTTTCTCAGAAAAAAAATAAAGTTTAATAATTATGAATTAAAAAATAAATTAACAGCTACATATATCTTATCGAGATTATTAATACTAATTGAACCATCCTGGACAAAATTAAACATAAATTTAAACATGAATGGATGTTTTTGATAGAAAAAACTATTCAATGTTAAAAGGAAATATAATGAGCTGTGCTAAAGGTTATTAATAAATGCCAGCAAGAGAAAGTATTTAAAAATCTCTGTCTAGAATATGGTTTCATGCTTTGGCACTTCTCAGTGAGATGCTAGGATAGTTTCTGACAATAGATCTAAAAATATACCAACCTAAAGCCAGCATTTATGTAAAAGTTATCAGCACCAAGTTATCTATTGAATAGAAAATATGAAATTTTTAGACATGTACATATCTTCAAAACAGCTATCCACATCAAATAACTATATGGGGCTGAGAGATCTTAGCCAAACCATATAATAATAGTCTTAGCAATATAACATTGCTTAAGATTTAAAGCAAAAGACTAAAAATTAAAGTCATATATCACATGACCTAATCTTTCTTTAACCTTGTAAATAAAAAATAATGAGATGTACTAATTTCTCTAGCAAGCTTATTGATAAATGCCAGCAAGAGAAAGTATTTAAAAATCTCTATCTAGAAACTACACTCTGACCTCAGACCAATGGTTTCATGCTTTGGCACTCTTCACAGCTTCTTATTTTTTATTTACAAGCTTAAAAAAGATTAGGTCATACAATATATGACTTTAATTTTTATTGACTATTTATAGTCTTTTGCTTTAAGTCTTAAGCAATGTTACATTGCTAGGGCTATTACTATATGGTTTGACAGAAGATCTCTTAGCACCATATGGTTATTTGATGTGGATAGATAGATTTGAAGATATGTAGGTGTCTGAAATTTTCACATTTTTCACTCAATAGATAACTTTTAGATAAATGCTGTCACTGGGTTGGTATTTTTAGATCTAGTGTCTGAAACTACCTTGCAGCCCACTGAGGAATGCCAAAACATGAAACCATTGGTCAGAGGTCAGGGTGTGGTTTCTAGATAGAGATTTTTAAATGCTTTTTCTTCTGGTATTTATCAATAAGTTTATTAGAGCAATTAGCACTGCTCATTATTTTTTATTTACTAGCTTTAAAAAAAGATTAGGTTTTGTGATATATGAACTTAATTTCCATTGACTATTAAAAAGAAATATGTCTATGTTTCTGAAAAGAAAAGTTTTTAGTAGATGTGGTTTATCAGTTCTTATTTATGAATATTGGATGATACTGTAAGAAAGAGCAATACAGAGATTGCAGACTTTTTAATGAAGTATGGGGAGAGAGATATGTTGATAGTCGCAGAAGGGATCAAAATTAAAATACTTGGGTGAAATAACAAACAGGGATTATTGATATCTGTGAAAGAATTTACAAAAACTAAAATGAAGTCAAGCAGGACATATTGCTAGAATAGATTATAATATCTTAAAAAAGTGTAAAAGATTCTACAAAGTGACCACACATAAAATAGTTGGATGAAATAAAAAGTTTATTAGTATGACAGAGATAAACTGAATTAGACTTGAATAGACCTTTTTCTTGCAATAGATTGATAAGGGTTTTAAATAATAATTCAAAGAAAAAAATCTGAATGCTTATAAAATAATAATTAAAACTAAGATAATATCTTTTGTAAAATTTTCTAGAGGCTCTCTATAGAATATACTTTATCTTCTTGTTTTTGCAATGCTTTTAAATAGGCCAATTTTCAGTTTTTAAAAATTCTTACCCATCGCTAGTCCTTTTGGCTAGCAAAATATAGACATTAATTACTAAGTGCTATAATTTATAAAAGAGAATTTAACAGTATTTATATTTTTGCACTGTATATATGCCCTATCACATTATAGATGAGCTTTCTGCTATCTTGGTTGTAGCTTACTAGTTCTATTTTACACAGAGACAAAACTCTCTATTCAGTAATGCCATTCAGTGCAAGTCAGAGTAATCAATGGATGTAGGAAGGTTTGTGCATAAAATCCCTATCTAGTGCCTACTCATCTAATATCTCCACACTAGTTTCTAGCTTGTCACTTTTGTCAGTGAGGAGCCTTGTTCATCGAACACTGCTCTTCCTCATTTATGAAAGCCACAAGCATATTAGATGAGTAGGCATTAAATAATGATTTTATGCATAAACCTTCCAGCATCCATTAAATACACTGGCTTGCACTGAGTGGTGCTACTCTATGAAAAGTTTTGCTTCTGTGAAAACAGCTTGTGTAAGGATAGAGAGTGGTGATCATGTGATGTTTAGTGGTTCAGTTCTATTTTAGTTTTAACTAGTGATTTCATCTATGAATGCAAAGATTGTGACTTAATTTATATTATGTTTATCAATTTTATTAATATTTGTTAATTATTTATTAAACTCATTAGCAATGATTAAAATTATTATACTCATTAGCAATGATTAAAACAACTACCTTTACATATATATGCTGTGTATCCCAGTGGATGGTGACCGGTTCTCTCTACAAACTGCCTGCCTCACCAACTGTGAATCAATGAACATTTTAGGTAACAATATAGTTTAGTTTTTTACCACAAAAATTTTATGGTGTAAGAGTGTCTACATCATAAGTTATGAGATAAAAATATGAGTGTTTTGTATTTTAATCCATGATGTGACAACATATTAATGCATTTTTTTAAAAAATTAAACAAAACTACTACTGAGACATTTTAAATGATTCACACTACATATTGCAGTAAAGCCATGAATTGAATTAATCTTTTCCAGTAGTTTTCAAGATTTTATGATAGCAGAGAGAGCATTTCATGATATAAATGATGCTCCAGACATATTGTGAATAGTTAACTATGTGTTATAGGCAACACATGCATTCATTAATTGTTGCTACTGCAGGAAGCTTGGAGGAAAAAGTCACCTTTTCAATGTGTGTGTGTATATATATAACAAGTAATTCTATTCAATGTGTGTGTGTATATATATAACAAGTAATTCTATACATGTGATGTTGTTTATATGACATATCAAATGTCTCTTTAATTTTCACATAACATTTGAATATCACATGATCACTATTTCTTATCCTCACACAAGCTGTTAAACAGTAGCAGCTCTCTCCATACAGTAGTCCCACCCAATGCAAGATATAGGAATTAATGGGTGATAGAAGATTTGTTAATCAAAATCCCTATTTAGTGTCTGCTCATCCAATATTCTCACAAGCTAGAGACTAGTCTGGGAATATTGGATGAGTAGTCACTAGATAAGGATTTTGATGCAAAAATCATCCATCATCCATTTACTACTATAGATTGCAATGGGTAACACTACTATATGGAAAGTGTTGCTACTGTTTATGAACTTGCTGAGTTCAGTACAGTATTTCTTAGATTTAAAATTATCATTTGTGGAGCTTGAACATCTCATGACTTTTTGAGTGGCTAACCATTTGATTATTTTACTTAATCATCTGCATGAAAAACAGCAATCCACTCTGTCATTCTACTTTAAAGCCATCTATTGTTAGGGTGAATGAATCTGGACTTCAATTCACCCTATTCAGTTGTATTTACTAAATAATAATTCTCAAACATTAACATGTGCATCACTATAAAGTTCTTGTGCATTTCTTTAACTTAAACTAATGGCTTTTGACATTTCAGCTAGAATACATTTACAAGTTTTATCACAATTTCATCTATACCTTTTACTGTCTTTTATTTTAGTGTGGTTTATCTATCATTTTCACTTTTGTCAAAACATTTTTTTCTTGTCTTTATAACTTGCTTTTTTTTATCCATATTTTTTTAAATCCTTCTTTCAATTTTTACCTACAATTTACTATCTTTTAGCAACTATTCATTTTTTAAAAAACAGTTTTGTTATCAGTTTTATATTTAATGTGAATCATATGAAAATGGTATGGCAAAAAAGATATATATTCCCTTATCATCAAAACATTGAATATTAAAAAGAATGAAGAAGGTTGTTTTGCTTTTTTTGTATTCCACACAGATATATTATAATTAAATAATATTAAGATTGTTGTTCATCAATGTTTACACTTTGATGCTTTGAATAAGAGTTTTGAAAACTGCTGCCTTTTAGAAAAGAAAGTTTTCATTTCTGTTAATGATTGATGAATTGAGGATGCTGTAAATAGATGATAAGAATTTAAAATGTGTTAAACACTGCAAAGCAATTGGCCAATTTCTTTACATAGTATGCTAAGGCATTAATTTATTAAATTACAAGTATATATATTTACTAAAATTATTTAACTTATGCTTTTACTAAATTTACAAAAAAATTACAATCTTACATATGTAATATTTACTAAGGCTGTAACCTCAAGAAGGTGTGCATAAAAATTCGATAGTAGGGATCTCTACAGGTCTTAACCACAAGCTTACATTTTGGAAGAATAAGACAATGTTAGATAAAATATAACTGATCTCTTGCAGAACACATGTTTCTCAAGTTGTCAATTAACATTAAGATGCTCCAAAAAAAAAAGGCGTTTCTTAAATTATTACTAAATTCACATTCAAACTTTAATTTCAAATAGAGCATTGTGAATTTATTTAAATAGAAACTGAATTTCTGGTGATATCTTCAGGATCCTGCAAACTATATAGAAGACGATAAGTTTTAATACATTTTTTTTTTAATAGTAAATAGTCTATATATTTATGTGGTATGTTGAAACGGAAATATACATTTCAAGTTTATTTGGATGGTTAGCAAAAGGGAGATTAATTTAGAATTAAAATATTAGATTATATGTTGGCGAGATAATATAGTTAAGGAAATATAACATGATACATTATATTTAATTTTATCATAGATATAGGGACATAAATGTTAAATATAGGAAATTTTATTTAGGTTTGAATAAAAATGTTTTTTAATTTTTCTAGTATCAGAAATAAGAAAGTTTTATTTTTTTTTAATACGAGTATAATCTTTTATTAAGATTAAAAAGATTTAATTAAAAAAAGCTTTTTAAAAAGAAAAAAAAATACAGAATATTAAATTAAGGTTTTACATAAAATAAATTAAAATGGGAGATAAAATTTATATGATATTTTTGTTACCTCAATTAATTAACTTGTAAAATAAACGGTTATCTTTAGTCTGTAATTAAGCTTTAATTAATATACTTTTTTTTTCTTTTTTTGCTATACAATTTTAGTTTATTTTAAATAATTCTGTATGTAATCATGAGACTAAAATACTTTAGAAAAAACAACAACTTTTGGTATAAATAACAAGCAGGTCGCAAAATCAGTTTTTTTATTTCATCTCTGATTCTTGTGGTCACCCTGGTGGTCAATATAAGAGTTACCCTCTAACTAATGTGCAATTGATGAAAATCTCTTCAAGCACTAAAAAACATTCCATGCATTGTTGATTTACACCTAGGAATCTCTTTTTCAGTGCATAGAATCAACTTCATTAATATGGTCTTAATGTCTATGAAGTAATTAAAAATGAAATTATTCATGTGCGAACTACATAAAAACCTACAGCTGTTAATGATGTATATTCCAAATATGTGAAAACCAATAATGGCGAAGGAAAAAGTTCAAATATATGTGAAAAACTGACGGTGACTTTGTAAAATCAATTGAGAAAACACAGGATCCAGCAGTGCCAATTTAAACTTTAAAATTCCAATACAGAATTCTTCATAAAGTTCTTTTTAAAAAAATGTAATAAAAAAACAAATATTCTTATTATCACCTACGGCCGGTTCTGACTCTTGCATAGACTAATTTGAAATAATTATATCAAAATCATTTTAATTCATAGACATTTCACGGATATTTCAATTCTAAAATAAACTTTCTTTTACTTAAAGATTTACATTTGATATTTCACCATTAATTTCTTAGTTAATACATTTTTGTCTTCATTTTAAACTAACAATTATAGCGTAAATTAGATTTAGTGATTTAGATTATATTGCATTATTATAATGGTAGTTTTGAGAGTTAAAAAAAAAAAAGACGTTGTGAAGGATAAACTCCACAAGTCGTTTTAAAACTTTTAATAAGAATCATTAATTTGGCTTGCAGAAGTTGCTTTCCTAGCATTTATTAAAGTTATTAGAAGAAAATCTTATTTATATAAAACGATAAAAATTAATTAGAATAAGAATATTATCATTTTTTAAACATTTTATTATGACGAATATTTGAAAGGGAGAAAAGATATTTAAGTGATTTGTTGGCAATGTGTTGAATGTTGTGTTGATGTGTCTTTATTTTTTTGAAGGTTTGACTTGTTAATTAAAAATTTTAAACAGATTCTATGTATATGTCACAGACTCATTTAATAAAAAGGATATTGATGTAGTTATATGTAATTAGTAAATCAGTTTTCTAAAATTTTATTTTTGAAGCATGTTTACTGTTTACCAATGATTCACAGGTTTATCCTTTAGATTTTAAAGTTTTATTAAAATTAATAATTATTTGCACAATTATACTATTAGATGTATTTCAAGTATTCCAAACTATGTATATGGCTCATTATTGTTTTGTCTGATGATGATCATTTGGTGCCTTATTGAATACGTATTGCATCAGTATTAAGAATATCATACAAGTGATTATTATAAGATGGTTATTGGAACCTGTGTTAGTGTTGCCTGCTAAGAAAAATTCTGAAGCAATACTATATGCTTGCATAGATGAAATTTAGCTCTAACATTCATAACCAATTAATATAGGAATAACATAACTGATTTACTACTGAAATCTTGTTCATGATGGTATTTTAAAAAATATTGGGAAATGTTATGTAAGTGTATACATGATTTAGGTTTAGAGTTATGATTCATTAAAGTAATTTTACATATACACTGATTAAATAGTTGTTAAATTATACCAGTTAATTATGAAATAGAATAGCTATGAATAAATATAATATATTGTGTAATATAATACAATCAATTTATAATAAATTTGTGTTGCTTATTTTATTACAGAATCTTATTAATTATTGTTATGATCATACCATCATGTATGACCAAGTGGATACTCCAAAAAGTTTTTATGATCTTTATGACCTAGTAGATATAAATTAAATCATTAATAGTAATTGAGATCTTTTTAGGTGTCTGTGGTTAGATATCTTTACCTGTAAATTGTAATCTTCCTATACAAATCTCAACAACATAGCATTCAGTAAAAGGTGATGCTTTAAAGTAAGAAATTCTATATGGTAAATCTAATGGTACCATTTGGTGTAATTATACCTACAGACTCTTAGATAAGGGTTTATCATGGCAACATTAATACATAAAAAAAATCGTTGCTTACTATGACAATCTTTCAAAAATGTCCGGCAATTTTGATTTTATAAACTTTCTATTTTATTTTAAATGGTGGCTATTTTGTAATACTACTGATGAAATAGGAAGTAAATATTATGAAAGCAATATGATTTTCTTTGTAAAATAAAATGACAAAAATCATATTAAAGGTATATTTATTATAGAATTATAATAAATTTTGACTACATACAGGTGAAATAATAAATATTATCTTGAGCTAAAATATGATTTGCATATCTAATTCTTATTTAAAAACTTCAAAGTAGTAGGATTTCTAAAAGATCTAAGACTAAAATTTTTTGCTGTATATGTATACATTTTTGACCAAAAATATTCTAAATTCTCTTTGTCATAAGTATGAAGAGACAATACATCTCTTTCTGTTCCAAGTTGCAACTCTTCTAAATTATAGACATATCATTGAGTCAATTACTAAATTGCACACTTCCTCTAGTTTTTCTTTCATTGATAACATGAAATAGGGCCTTTCCCCTTCAATTAGGCTTACAATTTTCCTTAATGTTTGCTTTAACCTTACATCTAAGAAATTACAATCATGATTTTATGATAAAATTTCAAAAATTAAAAACAGAGCCAAGGCACTTGCTCCTTCAGACATTGTTGATGCTCTTCCAACCCCCCCCCTTTTTTTTTTACATTAGTATGACTTTGTTATGTATTTACAACATGTGCCTTTTTGTAATTTATACATCATTGTATTTGTCTATTCTTTGATATTGTATTTTATAATATCTAGATGAATCTCAAACCATCTTTTCCAAGTTTGTAAAAAAAAAAAAAATCATAATAAAAATTATTTGTTTTTTTTTCAAAAAAGATTCTAAATTTATTCCTATATAAACAAAAATTGTTGACCATTTATAATAATAAATATTAGAAGCATCAATTGCGAATAAATATGATCATTTCAATTATAAGAAATAAAAATATAAAAAATAGAATACTACTACTATTATAGTGATTACTGCTACCATACTACTATTATTACTATTACTGCTACACCAAAATGAGTTCTGTGATGAATGTACAAATGATCATTGAATCATTTATATTCACATAGTGCACATGCATCATCATTATTCTATTTGTTTGATATTTTCTGATGCTGAGTTTTAGTTTCTTTTGTAGTTTAAAAGACTTCAACAATTAATTGCAGCTTTCTATTGCATTCTATCTTTGCAATAAAAACAATCAATATTACACTTGTTTAAAGTGTATTTAAGATCATTGTTACAACGTAAATCATATCTTGTTTTCTATAAAAACCATGGTCTTATTCATCACAAAATACTTAATTAACAAGTTTGTACCATTTGTTACCATCTCCAGTCCATCATAGATCTGGTTTTACTGTAATAAGCTTTATAATAACACTCTTGGGAAGCTGAAGAATATATTAGTTTTATAATCTTTTCATCATATTTTTAAAAGCTTACAGATCATCCTTAAATAAAATTTTTTAAATGTATTTACTTTACATTGGTAGATCATTTACATTTTACTGCCCTACAATAGATTAGATAAATTGACAGTTTAATATATAAATAATTTAGTTTGTGATTGTTACATCACTGTAATGATGTAGCTATATTGAAGCAAACCAAGGTGATGTGTGAAGGCTATTGGTCTAAGAAATCTTTTGTTTTACGTATATATTCAAAAACATGTTAATGTGACAATTAAAAACATTAAGAAGGGTTGAAATCTTACTTAAAAGTCCAAAAATTATAGCTATAGTCCTGTTTCACTGTGATGAAATACATTATATTTTAATATGCTAAAAGCAGTAGCATATTGAAATTTGTGCTGTCCCTCAATATCTAAGAGAATCTTTCTACTTTAAAAACTTTCAACATATTTTGCAATTACTTTTGATAGCCTTTTATTTATCAACTCAAACCTGAAATGCAAATCAGCCTGATGTTTTGAACACAGGTCAATTTTCTGAGCAATTGTATAAATCTGAATCCTCCTAACTATATATTTTAAGTGCCTACAACTAATGGAGAATTGAAAACTTATATAGTTACTAAACTTAGATTTATATATCTGTTTAAGCATGTTGACTTGGGTTCAAAACTTGAGACTGATTTAAAATTTTATATTTTTAGCTGATAGTTAACATGGAATTAAATGTATTGAGTAATGAGTAAAAAAAGTTATACGAGTTCTTCAAAGTTCTATATTGAGTGCATTGTTGTGTCTGATTTTCAGAAATGATCTTGATAGTGAGTTTGAATTCAGACTTTCACATGACCCAATTATCCACACTATCTCATACTGCTGACACACTTGATCACCCACATGTCAAAAAGATAAATAATCATCAATATACATATTTTGTGCTAAACCAGCACTCATCAGTTGGTTAGATTATCATCTCCACATATATATACAATCAATGCTCAGCTTATATTAAGATAGCCAATCTTCATACTTTAATGGACAGGCTTCAATCCATTCCACCCCAAAATTCTTCAGCCATCCATTTCATTGAAAATCTGATTGAAGTCTGTCCATTAAAGTATGAAGATTGGCTATCTTAGTATAAGCTGATCATTGATTGTATATATGTGTGGAGATGATAATCTGAACCAACTGACAAGTGCTGGTTTAACATGAAATACATATATTGGTGATTATTTATCTTTTCAACATGTGTGTGATTAAATGTGTCAGCAGTATGAGATAGCATAGATAGTTGAGGGTCATGTGAAAGTCTGAGTTCAAACCCTCTATATATTACATATTGGGGTGCAGGTATGAAAAAGCCTGTATTGTAGAAAAAATTTATATAATAAATGATCTAGGAAATATTAATGTTGAAGAATCAATATATTAATATGCAGATGATACTGTTATTGTAAGTATAAATAACAATATTGATCATGCAATTAAAGAATGTCATGGTAGTCTGAGCAAATTGGCTTTTGGTGTTTCGAGAGAGAAATTTATATAAATAAGTTAAACAAAACATTTGTTAATATGCTCTCTTCACATAAAATTTTAAAGCCTTGATATTCACACATAAGTGCACATAAGATAATAATGCAATATATATATATATATATATATAAAAGTAAAATAAAATATATTAGATATTTTGGAAATAATAATAGATAAAAAAAATGTCTTGGAAATATCATATTAATATATTAATTAATAAATTTAGATATTTTCTAATAATGTTTTATTAAATCAAAGAATTTTTTCTTAAAATATTCTTATTGTACTATATAAATCTTTATGTGAATCTTTATTGAGTTATAGAATATGGTTTTGCAGGCTTTTTTAATATTAATAGATTAGTATTACTGCAAAAAAAAAAATCGATAATTGATCTAATAGGAAATATATTTATATAAAATTAATACAAAAATAATATTTTATTATTCAACCAACTTTTTAAATATATAATTATACAAAAAAAACTTTTGATAGTACTTTTAAAAAAATCTATAGTTTGAAATGTGTCTAAGAATGCAGATAATATGCATAGTTTCAAAATATTGTAAATATGGAACTAGAATAAGAAAACACTATGTTTCTAAATTATTTAATAATTTGCCTATTGAATTAATAAATATGCAACATATTAGGGGGGGGGGGGTCAAATTAAAGAACATATTAAACAAGGTAAAAAAAATAACTAAATTATAGCAAAATATATATGAGTATATACTATAATCAATATGTTTATTATCTATAATTTATATAATACTGAAATATAATTTATTGCTGTTATTATCATTATTATATTTTGCATTAAGTTTAAAATCAAATGAAAATGTATACATTGAGGTGATATTTTTTACCTCATAATAGAATAGTAGATATTTTTATTTATATCTATTTTTATTACGTTTGTATGTAAAATTTATCATATAAAAATTAAACAGATATTTCCACATATTATAAAATTCAAATATATGTATATATATATATATATTTGGAAAAGATTGTATTGATAAAATCAATAAATGTAATATTATTTATAAAGTTGTATGCCATTGTGGATATTTCTATATCAGTGAAACTAAATGTGCATTAAAAAAGAGAATATTGGAACATGAATTATTATATAATAAGTTGCTTCTTTCTGTGGATAGATATAAATTTATTCTTGCAGAGCATACAGTGATTTGTAATGGAAATTTCTGTTTTTATTATGTTTATATTTTACACATGGAAAATGACTTGAAGAAAAAAAAATTAAAGAATCATATTTTATAAATATTATGGACAATGTGTTGAATTAATAATGTAGGAATGTTATTGTTATGTAATTTTAATGAAATTTAAATATTAACTGTTGATTTCTACTCAAGATGGTGTAAAATGCTGTAATCTGGTGATAGAGAAGATTTTATTTTTAGTTTATATAGGCATATTGAATTTTTTAGTATTTATTCTAGAGTATTTTAATTATATATATATATATATATATTGAAACAGTCAGTTTTAGTATTTATTCTAGAGTATTTTAATTATATATATATATATATATATTGAAACAGTCAGTTTTATCCACCTGCCTGTTTTATGTATTTTACCCCTACACGTATCTCTATGCCAGGTTTGAACCCTCTCAGAGTATCCATTTAAACAACCTCAAATTACCAATATATGCAAAATTGCGTATATATGTGTGAACAGTAAGTCTGTAATTTAATAGTATATGTATATATTACAGATATGTATTCATTTTGAAATATTTGTACTTTAAGAAATATTTTTGTTTAAATTATTTAGCCAATTTTAATATTTACCGAGGATGTAACCTCGAGAATATGTGTGTAAAATGTGATAGTAGGAACCTCTACAGGTTTTTAACCACAAGCTTATCTATAGAGGACCCTACTATCGCATTTTATATGCATATTCTCGAGGTTACAGCCTCAGTAAATATTACTTACATAATCAATGTGCATTTAATAAATTTATAATTAGCCAATTTTATTATTATATTAGAGAAATCACATACTTACATAATCAATGTGCATTTAATAAATTTATAATTAGCCAATTTTATCATTATATTACTGAAATCACATATGTATATAAGCCATTTCCTTCCATTGTTGTTATTCTGCATATATGATAATAAAATTAGTTTTGTACTAATTATCAAAGCAACTTTTAATTTTTGTAAACAACTTTTAAATTATGTCATGCAATAGTCCTAAAATAGGATGAACTTGATTTTATAAATCTAAAATGTTAATAACTATTCACAGAATTTTATAGTGTTGTCACAATAAATTGCAGGAGGAAAAAAGCAGAAAAACAAAATCTAAATTAGTTGTCATAATTAAAAAGTTTTTCTAAAATAAAGTAATGGGTTTTTCTACTAGTTTTAGCAATTAAATATATTTTTATAAAATAAATAAATGCGTACAAGCTTGTAAAAAATAACCAGGTGGCCAGAGTTTTAAAAATATAAAGACTTAAAGTTTTGTTGCTAAGGATCGATCATATATATAATAAGTGAATTGTAAACAGTACCCATGTTCATTTCACCTTCAAAATAGGGTAAAGTAGGTGACCCCTCACCTCTCTCCTTGCTGAAGATGGAAAAAACATTGGTCTGATAAAACATAATGTCATACACCAGCAAAGAAGCCCATGGAAAAACCTCCATTAACTTTAAATCATCACCAATAGTGTCAACTTATTATCTCCCAAGTGCTGTGACTATCAATTTTTTATTTTAAAAGATAGCTATTTTTTAAATGTATCTTTCCAAACACCTTTTCTAAAAGTCTACAAAGAAAGCTGTTAAATGTTAATGTTTAAATCTTGTCTGAATGTAAAACTTGTAATATTGAATTCTCTGTTAAAATGTAAAACTCTAATAATTTATTTAAAATTAAATGTATAATTTTCTGCGGTCTTTATGCCTATTTCTAATCTATCCAATTTATTCTATTATTTTATCATTTTAATATTATACATATTTGATATGCCAAAAACTCGAAACCATGAGTAAGTATAAGTATAATTTCAGTATTGTTCTGCAAAGACAATTTCAAATCTTCACTATAATAAATATTAAATAATTGAATTATTAATTTTCTCACCCGCTATTTCGAGATCATGTTATTATTTTACTGATTAAATTTTGGGTATTAATATTACAATAATCAGTGGTTCTCTAGTTAAAATTGTAGTTTGCTTAACTCTAGTTATAAATTATAATTATTTATATATGTAACTCGTACATCATAGAACTAGCCACAGAGATATTCTCAAAGCATATTTTAATGTTTTATTCATAATTATCCCGCAAATATGCTTTGTCCTCCTTAGATTTATATATGTTGAGACAAAGATGATAATCTTCAACTAGGTTACTAATTAATTTAGTCCCTAAATAGTATATTTGAAATACTAAAGTTCAGAACTGGGTTGTATTGATATGCAAATAGACGCTATTTATGTTTAAGGCATGCTAATATAATTTTACGTATTTGCATTATATATGTATAAGTTGCAGATGTGACCTTTCTGAGTACGCGATGTACAATTATCTGCTTGCTGCATGATTCTTGATTAGTTGCTGATGGAGATCACACATCCACTTAGTTTGGATAAAGCACACTCTCTTAGAACTAGGGCACATGAACCTAGATTGTTCATAATTAATGGTTATCTGACTTCCTGAACTACTAAGGTTCTTATTCGTAGCAAGTTGAGTGGTTGGAGAGCAACTGAGCCTTTGAGACTGAAGCCCATGACTAATGACCCATTCACAACTTCTAGTTTATTAATATTTTAATATGTTCCATAGAGTATATAGGTAAACCTTTAATAAACCAGTTTTTTCTCCCTTTATATTAAATGCTTATCTAGCATCAGTGTATACCCTAATCTAGGTTAACATGCTATAACTGCATATCTCTGAGCCTAATTATGCTTGATTTAACTTTGTATAGATAGCTGCCAGAGTTAGTTATCTAACTTTGGCTATTAAGTTCCATATGATTTAGCAGACTACACAAGTGCTAGAAATTTGGCATATTAATATAGGCCTAAACTTCAATACCACACTATATTTTATTGAACAATTATAATGAAATAACATGTAATATTAGTTTCATTAGTTATGCAATGTCTGCATGCGTAATCTCTCCCGTTCTCATTATATAATTGTGTATATTTTGATTTACTATTTGTTATTGTTTTATTAAGTTAATAATATTTAAAATTATAACTCATTTTCATATTTTTATTGTCCATGAATTCATTTTATCCAGCTCTAGATTTAATTGCACATACATCATTTTATATATATGTAGGTCATTCTATTAGATTCCTTAATTAATCACTTAAGTCGTATGTGTGTATATCTGACCAAATCAGTGTTAAATTAGTTAATTTATGAGTCTCTTGTTCCACCCTGGGTGACTGCCTAACCGTGGTTAAATTGAATGTCTGTGTAAGTTGAGAAGTGTCATCCATAGGGTATTAGATCATTGAGCAGAGATGAAAGGATTGAATGTTGGTTGGATTCTGGATCCCAGCATCCACATTCAATAAGCTTTAGTGTATATTGCCTGTGTTCTAGATTTTGTTATGTGGAGGAACAATTCTTACTGTTACATATATGGACAGAAGAGAAAGATGGGCATCTATAATTTTTTTCCCGGGGTCTGGATGCCCATCTGTGGGCCTTGTTAACTTTCATGACTCTGAATTGAATACATGAGGTTGGAGAAAGAAATATATATATGTACAATTTTTTTTCTGGGTTCTGGCACAACAACATAGGGATTCAAGAATATAAACACCCATATACACTGAGTAAAAGAATTTTTTTTCCCTCTTGGGTCATTAATTATTTCCATGACCCTGAATTGAATGCATGTGGGTGGAAAAGATATATATGTATTAGTTTTTTTTTCCAAGGTTCGATAAGGAAGAGATATATATGTATGTAGAATTTTTTTCTCTCAGATTTTGGATGCCCAGATGTGTTTTCATTAATTATTTTACAAGACCCTGAATTAAATGTCATGTAGTCAGAGAAAAAAGAAGGGAAGGGGATATATATATATATATATATGCTAATACCCCCCCCAATATATGTGCTTTTTTCTCCCAAGTTTTGATGTGACAGTGTGGGTTTTCGATAATGTAAACACCCACATACCCCAAATGATAACTTCAGTTTGAGAAAAAAATAAAAGGGAAATTTTTTTTTTAGATAATAAGATATATAAAAATTTTTTTATAGATGTATTATAAATTTTTAACCAGGTTCTAGAGGCCTATGCATGATGTCCATCAATTTATTTCACACACTGAATATTCATATATGTGTGTGTAGAATTACTTATATATTGACTCCATGTAGAATTTTTTTTTGACCAGGTTTGAATACTCAGTTGGGATATGTTAATCTATTACAAACACTGAGTTGGTTCATATCTTCATACTCTGTGTCAGTAATTATATTTAGATGAAAATTTTCCAGCTTTTGTTAAAATATGCCATAACTTTGTTATATGTATGTGTATAATATATTGACGTGGGATAAATCATATACTAATAAAAATGTTTTTTTTTTTTGGTTTCACCCTTGTCAAACTTTGTCAAATTGTAAATCCCATTAGTTATAAGTTAAAATTATAAAATAGTATGTGGATATAAAATATATTTTTCCCCAGACTATATATATGTAAAACATTTTTTTCAGTTGGCATATACTGGAGAGTTTCAAATTAATTTTTTTTCTCTTTTCTGCTGCAGAGTTGATATATACACATACAGCAATTGAGGTAAAATGCGTTATGATTATATGCATAGAGTGGTCTGATAAACAATTGAATTTTTTTTATATATATGACATACATGTGCTTAAGTTTACTTGCTCACTGATGGCTTGCACCCGAGAAGACTATATGATTCTCCTAATAAATGTTGTCATTAGGAGTGAGGAAAGGTGTAATAATAGTAATAAAGAAGATCCAATGTTTCTTTTTAATATAATATTTTAAAGAGTCGAGTTGGATATGGACAATGAAACCAGTTTGACAAAATCAATAAACTATATTAGTGTATGGATACTCAAATAAAGTTAAAACTCTCATAGCAATAATAATAATAAAAACAATGATGAATCTTTATAATTTTTTTTTAGTAGAAATGATTGCAGTTAATCTGATGAGAAAAAAACAGGCACTTTGGGGTAAAAGTTTATTTTACTAAATTTTAATGCATAAATTTTATATAGTTTTTATTTATAAATGTCTAGTGTAAAATTGAATTGTGATTTATGAACCACATATATGTTGTGAAGAAAAATTTAATAGTCATATATATGTAACATATTGAGCAGAAAAAGTTTGTAATTGGATCAATTTTTTTTAAGTATGATGCTACATATCATAATGGAGATAGGGAAAGTTAGGAGTAAGCTAGAGTGTGCTGAGGCTAGTAGAGAAAGGGCTATAGGACAAGCCATTTCTGGAGGGGAAGAGTGGTGAGAAGCTATATTAATAGAATATTTTGAAATGCATGAAAAGAAGATGGGGGAGAAAAATAGTTGAAGTATAGGAAAGAGAAAGAATTCAGGGAAATAACCCATGAAGGATTCATCAAGGCAGAATGGATCATGATCTTGGAGGGGTTATTATTGATAGAAAAACAATGGGTGTCCTTTCACCACCAGAATGATTTGCTACATCACCAGGTGCACCACCAGTATGATTTGTCTAATGGGGGTAAAGGAGAAAAGGAACTATTAGAGATAGAAGAAAATCATCAGAATGAAATTTTAAACATAGAAGAGAAATACAAAAATCAGCACCTAAAGAGAGAAGGAACCTTTGAACAATATATCAAGGAAGAAGTTGTACACATGAAGAAAAGAGCAGAGGTTTTATGACAGCCAGAGCCAGAATAAATACAACAGAGGAAGAAGCAAAAATGTCTGGAGGAGAAAGTTGTTGATCTAAAGATACAGAAGATCCAAGAAGGAAGCATCATAAAGATGAAGGAATGTACAGTCTTAGAGACCCCAGAGATAGAACAGGATGAAGTGGAAATGAAAGATCAGGATGAGAGAGATAATTTAGAAGTAGAAAGTGCAGGGCTCTTGGACCTTCTAAAGGGAGAAGCAGACCAGATTATACTGGTTTTGAAGGACTATGAGGCAACAAAAGAAATGATGAAGGAAACTCAAAAGATTCCATTAGGGGCAGCAGAGATACCATGCAATCTATTGATAAAGCTAGTCACAATTAGGGAGAATCTGAAGGTTTTGGAAGAGGACTTGATGCATATTGAGGTACCTACCTTTGGTAAGCCAATCATGTTGACCAACTGATCAGATACCCATGTCTGTAGAGTCTGCCAAGATGATTAGAAGATTGGGAACATGGCAGAGCCTCCAAGTTTGCATGTCACAGCTGAGAAAGATGGAGTAGCAGTTGAGACTAACAACATGTCACCAAAACCTTTGGTAGAGAAAAAGGAAGCAACAAAAGCAGAGGCTAGCTGTGAGGATAGGGAGATATCAGTAGGGAATTTGTTGATAGAGGTACTCCAGATAGTTAAAATGAGTCAATCATTACAGGTGGCTAGATCCAGACAGGTCCTATTTGGAGATGAAAACCTTAATCCCACAGATCTAGGGATCTGTGATAGAAATTATCTGGACCACAGTCCCATGATGAAATAGAGTGTAGCACTACAGAGGTTGGAGAGGAGAAAATGTATTACTCTGGTCAAGAAAAGGGAGTCCTGAATTACTTTGATAGACATTCAGCAAAATTGGATCATACCACCCATCCATGAAAGACCAACAGTTGATATTGATGACAAAGGGAATAGGTCTAGAGGATGTATAGCTATTCAGACAGGAGCATAGGTTTACCTATGGCAGTGATAGGAAGCTAGGGGAATATCAGATTGTGGCTCCTCCTGATCGAGGGAAGTGTCTGCTTTGCTGTGAATTTGAGAGAGAGCCAAGGGAACCATTAGAAGGCCATTTTGCTGTTCTGATTTACATACCAACCTCTTGAGCATGTTTCACAAAAAGCCACCAGATAAATCATCCACTGGGCTTCTGGTGTTTTTACAATTTGGTGAATGGAATCAATCCATGGTCAAAAAGTCATCAGATTACCATCATATTAACAGAGGTAGGGATTGGTGTGCTACCAAGATTAAATTTAGATAAGAGGGCAAGAGAGTGTTGAAAGATAAAGTATTGAAAGATAAGGTATTGAAAGATAAGGTGTTGAAAGGTGATAGGATGTTGAAAGATAGGATATTGAAAGATAAGGTATTGAAAGATAAGATATTGAAAGATGGGGTGTTGAAAGATGAGGGTGGTCATGGGACTTTACCATCCTCATAAGCTAAAAACAGGTGTCAAACAATCCCCTGATCCTACCTAAACAATATAATAGGTACATGAATCAAACCCCTACCTTTTGCCCTTGTAAACTAAACTAACCAACCCTGGGGGTTTACTAACAACATATAATTCCTTTTATATTTGTTTTTTTATTACTTATAAAATTTTCTTTTTTGAAATAGTATATTCTAATTAATTTAGGTAGAAGTGTTTTTTTTATTTTTATTTCTTATATAAGTTTTCCATTATGGGGTGGAGCATGAGAGTAGCAAAGCATAGGATATATTCAGACAGGCAAACCAAGATTGATCATTGTATAAAATTAAAATTGAGTAAAGACATTTTTTTTGATTTTTTTAAGTTTGGGAATATGAAACATTCAGTCTGCCTGTTTTATGTATTTTACCCCTACACCTATCTCTATACCAGGTTTAAACCATCCCATAGTACCCATTTAAACAACCTCAAATTACTATAATGCAAAATATAAGCCATTGGTAAGTCTGTAATTTAATAGTATATGTATATATTACAGATATATATTCATTTTGAAATATTTGTAGTTTAACAAATATTTTAGTTGAAATTATTTAGCCAATTTTATTGTTATATTACCAAAATCACATATGTATATAAGCTATTTTTTTCCATTGTTGTTATTCTGCATGTATGGTAATAAAATTAGTTTTGTACTAATTATCAAGGCAACTTTTAATTTTTGTAAACAACTTTTAAATTAAGTCATGCAATAGTCCTAAAATAGCATGAACTTGATTTTATAAATCTAAAATGTTAATAACAATTTGCAGAATTTTATAGTGTTATCACAATAAATTGCAGGAGGAAAAAGGCAGAAAAACAAAATCTAAATTAGTTGTCATAATTAAAAATGATTTTCTAAAATAAAGTAATGGGTTTTTCTACTAGTTTAGCAATTAAATATATTTTTCTAAAATAAATAAATGTGGAGAGTTTAGCAATTAAATATATTTTTCTAAAATAAATAAATGTGGACAAGCTTGTAAAAAATAACCAGGTGGCCAGAGTTTGAAAAATATAAATACTTAAAGTTTTGTTGCCAAGGATCAATCATATATATAATAAGTGAATTGTAAACAGAACCCACATTTATTTCACCTTCAAAATGTTGGGGCAAAGTAGGCAACCCCTCACCTGTTTCCGTGCTAGGGATGGAAAGAACTTTGGTCTGATAAAACATAATGCCATACACCAGCAAAGCAGTCCGTGGAAAAACCTCCATTAACTTTAAATCATCACCAAAAGTGTCAACTTATTATCTCCCAAGTGCTCAGAATTGCAATGAAGACAACATACTGGTAAATTGATAAATTTTCACTTAGAGCTCTGTTCATAAACTGCGACTATCAATTCTTTATTTAAAAAGCTAGCTATTTCTTAAATGTACCTTTCCAAACACTTTTTCTAAAAATTTACAAAGAAAGCTGTTAAACTGTAATGTTTAAATCTTGTCACAATGTAAAACTTGTAATATTGAATTCTCTGATAAAATTTAAAACTCTAATAATCTATTTTAAATTAATTGTATAGTTTTCTGTGGTCTTTTATGCCTATTTCTAATCTATCCAATTTATTATATAATTTTTATCATTTAATTATTAAACGTATTTGATATGCCAAATAACTCAAAACTGCGAGTATTTATAAGTATAATTTTAGTATTGCTCCGTTAAGATAATTTCATATCTTCACTATAATAAATGTTAAATAATTGAATTATTAATTTTCTCACCCACTGCTTCAAGATCATTTTACTGATTAAATTTTGGATATTAGTATTACAATAATCAGTCATTCTCCAGTTAAAATTATAATTTGCTTAACTCTAGTTATAAATTATAACTATTTATATATGTAACTCGTATATTATAGAAACTAGCCACAGAAATATTCTCAAAGCATATTTTAATAATTACCCCACAAATATGCTTTGTCCTTCTTAGATTTATATATGTTGAGATGCAGGTGATAATCTTAAACTAGGTTACTAATTAATTTAGTCCCTAAATAGTATATTCGAAATACTAAAATTGAGAACTGGGTTGTATAGATATGCAAACAGATGCTATCTATTTTTAAGGCATGGTAATATAATTTTACTATTTGCATTATATATGTATAAGTTGTGGATGTGTCCTTACTAAGTACACAATTTAAAATTATCTACTTCTGCATAATTCTTGATGAGTTGATGGCAGAGGTCACACTTATCCACTTAGTTTGGGTAAAGCATACTCTCTTAGAACTAGGTCACAAGGACCTAGATTCATAATTAATGCTTATCCAACTCCCTGAACTACTAATGTTCCTATTCATAGCAAGTTGAGCAGTTGTAGGGCAATCGAGCATTTGAGCTGAAGCCCAAGAATAATGACCCATTCACATCTTCTAGTTTATTAATATTTTAGTATGTGCCATAAAGTATATAGGTAAACCTATAATAAACTAGTTTTCTTTCCCTTTATATTAAATGCTTATCTAGCATCAGTGTATACCCTAATCTAGGTTAACATGCTAACCTGCATATATCTCAGCCTAATTACATGTGCAACTTAACTTTGTATAGATAGCCACCACAGACCTGCTATTAAGTTATCTAACTTTGGCTAGTAAGTTCCATATGATAAATTAAGCTGACTACACAAGAGCTAGAAATTTGGCATATTAATATAGGCATAGTGTTCAATACCACACTACCTTTTATTGAACACTTATAATGAGATAACATGTAATATTAGTCTCATTAGGTATGCAATGCCTGCATGAATAATCTCTCACATTTTTATTATATAATTATGTATATTTTGATTTACTATTTGTTATTGTTTTATTAAATTAATAATATTTAAAATTATAACTTTTCATATCTTTATTGTCCATGAGTTCATTTTATCAAGCTCTAGATTTAATTGCACCTACATCATTTTATATATATATATATATATGTAGGTCATTCTATTAGATTCCTTAATTAATCACTTAGTCATATGTGTGTATATCTTACCAAATCAGTGTTAAATTAGTTAATTTATGAGACTTTTGTTCCACCCTGGGTGTCTTCCAGACTGTGATTAAATTGAATGTATGTGTAAGTTGAGAAGTGTCATCCATAGGGTATTAGATCATTGAGCAGAGGTGAAAGGATTGAATGTTGGTTGGATTCTGGATCCAAGCATCGAGAATCGACCAGCCTTAGTGTATTTTGCCTGTGTTCTAGATTTTGTTAAGTGGAGGGACAATTCTTACCATTACAATATATTGTAATGCTAGCAAGATATATGTTAAAAAACACAAATCTGCATTACATATTTCATAATTTAAAAATATATAATCAAATGTATTAAGAAGGAAAGAATAATTTAAGAAATCATTATTTCAAAAGTAGTTTTAAAATATAGTTTTGTAAAAAGTAAAAGATATGCATTTATTAAAAGTGTGTGGGGAAAAGAATTAGAAAAAAAGATTTAAAAAAAAACGATCTAAAAATAAACCATAATAAACATCTAAAATAAAAAAAGATTAATTAATTGGTGAAAGTAAACTTTTGAATGCCAAAAAATGAATGCCAATAAAAAATTCCTGGCCAATAATGAGTTTGAAATTGTAATAATTAAAAATGATGTAAGCTACCTCTTCAGATGAAGGCAAAGAGATAGTAGATTAATCTAGAAAAAAGATTAGAGTAAAGGAAAATGTAAAAATCAATTAAATTATAGAAAAATGTAAATTTAATTAAAATAAATAACTTTAAAGCTATGGTAAGGAAAAGAACAATGGGAGAGAAAAAATGTATAAAAGATCACAATCATCTATTGTTATTATTCCAGTCTCAAATTGTTAGATTATTCCAGCCTTCATTTTATGATTGAATTATTCTGGTCATCATTCAGTTATTGATGCATCACATTATTCATTGCTTAATTCATTCAATTAACAAAGATTCAGAAATCTAGGACAAAATAAAGCCAGTCATTACTGATGTTGAAAGTATTATTGCAGAAGCCAGAACTAGCAATATTTATTGCTAGATTCTTTAGAAGTGTTCAACTAGGCTTCAGGCTGCAAAGCCTTCTGCAAAAATAAACTGTTCCCACTTGAAACCAATGCAGAGAACCAATTCTTAAATCATAAAATTCATTCTGCCACTACTCTCTCTGCCCTTGTCAAGCCAAGAAATAGAAAACAAGCCCAGAAACCATCAATGGAATGCCCAAGACCAACTGGTTAGAAATTGATAATCATGAAAATCTAGGTAAATATAGTTTGATTACTGTCTATAGACACTTTATTTAATTAAAATGAACTTTAACAAAGAACTATTATAAAATTTATCCTGAGTAATCACATATATTTTTATATGTAAATTTCCATACTATTACATTATATTAAATATGTGCACATGAGTAAATATTAATGTTTTCTTAACTATTATTTGGTATATTTTCTCTCTCTCGCTTGTCACTGTGTCACCATTAATTTAAAGTCATAAATAATTGTATATATTAAATTAAATGTGCTGGATTCCCTGGTTAAGAATAGAAGCTAGCTTGGAATATTTCAAGTGCTGTTTAGGTTATGCACCTGAGTTTTATCCTCAAAACAAATAAAATTTTTTGGATGGCATGTTTTGTTCCAGCAGTTGAGATGGGTCATGGTCAGGAAATGTAGTCATGTTATGCTTTGTACAGTTCGATCTGGACATGGGTATCATTTATGGTTCTGGTATCAATGATATTCTCTTCTATACTTGAATGACTAGTCTTTCCTCATGGTATTAAAGATATAAAATAATAATTAGCAAGAAGTTATGTATTAAGTGTGATAATAAGCTTAGTTAAAATCAAGAGATATTAAAGTAAATGTTAAATTCTAAAAGATATTAAAGTTATGTTCAAAAGTATTTAAACCCAGCAAGAATAAAATTTATTCAGAGGGATCTGGTTCAATATATATATATATATATATATATATATATATATATAATGAGTATAACGGTAATTAACTATTATATACAATTTTTCAATCTGCAGAAATACTTTCAGTTAATTTCTTAATCCTTCTCAACTGCCTTTAAATTCATAAAACATAATGGAAGCAAATGTCATCAACTCAAATCCCTTGTATCCTGAATTTTAACATTAGCAGCTTGTCTATTAATTATATTCATTTTATTTCTATTTATTACAATTACCTCCTTAATTTTTTTTATTATGGTTTAAATAATATAGAGAAAATAATCCTTTGTGAATTATGATTAATTTTGGTGGTTCATTTATATGTCACACTTCTAAATATATTGCTAAGTTGTTACAAGAGATTATAGAATTTGGGGGAAATACTACTGATTCATGTTTTGATTTTGTTGATATAATTAAAAATATAGTGATTGATGAGAGTGATGTTATTGCTTTATTAGATGTGATAGAAATGTATGGTTCTGTTGATAGAATGGATGCCATAAAAATAATTCAACATGCATTAAAAAGTAAACATGTTTGTGAATATGTCATAAAATTTGTTGTTGATTTTTAAAAATAATTTGATGACAAAATTGTCACTTTTTTTAAAAGTGGATATTATAAAATGTCTAAAGGTTGGCCTACAGGTCTGTCTGTTGTTGCATAAGTTTGAAATTTTGTTTTATCTAACATTTAGACATACATATTTTTAAAGATATTAAAATTTACAAAAAGGATGTGGATTGTTTGCGGACATACAACACTATAAATTTGTGTCTAGAGAAATCTAATAATTTGAACAGATTGAAATGGACTATTGAAAAAGAATAAAATAAAAGTATTAAGTATTTGCTTTTATTTAATCAAACCATTGCAAAAAAGAGAATATATAAATTGTAAATCAAAAGTACTAATTATGCATAAGATGGCAAGGTTTAGATCTTTTTTTGTTTTGTAATGAAAATTGTGTTTTTACCAGTGTTATAAATTTAAAAAATATTGAGATATTTTCCAAGGAATTGCTTGAAGTTGGTTACAAGATTGAACAGATTAATGATACTTTATGACAATTTATATATAATTTAAAGGAGTTGAAAATTGATAATAAAAATGGATATCTATTTCATATATTTCAAATGCTCAAGTGAAATTTTTTTAAGGATATTTATAAGGATGTGTTTAATGCTTCATTTTATGTTACAAATAATGTTAATAAGTTAGTGAATAATTCTAAAAGTGTTATACCTATCAAACAAAAAAGTAATGTTGTGTATAAAATTTTTTGTGGGTGTATGTTATCATATATAGGTGAATCAAATGCAGTATTGAAAAAAGATTAAAGAAGCATGAATTGTTATATAAGTGTGTGAAAAATAAAAATAATAATGATTTGACGAGTGCTTCAGTTTTCTTACAACATAAACTTTAATCTTGAAAGTGTTAAAATTCTTCATGAAGAGAAAAACCATAATAAAAGAAAAATTATGGAGGCAATTTTTATAAATAGAAATAAAATGAATATAATTAATAAACAAGCTACTAATGTTAAAATTTGGGATTCATGAGATTTGAGTTGACAACTTTTGCTTCCATTATGGTTTTTGAATTTAATAGCAGTTGAGTAGGGTTAAGTAATTAACCAAAGTACTTCTGCAGATTAAAAAACTGTATATAATAGTTAATTACCATTATATTTATTATTTTTATTATTACAATAGTTTTTAATTAACTGACATTTTATTTGTATATGTATAGTGATGTAGGCCTTAAAAACAATATAAATAATTAATAATATGTTGGACTATTTGTACACCTTTAAAAAAATTCTAAATACATTCAACTGTTAGTAATAGCACACAGGTTAATATTATATAGTCCAACAAATAATTGCTACTAAAATGCCATTATCACAAAATTTCAGGTTATATGAAAATAGAGTTTAAATGCATATGCTAATCCCTGATTATTGAAGCTTATAGTAGATGGCATTACAGTGGCAAACTGCTCTTGCCTTATCAGATTGTGTAAATTGAGTTCCTATTATGAATCCATGATTTATCTCTATGTGCAAAATAGCAAATTAAAAGATTGACAATTCTGAAATAATATAATATTAGAAATGCTCGTTACATAAAAATGATTATTTCATCTTCTTGTATTTGTGTTTTTTTATATAAACATTTTGTTTTAGTGACATTGGGTTAAAGTTTTAGATTAGCTGTTAAAATCTGTCTTATTTAAACAAAAATAAATATATTGATTATATGGTAATGATTTAGTGTGCACTCCTCGCCATTTTAAATTATAAAAACCATCCAAAATTAAGGTTGACACATCCCAGTATTAAATGACATAGAATAATTTTTACATGGGCACAATATGACCATTTGTTACAAAATCACAATGTACATCAATTATTTAAAATTTAATCACAAATGTCATACATTTATGCTTCATTAAATCACATGACAAAAACATACAAAGTCACCATTTACATCAAAAGTTAAAATGCAAATTTCATACATATATGCTTGATAAAATCACATGACTAAAACATACAGTCACAATTTACATCAATAATTCAAAAATTAAAGTGCAAATTTTGTACAACTATATATGCTTGATCAAATCACGTGACTAAAAAAAAAACAAAATATAAAGAATGGTATGAACGAATAAATTACAATATATGCATATCCACTCCTGTGCATTCTAAAATAAATTTATATGAATACCAACAAGTTAAAAAAAGAAAAAACAAGTAAGAGAAATTAACAATAGTAATAATTAATTAACATTTAATGAAACATATGTTTGCTAGTTTAATTTACCATTTCACATTTACTTTATCTTTAAGTGATCCACTTACATTGCTCTCTACTTAAAATAACATTGCTATAATTAAAATTTCTAAGTGTTTTTTTTTCTTTTGTTTTTCTGGAGTCATTAAATATGTCTTCCTATCTTATATATTATTAAACTTATTAAATCCATATTTGTAACCAAATACAAGCACATATAGAAATAATGTAAACTTGATTATACCAAGCTTATAATTTTGAAAAACTAAAAGCTTATTAAATATGAATTATATTACAATATATTTTCATAAGCACATGTAGAAACAACCTAAAATTGATCATTATATTACAATATATGCATTACCAAGTTTATAATTTCAAAAAATTAAAAGCTTATTAAATATGAATTATTTTACAATATACGCCCATAAGCACATATAGAAATAACATAAAATTGATCATACTAAGTTTATAATTTCAAAAAAAATAAAAGTTCATTAAATTCAAAGTATATTACAATATATGCTATACACATATGAAATAAAGCACATTAATTTTACAATTAATAGAATTTGTTCTTATAAAATCTGATGTTACATGCTTGTTTTGTTCCATGTAGTCAAAGAAAAATGGAGATAATAAAAATTAATGTTCACATATCATCTCCTGATACGTTATTGGATCTACACTTGATCACATGATGTCCTTGTGAGATCTTGAAATTGATATAAATCTATATCTATTTACATCAAAGTGACATTTACCATCAACAAATGAACATGAAAACATATTTAAAAAAATATTTACAGATTTAATTTTTTCAAAATACTAAATATTAAAGTAGTTTTAATTATCAAGGAGAATTTGCTAGAGAAGGTCCACATTGAAATACATATGCTAGAAAGTAAAAAGAAATAGTAAAATAAATAAATAAAAATGTGTTTATTATTTCAAATATAAAAGATGTATTTATTTTTAAATAAATAAACAATAATCTTTTCATCAACAGCAGTTATTGAAAAATTTAGGGAATAAATCTCTTTCATTTAGATTCTTTCTATCTATCCACCAACAAATTGAATCCATGTAGGATTGTAGTAGATTTGGTGCTGTGCATCTCATCTTTTTCAATATTTTAACCTCTGGTACAAGCCATGATCTCTTAATAAACTGGGTATAAGTGCCCTCACCATAGTTACATAATTTTGCTGGTGGTTGGTGATGAAATGTTAATCCCCCTATTATTGAGGTTTTCATAGGCTGGTCCCTTATTTGAATGAATGATAGAGCCAGCCACACATTCTCTTTTTAATAATGGGAATTAACATAGCTTTATCTCAGTGTGGCACTGGAAATTAGTTACAATGGGACTCTTTTTCAATCTAAAAACCCAGATGCCATAAATTCAGCCCCAATGGTTCTTTTTATTAATTGGTATTACTGTTTTATCATTACTCATAGATGGATGATTTCCACTTAGCAGTCTTCATCTTATATTTTTATTGGCTCGCAAACCTCTCATCTATTTGAATAGGTTCTTGTTTTGTCCTGATCAGCTGTACCCTTGTCTCAACAGATACAGCTTGAAAGCAGATTCTCTACAAAAATGAAACCTGTTGATCATAGTGAGCAAAGATTTTTGGCCCTCTTCATCACTGTTCTGCTCAGTAAATCCATTATGAAGAAGAAAAAAAACAATGCTAATTTTTTTTACCTTCATCTTTTTATTATCAGCATCCTTTCATTCATAACATGTGAAAAATGAAGCATGCAACAGTACTCACTTTGGTAAGATAAAAATGTGATTTATTAATTGTAATATTAATATTCTTTACTTTAGATAATTATTCTGTTGACTAATTTTAAGATAACATGCAATTTATTATTAATTGTAGAATTAATATGCTTCTGTAGTTGTTTCTACATTTATTCAAACTTTACATTATCTCTATATGTGTTTGTGGGCCTATATTTGAATAAAATACATAGTTTAGAAGTTATAAGCTTTTAGTATTTTGAAATTTATTCATTCCTCCTATTTTTTATATTTTGTACATTTTAATCAAGTGATTTGATCAAGCATAGTTATACAAAATTTGCACCTTAATTTTTTTGATTATTGATATATATTTAGTACATTGAAATAATAAAATTTGTGATCATTTTCTTTAAACATATTTTCATGTTGGTAAAAGTCACTTAGATGTAAATAAATATAGATTTGTATCAATTTCAAAAGCCCATAAGAACCTCACATAATCAAGTGTAGATCCTATAACATATTAGATGACATGTTAATGACTTTATTTTTTTTATTTCCATTTTCTTTTTCTGACTACATGGAACAAAGCAAGCATGCAACATCAGACATTCTTTCTGGTAAGAAAGAATTATATTATTTGTAAAATTAATATGCTTTATTTCCTATGGTTATGGCATATATGGTAATATAATTTGTATTTAATAAGCTTTTACTTCTTCAAAATTATAAACTTAGTATGATTAATTTTACATTATTTCTACATGTGCTTATGAGCATATATTGAAATATAATTTGTGTTTAATCTTTTACTTTTTCAAAATTATAAGCTTGGTATGGTCAATTTTACGTTATTTCTATATGTGTTTATGGTCATATATTGTAATAAAATTTGTATTTAATAAGCTTTTAGTTTGATCAAGCACAACACTTTAATTTTTGAATTATTGATGTAAATTGTGACTTTATATGTTTTAGTCATGTGATCTGATCAAGAATAATTGTACGAAATTTGCGATTTAATTTTTTAATTACTGATGTAAATTGTGATTTTGTAATGAATGGTTATATCATGACCACATGTGGAATATTTGATGTCATTTATTGCTTGGAGGTATCAGTGGTGGTTTGGGGCAGTTCTTGAAATTCAAAATGGCCATGAATGCTTACTAAATCACTATCAATAATATATGTTTATACCACATTTCAAATGTATTTTTGTTTATTGATAAGATTACATAAGTTTACTCTCTAGATATAATACCTTTGTAAATTACTAAGTAAATGATGGTCCTGTGTAGTTTACACTAGTGTTATAATGGTGTTTTGGAGTTCAAGAATAATAGGTTATAATTAGCTTTCTTACTTCTGATGCTCAAATTTGTTAATAAATTTCCAAGCAACATATCTTCTGAATTAGCTACCTGAAAAATTTTTATTTCGCATACTCAGTTACAAATATGTGACCAATATTCTTTTTTGAATGTCCCGTAGTATTGTTTTTCTATTTATTTTGACAACCTACCACTTTAATAAAAAGGATTAAATTTATTTTATTATTTGATTACTGGTAAGTCTGATAATAATGTATGATATGTGCCTGTAGCTCATGGATATGATTTAGTTTTTACTCAGCTTGTAATAAATCAATAAATATTCAAATGATTTATTTCAGAATTATTCAAGCATCAAAAATGATAACTGAAGTTACAATGCATAAATTTTGCGCCCTAAAGATTGCTATTCTACCACTGAACCAAACCATGCAAAATTTATAATAAGTTAGGGGTATATACATTTTCACCATTATATATTTAATATGGAATTATATATTGTTGGAATTGTAATCTCATAATGTGAAATAAATTTGCACTATGCTCAAACCAATATCTTTTCTAAATAAACAGTCTCTTTATATCACACAGACAAAAGGCTATTTTTTTTGCTGTGGCTTTTTAGCTACTATTTTCATGAGAGAAAGCAGGCCAATGATGCATCTCAAATATATTACTTTTTAATGCTCATCCAGCATGATGAAGAAAGAAATAAAAAATGCAGAGTGTGGTGTTCAGTTCAATTAGTTTTTTGAGAGATCGTCTGAAATTTCGGCAACCAGCAGTAATAAATTGATCTTTAATCTTTTGAAGGTTAAATATTTGATAGGTCAAACTCTTCATATAGTAGTGCATCCAGTGCAAGCTTAATAATCAATGGATGCAAGTTTGTGCCTAAAATGCCTATCTAATGCTGAAGCGATGCATATATGCATGCTTCTTTTTTATTTTATTTTTGACATTTAACATTAGCCACAAATTTCATTAAACTCATACACATAAATAATGGTGTGTGGGTGTATGTGTAACTGTACAACACTTTAACTTGATAAAACAGTGCAAGTAAATCTAAAAGTTAAATATTTTAAAATTTAAAACCACTAAACATCACATGATCACAATTTCTTTGCTTGCTCAAGTTGTTAAAACAGGCAAAAGTCTCCATACTGCAGTGCCAGTCAGTGCAAGCCAGAGTAATCAATGGATGGAAATATTGAATTAATAGGCACTAGATAGGGATTTTATGCACAAACCTTCTTGCGTCTATTGATTACTCTGGCATGCACTGAGTAGTACTACTGTATGGAGAGAGTTGCCTATTTTAAAAGTTACATAATATGAATCAGTGGGTTGGAATGATAAGAACAATGGAAAACATTCAGTAATGGAAATAATCCATTAAGTATGGTGCCTTATTTAAATATTAAAATGTAAGATAGCAAATAGTTCCAGTCTAATACCTTTGGGGAGTAAAAATAGTAACAGTACTAACCAGGAGTGTTAATGAAACATCAAGTGCTGCAGAGTAGGAAATACATACAAAGAGCAGTGGAGAAGTGAATACATTGGCATAATAGATGATTGAAATTAAAATAAGATAAAATATACAAATAGCTATTAACTTAAAATTTCACAAATAAATTCCCCAATACTCTTTGTTAAAATACCATATAAATAATGAGGGCAGCCTTTTATTAGGGTCTAAGATTGTGATTTTGATTCTTGCATTGCTCGAATTTTATCTAAAGTTCAGTTATGGATTGCATCTTATAAAAATGCATGAGTAAGCCAGGGTCATTTTTTCTGTGAAGTCGAGGATAAGGGTGGTCTTGGGATGAAAGTTTCAGCAGCAGTATCAAGTAACCACCTAATGTATTCCAGATCCAATTATAGTAAATCCCTTGCTTGAGTTATCTATCCAGTATGCCAGAACCAAGATTCACCCAGCTGTCATATGAAATCATGACAATTTGATCACTTCCAATATGAAAACATATCTGTGTATACCAGTAAAACACCTCATCAGTACTTTAGAAATTACCAATAATTGTTATATGTATAACTATAAGTAAATATAAAGGATTTGAACTCAGACTTTCAAGCATACTTAAACTATCCACACTATCTCATACAACTGATACACATGACCACAGAATAAAAAAAAGATAAATAATCACCAATAAGCGTATTTCATGCTAAACCAGCACTCATCAGTTGCTCCGGATTATCATCTCCAACACACATATATAATCAGGGCTCATAAGGCATGTATTTTTTAATAAGCCACTAAAATAATTATAATAAAAGCATGTATACACTAGATTTAATATTATTTAAATATATGTTTAAGAAATGTAGAATGTTTGCTGGCCTAATATTATTTACTTATAAAAAAAGAGATTGGACGATGGAGAGATTAGGTTTAGTAAAAACAATGAAAGCCTTGCTTTTCACCTTCACGGAATGCTGAGGGATATCTTGTGTGGAACCAAGTTAAGGAGTAAAAAAAAAAGAGTAAAAAAAATATTTTCTTCCCAATCATCTTAAGAAATGTTTTCTTTGCAATTTCAAAAGAAAACATACTAATTGGTAACAAGTAAGTTATTTAGATATAGATTTATTATGAATTTAATTGCGTGTGTTCACAAATCAGTTTTCTTTTAATTTGCAAGTGAAATAGTGATGTCATAATGTATAGTTATCTGTGGAATTAATGTTTTTTGTTTATTATGCTTTAATATTAAAATTATTGTTGCAAATATGCATCAACATGTAGAGGTTAGTGTAATTACCTATTATCCCTAATTATAAGTTAGCAATATTAATAAAGTTAACATAACTTATTGAGTATTCGATCAGAATAATTAATTATAGATTCATTAGTTTAACATTCCATTGGGAGATGTGTTATCATAATAAATACATGTTTTATTAATCTGTAAATATTATAGGTGTAAATAAATTAGATTATTATGTCCATCTATAGCAATACCACATTGAGTATGTGCTTTCATTGGCTATCCTCCTTGGTTGCTCTTGTCATACTCATTCAGATATATTCGTTAAAGTGCATCCAGTGCCTGCTTTTAATAATATATAAGTGTGATGAATTGTCTGTTGAAATAATTCCAGATGTATAAAATTTATTGGTTTAGGTATATAGCATGACGATATGAGATTCCAGGTAGTATAACCTAGTGATGCATATATATATATGTCTTCACAATAGGATTTGCTTTGGGTTAAAAGTAGGATCATTCCTTCAATCCGGGTTTTCCATATCTCAGTGAAGTTCATGTAGCCATCTCGAAGCAAATTGTGATGGCCAATGAACTGCGAATTATTAGATACAATCTCATTATTAGTATTAGTCCCCACATCTTATGTTATGCCTATGACAAATGGCTATCACCCTTAATGTCACATATTTTCATGCTCAAATACCATAAGGCCATAAGTATAATTTAAGCAAGATAAAATAATAAATGCTCCTGTACTTTGAGGGTGAGAATTATCATAAATATTCAATGGATAATAAAGATAAATACATTTTTATTATATAGCTATCACTGTTATCACAACTGTAACAATTTCCAGGCTAGTAAACCGACATAGTCATGCCTTGTTAAAATTTTATGCCATACTATTATAATTAATAATTTATCTATTATAAATAAATTTCATTGTCTATAAAAAATAATTGTTTTCTTATCACTTATTCTATTATAGATCAGAATCTTAGAATTGTTACTTGTAAGTTACCATTGTAGAGTCTCTGCTTCTTCCTAAGCTACATTGAGCTATATAGGGAATTAAAATTATGTCAACATCAATGATTTAACTATGTAGGAGAGGTCATGGAGCATGGGTGAGAGGGTTGGACTAGTGTTGTCTAAAGGTAGCGATACCATTAGGCATATTGGTTAAGAATGCTTGCTTGGTCTCTGGGTCTTGTTAGCAGGTTATATATATTTGATTGTTATAGTGACTCATTTATTATTCCCATACTAGTTTCCAGCTTGTGACTTTCAATAGTGAAGAGGCTTGGATCTGATATCACTGCACCTAGAATTCTACACAACCCTCCACCATCCACCTTTTACCTATTTAGTTAACTATAAAGCTATGAACTCAAGATGAAAACACAGCATTGTATTGAAATCCAAACTCATTCACTCAAATAGTCTTATAGATCTGAATATAGTTTAGTATCTATATATTTTTGTGTGTTTTTTTTTTAGAAAAAACAAGAGTCACCATCATCCTATAGTCAGCATTGGTAAAAAAAAAAAACCCACTAAAACATCACATGATCCCCATTTCCTAGGATTACACAAACTGTTCCTACTGGTGGTCATGTGATGTTTTAAAAGTAGTATTTAGAACGAATAAATCTTTTGGAATATGTCATTTTTGGCATTGGTTCTAATGCAAACATTTATATTCAGCATGTCATATGTTGCTTTCCATTTAATAATGAACACTGTATAGTTAATGATTATAAATATTTTTATATATGTACATATAAATATTTAAAATGGCCTTAAATAATATTTTCTGTCTTAAGATAAACATTTTGTTATGCTTTATAAAATATTTGAAGATTCCTAGTTTAATTAATATTCACCCAAAATTAAAATTTTAGGATTCAGCTGAAAAGGGTTATGGACAACTGCTGAGGCCAATTGCAAATATAGAATATCATAAATACTTATTAAAATACAGAGAAAATGTATTTTTTCTCAAATATTAAAAAAAAAAAAATGTAAATAATTTGGTACAAGCTATAAAAGTTAAGGAATGTAAATGCATTGTCTTTGAGAAGTATATCAGTGAATTTAATACAAATCAGCTCAACAATTGAATATGTAATTTTAGAAAGGTTCAAAAGATTAAATGGATATTGCTAGAAAAAAAAGGAGAAAAGAAATATGTATAAAATAGTTCTAAAGAGCTTAACATTATGAAAAGATTGGGATTAGACTGAATATGATATATCTAAGCAGTGGTTAATTACAAACTATTTTGAAAAATGGAGGAAAAGGATGTACTTTATCAGATAATAAGGTTGTTTTTATAATTGAGGCAGTGAGCATCTGTCTCAGGTGTTGAATTAAAATAAGCATCAAAATTAAATGTTCGAACATGACATTACTTTATTAATGTAAAGAATATCTCCCATCTTGCTCTTTTATCAAAAACTGTCTCTTTCTCTTAACAAATTCATCATTTACTCTTCTGAAATTTTTTTGAGAAATTCTTTCATGAATCAAATGTTCATTAATGGAAATATAGATAAAACTATTTGGAGAATCTGTTTTCTCAACTTAGCCATGAAAGAAAGTATTTTTTAAATAATTGAAGTATGACAAAATTTAGAAGTGATAAGATGAATCCTAGGATGTTATTAAAAGATAAAATTATAGAAAGTTTTTGTTGATGCATTACTAAATAACTTTGTAGACATTTTTTTCTTAATATGTGGAGAGGAGATTGATGTTACGATGTTCAGAGATGATTTTTATATATTACATTATAAATACATTCTTCTTATATATACAAATGAATCCAAAATGTAAAAAAACCCAGAAAGTAATTTTCAAGAAGCAGTAAATATGTTAGCTACATCCAAAGATGCAAGGCACTTTGAATATATAGTCATATGTACACTATGCTAATTTTTTTGTGTGTTTTCAATCTTTTGCAAACTTTATTATTTTACTGTTTTCCTAGATCTACATTAAGACCTGAGATCAAACCCATGCACCAACTGACATTTTTGTAGATACACAAAATCTGATTTTATTAACAACAATCCAGTAACTTGACGATTGAATATACTAATTAATATGCATTAGATATATATTGATTATTGCTCAATTATATGAACATCATCTATCTTATATTGAAATCTCTTTTGTTTCAATTAGACTTGCAAATAATTTCCAATGCATATAGTAAACCTAATAAAGTTAATTTAAACTAATATATTATTAATTAAAATAATTTTAAAAGGTCTTCTCTAACCATATTTTTCCTAGCAATAATGCTCAAGCCTTGTTAAATTATAACCATATGTAATAAAGCAATCTCTAGTGACTGACTCAAGAATAAAGATTCCTGGACCGAAGTTCAATTTGTCCCTTCTAAAATACGAATTTAAAATAACCTTTCAAAAAAAAAAAAAACTAGTCGATATTTTATTTATTAAAAATGTAATATAGGGATTAGTTTATTTTGAATAACAATCCAGAAAGAAAATACTAAGGGTACATTTCTTAGTTACAGTGCAAATTTTCTAACAAAGTTTCATATATATATATAATAGTTTTAATTTGGATTTGGATAATTATTACTTTTTCAGTTATTTCAGCTGATTTTGGAGACAATTAATTAGACTTTTACTACTATTATAGTTAAACCCGGATCTGACCTAGATTTTTTAGCGTTATCTTACTAATGCGAATTGAATAGTTTTTGACTCCGGGTCATCTGCGGAGAAAGACTTTCTGACAATAAAAGCAATTAGCACGTTTGCTGTTTTAACATATGACGGTTGAGATAACAAAAATGCATTATTTTTTCTTTTCGATTATTTGTATTATTAAACCTATAATTTAAAAATATTTTAATTATTATAAACAATAAAGGCGTTAAATTGAATTAAAGTTTCAATAAGAAAAAAATAAAATTTTCGTCTATATACTATTATTTAGACTACATACATAAATATCTATTTATCATTTTACACATATATTCATATAGCTGCTACCCGTAAAGTAGTATAACCATTTCAACTTCAAAAAGAAAATATTTACCCAGAAGTCAGTCGTTCAACGATTATACAAACCAATTTGTGAACCACAAATACATCCACATATACAATATGCTCGTCTATTTTTCTGTTAGTTTGATATTTTGCAGTGGAGTCTTTTAATTTCTTCAGTAAAGGAATACGTTCTGTAATACTTTTTAACTTCATGTCTAATTGTAGCTTTCCAATGTATTTATTCTGTAGTATCTTTCTAATGGAAACAATCAATATCGCATTTCTTTAAAAATGTCTTTTAGATTGCAAGCGTAGATGGTCGATGTATCATAAATTAAGATGCTCCAAGATTAAAAGGATAGATCCATTAAAAAGTAGCTCTTCCAATGAATTATAGTTAGAACAAAAAATTGATATTTGTTCTTTAGAAGCGTCTATTATATGGATTCTTGGATTTACTGAAAAGAAGAATCATGAAGAGTTTCTGATAAAGATGTTATCATTAGTAATAAAATATATTTCACTAATGTGTCCATATTTCCAAAGGGCCCAATCGGGACCCACGATCAAAAAAAAACTTCTTTGCAGATTATTATATATTACAGTACTAAATAAAAAAATTACAAAACATATAATCACATTTACATTATTAACAATATACTCATTTGTCAAGAATTGGTGGTCGAGAGGTCAGCGACAGCTGCTTTACAAGCAGTTGTCCCGGGTTAGCGGGTTCGCTTCCCGGCTGATGCTATGACACTTGAGGAAAAAGCAATATACTCATTTTGTAATAGACAAAAGTAAAATGCAATTTTCTAAATATATACATTATTCATCAAAGCAAAATCACAAATTGAAATCACTTATTACTAACTTACCAAAATAATGAGGAACCATTTCTATTTTAAATGGGTATATTACTGATTAACCAATCAAAAAAAAAACTAATTATAAAATATTAAATGAATAAATATTAATTTAAAATAAACATATAAATTAAAAATAAAAATTAAATGTAAAGCTAAAATTAAAAGTTAAAATATAAAAGTAAAAATAAAAATGAACGGTTAATAAAACTGGGACAATTAACTGTCTCAAAAGAATATGTCAGGACAAGAGATATAGAACCAGGATAAACCTGGAAAATTGGGATGTATGGACTCGGTAGAAATATGTAACATTTTCTATTTGGCAAAATAATAAGTTAAATGTAAAACTTCATAATAAATATGGAGATTTGAAAATTTGATAAGAGGGATTAAAATGATTTGTAGATTTAAAATGCAAAAGTAAATAAATGAAATAAATACAGACATTTGATCATGGTTACTCTAGATCTTTTTTTGATGCACTGAAAGTAAGATATGAATCAAACAAACAATATCACATTTCTATTAAATTCACTAAAGGCACTCTCTTATACAATAACAATGACATTTTGAATAGATGAGAGGAGTATTTTGATCATCTTTTGAATAATAATATGAAAATTGAAATGACAACTTTTATTTGATATATCTATTTTATGCCCTCATTTACATTTGGATAAATATTTCCAGCTTATAAAGTCAAGTTAGCTCTTTACAATCTTAAAATGAAATAGTTGCAGGTTCCAGTGAAATATCTGGAGAAGTTAAAAATGATGTGATATATTATTACCTTCAAAAATATTGAATTTTTTAGGAATATATAAACCAATAAATTCATGCTGTATAATCTCAAAGATATTTTCATTGCTCCAATTTTCAAAATTAAAGGAAATAGATATGATTGCAATTATTATCATAGACAATCATTATTATGCACTATGGGAAAAGTATTTTCAAGAGTTATGTTGAAAATCTTCCAGTCATAGAATAAAAGATTGTTAGAGACTCACTACAATTTTAGAGAATCAAACAGCACTATAGATGTGGTCCTTGTTGCCCAGAAAATGCAAGAAAAGGATTATGACATATATTTCTTTGACTGATTTGATCACAGTATTTGATTCAGTTAATTGAACAGATTTATGTGAAATTAATTGACTGTACATAAAAATTTATTTATACTATACAGCTTCTACATGACAGAATGAAAGAAAGGTTTATTATTAAAAGTGGAATATCTGGTACATTGGAAACAAAAGTTGGTATTAAATAAAAAGGTTTACTTCTTTAAAATTTTTTTTAAATTTTTAAAGTTGTTTTTTAAAATTTTTTAAAAAAAATTAAAATAAAAATAAAATAAATTGATGATGAAATCTTTAATTTAAATTTATTAAAATTAAAACCAGAATGTCATCTTTTTGAATTTTGGATTTACAATATGCTGATGATTAGGTCACTTTTGCAATTGAAAATACAATTTACAGAATATACTTAATGTTTTAAGTGTAACATTTTATAGCTTTAATTTAATAATTAATATTCAGAAACTCAAGTTCTCTAGTAACAGAAGAAATGTCCTTGGCTATATTTCACTTAAATGCACTTTAATTGAATATCACAAACACTGTGTTTATGTATAAAACTCACTATAAAAACACAGATGTATACATGTTCGAAACAATTGGATTTAATAGATTATATTATAGTTAAAAAATATCCCTGTGGCACAAAAATTATGCTCAATTTTAGTCCAAGGCATCCTTATCCAACCTAACAAATGACTTTACAATAATTGACTGTATAGCTCCATATCCAGCAACTTGAAAAATATGCAAATTAATTTTATGATCCTGCAATTATATTCATAAAATTTTACAGACATTTTAAAATGAAACTTTTTAAATGTCATTATGTTGCATTGATAAGCTGTCCACATCTCACTTTCATACAATAAATTAGTAAATCAATATAGTGCTAAAAATACAATAACCACAAAGCTAAAGATGTGTAGTATTTTATTAAATCCTATGCTGAGCACTTTCAAGAGACACAACTATCATATTCATAGCTCTTTTTGCATAATGGCTGTTATTTTAATTATATGCAACTTTGAAGCATTCCATTTCTTGGATATGGAGTAACATGATTCCTTCCAGTTGATGGTGCTGCAGGCCTCTTTCACTTTGTGTTTTACATCATTTGCTTCCCTGCAAACCAAGCTGATTGTCTGCAGTTCACATAGATGTCCCACATTCTTTTGGTGTTGCATGAAGATGGAATTATATGCTAGATTCGTATTACAATAAATTAAGTAAATAATATCTCTATATATCTCTAACTTAATTGAAGTAATTATTTATTTGTGATAAAATATCCAATTTTAACTTGTTAAAAGTCACAGCAGCATATAGGAGTCTATGTTATACTCAACATCTAAATTAATCTTTTGATTTATAAACCTATCAACGAATTTAAGTTGGTTTACATTCTCAAGTTAAAAAGTATAAAATTCCTTAATAACAGACCATTCAAATCAGCATCAATATCATTATTTCTATGGTCAAGATATATTATTTATATCAATATATACATTAAAATCTGCAAAAAAAAATAAAATAAAATAATAACATTGATTTTTCAACGGTGTTGCTATAATAATAATATAGAACAAGTAATAAAATCTTTCTCTAAATTTCTAAATCTAAGTTTGGAAAATAGGCACCAATTTAAAAAAAACACTAGTACTATCAAGCAGGGTAAAATTTAAAACTATTAATCTTTCATTGATATAATGAGGAATTCCAGGAATAGAAGATACTACATTAGACTTTACTACAAATCCAATAATGAGCATTCTTCTTTCACTAACTGATTTGTCTTTCAAAAAATACTTGTAGCAATCATTTGTTTATTAAATTTCCTTTCGCTGAAAAATGAGTTTAGTAAGAGCAATTATATCGATCCCAAATCTTGAGTTTTTTAGCTATTGTCCAATACTCTATTTTCTTCATGAAAAATTTGTATATTTTTCTTTACAGCATATGTATCTATTATTATCGTTATCAGTTCTATGCCAAAAGGCAAATTACATTAATTGAAATAGATTACCTTTACATTTCATTCTATTCTTCAAAAACTAGTTACTACTCCATCTTAAGATCAACAATCAACTTTTCCACCTTTCTCCTCATCCTTTGCAATTTCTTTCAAATATCTTTCATAATTTATCTTCCTTTAAATAAATAACCAATTCAACTTCCCCCTCTCTTCATAACCTTCTCAAACAATATATATTATTAATTATTTCCATTGCTTATCTTTAAAATTTTCTAAATATATATCTATAAAACATCATATTTTTTCAAACTTTAGTTTTTTTATTATCTATGTTTATTAATTAAGTTATATAGATTTCAAACAAAACCTTTTCAGTTCATCTTCTAGATATACATATGGTTGTATAATAACTTCCAAACTTTATTAAAAGCATGTCTATTGATTACAATATTAACACTTTTTTTTACTACGACTTTTATCCTCAACTAATCACCATTCCAAATATATATATACTAAATCTGTTTTATAACTTCTCATTCAATTTTTCTTTTCTTTTCACTATTTCTATTGCTATACATTTATTTGCTATTATTTTCATCCCAAATATATGCTCTTCCTCACTATTTATTATCATTGAGATGACAAAAACTAATCTGATATAATAAATTATCTTATCTTCAATGTTTAGCATTAGCCTTAGCAAACAAGAAATAGTTAACATTTCACATAAAAGTATAGTAATTAAAACTGAACAACACCCTGTCCTATGCCTCTTTGTACAGCTATCTTTTCTAAATGAAAACTCTTAAATCTAGTAATTTTTAATGTATTTGCATGCTTTATATATATATATATTGTGTCATATTCATTCTACTGAATGATTTTTGAAGTTCAATAAAATATAAGTTAATCTCTCCTTAGACCAGCAACATTTTAATTTATTATTGATCCACTGAAGAATGAAAGTCTCTCCCAAGTTTAATCCAGTTTTTTTTTTGTTCCATAGCCGCTCTTCTCCACAACACATAAACTTTTATTTTAATCCATTCATCCCACTTGTGGTCATTTTCTAGATCTTTTACAATGTCTTGAAATTGAGATACAGGTTAAGACTTCAAATGTCCATCTTTAAGACTTTAAAGGTCCATCTATTATCTCTTCTGATAAAATGTCTAACCCAACTTCATTTTAGTGTCAACTTTTCCAATGCCATCAGTAATATCTATTTGTTCTCTCACTCAAATGTTTCACTTTCAGTCTCTTTTGATAGCTCACAATTTATATCTCTCTATACCTCATTGGGTGTCTAAAGTTTCAGAATTGTTCTTCTGTTCAATGTCCAAATTTGAGATCCACAAACAAAAACTGCTAAAACACATCTATTACAAATCTTTTTCAAATTCATAAGTATAATTTCTTTTGATATTAAGTTACACAAGTTTAATTTTATGGTTTATTATATGTATTATGTTTCTATATGCACGAATAATCTGACAAATGTTTGTATAAATTATTAAGTTCTAATTTATTCTACTAATTTTTAATTTCTTTTTATTTTAAAGACAAATGAAGACTATTTTATTATTGGATAACTTTTGTAACATTTCCTGAAGATCTGAAACATTACTTAAAAAAGCAAAATCAAATAATTTAAGATGTTTTTTTATTCTTATCTTAATTGTTCTGAAAAACTGCTGTGAAAAATTTACAGATATGGAATTATTACATGGTCACCATTTCCTATAATTATACAAGCTGTTGAAATAATAGCAAACTCTATATACAGTAGTGCTACTTAGCAATCAATGGATGCAAGAAGAGATATTAGATGGGTAGTCTCTGGGTAGGGATTTTGTGCACAAACATTCTTGCATTTATTAATTACTAAGGCTTGCTCAGGATGGCACTACTTTATGGAGAGTGTTCTACTGTTTAGATATGGGATCATTCTATTGTATACATCTAACTAATAAACATTTATCAATATTCTTAATCTTACTATGTTATCTAATCATTATGCAGCATTTGTTAAATATTTTAAAAATTTGACAATATTCTGTGAATATATTTTGATATTTCAAAACTTTAATCATCGTGGGAAAAGTTATAAAATCTAATATTGTTACATTTTTATTTACAACTGTCAAAATCACTCCAATCACACCTTTGACACCATCCACCTCAGATAAATACAATAATGATTATTACTAATCATCTACTAAACTAGAGATTATCTCTAGCACAAGCTTTAAACCTTAGATAAATATTAATATATCTGATTTTTTTATTTTTATAATATATCATTATTGTATTTATCTGAGATGGATAGTGTCAAAGATGTGAGTGAAGTGAGTTTGACAGTTGTAAATAAAAATATAACAATGTACGATAGATAAATACTCCTTATATAATAGAGATATATATGAGAGATAGTGACCTGGGCCAACTGATGAGTGCTGTTTCAGCATGAAATGCATCTTGGGGGTGATTTGTCTTTTATTGTATCTTTATTTATATGAATTTAAAAAATAATATGGAAGTATGGAGGTTGTTTAATATATCTATAAAGATATTACATATGGGAAGGAGAAAGGTGAATAACTCCATATGTCTGTATGTTTTAAAAAAAATCAGATATATTAATCTTTAACTGAGGTTTAAAGTTTATATTCTGCTAGATATAATCTCTAGTTTAGCAAATGCTTAGTAATAATCATTACTGTATTTATCTGAGTTTGTTTACAACTGTCAAACTCATTTCATTCACAACTTTGATACCATGGATGGTGTCAAGGTTGTGAGTGGAGTGAGTTTGACAGTTATAACAAAAATGTAACAATTTACTATTGTAACTGATGGAATTTGATCAATGCTGGTGATTGGTAGAATGATCAATCTGATCTGATCAAAAATAAAAAAAAATCTAATCTAATCTAGTCTAGCTCAATCGGGTCGCCATTATGCAATAAACCATCATAAAGTACTAATAATTTCTATTAAAGTCTAATTGGTTTAAGCTATATGTAAACGAAAGAGTAATGAGATTATCTGCTCCAGACATCAACAAATCCATCACAATTACAACGTAAACTGCAATGAGCAGTGAAACCATCTATTATTGCCCTAGACAACAATATATGATTAAGCTAACTATTTGCTTAACAATTTAATGAAAATCAAATTCAATCAATAACTAAAACAGATTCCAATATACTTTATTAACATGTTATTATTGTAGTAATTTAAATCTACTTCATTATTTAATGATGTTGCATTTTATCCTAACGGATAAGCTTCTAAATACCTATAATTGTATTTTACGAAACATTTTTAAATATAGACACTGTTTAAATATCAAAACAAAATAATATTTGAACCAAACGTATATTTAATTTAATAAACGTTAAACAGAAAGTATAAACATTTATTCGTATCTTTCATCTTTCAATAAGCGATACACAATTCTTTCTACTCTAATATTTAATTAATAATTTTCTATTGAAATCAACTAGTTTTTTATATCATTTTATGAACACTTTGAAAACCTATGCACTCCTTTAAATGTTAAACAAATTAATCTGCATTTAATTTAATAAGAAGCTATAAAGTAATGTATAAATAATTTATACATATCTTCCAATAAAGCGATACATAATTATTGCTTCGTTTATGTGTTAAAATAGAATACTTCACTAGAATTTATTATCAACACTCTATTAGCTCATTTCTAACTCTACAATGTTCAACCACATTACATAAAAGATATATTAAGTTTCTATTGGATGTTTATTCACCTATGAGTATCAACATTATTTATTTGAATCTTTAAACAAGTGAATATAAAATTGGTTGACAATAATTAAAATATATGATTATAATTTAGATTCATCCCAATTTAAAGAAAACATTCAATTAAACTATTCAATGAAGTTTGTATTCTTTATTTTAGAGAAGTTTTTAAAAATATTTAAGACAAGTCGTCCTGAATCAATGATAAAGTACGATCTATTTATATTTTTATGATGGAATCAGACAAACATAGAAATGATTGACTTTGTAATATTAATTAAGTAATATTTACTGAGGCTATAACCTCGATAATATGCATGTAAAATGCGATAGTAGGGACCTCTACAGGTGTTTTAACCACAAGCTTATGCTATGGAAGAAAAGAGTGGAACCCTTCTTTACTTCAACCTACTTTCTATTTAAATAGGTGAAGCTGAAGCGGTTAGATCTGCGAGTGTGAAGCTATTCAATACTTCACTGATTAAGTCCACATTTCTTATTACACATTAATACTCGCAAAATCTTTCGATTTACAATGAGTCAATGGAAAGATTTTATAGTTAGAAATCTATTAAAGTAATTTAAAGTTGTAATTATAAATTTATTAAATGCACATTGATTACGTAAGTAATATTTACTGAGGCTATAACCTCGATAATATGCATGTAAAATGCAATAGTAGGGACCTCTACAGGTGTTTTAACCACAAGCTTATGCTATGGAAGAAAAGAGAGGAACCCTTCTTTACTTCAACCTACTTTCTATTTAAATAGGTGAAGCTGAAGCGGTTAGATCTGCGAGTGTGAAGCTATTCAATACTTCACTGATTAAGTCCACATTTCTTATTACACATTAATACTCGCAAAATCTTTCAATTTACAAGTCAATGGAAAGATTTTATAGTTAGAAATCTATTAAAGTAATTTAAAGTTGTAATTATAAATTTATTAAACACACATTGATTACGTAACTAATATTTACTGAGGCTATAACCTTGATAATATCCATGTAAAATGCGATAGTAGGGACCTCTACAGGTGTTTTAACCACAAGCTTACGCTATGGAAAAAAAGAGGGGAACCCTTCTTTACTTCAGATAAATGATAATATATATATAATATTTGAATGCAAATATAAATATAAAATTCATATAAGAATAAAATAAAATGCTAATATGCAAAACATACCATATCTTATATTCTAGCTCACTTACCAAGCTGAGTTTGAACCTTGTCATTTAAATAGCTACGTCATCTTATGCAATCCAAATAATAAAAAAAATTAAGGGAGTCTTGTCATTTGAATCACTCAATTTATTTGATTATGTAAAAGAAAATTGGTAAGAATAACAACAAAATACATAGAAAATTAATTTATATTTCAGATTGATTGAATAAATAAAAATGATAAAATTACTGTGTGTATCTCTAAAATGTGTTGCGAAAACAATAACGACATGTATAAAAAAAAAATGAATGAATGAATGAATGGAGAGACTTTTGGATATCTTACTGAAAAATTTATATATAACAGATACCAAAGATATAAAATAGGATGAGATCGAAGCCTATTTGTGTATCAAAATAATAACTGATAAATGAATATGAAATAATACGATATATTTTAATCTCTTGTCTTTTCGATGTTTTAAACAATTTTATACATGCAACCATCAAATCATATACTAAAAAAAAACAAAAACATCGGATTGTATTAATATATACTTAGACAAGAGTTCAAATACTTAATAAAGGAACCTCTCCGATCATTTTATTTCCTAAACTCTATTACTCCTAAAGATAATTTAAATAAAATACAAATCATCCTTTTAAAATATATGTAAAAAAAAAAAGATTAATATGTGCACATTTTTATATCTAAAAAAAAATCATACCCCATATAAGTGTCTGTCCGTTTTCACTATTTATTTGTCCATTGCAATTTACTTATCCCCCAGTTTCTATGACACAAAGGGAAGTTTATTTCTCAGAAAAGATAAGTCAAACTTTATAATGCTTCACTAACAGTCCTTTTTCCTTTCCAAAGAGGAGAGTGCGATTTAATTAGCCCTTTTATGATACAAATTAATCCAGTTGATCCTGAGTGTTTCTTAGCTTGTGACACAATATTTATCCAAATCCAATGGTAGTTATACGTCAAACTTTAAACCAGAAATATCTTTGTTTTTAAAACTAAAATAGCCGATTTTTATATAAAGCACTTTTTTTTTATATATATAGGTTTCTTTTTTTTTTTTTTTTACCTTCTGTTGCCATTTCCTTTGGAAATACTTCACAACTGCCATTCAAACGATTGAATGGGCAGATAATTTAAGTTTATTTTTCCATTTGTTTTATGGTTTAACAGTTAAAAAAAAATATCGAAAAACTTTTATTTGTAAGAACCTAGAAAATACGTCCGTTCATGGCAATCACAAAAAGATGATAGAGTACTCTTATAGTCTTTTGGTGGCTATTTATAGATTCTCTTTCCGATGTTCTGGTGTCATAACAACCATTGGAAAATACTTGAATAAAGCTCAAGCCGAACAAATTTCTTTACAACAGTTTTCGCGGTTGATAATGCAAGTTTGGAGAAAATGGATACATGGCAATGAAATCCAAATTCGATTAGATTTTTCCTATTATTTGTAAACCAAAATACAAAATTGATATTACAACCTTTATTAACTTTATAAATATGAATAATTTACATAGATATTTTTTAACAATATTAATAATTTTTTTAAAATTAATTTGTAAATAAATATACATGGCATAAAAACATTAAACTATATGTAATAATGTTACTATGGTGACTGCATTAATATAAATGAAATATGTAAAATAATATCGATCCTATTTAAGTAAACTTTTATATCATACTAAATTGTTTTCAAAATTTATCTACTTACCTATATGTTTTTCTTAAGTTTGATTATAGTAAATTTAGTATTTTAAAGCAAGAATTAACAGTAAATATTACTATTTAAAGGCTTTAGGTTGCCATGGTGACCAATTTAAATCTATATTTCCAAGATCTCTCATTATCTATTTATCAAGCAAAAGAAAATTCAAACAAGATCAACAAACTTCTTTATCTTTTTTTAAAAAAAATATTTTGATCATTAATCTGGATATTCACACTATAAATAAATACTCTTCATATATATATATATGAGAGATAGTGACCTGGAACAACTGATGAGTTCTGTTTTAGCATAAAATACATCTGGGGGGGGGGGGCATTTATTTTTTATTGTATCCTTATTTATATGAATTTAAAAAGAATGTGGAAGTATGGAGTTTGTTTAATATATCTATAAAAATCTAATACCTTTTATTTAATATATAAATCTAGGGTATAATGACATCTCATATTTATTGATGATTATTATAATTTCTGTTTGTACTTGGAAAATCTAACTTGTTTTTCAATTGAGTTGGACCCAAAGTTCACTGCAAACAAACTATAGCAATATTAGTAAATATGTTGTAAGCAGAACAGATAATAGTCTGAGAGATTTGTACTTTTCAATAGCTTTTTTTTTTATCTTTGTCAATATCATTATTGCTTTTTATCAGTTCTGTAATACATTTATATTATTATTGGATGCAAAGCTTCTTTGCCAATGACTACTTTATTTTCATCCACTTTAAAGATATCCATAATAATTCCACACTTTTCTGGAGCTTTTTTAATTCTTCAAGCTTTATTTGCATATTTTACCTCTTCATTCAGAAGATGCAATACTTGTAAAAGTTACTTTCTTATTTTTTATCACTATTTAGGTCTTTGTATCCTCACCATTTTATATCATTTCTTCTTTAAGTCACATTGAAACAACCTTTCTTCTAATACTAAAATGTTGTGCTATACTTGTGAGACTTTTGTTCTCTTTTATAGACTTTTCTGCCAGTTTGCAATTATATTTTTATATAATGTCTTGAACTTATACTTTTTGTTTTACTTTACAGATTTCTAGAAAAATGATTCTTTTAAATATAGGACTTTAAAATAATTATATATTTTTTATGCTTTTTTTATGTATTAATAAACTTAATTGAAAGTTTATTGATAAATTGCTTTTTTTTTTTTAATAAAGTATGTCCTTGTGGTGGAGCTAAGTAGAATAGCAGTTATCTTGTTATTGAACACATTTATTTCTTGGGCCATTATCAAAGTAAATTGATATTTTAACTCATCCCCTACCAGTTCCATTTTGAAAATCCCTTGGTGGGTAATTCAGTTATATTTGCATATTTAATTTTTACAATCAAATGTATTATTGTATATTATATTTTTATAATCTGTATATTATTTATTACAAATATAAGTTTATAAATAAAAAATATTCTAAAAGGCAATATATCAATTTTGCAAATATAGAACAGGAAGTGCTAAAGTGAAAAACAATGAGACAGTAACTTTTTTTTGTTTCTTATTTTAATTCCATTTTAAAAATTGGAGTAAATTATTTTTCAGACATCATAAAGCAACAAAATTCTGTTTGAAAATTTAAGATCGCTCTTATAATATTAAAACAAAAAAATTCCGCACTGACATTTGTGAAAGTTTTAGTGAATCAATCACAACTTGTGTTTTATTTTAATTATGATTTCATTTGAGTTATCTTTCTAACAAAACCTTTTTCAAATTAAGTCTAATTGTAACCATTAATATTTTGGGTTTAAAATAAATATTTTACAAATATGTGTCGTAAATAATTATAAAGAAAATTATATACTTTTTCTTTCTGAAGTAACAGAAGAAAACCACTCATTCTCAAAGTCTGATAATAAAAAATCTATTTATCAGTGGCAATGACTGTTCATTAGTAATACATATTATCAAATATTAGCATTGGTGACTTTTTTAAATTTTTGATATCTGATGCTAGTTTCTGTCATTACATAAATGCAAAACTGGCAAAATAGCATTATGGATAGTTATAAAAGTGTCAAAAAATAGGAAGTTATAGCAGTGCATTGCCATTAAAATGCACTGAAGACATGCAATGAAAAGTGGATGCATTAACCCTTTTCCCGCCTCTTACGAAGCTCCTCGTCGACATCTGACGTCACTCTAACTCTGCCAGTTCTTATGCTAAAATATTCGTTTGAGAGGTATTGAATAGGTTTTTAAAAGTTCTGTAAGATGGTGCCCTCTTCCGAATTATTTTACAAGTAAAAAATCAAAAAAAACGCATTTAAACCTAAACAAAGAAAGAACATGAGTTGTGATTGGTTCTTAGCATGCTCTCAGCCGAAAAAGACATTCTGATTGGCTGGAAAGAACAAAGAAACTGCCTGATCAAAGAAAATAAAGAAAAACGCTGAGATTTTCATTCCGAATATGATTTAAAGTATTATAAAATTATATTTATGGAAATTACAAATTATTTTCAGAGAGAATAATAAAAAAACAAAATTATTTTCGAAAAATATTGAAGATTTAGTAAAAAGAAATATTTACTTTTCTATAACGTAAAAGTCGACCTTTTTGTTTATATTATAGCTTTTATGTTGCCGAAATTGAATATTTTAGAATAAATAAATAGCAATTTATTTTTGAAAGAACTTTCGTTCTCTTCATAACGTGAAAAATTAGTAATAGACTTTTTATAAATGTATCTGAGTTGAATTTAATATTATAGGTGAATATGTTTTAACAATAGGCTTTGTCTTCAGTTTGTGAGTTGGCCAATTAAAAGATTTGATTTTTACCTCATACAACCAATAATATAATTAGCGGTTAAAAGGTTAAAACAAATTTTCAAATTATAGATATTATTCACTCAAGTATTACTGAAGATTTGAGATGCAACTGTTATACTGTCTTTCTTGACAGCTGTTGTTTATCTAGTTTTGAATAAACAATTATTTTATTAGTCATTAGACAATAATCACCATCTGTGTTGAAACTGTTAAGTACAATATAGTTTTGAATACATAATTTCTGTTGGTCACAATTTATACATTTGGAATTTTTTTAAAAAATAGTTCATAGTATTTTTTTTTTAAAAATTCCCTAAAATTGATGTCAATTTTAATTCTATATTAAAATTTACTATACTCATTTGTAAAGGTGGCTGATTTGCTCTTGTCTAAAGCATTTAATCCACCTATGTAAAAATCACCTACTTTTTTATTATTGAATAAAAATTTGTTGAAGCCAGAAATCTAAATTATTAGTTATATAACAAATCTTACCACTTTATCTGATATATCAACCATATCTCCATAATTAATATTATTCTATTTTTTCCTATTTCACATATTCTTATAATATTAGTATTTTTATAATAAAATACTTGTTTATTTTTAAATCAATGATCTCTTTACTTTTTTCTTAATATTAAGACAATACTTTTTCCAGGTCATGTAATCTTATGTTTCTTATGTTTCTTGAAAGTGATTTTAAATTATAGATAGCTAAATAATAGTGGATTAAGAAAAACCCATTGATTCTTAGAATCTTTTGCTTTTATTTGTTAATTACCCCCTTGGCTACTCTCCAATTTTCTGGATAGAAGGGACATAATTTATTTCTGTTTTCCATAATTGAAAATCTGTATATACAAATAAACATTAATATATATGTTAACTTACAATGTTTTTAAGATTACCCAAACAACAGCAGTTAAAACCTATAAGACATCTAAGAAGGCAGTAGTATTTCTCAGTCTGAAATAAATAAAAAAATCCATACCCTCACAGCATTTCTGATCACTAATTAATGAGTATCCCATCCATCTTTATTCATCATATAAATAATCATAATGTTAATAATTAGTTACAGTGATGGAAATGCATTGAGTGGATATTAATTTTTTGATTAAGTTACATTATGGCTTCAATGAAAAATCAAAACTGATTTTCCTTCAGTTTATATATTGTAATAAAAAATAAAGCAAATGGATAGTTTGGTGCATAAATAAGGAATATAATTTTTCATCTTGAGGAATTGCTTAGCACTACCAAAAAGTGATTATTGATTACTCAGACTCACAATAGATGACTCTGAAGTAAAGTGATAGAGTTAGTTAATTGATACTCTTAATGCAGATTTTATTTTTGGAGATTCGTACGATGCTTTTGTTTAGTTTGTAGGCATATTTTAAATGATGATATATTATACAAAGATAAAAACCATGTGTGTATGTACAGATAACTTTAGAAAAAGTTTATTAATGATAATAATTTTAAAAATAAGCTTTTAATTACATAAATATTGTTAGAGAATATCTTAACACTTCAATGACAATAACGCTATGCCTTATCGTTGAGAACTAGGCTGATTTAATGTCAAATCTTTTTAGTCATTAATTATTGTCTTTCTGTAATAAATGATGGCTAAGCTTATCTTGTAATCGAAGAAACATTTTGATCAAACAAACGTATAAATAAAGTTTAAAAAACTTTGTTTTCTAATCAGTCGGTGTGCTATTAAGAAGCTTAAATAATTAGTTGAATTCTTATCTATCTTTTCACATTGCGTATTGAGCTAAGTTCACTTTTATTAAATGCAAATTTTTTTTCGTCTTGTACTTTTTTAAACTTTTTTTTTCTACAATTAAAAAAATCAAACTTCATACCGATTTGTGTACTATAAGTAAAATGTCACGGTTTTTAAATCGTATATAATATTTATTTTATAATTTGTTTTGACAATTAATATTTTGAGCAATAAAATTATTTATCATATTACAGTATAAAAACATTGATTTTAATTAGTAATATATATATTTTAATTTTATTATATGTATTTGTTTTTATGTAACTTTTGATAAAGAGCTCATTAGTGTAGGATGGCACACCTGCCTCTTGTCTACAGCGAACCGGGTTTGAACTTAGACCAGGTAAACTTGAAATTTTTTTTAAGATTCTAATTAAGTAGATAATCCATAGCCAGACTGTTTAATATTAGGCAATAAGCAAGTATTTTTTATCTTTTTGTTTTAGAGGGCAAAATGAGGATAGCAAAACACCAAACTTTACTACTACCAAATAATTAAAATTCTTGTGAGCAATGTTTTCTTTTTATTGGAGAAGCTTTGGCATTTCAGATGATTATTTAAAAGTTGTTTTATTTTTAACTTTGTATATCTCTTTTATAAACATCTTTTGCATTTGTAAATATCTTTTATTTATTGTCATATAGAGACTTTTAATCATTTACTACTTATTTTACTTATAATTGTAGGGAATTTGAACCCAGACTTTCAAATCCCTTCAGCTATCAAATCTTTTTCATACAACCAATGCACATAATCAAACACATGCAAAAGATAAAATGATCACCAATATACATATTTTATTCTGAACTAGCAATCATCAGTTGGTCCAGATCATTATCTCCCAATATATATAAAACCAGTGCTCAGTTTATATAAATGAGGGGACAGAGTGCTTAAGGTCAATATGGGCATGACAATAATATTGGCATTATCAAGGGATTTGTTCATTCCATCATAGATTTTTAATGGCATGGATGGCTAAACAGTTGGAGGGTGGAGTAGATTGAAGCTTGTCCATTAAAGTTTGAAGATTTGCTAACTTAATATAAACTGAGCACTGATTATATATGTGTGTGGGAGATGATGGATCTGGACCAACTGATGAGTATTGGTTCAGCATGTACATATATTGGAGATCATCTATCTTTTTTACATGTGTGTGGTCATGTGTATTGATTGCATAAGATAGATCGGGTAGCTGAAGGGAGTTTGAAAGTCTGGGTTCAAATTTTCTATAATTACATCTAAATTCCAGAGATATAAAGTATATTTTTATTTAAATATTATTTATTTACTTATAAGTACTTGGTTAAATTAGAGTTGTTTTAAAAAATAAATACAAAAACAGTAACTAGGGTAGCACCATAATTTTCATAAATCCCTATTATCTCTTTATGTATACATTAAATGCTATTATTTTGTAAGGTTGTGTTAATTTAAAAAACAAATGAGTTTGAAAAAGATTTTATTTGATTTTATAATAATCCACTCAGAATACATATTTCTCTTATTTCTTAAACTATGGTGAGACTATGGGAGTCATTGGGCTGTCACATAACTGCAAAATGAAAGTGCATATATCAAAGCATTCTTACTCTCATAGTTTGATGTGGTTCAAGATCACAGATGATGGCCCAGCTCAGCAACTTGTGGTACTTAAATATCTTATATACTCTTGATCAACAAATTATTGAATTATTTTTAAAGTAGTCTTCATTTCAATTATTTAAAATGTATATATTATAACTATGGTGAATCTGTGAACTATGCTATATCTTACTGCATGACTTCAGTTAGTTACTATCCAAATAAAAATGTAAACAAATAAACAAAAATGATAGCAAATTTTGCAATATTTAGGCTGCCATTTTTCTTTCTCTAAGTGCCCATTTTAAAAAAAGGAAAATTCATAAATAAATTTTACAATATCCCAGAAGCCTTTTTTCTGTCTCAGAGAGTCTATATGATTACATATATATATATATATATATACTAATAATTTTTTTTTGGTTTTATCTTGAAAGCACATACATTTTGTTTTTCTTTATTATTCTTTCCATGTTTGATGTGCAATATTATTTATAATAATATATTTTTTGAAGATAATGCTGATTTTTAAATTTTTTTAGAACATATTAAAAGTTGATACTGATTTAAAATGTGAAAATGATTAGAGAGATCTTAATTTCTTGATAACAAGATCACAACTTTGTTTTTATATATAAAAACAGTTATTGAAAAAAAAAGAGAATAAGATCCAGAGTATATTTAACAGTAATAAAAATCAGTCATTTTTCTATTTATTATATTTTAAAAATAAAAATAACCTACTTAGTTTTTTTAAATTCTTATATTGCTTTAGAAAATCCATAAGTGAACACACTCAATAACATATATAAAAATGTGCCCGTTCAATTTATTATTAATATATTATTATTGTTTAAAATTTTCTTTATGTTTTATATATGCATACTATATATATATATATATGATTTGTGTTATGTATGGGCATGTTGAGAAATATGTTACATTTGAAGTATAATAAACAATGCATATTCTACTCTAAACTATGTTTATCAACAAAACATAAGCTATTGTATGCTGTATACATTTGAATATGAGGGTGAAAGGCTTAAAATAAAATAAAGCATAGTTTATGGCTCCACTGTAATGTGTTTAGTAAATTATATAATAATTTTACATATCAGATCCATATGTAAATGAGACATTTATTTTATATAGCGCTATGTTTATGAATTTTAATAAACTAAAGATCAGCCTATCAAGCTAATGCACATGCACTTTTTATGAATATTAATACTAATAAATAAATAATTTCACTTCCAACACAAGATAAAGTATTTGCGAGAGAATAGAATGAATCCAGCTATTTTTTCAACACAAACACTTAAGTATGGGCCAAATCTTAAGCATTGAAAATGAAAGCAAGAAGATAAACCAATCACTTTAAATTACTTTTTACTATGTCTGAATGAATGACGCCTACAAAATTTTCTAGAATATAAATGTCAAAGTAAATTGTCTTGAATACAAAACAATAGAATTTTGTTTAATTTCAGACTACTGGCTTAAATAATATAAAGAAGTTAATGATGGTTAAAAAATTTATAAGTACCAGTTTTTAATCCTAAGTTTCTCCTCTCAAAGGCTATTACTTAGAATAGGAATACAGTGAATTTTTTTTAAAGTTACAAATGGGCATACTATTTTTGTTTCAAGTAAATATCATATAGCTAAGTTATCTAACCATCTAATAATGATTTGTAAACAGGTATTAGACTATTCTCACATAAAAAGTAATGATCATAAGTTAATTTAGTTGGCCAAATAAGAGCTAATATACTGACAATTTCATATTTCTGTAAACACTGAGTCTTTGGTTATCTTTATAAATATGTCAAAAATTAATAACAGAATGTTAACAAATTATTAAATACATGCATTTTAATATATATATATATATATACACATTTTCATTCTGAATAATGATTTTAATTGGTTTCTCATAATGCCTTATAAATCAAGGATCTCATATAAAAATAATTATAAGTCTTTCATATAGAAAAATATTTAATTCATTATCCTAGATTATTTAATTCATTGTGAGTAATATTTACTGAGGCTATAACCTTGAGCATATGCATGTAAAATGTGATAGTAGGGACCTCTACAGGTGTTTAACCACAAGCTTATGCTATGGAAGAAAGTGCCTAAACTAAAAATGTATAATAAATATTAAAAATCAGACAAAAAATAAATATATAAAAAAAATTAATATTGAAAAAAAAGGTGATGATTTACAAATAATCTTTCCATTAAGCACATAATCAATAAAAAGTAGTTATCTTTGAATAAAATATATAGTAATAAATGATACAATGCTAGTTGATAACTGGTGTCTACTTCTAAATCATTTCACAGCAACCAAAATTTAATTAAACCAATTACAGATTGTTGATATTCTATTGGTTTATTTAAGTTTTGACTGTCGTGAAGTGATTTAGTGCAGCATTTCTCAAACTATGGAGTGTGCTTCCTTAAGAATCATTGTAGCTTGGAAAGAAGTCATCAAATAAAAATCAAGACAAGATATCTGTTATATTTTTTTATTAATTTAAAATATAATCAAGATGAAAGTATTAAAATAAAACATTTCTAGGGCAAGATTTAATGAGTAATATGTGCCTGCTTTGAAGTATACAACCTGTCCAGGTTTGGTTTTATATTTGAGATAATCACTCTGAGCTTTTCTATTTGAAGTTTGTGTCTATATTTAGATTTTAAAGAAGCTACATCAGAAAAACCAATTTCACAAAGGCATCTGTCACTAACATTCAGCTTAAAGTTAAATCACATAATAATATGTCATGACTGCACTATATCGGTAGCAATCCTTAGGTTTGCCAAATTAAATTTAAATTCCAACAGATTGGGTTATTCTCATCTGTCTTTTAATCTTGTATTATGCAGGAGGCTCAGAATTGTTCATGATAAAAAGGGGGATGCAAAATATGAAAGATTGAGAATCGATTTAGAGTACAATAAATACATTTCAAATGATGTAATGTATTTTTGTTTAAAATAATAACTTTATGTTTATCTTCATTGTTTTTTATATGAAATAGGTTGATATTAAAGTAACATAATTCACATTTTATAATGTATCTATTGGTGTATTTTATGTTTTATTATCAATATTTTTAAAATTTTTGAAATTATGTAATCAATAAAATTTTGATTTTTTTTTGTGTGCTACTAAATTTTTTATTAAAAATCAATGGTCACTATTTAATTATCTTTTTTAATGCTTTTATTTAATTTAGAATTTGTTTATTTGTGTTTGTTCACATTAATTCTAGGTAACCAAAATTTAACATATACTTCTATCAAATAGAATTCCTTCATATTTTGTATATGTATTAGATATCAAAGAATGAATGCTATGAAGATTTCACAGGTTTATGATCTAAGTAGTCTCATATTTACTTCTGCTGAGCAAGACACCAAAACTATTTTTAGCTAAGATCTCAACCCAATCATTATAATTTCTCATACTCATAATAAAACAAAGGAATTATAAAGCAAAGTGATATTGTATTGTCTTTTTTCCTAGCAATAACTTCCATAAGTTCATAAAATGAACATCTGTCTATTACTTTCTCTTCACCATTGTCACCTATAAAAATCTTCCACTGACTTGGAAGACTGCTGTTTCTCACCCAGCACATAGTGTTCACTTATTTAATGGCAGTCAACACTCATCATTATACATCCACAATAATAGGAATTGTGGCACTTTATAGAAATAAACATGTAATTGTGTCATTCACCATTTCTTGATAGCAAATGTTGTCCCAATATCAGTGACTGCTTATTTTCAGTACTTTGTTTATTCACAGATAATTAGAAGATCATTCCTCTGTCTGCAGCCTGGAAATGCTCTAGGTGGCATGGTACTCATGGCCTGAAATTCAATCCAACCAAGAGATATCTATGATAATGCAAAATGATATGGATGTTTCAGAGTTGTTCAGTGAGATTCTCAGTCCAACAGTGTTGGTACATAGAATTTCAAATTGTGTGATATTGGTTTGTTAGGTTTTCATTTTGACTGAAGCACATTTGATGACATTTTATTTTTTAAAATATGGAAGAGTAATAATTAATTTATTGAGCGCACAGAAAGTACATGTAAATACTTTTAACTAGGCTTTAACCTGTATTCCTTGCATCTTAAAATTCAGAATAGTCAAGCATATTTTGCCAATAGAGGGACCTTCCAAACTATGACACACGATAGTGATTTTTATAAAGATAAGAGTGCATCTAATCTTAACCTAACTTTCTAATTATATAGGCAAATTTGTAAATTGCAAGATTTCATGAAGGTTAATTTGTAAAGGAAATAGTAGACTTGAACAGTGGAGAAAACAACAATTTATACTCCCAAATCAAGCAGCTTCAGACTTGCATATATAATTAAAAAGTTAGGTTAAAGATAAGACACCACTCTTTATAAAAGTCCATAGCTCTTGGGTTATGGTTTGGAAGATCCCTCTATCGACAAAATATGCTTGACTATTATGAATTTTAAGGCACATGGAATACAGGTTAAAGCTTGGTTAAAAGTATTTTTAAAATATGCTAAAATTAAATATTGACTAAAAAGCATTTACAGTTGCTTAAAATAGAAAGAAAACAAATGAAGTATAAAATCTTAATTTTTTTTTTTGATTGTTTAAAACTACATTTTTTAAAACATCATCATCACAAGCAATAATTAGTAGACAATTTTTACTTTCAAAAAGAATTTTATTATTGCTATAAAAATTATTACATTTACTCTTTTGAGTCATTTTGCATATATATGTTTATATTGTGAGTAAAAAAAAAAAATATGGTTATATACATATGGGGAACAGGAAGAAGGGAATAGTTGGCCAGTGTTTTTTTTTTTTTTTTTTAATAATACAAATTAATTTCATTAAAAAAGTCTCTGAGTGTTTTATGTAGACCATTTGGAACAATTGATTTTTTGGTATTTTGTTGTTCAAGAAGGTCAGCAGTCTTAACAAAATGATCTCTATTTCCTATGTGGTTTGAAGAGAAAGGTTCAGTTCCTTCCATGAATAATTATAGGGATGTTAGGATGCTGTGGATTTTGAATAGTCTCCAAGTATTCTCATAAAGAAACTTTGTTGATATAATCTCATCTTTTTTTTTTAATCTTGTTTAAAGTACTGATGAATATTGTCATTGCATTCGGTGGTGGGATATTGAAGGTGATTTTGCATCTAGTTATCCACAGTGAGTATATAATAAAAGTCGATATTCTTATGTGAATGAAGTTTCGGTCTTTCATGCAATCTTTAATAGACAGCATCTTATAAAAGTCCATTGAGGTATTTTGGGCTATCATTAGCCATACAGATGTCAAGCCAGTAGAGGATAGAATCATATGCTCAAAGGTTTCTTCCTCTCTATTACAGACAGGACAGCAAGGATCTATGTTTTTTATAAATCTTCTGTAATGGAGGAAATAGTTTGTTGGAACTGCATTCAAGTTAGCCTTGATTAAAAAATCCAAGAACTTTGGCTCCATCCATAAGAATTTGAATAGTGTAGTAATTTTTTGATTTGTTACTCCAAGTTTTGGTCTTAATTGTGAAGGTTGGGGGTTCATTAATGAGTGGGCGGTCCATATGGAGATTTTGGTAAGAAAGCACTCAGAGGAGTTGCCATTGAATTTGTAAAGATGGGAGAGGATTTGGTCTATCCAAGAGGACTTCTCAGGTGGAGGCATATCTGTGGGAGTTATTGGTTCTGTTGCAAGGATGCTATCGTATTTTTGTATCAGGTTGACTACCACTGTGTGTGCTTTTTGATAGAATATTGCCTGAATGGAATGAAGGGACATTCCATTCTGTTTTCTATGGAATTGCATTTTTGCTGTGCTGATAGATGAAGTACGACCCTTCCAAAACAGTCGTGCACATAGTCTGTAAACTTTGGATAGGAATATCTTGGTGATGGTAATGAACGGAAGATAATAGGCAATCTTGGCCATTACTTTCATATTTAACAGAGTGACCTTGCCCTGCAGAGATAAATAGACCTTCGAAAGCCCCTGTGTAAGGTGGTCAGCTTGTTCAATGATGGTATTCTGAATACTTTTGGTCATGGCGAGTTGAGATTTATTTATAGGGAACCCCAAGAAATTTTGGGGCTCCGCAAGAAATTTGGAATGGATTTTTTTTCCATTTAATATTCGCCATGTAGAGGATTTGCTGTGATTAATGTGTAGTTGAGATGAGCTAGAAAATTTGTCCAGTAAAAGGTAAAGCGGTTGGAGATACTTATGTGATGGAAGGAATATTATGACATCATCCATATATGCAATGGAGGTGATGGATTTCTTGATTCTTGGTATATGAATTCCAGGGAGGGAGTCTTCTATAGACCTTAGAAGAGGGTCTATGTAGCATGAAAATAGCAATGCACTAAGTGGAGACCGTTGAGGTATGGAGCGCTTAGGCGTGAATCCATCTGTTAAGGTTCCGTTAAGTGTGAGGTGAATGAATCTGTTATGTAATAGGTTATCTAGTATTTGTATGATCTGGGAAGGAATGTTGTATTTCCCTAGAAGTTCAAGCAGGATGTTGGGATTCACTGTGTCAAAGGCCTCAGCTATGTCAATCTGAACTGCAATCGGTTTTGATAGTCTATTAGATCTGACATAGTCGAGGAGTAATTTAACTTCTGTCATGGCAGTAAGGGTTGATGAACCCTTTTTAGCATATTGATTTTTTGAAATATTATGAATGATTTTGGACTCTATTTTCTCTTTAATGACTCCTTCTATGATTTTGAATAAGATAGGAGTCATTGATATCGGTCTAATGCTGTTGATGGAAGTGGGTTCCTTGTTTTTCTTCAAGAATGGCACCATTGCAATAGGGTAAAGATTAGGAATTACCCTTTTTTGTGTTGAGAGGTGTTTTATCATTCCCATTGCAATCGGAATCACAATGTTGCTAAGATGTAGAAGCATAAACTTAGGTATGGCATGTATACCAGGATATACATGGTCAGGTAGGACTGCTAAGCGATTCTTTATGTCAGTCTCTGTGATGCCATGTCTACCTATTGGAAAAATGTCATTTCAAGAGAGATCAACTCTGGGTTCACAATTTTGTAATCTTTCTTTAAAGAAAGATTCAATTTTCTGAAGCATATGAATTCCAGTATAATTGGAACCACTGATGATGATTGTTGAGGGCGTGGATTGTTTGGGTTTGTATCCTAATGCCCAACGAAGATGATTGTTGAGGGCGTGGATTGTTTGGGTTTGTATCCTAATGCCCAACGAAGATATGCTCTAGTCCAACAATGCTGATTAGGTAGGTATATTTTGGATCTTTTAATTGCTATGTATTCTGCAATGGCCACTTGTTTGGTCTTATATTGATGCTTAAGGTTAAGCAACCTTTCCAATGGCTCATTATCGATGTTGAATGCATTGATTTGGTGAGAGATTTGTTCCAGCTCATTAAAAAGCATTGTAGGCCCTTTAGATCTTCTGGTGTGTTGTACTATGAGTGACTGTAGAATTCCCACAAGAGAGAACCAAGCTTCCTCCAGAGGTCTAGTGAGTATGTCAATTTTTTGAAAAAGAATGTAGGCCTCGGAGAATACCGCCTCAGTTATGGAGGCATGAGTGAGGACTCTTATGGTATTGTTGGTGCTTATTGTAGGGAAGTTTTGAAGCTGCAGGTCTGCAACTATTGCATGGTGGTCTGTAAAGGCTGCTGGCTGAAGATATGCTTCAATACAGAAGTGAAATTCTGCTGTATAAAATAACAGGTCTATTAGGGTATGAAAAACTTTCGTGTGAAATGAAAAGGCATTAGGAGGGAAATACCCTCTACCATCCAGAAATCCTCTGTTGAGGAGATGAAGATATTTTCTGTCATATTCTTCATAGGATAGATTAAAATCTCCTATTAATATAGCAGGTGCATTGTTATTGGAAGTCAGCATATTTATAGTGTTGATAATTCTTAGGTGAACTTCTTTATTATTGGGGGCATATACATAAAATGAGTTTATGTTACTTGATCCATATGTTAAGTTCAGAGCAATCAAGTTGTTGTCTTCGTAGAGCACTTTAAATTTATTGGGAGGGCACTTCTTGTTAATAAGCACTCCAACTCCTCCGGCAGCGGAGCTATTGATGGCTAATTTTAAGTAACCAAGTTTGCTAAGCTCTGTCTGGATATTATGGTTGGAGTGCTGATGGAATTTGGTTTCTCCTAAGAATAAAATGTGAGGAGAAATAAAGGAAAAAAAAATGCCTAATGGCATATACACGAGTGAGGGTGTTTAGACCTCTCACATTGATCCCTACTACTCTGCACGGCAGGTTATCCATCAACTCTTAGATCGCTAGTAAGTACCGCTTGCGAGCTGTTTAAGTTTGGAGAGGCAAGTTCAGAGGATTTAGGTGAGGGAACCATGTGAGCAGATGCAGGAGGTTGTAGGCTATAGGTAGAAAGGTCTTCTGTATTGGTGTCTGTTGGCTTAGAGTGAGAGTCCTGTGTATTAGAGTGTTTTATTTTCCTTTTTTTATCTTGCATAGTATTTGAGCTATTGTAAGAGTGATTTTTTATAGTTTTATTTAAGTCGAAATTGGTTGAATTCATAGCAGTCTGTTCATCTTCCTCAGAACTGCTTTGTGCAAATTTTGTTGACTTTCTTTTTTTGTTGTATAAGGTTTGTGTTATGTAATCCATATCTGTTTCTATGTCTGGATTAATCTGTATGTCATTGGCTTCACCTAACATTGACGGATTCTGATGTGTGATATTTTGTGCTGGTTTTTGCATATGTTTCATGTTGTGGCTTGTGCTGGATGGTGTGGGTAAGTCAGAGTGTGATTGCTGTACCCGGGGTGGTTCTAAGAAATCTTTTGTTTGTTTGTTTTGGGAATTATAAGAATTTGAGCTTGTGGTAATATTTATTACGTGTTTATCAGATGGCAAGTCTAGTTTAAGTTGCTGCCTTGTTTGGTCTCTGTAGCTGTTAAGAAAACCTTTTGAATTAATTTGTGATGAGTTTTGAGAATTTGAGGCATGTCCTGTGGAGTTTTTTGAATTCGGATAAGTGGTTGTTTTTTTATTCCGATTTTCAACAATTCTGAATTCTTCCGTGGTGTGGGTTTGTCCAGAGTCATCTTCTGGAATAAAGTGTAAATCGGATGTATGCTGATTCTTTGCCTGATAGTTAATTTGCTGCTGGCATTTGTGTGCTCTATTTTTATTATGACCACAATGAGTGCAGATACGGGTTATACAGTCCTTTATAAGATGCGTGCGGAGCCCACAGTAGAAACACTGTGGTCTCACTCCGATAAATGTAAGAATCATTGGCTCTCCATTAAGTTTTAACGTTGTTGGTATATCTGTTGGTTTGTAATTTTTATTTAAGTGTATATTAAATGATGCGGTGTTTGATAGTATGTGCCCATCAATTGGGAGATATTTAAAATTGGAAATTTTGCCAAAATCAGCTAGAAGTTCTTGTAGTTGAATGCCATCGAGACCCCTTACGCAGTTTTTGATTTTTCCTGTAAGCGTTGCAGTTCTATTTAAATCTATATAAGTGATAAACCTATTCTGGATAATTTTATACGTGTTACGGAAGTTATTTCTGGGCGCATATGAAGAAAATTCGATTGCTATGTAGCGATCATTAGGGTGAGTTAGAATTCGTTGTATTCCCTCACCAATGTTTTCTTTTTTAATGAGGCTACATAGTGCTTCGATTGGAAACTTATATAGTGAGCAGTTTTCGTCTGTTATGGCCAGAACAAGGCTTTTGTCATTGCTATAGTTGGATAGTGACTTCAGTAGTTTTAATGGGATCGATTGATTGAAGCTTTGACTGAGAGAAGCATACTGTTCATCATTAAAGTTATCTGTGGAAAATTCAGATGGGAGAAGTGGGTTTTGTATTGTGTTGTTTTGCTGTTCAATCTCTTGTTCTATTATATCTAGCATGGGAGAACTAAATGCGTCCGAGTAATTTGTATCATATTCGCTCTGAAGTGCGAAGTTTCCAGTAGAGCGGTTTTCATTTATTACTTTATTCATATTTGCGTTTTGATTTGTGCCTATTTTAGTTATATTTGCATATGATGGTTTAATTTGGGATAATTTATCATAACATGTCTCTTGTTGTTCTTGCAAAACTTGTGAAATAGCTAGATTTAAGGGAGGTTCGGCTGCGGAAGCAAGAATCGGTGATTTGACTTTGTTTGACTTAACGTTGTGTGGATTTTGGATCAGCACCTCTAGCGGAAGCGTGGGTTTGGAAGACGAGGAACCGCCGACTATTATATTTTCAATTTGGAGCTTTGCATTTTCCTTAAATTCTATTTTATTTCCATAAATTTTTTTTTTTTCATCTTCTTTATTGTTTAATCTGTCTTTTGATTGTATTTCCAGTCTTGCTTGGCCATTATTTATGTTAGAATCCGATATGATTCCTTCATGAGGCAGAGAGCCGTTGTAATTGTGAGTGTAAGTGGTTAGTCCATTTTGTGTAGAATATTCGTAAGTTTTGTTAAACGAAATGCTATTTTTTGATGTATTGTTTAATATTATATCAGGATTTTGTGTTTTTGTCTTTGATTTTTTATTATTTTTGATTTTTTCCGTTTTACTTTCAGAAAGAGTATCTTCGCCGCTTTCATAAGACCGACGGCCTTGACTATCAATGTAATTATTTTCCTCTATATTTAATCTTTGTTTGTTTTTAGTTGTTTCAGTTATTGGCATGGTCTTAATTGTTTGTGGTTTCATTTCATGTTGATTTAACGTTAATTTAGAAGTGATATCAGCATTATGAGTCAGAGGTTGCTCATTTTGGTTTACGTTACATGCGCTTATCCCTATGTTTACGCTTGGGCTTCGTAATTGCGATTGAATTTTTTTCTTCATTTAAAATCTGAATGTCATTTAACTGTTTTAATTTTTTCGTTGTTATTTTGGGCTGTATTTGGATTTAAAAATACTTTATTTTTTGGTGGATGAGAATCCATAGGTGTTTCATTTTCTGTAGAAGTTAAGTAGGGAAACTTATCTTCACTTAAGTTTTCTTTCGCGGAGGTAGATTCTTTGTTGTGAACATTATCATTTTGAAGAATTTTTGTAGATTTTTTATATAAATATTGATAATTTTTAGCACATGCTATTTTAAATTTATATGGATTAGTATGGATTTTTTTTTTGAAGTTATTGATGATTTCTTTTTATAAGGGTTAGTTCTGGCTTTCATGCTACGAATATTTAATATGGCCGTTTCCATATTCAGCTGATTTTTTTTTATGTACCTTGGAATGCGGGATTTATTCCGCAGTTCCATGTGATAAATAATAAAATAAGGCTTACCTTATTCGAATACGTAATTTTCCTGTCTTGATTCTTGAAATTAAGGGAGATTTTAGTTCGATTTATGAGGGTCACTTTTATTTTGCTGCTAGTCACTACAGTGTCATAGATGGCGTTGTAGTAGTAGACAATTTTTGACATTTGAATTTCTTTCAAAAACTAGAAATATGATAACATTGCTTACATTCTTAGTATTTAATTTTGAATATGAGTAATTCTAAAAAATGTATTACAAAATATCTTAGAACTAAAAAGTAAAAAGTAATATAAATTTATGAGAATTGAAACTTTTCTTATGCAATTGAAAATTCAACTTTTGAGTGCTTGGATGCTATTGCAAGTGTTGTATTTTGTAAAAATATATTTACATTAGTATAAGTTGGTGCTTTCCAGAAAAACTAGAAAATATTAGAGAAATATATTTAGATCGTGAACTGATAAGCGGTAAATTTAATTAAATAATTTACATTAATTCGATTGATAAATTCCAAGAAGTATTTGCTGATTATAAATATTTCTTGGTAAGAGACTAATTAATTAATGGAATAGACTAAATTACCTTATATGGAAAGGAATTCCTAGATACCAATTAATTAGTTATAGACCTAAAATATTACTGCATATGGAAGAAAGTAATTAATTGTGTAATTAAAAACTATAAATAGAGTAAGCAACAAAGTGTGTGGTTTATTTTTTCAGTTCATTTTGCAGAGAGATGTAAGTGGCAATAGATTCACAGCAGCAGCTGGATAGGCCCAAAAAGTTTGGGAAACCTGGGCTAGAGAAAACTGTTTGAATAACAGCTAGATGCAAAAAATTGATTTTCTAGTGGATTTCCAGTGAAGTTACCAAGAGGACTGTTGCCAAGAGACAGAAATAATTGCAGCTAAAAGAAACTCATGATGATGGTTGCAGTGCTCTACAATAAAGCTATATATGTTCACATGCAGCTGTACTAGACAGGGGCCAAAGTGTTTGGGAAACTGAAGCCAATGGGAACCATCTTGAAAGCTGCAAGTCTTAAAGTGCATTGAGGGAAATGAATCATTGACTAGTTGCACAATCCTTCCACCACATTTGAAGAGCAGCACCACAGATGGGTTCAGAGCTAGCAGTGCCAGGTTTGAACCTAGTAGATTGACTACACAACATTACTTTGGGACAACATACCTGCCACCACATTAGCAAACATCTTTTAGGTCAGGGGTCAGGGAGATGCAAGAGACTCTAACTAACTATTTAAAATGATTGTTACTATTATCCTAATGAATGACCTTTCTATACTTAAAATTATTTCAATGTGAGACACCATGACTATAGGATATTAAGAAAGAGACATACATATGCAGTTATAACTAAAATACTATATATGTTTAATATTAATCTCAAATGTGGTTACATATTCAAATTTGGTAATTTCTGAAACTTTATACAAAATTAAATTATTAGTATCATCTTATTTATTGGATCTGGCCCTTTGGGTATTTAATGGAAATACAAGTATTCCATGCCTAAGATTAATGATATTAGCCATCATGTGAGGTCAATATTTAATGAGATATGCAGCCACGAATATACTTGCCTTAACAATAGATTATATATTCAAAAGTTTTATAGCTGTGTACCTAATTCTAAGGGGCCTGTTATTAGCAGGTAATGTGGGAGACTTAGGGAAGTGTAATCACAAGAAATGGACAAGAGATGCCAAGTAATAATTAAGTAGTGAATTGTGATACAATGAGCCATTAAGAAATATAAAATCTTTTGGGTGGGATTTCTGCTGGGGACACTACAAGAATGGTCATAATCACAGGTTTGAGTGTATGGGAACTTCTGCCACTGTACTACCTGACCACATGATGGACTTAGCTATCCATTGGAGCACTTCTAAATATGACCTTCTGTATGGTAAAGAAATGATACCCTTGAGCATAGGTATTTGGTGATTTCCATGGCTTTAAACGAGAGGATTTGGCATCGCTATACTATAACACCTGTTGCTTATAGAATATAATAATATTTATATTTAATAATCGCTTAAAAATGATCCACTCCCAAAGCCCACATTTATGAATTATTTACTTGCAAATCCTCAAATAACCAGATATTAGTTTGTCAAACATAGGTAAATCAAACACAAACCAATTAATAATAATAAAAGAGAGGAGATCAAAATTCTATCTTATGTCCTACCAAGTTGAGATATCCATCCACAATAAATTATAGTACACCCACATTAATAACTAATTATGAATATAGGATGCATCTCTATGGTCATGGCAATTTATTTGAATACAATATAATAAAAAAAGGGGGGGGGAGCATAGTAATATAAAATGAGAATGCATCCAACAAATAAATTATTTTCAAATAAGAATAGATAATTCCTGAGCTAGCACCTTTATCAGTATCATATGAATTTATTATAATTATATTATTTTAATGGTTTCATGCATTTTAGTGAAGACTACAAATGCTAATGGTCTAGATCAGAAATTATTTAGGCATGAAATCAATTACATAAAAAATAATAAATGAATACCCATGTTAAAAGGAAAAGATTGAATATTAATTAGACATTGAATAGAGTTACAAATTCTTAATTATTATAGTTTCAACAGAGTTTACATGATAAAAAGTTATACATAAATATATAGATTTGAGATATGACTAGAGCTTCAAAGTTAAAAGAGTAAAAGTTCTTAGAGGTTTTGGGTACCAGTTACCTTTGAATTCAGATGAGCATGCATATTTCCGAATGATCATTTCTGGCCATTGAATACCAAGCAGCAGTTTTTTCTTCAACAGTTCATTTCATGATCTTAGTAGCATTTTGATCAGGCAGAAGCATATGGATTTAGCAATCATTCAGTTTATTTTCAAGCAAGCAAGGGATCCAGCACATTTACCATCATGCCAGAGGTGAATAGAATCCACGTACTCCTTGAACATATCAAAATAAAACATGAACAGCATAATTTAATAAATAAATGATATATTAACGATGGCACGAATCAGAAGAGTGAGCCAACAGAGCAAAAAAAAAAAAGAGAGCCAGCAATTATAAAGATCTGACATTATATACTTTTTTTCTTTCTCTTCTCCTTATCTTGCAGATCCATCTGACATTACATAGTTATTACCTTTATGGTCAGCTAAATAATATCCCTAGGTAATTTAATGCATTAGAAGCACGTGCTCAGTTTGTACTTTCAATCCAAGAATTTTGCTTAATACTTTCTTTCATATTTTACTTCTGACCTAATTATAATGCATATGTTTCTTAAAGTTAATTAAAAAGCTTTTAGAAATTTCTCAGTATTCTATTGTCTCTCCCCACCCTTATGACTTTGCAATATTACTTAAGCAGTGGAATTTCTATTTTTATAAATTTATACATTTAAAAGTTAATAACAGATTTTAGAATTTACAAATTAAAATGTTATTAATAAAATTGATCTAAATAATTATTTATTCAAAGAAATATTAAATATTATAAATTTAAACAAATTATTTAAAGTGTGTTATTTAATTTAATATTTAACTGATATTGGAGTGTGTTTGTACACATGACATATTTATCAAGCATTTATATATATATCTAGTACCGTTATATGCACACAGTCCAATATTGAGGGTTTAAATTAGTGGGATGAAGGAGTGGGTAGAAAACAATAGAACAACATATAACAGGTGAAACTAAGATTCGATCTTGAACCTTACTGTTTCAATAGATATTTGTGTTGTGAATGTAGCAGACTTCACTATTCTCATTTATGTACTAATTTATTTGTTGGTATTTGGAATGACTGAATTTTGAATACACAGCGCATTGGCACAGTCGCATTTTGAACCTGTGATTAGCAAACAGATTTCAATATACAACAAGCTTAGCCACAGTCGAGAGAAACCTGGTGAAAATGGAAATGCTGGTTAATAAAACACTGGTTCAATAGCCATGGAAACTGTGAGTACACAACACATGGACAACAGAAGTGAAATTTCTAAAATATTTGCTGCATGTCTATGCAATTCAATACGGTAAAAGTTACTAAATAAAACACTTGCCCAGACACCATCAGAATTCGAGTCCCACCACACTTGTGCAGTCACCATTGAACCTGTAATTGGTAAAGAAGCAACAGTTTGAAATGAACACTTCTAAAATGAAAGGACAGAAAAAAATCAAGTATTTTTCGAAGTTGGTAAAAGGAAAAAAGCATCCAAGTTGGCAAGGGATACTAACAATTTTTCTGTAATAGGGGAAGGCATTGTAATTTGTAAAAATATATTTGCATTAGGGTAAGTTGGTGCATCCCAGAAAAAGTAGAAAATATAAAGAAATATATTTAGATTGTGAACTGATAAGCAGTAAATTTATTTAAATAATTTATGTAAATTATGATCAATAAATTCCAAGAAATATTTGCTGATTACAAATATTTCTTGATAAGAAACTAATTAATCAATGGAATAGATTAAATTACCTAATCTGGAAAGTAATTCCTAAAGTACCAATTATTTAGCTATAGACCTAAAACATTACTGTATATGGAAGAAAGTAATTAATTGTGTGAGTAATTAAAAACTATAAATAGAGTAAGCAACAAAATATGTGGTTCATTTTCCAGTTCATTTTGCAGAGAGATGTAAGTGCAAGTAGCTTCATGGCAGCAGCTGGATAGGTCCAAAGAGTTTACCAGGGCTGGAGGAAACTGTCTGGATAGCAGCTAGATGCAAAGAGTTGATTTTCCAGTGGATTTCCGGTGAAATTACCAAGAGGACTGTTGCCAAGAGATGGAAGTAATTACAACTAAAAGAAGCTCAAAGAGATGGTCACAGTGCTCTATACTAAAGCTATATGTGTTTACATGCAGCTGAACTGGACCAGGGCCAAAGAATTTGGGAAACCAAGGTCAATGGGAACAGTCTTGAAAGCAGCAAGTCTTAAAGTGCATCAGGAGAAATGAACCATGGGGAACAATACAGATATTTGGGTTGTGAATATAGCAGACTGTTCCTTATTCTCAATATGTACTATTTTGTTGGCATTTGGAATGATTGCATTTTGAATACACAGTAGCAAGAAAAGCTTCTCATAAATGCATTTTGAATCATGCTTAGTGATTGCTATGAATATGAGGCCATAAGTAGTTCTAGAAAAAGCTAAGCTTAATTCAAAATGCATTTATGATAAGTTTTTCTTACAATAGCATCCAAATGCTTTGAAAAAATAGTATACTAAAAAAATATTTTATCCCAATTTGGATTGGTATATTTAATTTAAAATAAAATTCAGAATGTCCATAAATTAAATAATTCAGTCACTTCTTTTAAAACTAGTGACTGAATTAATTAATTTATGAATGTCACTTATTTTTATTTGCTAACCCACATTGTGGTACAAAAAAAAACTTTTTTTGGTTTATAATGCATTACTTCTTGAATTAACTAAAAGTGTCTTTAAACAAAAAAATACTTCGGAAAATGTTATTATATTTTCGACAGCATTTTTTCTATTTGTGATAAAAACTTTCATCATTTTTTATATGTCAGAAATTTTATTACAAACGAATTATGAGAATACTGATTAAAAAATAAATAAGTGATATTTGATACTTGTGAGTTGTCAAATAAACCAAGATGGCAGCCTGTAAGATAAATATACAGTTTTGGGCACTCCAAAAAATGTTTACAAAAAATGCTTGCTAGAAAAACCTTATTTATTAATTGCATTTTATTTTTAATTACAGTTATTTTAAAAAAAGAAATCATTATGAAAAAATTAATGACAATATTTACAGTCTATTTTCTATCTTTTTGGATTAATTTATTAACAGAAAAATAAAAAAAATATATAAATACAATATTTACACTTTATTCATGTTGGCAGTGGGTAATCATATTGAAATGGCAAATCAGATTCAGATTTGTATTTCATGGTCTATTCTACCTATCCACCTAGTAATAGGATTTGATTTCAGCCCACATATGTGAAAATATAAATTAAAAATGTCTGTATATATAAATGTTTTTTTCGTATTGTTATTATTAATGTAATTAAATCATAATCACCTTAAATTAACCTTTATATTTTATTTCAAATAATAGATAGATATAATATTGTTTTTTTATATATAACAAAATAATGCATTTTAATAAGAAAATTTGAACAGAAGTTTTCTTATTTTTTATGTTTGTTTTATTGTTTATTAAAAAATCCAAGATGGCATACCAAAAAGATTTGTGCCTCGAGAGAGATTTTTAAAATAAAAGTCAATGCAAAAAACAGATTGTAAATTTAATATTAAAATTGAAAGAATAAAAAAATTAAATACTTTGGAATTTCCATTAGCCTGTTAACAAAAGTTCTATATTGTTTAAATGCGTGTTAAAAGTACAAGATTGTCTAAGACTAAACCATTGATCTTTATCGAGGTTCGAATTTCTAAAAATATAAATTAATGTATGTTTCTTTTGCTCAAGGCAGGATATGAATTGGAAGATTGCTTCAGACAGCAAATAGTTGAAATACTGGAATCAGAGTATAAATGGGGGGATTTTGAACAAAAAAAAAGATAGTACAGTTGTGAATAGAGTTGTCACCCTTCACTATGCTAGTTATGAACCTGAAGATGAAAAGTAAGTAGAAAGGAATGCCATCACCTTTCCCTCTCTGGATTTTATTTCCTAGATATGCCACTGCTATAGTCCTGTCCCTGAAGAATGCTGCAAGCTGTAAGAGTTTTCCCATACCATTATTCTGGGGAGTTCCAAGGTAATGATACTTATAAACTACCAAGACTCTAGATCCTGTCTTATATTTAACATTTTTTTTACTTAAAAGACCTTTTTTCTAAACTAATATTAATTTAAATGTATATATTTAAATTTTGATGGGTAAGCCCAAAATGTATAACATAATGCCAGTAATCAACTCTTTAACCCTCTCTACTTTATTCATAGTTATTCTTTGATAATTCAAGCTCACCAAACTTTTATATATTTTTTTATAATTGTTATTTCAATATGCTATTTATTTGTTTTGTATTAATTTTATAGTAATATGATTTTATTGAACCAACTTCACTAGCGAAGATTTTGAGATGGTAATTTGTGTAATAGCAAAGTATATTAAAAAAAGGGGGGAAGGTTAGTAGAGAATTTAATTAGAAAGCAAAATATGTTGTTTTCTCTTACTCACTTATGGAGTTGCATGAAATATCCTTAATAAAATGTGTTTACATTAGTAACTTTATTTAATGTTTGCTAATGACTTTAAGAATGAGATTTTATAAATATATATTTTTTAAATGGGATGGAAATAAAATATATATTATAATTGACCTAGAAACAGTGCTGCTGGAGAGCATCAGTTATTATCACACAATATTTGTTAGAACTAAATGCAGGAAGGAGGGTAATCTATTTAAGATATATTTATCATTTATTATGTATTTTAATTAAATGTTTTCCCATGAAGGAATTGGTTATGTAGGTGGATCTTTATGCTGTATTAGATTATTTAAGGCTTCCTAATTATTATTATCCATATATTTTTGTGGTAGTTAAGTAATCGGGTTGATAATGATTGCTGAGCATGTTGGAGGGGACCTATTTACAGCTCATTTTAGTATATATAAACTTGTTCCTTGTAGTACATACTACTGTGTGCCAGAGAATAAGCAAGGTAGTCAAAGGTGGTCTGCATGATATCTGTACACTGGACATGGAACCCCATAAAAACCTCTCTCTTCATTCAGTATCGTTCTGCAATATCGTGGACATACCAACCCTTTTTGTAGCAGTAGGAGTATGAGTAACTTGTAAAACAGCTCATATTAGCCTATATTCATTTTCTTATGCATTCATGTTATTACCTCAATTTTGTTCATTATTTAAATGCCTATCTACTACATAAGCCATAAAAAAATGATTCTACCAATTTCAAGAATATTCAACCTGAGTAACTAATTCTGTTTTTTTTCCGCCTGTGGTTAATTCAACCTTGTTTATTAACTAAATTATGAATTTTATTATATAAGCAATCAAATGTCAGATTTTAATGTAAAATGCTGGGATCATGTGCATGATAATTGACCACCACTTAACAACTTAGTTATAAATATTGTAACATAATTATAAATTATTGTACATGTTTCAGTGAAGTCCATCTTAAATAAAATAAATAAATTGTTTAATGAAATACCTCTAAAAAATGTAAAATAGCATGTTTTAATCTTTGCAAATGATGTAGTTATTTTTGCAAATAATGCTTTAGAGTTGCAGGAAATGTTGCAGGAATTATCAGATGAAAGCAGGAAAGTAGAACTAAAGATAAATATTAAAAAGACTAAAGTAATGTTAAATGGATTTTCTCAAAATATAAAAATAAAGATTGATTATGATGAGTTAGAAGAAGTTAACAGTTACAAATACCTTGGTCAGATTATTAATACAGATGGAAACATAATGGTTGAAATTAATCATAGAATTAAACTTTGTTGGAGTGCTTTTGGTAGAAATAACTTGATACTAAAAGGAAATATTCCTATGTTTTTGAAAAGGAAAGTTTTTAATAAATGTATTTTACCAGTTCTTACTTATAGATCTGAGGCTTGGACACTTAATAGAAGAGCAATGCAGAGACTTCAGACCACTCAAAGAAGTATGGAGAGATGCATGTTGGGAGTATCAAGAAGAGATTGAAAACACAATATATGTGTAAGAGAAAAAACAGGTGTTACTGATCTCATTGAAAAAAATTAAAAGTCTGAAGTGGAGTTGGGCTGGACATATTGCTAGAAAAGATGATGATAGGTGGACAATTGAAATAATAAATTGGATTCCAAGAGATTGTAAAAGACCCAGAAAGAGACCACATGTGAGATAGATGGATGAAATAAGAAAGTGTGGAGGGGTGATGTGGAGAGCTAAAGATGGGAGTAAATGGATTGAACTTGGAGAGACCTTCATCCTGCAGTGGATTGATAATGGTTGAGGATGATGATGATATGTGTAACAAACGAAACAAAATGGTAAAATATCTTACTTTAATACAAACAGATTATATAAATATATTTAGAAAAATTGCTCCTTTTACAATGATTAATACTTAAAATATTTAAAATAATGAAATTATTTAATTATTTCTTATGTACATATACAAATAAGTATACTCACAAATATATTAATACATTCTCACTTTATTCTAAGATTGTTCTACAATCTAAAAAATATTAGTTTAAAAATCAATAGAAATCAAAATAATATTTATTATATATTTGCAATTTTATTTGAAATACTTGATTAAATCCAAGTATAATTTATGTACTCGGAGTTTAAATGTAACCATAAAGGATTTGAACACAGACTTTCAAACTCCATTCACCATATTGGTTACATGAGATAGAATGGATGTCTAAAGAGAGTTTAAAAGTCTGTATTCAAATCTCTAATAATTTTATTTGAAGTATTTTCTAAAATCAAACTCTAAAATAGTGTATACCATAATCATGTAGATTCAGTGCATATATGTATTATAAGATATTTATAATGAATGTTTTAGATAAAAATAATGTGTGGAGTTATCCATTTATAATTACTTAAATACTTTATATATAGGGTATAAGAGCACAGACTTTCACACGACCCACCACTCTCCACTCTATCTAATAACACTGATACAATTAAACACATATATGTCGAAAAGATAAATAATCACCAATATACGTATTTCATGCTAAACTAGCAATCATCAGTTGGTCCAGATTATCATCTTCACATTGAGATGATAATCTGGACCAACTGATGATTGCTAGTTTAGCATGAAATACGTATATTGGTGATTATTTATCTTTTCGACATATATGTGTGTTAAGTGTATCAGTGTTATTAGATAGAGTGGAGAGTGGTGGGTCGTGTGAAAGTCTGTGCTCTTATACCCTATATATCACATATATAGACACAGGTATATAATAAGCCTGTGTTACAGTTATTAAATACTTTATCTAAAAAAGTATCTAATGCAAGCCAACTACCAAGAGTTAAAATAAAACTTTTAGTCTGATTGCACTCAAAAGAAGACCTGATAGTTTTATTTTAGCTCTTGACCTGGAACAGTTAGCTTTTATTAACTGCTGTTGTAGGTAAAGGCTTTCTAATTAAATAATTAGAAATGGATAATTACACACGCGCACACACACATATAGATATCATCACTATTATTAAAACTCACCTGTACATAAATAATATGGTCAAAAATAAACAAATAAAGAGAAAAACAAACAACAGATATAAGCCCATATATATTAACTTTTTTCTTTCATATAGCATTTCATCAATATCTTCATCAATTTTCTACTTGGTAATTAATGATTGCAAAAAATCTAAAAAAAATCAAAAACTTTATGCATTTAACATAAATGTTTTAAATCAGGTAAAATATAATTTTGTGCAGATTTTAACAAATATTACATGGTAATATATAATGTATAGTTTTTTTTAATGGTGATTTTAGTAAAACATATTTAAAGCATTTTTTTTTTATTTTGAAAGAAAAAATGCCCACTAATGTAAAATATTTTACAATAAAGTTAATTTATTTAAACATCTGTAATTTCAGTTTTTATATTTCTTATAATTTTTGACAATTATACAATTTTTGTTATCCAAACTATTTTTAATTAATTATTCATTTTTATTGAAACGATCAATTTTATTAGTTACATTTGAAAATATTAGTTTGTAAAAAAAATGGAACAAATAATATGAACAATATTTTTATATTTGCTTTTAATTTTTATATATATTGTACCCTACCAATAGGATGATAGACCTATTAAAAATCTTTACAAGTCCGTAAATTAGATATACTTTTATTTTCTTTAGGTACAATTTTATACTCTTACTATTGCCAAAATATTTTTAATTTATACTAGCAATTATGAGACCCAAATATCCTATTCAACAAGATCACAAAAGTTTTAACATTAATCAAATACCAAAGTAATTGTTCAATGGCATAAGAATACCATGATACTTCTCCTTATTAAGTATCTAAATATCTCCATGACTAATAATAATACCTATATAAATATAATAAAACATTTATAAATATGAACTTTAATATGAATTAATTAATAATATATGACTTTACTGAATATTTCTTTCCAACCATTACTATTCTTATAGAGCGATAATTAATAATAATACTTATAATACTACTAATAATATTATAATAAGGAGATATCAGGGTTATCACTGATTATTAAGTAACCATTTATTCAATCTTTGAGATATAAATAGAGATTTTACTTAATTCTATAGGTAATGTAATAATTGAGAAAACTGTTAATTCCGTAATTATAAATAAAATTATCTTACTATTCTATATTTTTGTGATCTATAATACTTTAATAATAAATAACCAACTTTACCTTAATTAAAATAATATCACATAATCTTAACAATAAAATAATTAATAATCTGATTTTCCTACAAATAAACACACTTTACTTCATTGATGCCTTATGTGATCATAATAGTTTGTAATACATTAATATATCTTTTAAAATATGTTATTCTTAAATAATTACTATAAATTATTTTATACTTAAATTAATTCTTATTTAAGATTTAAGTTTTATAATTTAATTAACTTCTATTGTACTATTAACACTATGTAAATGTGATGTAGTGATGATGATCAGACCAAAGAAACAACTCGATGTGCTTAATCCAACTTGTAAACATTAAATTTATTAACATATTATTTACAAAAATTTTTAATAATTATATTTGAACTAATGTGTTTAGGTGTATCAGTGTGATTAGATAGAGTGGAGAGAGGTGGGTGGTGTGAAAGTCTGAGCTCATATACCCTATATTACATATATATAGCCACAGGTATATAACAAGCCTGTGTTTCAGTTATTACATTATAGAGATGTCTGCCCATCCTTGCATATGTATTAAATGGATTATGTCCTGTACATGTGGGGTTCAGATTGACCTTTGGTCAACATGGGTGTGACAATAATCTCGGCCTCAGGGTGGCCTTTGAGCATTCCATCATCAGATTTTCAATTGGATGGACGGTTGAAGAGTTGGAGTGTGGAGTGGATTGAAGCCTGTCCATTAAACTATGAGAATAGTCTATCTTAATATATATCTGAGCACTTATACTATATATGTGTGTAAAGATGATAGTCTGGACCAACTGATGATTGCTGGTTTAGCATGAAATACGTATATTGGTGATTATTTATCTTTTCAGCATATATGTGTTTAGGTGTATCAGTGTTATTAGATAGAGTGGAGAGAGGTGGGTGGTGTGAAAGTCTGAGCTCATATACCCTATATTAACAAATAACAAAAAAAATAAAATAAAAAAAATATAACACAATAAAAATTATTTACACGTTCAAACATTTTTATTTTTCTTTAATGATAATTATCAATAACTAGAAATTAAAATCTTCTTTTAACAATGTAAGGTCTTATTGTTATAGTTTAACTTTATTTTGTTATCCAATAAAAGTATATATGCTGATCGTGCTATAATATTGTATTAATGATCAATAAACTTTTGTGTGTACTATTTACAATCATTATTATTTGAGCTTCTGTTAATAAATATAATGTATGAACTCTTGACAACTCTAAATCTATATGAAGATTAAAAAATATCTATTTTTTTAAAACAAACATAACCATAGTGTTTTCCTGAAGATTTGTGATGATGGTGTTCTAGTTGTATTTTTATATTGGACTATTTCCATCATCTAATATGTGTGTTGAATGTCTTTACAACAATTTAATTTTATTTAAGTATTCCAAATACATTCAACTGTTAGTAACATCACAGCAAATAGGTTAGTATATGCACCAACTGTTAGTAATATCATAGCAAACAAGTTATTATATGCACCAACTGTTAGTAATATCACAGCAAACAGGTTAATATATGCGCTAACTGTTAATAATATCACAGCAAACAGGTTAGTTAGTGCATATATTAACTTGTTAGCTGTGATATTACTAACAGTTGGTGCATATACTAACCTCTTTGCTGTGATATTACTAACAGTTGAATGTATTTGGAATATTTAAATAAAATTAATTTGGTCTAAAGATATTCAACACACATATTAGATGATGGAAATAGTCCAATATAAAAATACAAACATAATCATATTTTAATATTCAGTTTTTATTTTATTTTATGACATTTATTATTTTTGATTTCTTTTATTTTATGCCAATAAAATTTTAATTAACAATTATTGAACTATTGTTATTTAACATATCACTCAATCTTTACTAATAGCCTCATTATTCAACCCTATAAATAAATGAAAATTGAAGAAAATATATTGTATACTTTAAAATTTTAAAAATTTATCATCTCTTGAAATAACTTAATTTTAAATTTCATTATACTATCATAAATATTAATATAATATATTTTGGTACATCATAAAGTAAGAAATTCCTATATTTAGTATATCTACTATAAACTTAGATACTAATCCTCTATTTCCAATTTAACTATGCCATTTTTCTTGCTTTCATCTCCAATCTATACCTGTTTTTTATATCTCTTACAAATAATAAACTATACAAAATTACAAGTCAGTATCAAATATAAGTACACTATAATTATATTGAATTAAATATGAGATCAAAATTTAAATATCATAATATATACTTTAAAATTATCGTTTTCCTCAAGGTTTGTGATGATGGTGTTCTAGTTGTATTTTTATATTGGACTATTTCCCTAATCTAATATATGTATTGAATGTATTTAAAAATTTTTAACTTTATTTAAATATTCCAAATACATTCAAATGTTAGTATATTTTATCCTCTTTAAATTAATACATGTTATTACTTTTATATTTACCTAGATTGTTTTTTATCCTCATTTATTATAATCATTTAATAATGCTTAACAAAATAAAAATTTAAACAATTAAATATACACATAGATAAATAAAACAAGTTATTAATTTTTATACATTTAGTTATCCCCATATTTTTATATAATATATTTAATTCTAAAACTTAAAAACTATTTAAACACCAATGATAAAAGTTTTAAAATATATATATATATTTAAAAACATAATACGATTTTACCAAGTTTCATTCTTGTGGAGCTTTAGTTTCTATGGTAACCAAATTGTTTTAAATATTTTACAACAACTTACAGTTGATGTCCCCCTTTTCTGCTCTATAATTTCAATGTAAACAATTATTCACAATTTGACATTTTCTTTTCACTTTACAACAAAACTTATTTCCAACTTGATTAAATATATATATTTTTATTGTAGATACCTTTCATTTTACAATAATATTAAGTTTTCACAAATTCAACATTATATTTTAATATTCACATTATCCCAAGGGTATTTTTTTTTTTTTTGCAAATATCCCATTCTAATATTTTATACAATATTCCGTTCATAATGCAAATTGAGATTATCCTGGATATATACGACATATATTTTAAACAATAATAAATTTATTTCATAAGTTTATTAAAACATTTCAATTAGAATTCATATCTATTCCATATTATTTATCATCATTGCTTATTTAATTATCTCACTCTCCTACTAATTATCAATTTCATTTTATCAATAAGTAATTTATTTATCTTTATAGCAAATAGTTACAGTCTTATTTAAAATGTAGATAAAATATTTTGTCGATGCATATGAGTATTTATTATAGCTTCTCTTTCCAGCGCCTCAACACGCTTGTAATTTTGTTATAAAATATTCTTCTAATTATTTTTTCTTTTAGTTCATACAGTGTCAATACATTCTGCTACTTTTACCATTCACCTATTATATAAAATTTATTTATAGTGTTCATCATACATAGCTGTTTTACTGACATAATAAACCATCTAATATATTTTATCTGATTTAAATTATTAGCCAGATACACTTTGTCTTGCTTTTTTCTAATATTAAGTCCAACTTTCTGTAGGTAAATGTTTTCATCAGCATTATTTACTGATTTAATTTTTATTATTTTAAAGTCTTTGTAATCCGCTTTATCATGAATATTTTTTCTTCGGTTTATCTACACATTCCAATTCAGTCCATTATAATTTTTATTACAGATATGATATATAATTACCTCAGCTTGTTTGATATTTAACTTATTATGTATTGGTATAATATTTACTGTTTTCGCATCAAACTTCTTTTTTATCTTATAACATGCTTACATGAATTTGCAATTTTTTTCTTTCATTAATTTTAGTACTTTTAGTGATATAATGACACCAAGGATATTTTTTAGGGTAATGTTATATATAGAGCTCGCAAAATAAAATTTTAACAAGCTTTGAGAATATCCCCAATTCCAGACTGATGATGCCAGTAGTAGAAACCAGTCTGGGGTTGGTGATATTCTCAAAGCTTGTTAAGAGATTATTTTGCAAGCTCTATATATAACATTTGTAAATACAAGCTTATTAAATTAGGTCATATGATATTTGACTTGATTTTTTTGTAATTTTATTTTTTGCTGTTAAGGCTTTGATGATTTTATATTACTAAAGCTATTAATATATGGTGTATCTGAATTTAGTTCAGTCCCATATGGCTATTTAAGTTAGATAATTGGATTGGAAGACATATGGATGTCTAAAAATTTCAGATTTTCTACTTAATAGTTATACATTAGATAAAGTACTGGGCTTGTTCTTTGTATTTTTAATTTAATGTTTGAATATCCTAGCACTTCAATGATGACATCAGTAGCAGAAACTGGCCTGGGTTTGGGGATATTCTCAAAGCTTGTTAAGAGCTTATTTTGCAAGCTCTATGCAAAACATTTGTAAATACAAGCTTATTAAATTTGGTCATGTGACATCTGACTTGATTTTTTTTTTTCGTACTTTTTAGAGTAATAAATATTGATTTGCTGCCAGCAGAGATTTAAGGTTTTTTTACTCCATAGTTTTTTAAAAAAAAACCAGTTATTAAATAGATGGTATTTAGTTTACTTTTTAAACTAAAAATAATATTCTAAAAAATTTAAACTAAATTTTACAGAACTAAATTACTTCCTTCTTATCTATAATTTTTAATCAACCCCCCCCCCCCAAACATCATCTACTTATTTTTAATACATTTCAAATCACAATATCTCTTTGGTCAATATTTCTAATCTTTTTATAATGAATATTTAATTAGTTACAAACGGGTTAAATAATTTTTTAAAGCCAATATTATTTTTAAAAATATTTACTAGTAAAAAAATATCATTTTTAATAAATTTAATAAAAAATAATACAATTAACATTAAACTAATTTAAGTAATTTTATTTTTATCTTGAACAGACTAAATTCTGAAGTAGTCAAAATAAGAGTCATAGATCACATGACCCTATCTCTTAAGCGTCAGGGTAGGTTCAGAATTTTTTATCACAAAAATAATAAAAATCAATATTATCTTAGTCATTTAAAAAAATAAAAAATTAAGATTTTACCAGAAATAGCCATTATTTCATGATATCACATGTGCAGAGACACAATTACATATATCTATAGCACATATTTTTATTTATAAGATTATATTTAAATTTCACTACAATTTTAAATATTATTAAAAAATTTAACTATTAACAAATACTATTAAGTGTATATATTTCATTATTTTTATCTCTTATACGCTTTTAAAATAAGTACTTAAACCAAGTCTTAGAGAATTTATACTAATTCAATTTAACTGACCTTAGGCTCAAACTGCAAAATAACCAAATATATTGATTTTATAAAATCTAAAATTATTCCTCTAAAATTTACTTCTAATTTAATTTATGATGGGATATACCAATATAAAAAGGCACAATATATATGTGTGTGTGAACATGTGTATACATTGATCGAATTCAAGTATTATCTTATTTTGGTTTTCTTCTTTATCTGTGTTATTATTAAAATAAAATATTTGAAAACAAATTGTATCAAAAATAATATTTATATCATTAAAAGAATAAGACCCACTAAATGGAGTTCTTCTATCTAGGTCAAGGATTTTTCTAATTGTTTGAAAGACTTCTATTCATATATATATATAACTGACTGGTACTTTTATATTATTATTCTTTCAGTAATATTTTTGAATAAAAGTATATTTTATAGTTGGAGTTTTAGATATAAAATAGAGAATTTGAACATAGACTTTTGAGCTACGTTCAGCTAAACTATCTCATGCAAGCAATGCACATGACCACCCATGTAAAAAAGATAAATGACCTCCAGTATATGATATTCATGCTGAACAAGCACTTATCAGTAGGGCATGAAAATAATATTGATATCAAGAAGATATTTGAACACACCATCATCAGAATTTCAATGTTATGGATAGCTGAAGAGTTGGAAGAAGGAGTAAATTGAAGCCTGCTCATTAAAGTTTGAAGATTTGCTATATTAACATAAACTGAGCACTGATTATATATATATGTGTGTGTGATGATGATGATCTAAATCAACTTATGAGTGCTGGTTCAGCATGTAATATGTATATTGGAGATAATTTATCTTTTTCATATGTATGTGGTCATGTATATCAGTTGTATGAGATAGTATCTAGCTGAAGGAAGCTTGAAAGTCTATGTTCCAATCCCCTGTATTATTTGTATTTTTATATTGGATTATTTCCATCATCTAATATGTGTATTGAATGTCTTTAAATTTTTTTTACTTTATTTAAATATTCCAAATACATTCAACAGTTATTAATAGCACATCAAACAGGTTAGTGTATGCATAACATTTCCAGAGGTATTATTCTCTTCTTCAGGTGTTGCTGGCCAACCAGTGACAGTACTGGCATGGGATTTGAACCTGGACTCTTAAATTTTTGATTATTGAATTTTTAAGATAATGCTTTAACCAACTGATTTAAATTTTTTTAAAGATATTCAATACACATATTAGATGATGGAAATAGTCCAATATAAAAATACAACTAGAACACCATCATCACAGACCTTCTGGAAAACGTCTAAATGTAGTTTAATTTTAAAATTAACTTAATACAATATACAATTTATGAATAAATTGACAACTCTTAAATGTTTAAAATATTTTCAATTTTTTTTTTTTCTAATTATATTTTATTAGCCTTATTATTTTTCATGCTTTGTTAGCTTTATGGACTATTTAATATTAAACTTTATGATACAATTCATGGAACATTCAATATAGTATTACTAAATATAACAAGATTAAGTAATTTTTTTTAGATTTCTTTGAAATTGTGTGACATTATCTTTTATTTTTTAAAGTAAAACTTTTTGTCTGAATAAATCACCACATTGTCACCCTTTTAACTTTCTATTGTATTCTTCTGTAGCAATGTTCTTAAGCTGAAACTAATTAATACTGTACCTATTTAGAATGGTTTTGGGTAATCATTAACCCATAAATACATTTATTTCTCCAATAAAAATCCCTGCTCAAATTTATTATAAAATGCCTTTTTAAAAGAAATCTGTTACTATTTTATATTTTAAATGCACACTAATGATTTTAGCATTATCATATTCAGAAAGTTAAAAATTATGATTCTGTTTCTGCTTCCATATTTTCAAAATATTATAAGCCATCCTTAAATAATGTTTTCCATTATCTTCACAATCCATGACAGATACTTTAAGTGTGCAGAAATAATTTATACTCTCATTAATATTTCATTTCCTGAATTATGTATTTGTGGAAGACTATAATATGTTGTATATATTTAAATTAGTGCTACGCATTGTATTTTTTTTGTATATGTTAAACTATTCCACATGGACATATTTAAACTGATGCTAAAAGGAGTAATTGTTTACTTTGCCTTTGTAGTTTAAATTTAGCCAATTAAATTTGGAATTTAAAAAGCATCTCAATTAATTTAAATTTTGGACTTGTTTACAGTTGTTTAATTATATGATGCTTTTATATACTTTAAATGTATATTACAAGTTAGAGAAAAGTGGAATCAGTTTTTAAAATCATTACCAAGCAATTATAAGCAAATGTGTTAATGGATGAACTGAGAATGTAATATTGATATGTGACTACACTGAAGTAATACACTTTTCAAATACTATTTATATCAGTGCATTGCTTTGCAAATAAAACATCAGTCAATTTTTATTTACTTCTCCATTTTTTTAAATATCAGATCTGATGAATGATATGTGAACAGGGTAAAATTTCAATCTAAATTATCTTTATTGAATAGGTTATCTAATGTAAATTAAAAGTTCTTTCTCCTTAATATCATTTGTCAGATCTGCAATCTTTATAAGAACTGGGAACATATCAGATAAAAATGAAATAATTTTTCATTAGCAATAAAGTTCTGTCAATAGTGTTTGGAAAAACTTAGAATGGGGAATGAAAAATAAAGTGGCTAACAGGTTTATCTGGGTATAATTGCTGAGATATTCTTGACTTCATTTAAGGAGAAGCCACAATACATCAATCACATCATCACAAGAAGGGAAGATATGGAAGTTATACTGAGGACATGTGCAAGGGTGGGTAAAGAAATAGGGATTAAATTTAGTGAAGAAAAATCAAAAGTAATGATGATTAATACTGGAGAAAGAGAAGACAAAGAATTTTTATTGGGGGATATAGAGTTAAGGGTGGTGAATAGGTATAACTATTTGGGAATTGTCTTAAGTAATCAGAGAAATTGCTTGGATAAAAGGGACTGATAAAAAAAATTAACAGTGTTTTCATATGATAAATATGATGAAGCTAGAATTGTATGGAAGGGAATGGTAGTAGCAAGGTTAACATATAGTAATGATGTGTTATATGCTAATAAAAAGATGCTAGATTGCTTAGAAAAAGTTCAAAGAGAAGTAGCAAGATATGCATTAGATGCAGATGTGTGAATGGCAAAAAAGGCAATTCAAGGAGAAATGGGATGGTCAAGTTTTTATATGAGAGATGCAAAAAGCAAAATAAAAATGTTAGGTAGATTTCAGTTTATGGATAATAAAGAAATAGCCAAAATAGTATTTAATTGGGTTATGAGCAAATGGAAAGCAACATGATGGGTGAGAAAGGTAGTATGGTAGGAAGAAGATTTGGAAAAAGAATTTATGTCAGTATGCTTATACAAAAGGTGGGATGATTGTGTTAGGAGAATTGTTGAGTGTTATAGTTATAAGGAATGGGACAGAAGAATAGATGCATTAATAAAAAATAGGGTGTTGGAGAAATAGTATGAAGAGTAAAAAGAGTTTAAATATGTATAGAAGTAAATGGAATATTGGATGTGAGTTAATTTATGATATTAACAAGAAAAATAGTTTACTATTTAAGGCTCAAACAGGATCTTTAGCAACAAAAGAATATATACATAAATGGAAAAATGTGGGTGATTTAGTCTGCAAGTTGTGTAAGGAAGGCATAAAAAATATTAGGGATCTGTTAATTGAATGTAAATGCCTGAAAGCAGAAAGGGTACAAATAATGGGGTTGTGGAAAAATAAATATAAATGAAGTGATTATACAGAAAGTGGGTTATTAGTTTTTATGCTGGGTTTGGAAAAAGATAAGGGGGATTTAGATATAAAGGCTATGGAGTTGACAAAGATTATACTGTGGAAATGGGATGGAACAGGATAGAGAAGAATTTGGGAAAACAGGCTGGGAATGGAAAGGGAAGGTAAAGTGGTAACAGGTTTCTCTGAGCATAGTGACTGAGAGATTCCTGACTCCATATAATAATCACATCACATCAGAACTTTTATCACTTCAGTGATTATATATTGCTAGAATTGTAATAATTGGTATTTACATATGTACACATATATATTATAAACAATAAAATAGTGACATATATATGAAATGAACTGAAGCAATATTAAACTTTCAATATCTATCTACCATATTTATTTCTTTATAAACATTAATTGCTGAGATTGATTGATTTTTTATAATGTGAAAATTTATAGAACAAAATAAAAAATATGATGGATGATGCATTGAAAAAAAGTATTAAAAATTAAATAGGCATGCTGTTCATCCTGTACATTGCAAACAATCATTGATTGTCAGATCACATAAAAAACTGATGAACCACTCTGGATTACATATATTTCAAACCAAACAATTATCACCATCTGTATGATGTGCATGTAAAAAGATTGTGATACCCTAGGCATCTGATAAGAATTGTTTGATTGATGTGTATGGTGATCAAATAAATATTTGCAGAATTATGATTGGAGGATTATATCTGATCAATTGCTTACTTACATTCACAGGTACTATTTATTAAACATATATACACACATATTCAGTTCCACACACATATGTAATAATGTTGATGTATTTTATAATCAAAGCCAATCTAACAATATAATATTTGCAAACACAAAACAAAATCATCATTTATATCATTACTACAAACTCACTGGTCATTTTCCACTTGTAGACACATTATCTGCATGCTTAAACAGGATACAACTCTTAAAAATATTTTTTTATAAAATTAAGTATCACAAATATGAATGCTAAACTGATAATATAAACATTAGTTGCATTGCATATCACATGACAGAATCTTGATTCTGAGTACAGCAGACAATATATATATCACATGACAAAATCATTTATTAAACAATTTTATAAATAATAGTTAATTATTAAATTATAATAATATTACTTCAAGGACTTAGTGAGCTTTAAAAGCATCCTAGGTATAAGTATGCAAATTATGCAACATAAAGCATATCTTTAATATGGTTGTACATATATTTTGCATTAAATTATAAATAAGCCAATAAACATCACATGTTGACCACTTCTTATGCTTGTGTATAACTGTTGTTAAAACAGGAATAACTCACTATACATATTGCCACACACACCAAGCTAGAGTAATCAATGGATGCCAGAAAGCTTGTGCATAAAATACCCATCTAGTGTACTCATCCAATATCCCCAGACTAGTTTCTGGCATATGGCCTTTGTCAGTGAGGAGTCTTGGATCTGAGAGCACTGCACCTAGATCTTAGGGTCTAATGCAACCCTCCAGCAGCCACCTTTTATCTCCACTTAACTACAAAACTATGAGCCTTAAACTGAAAACACCTTAATGTTTTCAATCCAAGCCCATTAGCTTATATAGTCATATGGGTCTGAACTCAATATACTTAATGCACTGCATAAACATAATAAAACTGTAATGACTATGATATTATTATAAAGCTATTCATCTTATCAATATACAAACCATATTCCACATGAAATCATTGTTAGTATTATAGATAGATTAAAATTCTAACGATTTTAATGAACACTCAAATAATTTAGTGGCTTCTTAAATACATAAAGGTAAGAATTTAAACATATTTACAAAACAAACAAGTCTCTATATATTACTAAGGTAATTAATTCATGAGCTAGATTTTCAAAGACTCATTTAAATAAACTTGTGAGTAATGCCCAACTTTTCATGAATAAATTTATAGAATGAGGTGATGTTGAAGATTGTATATATTATATATATATATATATATATATATATATATATATATATATGTATAAAGATTATTACATAAATATATTACAATTTATTAAAATTTAAATCTGCATTTTAGATTAATTGGAATATAGTAATATTTACTCTATTAAAAAAATTATCAATGATTTATGTATTTATTGAAATGCAATTGTTATGAATAAGTACTTTCTAAAATATTGCACTTATAATATAAATGTGTATAAATAAGTGTGATTTTCTCATAATATCTTCTGCAATCTATTAGAAATGTAAGAGTGAATGTAAATGGATTTATTTTACATTTTCAATAAACTATATCAAATAATAGAAGGCAGGGTATTGACATCAGCAGCACTTGGATACTTTATTTACTCTATGCATATATATATATATATATATATATATATATAATTAGTGCTATATAAACATAACATTTACATATTTCATATTAATTTACTCACAAGGTTATTAAAATAAAAAGAAATTAAATGTAGTTTGTAAAATTATTAACCACATTGTAAATGTCTATGTAGTGAATACTGAGATCATTTGTTAGATTGGTGATAAAGAGATTCATTTATTTTTGCAATAAGTTATATCAGACAATAAAAAAATCTTGGTATTTTACCACCCTCCCTCTTATTTGGAAGCATATATTTATAGTTTTAATAATTACAAATAATAATCATATTTTTATAATGTAATTAGCTTCATGGCATACATTCACTGGAATACTATTTATTACTTGTAATGTATATATATATAATATAAATAAAATGTTCATTAATTAAAAACTATTGTAATAACAATAAAATAATAAATATAATGACAATTAACTATTATATACAATCTTGCAATCTGCATGAATATGTTTGGTTAATTCCTTAACTCTCCTCAACTGCCGTTAAATTAAAAAAACATAATGGAAGAAAATGTCATCAATTCAAATCCCACAAATACCAAATTTTAATGTTAGCTTATCTATTAATTATATTCATTTTGTTTTTATTTATTAAAATTTCCTCCTTAATTTTTCTTTTATTATGGTTTCTCTCTTCATTAAGAATCTTAACACTTTCAATATCAAACTTAAATTTATATGTCCTTTCTTGACCCACAAAAACTGAAGCAGTCATTAAATCATTATTATTTTTACTTTTCACATGCTGTATAACAATCCATGCTCTTTTTATCTTTTTTCTATACAGCATCTCAATTCATCTATATATTTTGTGCACAACATTACTTTTCTGCTATCAAGCGGTGTTGTGTATCAAATTTTTCATTAAAATTATATGGGAACATCCTCATTTAAAAAAAAAAAAGAAGAGGAAAGTTCAATTTACAATTATTTTCTTACTTTCTTGTGAAATAATTTTTTTTATAAGATTTTGATTATTGTAAAACCAACTCATTTGGATTAAATGTTGATTAACTAAGAAATCTTAAAAGAGAATGATAATTAAATGTGTTATACAAAAAAGTATGTAGGTTTGTATAGTTAAGGTTAATCAATATATATTAACTTTGGGTTGTCACATCTTTTTCTAATTTTTTAAAATTCTTTTATTGTTAATTAACTTTTTTTTAAAAAAAGATAAATAATAATTTCTGATGATATATTGTTGATGTCTTTATTCTTTCAGTTATACATTCTGTAAATAGTTAGTATATGTGATTGATTTCATCCTAGATTTGTGCTTTAATATAAAGCTAGATATTATTGTATTGAGGAAATATTGTAACATAGAAAAATACATATTTTCCATTGTTCACTACAACAATTACTAGTGTCCTTGTGAGATAAAACTAGCTTGGACATAATGATATTTTTGGCATATATGTGTAGAGTATATGTGTGTGGTCATGCAGCTGGTTTTTTGTGGATTTGTTTAAATGATATTAATGTAGTAAATAATCTTTAAAGTCCACTCAGATTAATTTATAGATTTATTGATGGCCAGTACAATCAAGATATCAGATAGCCAAAACGCTGATGATGGTCAGCAACGATATAATGATTCCAGCATTTGTTTGATATGTTTATTATTTTCCTTATTTTAGCACTTATGTGTGTGCAAACAAATGAAACAAGAATGATTATTTTTATATTATGCCCTAAGTTTGACATTGTCTAGATGATAATTAGTCAGATTTCATAGTGTGCCTTTTTTAAATCAAATCACAAAAAATGACTGTTGACTCTTGGTGATATTTTCTGGTAGTGACATATTATTATAATGGTTTCAGATATTGATTTTTTTATCATTGTCTATGCTATATAAAACAGTGATCCTTTGCAAGGTACACCAATATACCCTTATTCCAAAATAGCTCAATATATTCATATATGTTTTAAGAGATTTGGCTTTTTTCTCTCTTGCATAGATTTATACATTTTTAATTTAAATATTGCATATCACCATTCCAATGTATGGAGGTATTAACATTATATCTTTAAAAAAAGTATAATATCAACAAATAAAAAAATCCTTCTCCTTTTTCTTTTCAAAAACTTTATTTTTATATCTCAATACTGAACATATATATACATTTATATAATACAAAACTCCAATGTTTCAACTGTTTTTATCTTATACAGTCATTTTCAAGGATCTGCAACAACAATATTAAATACATATCAATAAATAAACTTCAATTATATAAAAACTTTCTCTTACATTAACATAAACAGTAACAAACATATTAAACATATATAAATATATTTTACTTACATCTCTCTCCCACTGCTATATTTTATTACTCTTTCTTTTACATTATTTAGTTACAAATCTGTCTTAAAATCATCCAAGAAACATTCTATACAAATTTAAATACCAATTCTAATTTCCAAAAACCTCCCTCTTTTTTATTTTTTTATCTAAAACCCATCTTAAAACTACATTCCTAAACTATATCTTTAAATGAATATAAACAAATATAAACATTTTTTTATATATATACAAAAAAAACTTCTAACAATTTACCTAAACCCATTAAGCATTTATTTTAATTATACATTAATTTAGATTCCTTATCTACTCCATTAATTCTATTTAGAGTAGGATTATATTTTTTTGTATAAAAAAATTCTTTTACCATCCTTTCCCTGTAATTTTTAACCCTTTCCAACATTTTAATATTAAATTCTTTATGACCTAAACCTTTACAATGAATGTAAATATTTGAATTTTTGTCATATAAATGTTGTCTAAGTCTAGTTTTTAATGCATTCTTAGTTGTACCAATATATGAAACATTTCCCCCCTCCCTTTTACAATTTAAACATTCAATTAAATAAATTCCATTTATTTTGTCTTTTTCTATATTTTTTGTATCACTAATTACATTTCCTAAATTAAATTTCTTTTTATATACTGGTTTAATAATTAACCTACTTTCCCCTTTGTATTTATTATTTATACTTTTTATAATCTTTTTAATCTTCATAAAAGTATCTCTAGAAACATTATAACTATTGTATATAAAATTATTTACATCTTTCCTATTGTTTCTCTTCTTTATTATTCTTTTAATATTCTTTTTATTACATAACTTATCAATAATTTTAACTGGATAATTATTTTTTATACCTTCTTCTTTTATATTACTAATTTCTTTTATAAACAATTTTTCTTCAGAACATAAATTAATTGCTCTGTTTATCCTATTATTAATAATATTAATTTTATGTTCATATTCAATATCTGAATCCCAACTACTTAACAAACCACAAAAAGTTTCTTTTCTGAATACACTAGTTTCAATAGCAACCTTACAATTTCTAATAACTTTTTTTATTATAACATCCATATAAGTAATTACATCATTTTTTCCTTTTTCCATAGTAAAACTAATGTCATCATCAATTGAATTAATATACCTTATAAAACATTCAGATTTTCTATAATTGCCATTGAACACTAAAAAATAATCATCAACATACCTAACCCAAAAAACAGGCTTATATTTTATAATACAAAAATATTTATCTTCATAATCTTCCATAAATATAGCAGCTAACAATCCACTCATACTATTCCCCATACTCAATCCTTTACACTGTTTATAATATACTTCATTATATATATAAAAATAAAGTTTTTGAAAAGAAAAAGGAGAAGGACTTTTTATTTGTTGATATTATTGTAGAACATATATATTTTAAAAGAAAAAGTGGATGTACCTTTGCTGTGCTATTATATATGATAAAAAAAGTATGCGAATGGTATATTGATAGAAAGTTTATAAAAAATTTGAGAACCCTAAGTATTGGGGCTAAACCACGATTCATGAATTTTGGATTCCAAAGTCTGACACTCTATTACATCATCAAAATCTTACAGGATGGACAAGCTTATAAATGGTTTAATACCTAGTTGCTCATAAATTGTTACTACATTAAATAGTGACGAGAACATGAATGGCTTTCTCAGTACATTGATATGGGCAAATAGTCATTAAATCAGTTATATACTTACATGTGGGTTTCTAAATCAACTATGATATATACATATGTAATTTTAAATAAATCATTCAAATTAGTAAATGCTATTATAATAAATGAGACATCCTTGGTAGTCATTGGATAATACAAAAATAAGCAAATGGATATCACTTTCAAATATAGTCTAAGAAGATTGTCTTAAACAACTATGGCAGGAGATATGAATTTAAATTAATTAATTATTTTAGTGCAAGTTATTTATTAAACATATTAATCTTTATTTAACAAAGTAAAAAATTACTTATTATTTTAAACACTGCTATAGATGTTCAAGATAATTTTTTAAATATATAAAGATAAATGTATTTGAGAGGGGTAGCCACTTTTTTATTATATCCAATAATTAGTGGGTGGGCATATTGAACTATATATATATTGTAACGAGCACAGACGTTCGTTACATTGTTTTTTTATTTATTTATTAAACATAAAAGTAAATTAAAAAGTTCGCATTTAAAAATTTTCTTTAAGAATTAAAAATTGAAATTAAATATCATCTTAAACTCTTATATATTAAATCGCACAGATAATGAAAAATTATTAAAATAAAACTTTATTAAAGAAAAAGTATTTTAAAACTAAATTTTAAAAAGATTTGGAAATAAAATTATATCTTTAAATTTATCTTTAAATATATCTTTGATTTGGAAAACAGGTTAATTAATCAGAAATGGAAATGATAAATTTAATTAGTCAAATGTAAACCAGCCTTGGGCATTTAAATGTAAAAACATCGGTCAGATAGGGGAACAATAGAAACAAATAGCCAATGAAAGAAATCCATCGGGAAATCGGACCTCAGCGAAAGGATCATCACATCGATGACATAATGCCAAGTCAATCCTTCGAATACGTATAAAAGGAAAATTTGGAAATTATTAATCAGTGAGTTATTATGATTATTACGATGTGACAGATAGATGTTAGTGCGGAGGTGCGGGAGAAGAGATTGAAGGACGCACGTTCAATCCCTTCAGTTGTTATAAAATGGAAAAATGAAACATCGCTTTTCTTATATTCAGAGGACCACAGGATCATCGGGAAATTTAACGCTGGATTTCAAACGGCAAGCAATTGTAAAAGATGAACATTTCTAAAACCGTAAGAACTTTCTAAGATATAACGAACAATATTAATTTGAAAACACTAAGAACTTTACAATTAATGAACATTAAATTAAAAACTTTTTGTATTTAAAATAATTGCATTAGTTTCCTATCTGACTAAAGTAGTTAAAATGTTATTTGATGTATTTTTTATTTATTTGTGTAAAATCATTTCCATTTATTTAATTTTGTTCTTTAAGTTTATTTATGATTTCTGTTTTCCGATAAATTAAAATATATCAATGTTAAACTTAAGTCGGGCGTGAATGGCTGTATAGATTTGTAAAGTTATATTAGGGGAGGGTAATCTTAGGTTATTTGTTTCGTGGTTAAATTGGGTCAATGGATTGGATATATTGGTGTGATTAGTAGATGTAATATTGATTCGCTATGGGCAGAATCGCTTCATACGCCGCACACTTCCGTTTGCCTATGGAAGGAATTATAAGTCGGATACCGCAGTTCCTTTCTATGGAGTTTTTTGTTTTATTGCTCTTCTTTGCAGATAGATGTAATATTCCTATCTCATGAGAAGCAATTTCTTCTCTTAACTTTTTGTGCTGCCGTATTTTATTACATTGAATACATCGATATATCAGATGAATTGATGCCGGTTTGACTACGAATTTTAACCTAAGGTTAAATAGGGATAGAATGTTTATTTTCAAAAGCAAATCTATGTGGTCTATTCATACTTGACCCTAAATAAAAATGCATTAAATTTAAGTTGTTTATAGACGCTTGCATGGATTGGTTATCGGTTAAGTATGTTTTGGGTTTTCATATTTGATCAAAATATATAGACATTCGATAAATAATGATACCTTACAGTGAGTATCTAAAATGTATTTATTCGGATGTCTTTTAAGTTATTGGTGACAATGCAAGTATCTTATGGTGAATACTATTGGGTTACATATAAATTTCCCTCCGCAATTGTCAGTAATCAATAATTTTGTATTTTGATCGTTTATGTTTCTTTTGAAATGTTTTTGACCGTGAAATCTATGTAACCGATCTATATTCAACATTATAAACAAGCTTTCATAAATTTATATGTGCGAACTTAATTAAAATGTAAAATTATAATATAATAGTAATTAAATGTAAATTAAAGTAAAGTTAAAAATAATGTTAAATGTTAAAATGTAAACTGATACTAAGACAATTTTAAATCTTATATATATATGTGCGTAAATAAATTTTTGTATGTTAATTACTGGCAGTGGCTTATTTTATTCTTTTTTTATATATATACTCTTAGATTATCTTATTAAATCTCTGCTATTCCACTGAGCTAGTGACATGGGCTAACGACCGGAATCAAAATTTAAAAAAAAAAAAAAATTTTTTTTTTTTTTGACTTACGTATCTGCCTACTTTATAAATTTTTCTAGGTTCAAATGCCTAGATGGCGCCCCGTAGTGCAGATTACGTTAAGTGCATTCCCCGGATCGTTACAATATATATATATGAATAGAGGGGATCTGAACCCAGACTTTCAAGCTATCTTTAGTCATTCTCTCCATCTCATACAAACCATGCACATGGTCACATACATGTGAAAAAGATAAAATGATCTCCAATACATATATTTTGTGCTGAACCAGTACTCATCAGTTGGTCCAGATCATCATTCCCCCCTCCCACATATATATATATATATATATATATATATATATATATATATATATAGTCAATGCTTGGTTTATATTAAGATAGTAAATCTCTACACTTTCTAACTTTTCAGCCATTCATATCACTGAAATTCCATGGTCACATGTTCAAAGCTCTTATTTGCCAATTTTTGTTGTGTCATACCTATATTGCCTGTAAGTCAATCTGATCCCTCATATGTAGGACTTTAAGCTCAATTAAATATGCAAAAAAGAGATAGACAAAATACAGGCTGAGTATGTAATATTTAAATACATATATAGTATTTATATTTTAAGTTAGATGTAATTAGAGGGGATCTGAACCCACACTTTCAAGCTTCCTTTAGTCATGCTCTTCAATCCATACAACCAATATGAACCACATACATGTGAGATCACCTCTATTTGCATCTAGCTTAAAATATAAATATTATACATGTATTTAAATATTACAAATTCAGCCTGCATTATTCCCATCCCTCTTGTGTGTATTTAAATGTGCTTAAGGTCCTACATATGAGGGATCAGATTGACCACAAAATCAACATGGGTGTGATACAACAAAAGTTGGCAAGAATGACTGAAAAGTTGGAGAGTGGAGAAGATTGAAATCTGTCCATTAAGATTTAAATATTTGCTATCTTAATATAAACTGAGCATTGATTATATATAAGCATGGGAGATTATGACCAAACCAATTGATGAGTGCTGGTTCAGCATTAAATACATATATTGGAGGTCATTTATCTTTCTTGCATTTATATGGTCATGTGTATTGGTTGTATGGGATGAAGAGAATGACTAAAGAGAGCTTGAAAGTCTGGATTCAGATCCCCATTAATTACATCTAGTTTTATTAAAATATAAGTACTATATATGTATTTGTATATATATTAAAACTATGTCGGTCATATGAAAGCAGAAAATATTTAAAATAAAAAATAAAAAAACCGTTATTATTGTTGTTGTTTAAAAGATTTATTTAAAATATAATTAATTAAAAATTATACTGCATATTGATAATGGATAATAACCTGATCAGCATGTAATGTGCGTGCATGTTATAATAAAAAAATATATGCATCAATATTAAAATATTTTATAAAATTAATGTTGTTGTTATTTGGTATGTGGAACAAATAAAAAAAAAATGTTTCTTGTTCTAGATTAATGAATAATTATTATTACAATTTATAAAAATATTTTCTTTGTATTATTTATGTAAATGAGTTGATTTCCAAGAATGCTAGACATAAGGCAAGATAAATAAAAAAAATTTATTGCAGTGATTGCTAGCTTTGTAAAGGGCATGGTTTTGGATAAAAATAAAGAATACAAAGAATACACTGAACTAAATAACATGCATTTTCAAATCTCCTGTTTTAAAACGGAACTGTGTAACAATCATGTTTTAAATGATTAAAAATCAAAAACATAAATTCCTAAATTAATAAGTTAGAGGAGATGTTTTGTTCCCTCATTTGCTATTATTTTCCTAGGAGATTAGATGAAGAGATTAACATGAAATAATTGAATTATATAGCACAAAACTTCAAAATTAATGGTGCTGCTTAGAAAAAGAAGAATTGAACAACACAAATCTCTCTTCAAAATTACTGGAACAACTTATTAACGAAAACATAACATGGAAAGTATAGCATTAAACATTTATATGGAATAAATATTGTATAATACAAATCCTTCTTTAAAATTAATGGATATATAATAATTTGGAATATTTTTGATTAACAAAGAAAGCAAAAGAATAAAAAAAATATTGCTCTAAACAAAATCGGATATTGAAAGTTAATTGATTCTTATTTCATCAGCCTTGAGGGATTATTGGTGGACCTCGAAAAAACAAATATCTAAAAGCAATTAATAAGTTTTATTTATCACACTATCGAGGGCAAATAAAAAATGGTAATATTTTTTTTAAATCTATAAAATAGTAATTTTCCCATGCGTTTTATATAAAATATAAATTTAATAACACTTTTGCTTAACAGATATAAATAAAAAGGGTATTAATTAATGCTTAATATACATATGTGGATCGATTATAAAGATGATTGATTTAGTTACGTTATATATTTTTAATATTAAAAACATAAAAAATATTTAATTAATAAATATTATTGTAGGTATTGACTTTAGTTATGCTTTAAAAATATATAATTTGAGGGAGAGCAGCTATATATATATATAATATTTAAATATATGTATATTGTCGGTACTAAACTTAATATAATTATAAGGGACTTGAACTCAGACTTTCAAGTTCTTTACATCTATTCAATCCATCTTATACAAACAATACACCTGGTCATATACACGTGAAAAAGATAAATGGTCTCCAATATACATATTTCATGCTGAACCAGTACTCATCACTTGGTTCAGCTCACAATTTTCATACATATATATAATCAATGCTCAATTTATATTAAGATAACAAATATTCATACTTCAATGGATGAGATTCAATCTTCTTTACTCTCCAAGTCTCCAGCCATCCATTTGATTGAAAATTTAAAGATGGAATGCTCAAAGCCCTCGTTGATGCCAATATTATTGTCATACCCTTGTTGACCTTAAATCAATCTGATCCCTCACACATAGGACTTTAACACATCCATTTAATTATAGAAAAAAGAGCTAGGCAAATTACAAGCCAATTGTGTAATATTTAAATATAAGTATATTGTCTATATTAAACTTAATGTAATTATAAAGTCTGAGTTCAAATTCCATATAATTACATTAAGTTTAATATTAATATTATCTGTATTCTTTATTACTTTTTTACAATGCTTTTTTACAATCCACTAGACAGTCTTGATTGCCTGTATAGAACAATATATATATATTTAAATATTCCATATTCAGCCTTTATTTTGCCCATCCCTCCTCTGTATAATTAAATAAACATATTAAGGTCTTATATGTGAGGGTCAGAGTGACTTAATGTCAAGATGGGTATGATAATAATATTGGCATCCACAAGGGATTTGATCATTCCATCTTTGGATTTTCAATAAAATGGATGGCCGAAGAGTTGGAGAGTGGAGAAGATTGAAGCTTATCCATTAGAGTTTAAAAATTTGCTATCTTAATATAAACTGGGCACTGATTGTATATATATATGGGAGATTGTGATCTCGACCAACTGATGAGTGCTGATTCAGCACAAAATATGTATATTGAAGATCATTTATTTTTTCTACATGTATGTTAATTATGGGTATCAGTTGTATAAGATAGAATAAATAAATGTAAGACTTGAAGGTCTGAGTTCAAGTCCCTTATAATGTATATACATAATTCTTATTTTATGGGGATAATTAAATATTGTCAACTCTTAGTGAGGTATATTTCTGCTCTGTTTCACTATTATAACATACAACTAAAAAATATAATCTTTATCATAAATGAAAAATATGCTTGATTATTTCATTTATTGTACAATAATAAATTCTAAGGAGAAGATTTCAAATGATATTTTATAATATATCAATTTAATTTTAACAGAAGTAAAATATACTTTTAAGATTGTAAAATTACTATTGAAAATCGACCAAGAATATAATTATTAATTTATTGTGTTTTTATTATTTTTATTTAGTGTTTTAATTATAATAATCATACTGTATATTTTGTACACTGAAATTATTATTATTATCATTTAGGATAGTGTCCTTGATTTCTAAATTTTATTTATCTCTCTATTTTATTTTGGAGTTAATGCAAAATGTATCAGTGATGGGTATTGCATTTTGGTTTGTTACATCTATTCATTGTGTTATTCTTATTTTAATATTTTAATGTAAAACTTTAAAGCATCCATTATATGTACATCAAATACAGGCTATAAGGTCACTGTAACTGGATTAATAAGTGGCATTACCTGATTGCATATGAAATATCTAGCTTCCATGGTGCTCATCATCATCATCAAATTATAAATGTTTTCAGATCAGAATATATATGATATTGATGCCACACCTCATTTCCATGCCATAGCATATAGCATTTACATTATCACTATTTATTTATTCTTTTTTGCCAATTTAAAAATATTGTTCCGGTCCCCCCCCCCCCGGGGGGGGGGGGGGGGGGGGGGGGGGGGGGGGGGGGGGGGGTTAAAGGTTTATTGTATGAAATGAATACTAATAAAGTATCAATACTTCCAGTTTTTAAAACTTTATATATGTCTAAATTGTGGAATCTAGCATATCTGTGTTGCAATCCATTTCTCTTATATATAATTTGAGCAGAATTCTATCTGTGTAAGTTTGGTCTTCAAATCATCCATATCAAGTAGGAAGGGTTGAACTAAATTGTTAAATACGATAAGTATGAGATAAACATAAAAGATGCTTATTTATGTTAAATTGTATACATCCAAAACTGTACCAATTAAAAGTGATGGAATGATTTCCTGTCAATAGTTTTAAATATTATTTTTAAATGGAGTTGATTTGATTAAAATAAAAAAAGGATTTGTAAATATTTTTGCATCTTATGCAAAGTCATTGTGCTTCATGATTTGCACTTTTTTCAGCATACTTACAAATGAATTTATGATAAAATACTTACTGGATCTACCTTCCATGTCCCAAAATTGTAGAATAAGATTTGTTTTCAAATAAACAACTCTTAATCATTTATGTAGCCATCTAATAATAATTTAGTTATTTATGGCTAGAAAGGAATATCTCAGCGTAATCTAGATTCATCATGTGAGTGTCAGTCTCCTAACAATAATACTAAAAACATAATAATATGTCATCATCACTGTCAGCGGTAATTCATTATACTTATCAAGCATTGAATTCTTACTTCCATTACTTATATCTGTCTATATAGATAGTTCTTACTTGTTAAAATTTTTATTAAGCAAAAACAGCAATGATATTTATAATTTTAGTAATGAATTATTAATGTGTTTCACACAATTTATACAAAATAATTGCAAAAACTTTAAACTGACATGAACATTCACATAGATTACTGTATGGCAAAGGTTTTATAACAACTCCTCATACAGAGAAATGATTAAGAAGAAAGAATTTCCAATTTGCCAATTACAAATAATAAGAGTTTAAGCAATATTTTTATCCTTGCTTAATTCTCTTGCTATGAAAAGTACATACCCATTTTACTTATCAAAACTAGATAGTTAGCTAGTTTAGGTAAAGATTGCTACTTGAAGAAATAGTACTAAATCTGATTTTAGCTTAATTTTTTTTCCAAGTTTTATATAGTCTAAATTGAATCTACTTTTTAATCGTAACAGACAGGCATGTTATTACTATATCATATGTGGTGTGCAAGTGTGAATAAATAAAATCCATTTCTCTTGCTCTAGTTCTAGACTAGAAGATAGTGTTCAGAATATCTCTATCTAATGTTATCCTGTCAATATCCAGATCTGGCATGTATCGATTTTTCAAGCTTACATTCAATGGCATAATTTGAGTAAGTGAAATAGATTACTTAAGCTTACACTAGATGGCAGAACTGAAATAAAAGAAATGGATTAAACAAGTTTACAAAATGACAGAACTGGAATAAAAGACATGGATTATTCAAATTTACACTATATTATAGAACTGGAATAAGAGATATGGATTAGCTATATAAAAGAATTGTATAAGGTGGAGTCATATGGTGTTTTATTTGCTTTGAATGTAAGTAAACATTTTGTAACAGTTTTATATAATTAATGATTTAGAAGATTTATTACATTTTATTAAATAGCTTTAATATTAAAATAATAAAATAAATTAGATTAAGAAGGATGTAAGTAATGGAAACTATTGTCTAATTACCCAGCATGCATTTAAGTAGAGAACTTCACACATGTACATAGAATTATATGATTTATTTATGTTTAAATGATCATCAGCATAAAAACATATTTTTTATGGTTCTTATATAAACTATCAATGCATTTCCATAATTGGAAATATACTCTACCCATTTAAACTTTAAATATAAAATTTGAATAATTGCAATTAATTTATTGATATAAAAAATATGAAGATATTCAGTTTATTTTTACTAAATTCTTTCAAATAAAGTAAAATTTATATTATTAATTAAATTAATGACTTCTTTTTTTGTTAAAATAGTATTTCCATTAACCTTAATAATCTCCAGAGGATAGATGTTTCATTTTATAAAATTTAAATATTTTAGGTAAAAGTTCATTATTCTTAATTATATTATATTTCAATTATTTTAATTTAAAAAAAAATATTCTAAAAGTTTTTCATTAAATATTTATTTGAATAATAAAATATGGTATTCCAATTAGGAAAAAATGCTTATAAATAATTGATTTATGAAATGTAAAAATTAAACACTGCTTTGACATTTGATATTATTTATTAATATATGTTGTAAATCGGTATCAAAGAAAAAAGAAAATTAACACCAAAATTAATTCCTGTCTGTGGTAAATGTTTAGCTCAATAATTTATAGAAACAGTAATTTTTTATAGGTTTAATAAGTATGAATTTTTTATATATTTTATTTGTTATGGATAGATAAAGTATATGACGGAATACTAAAGAAGACTGCTGTATTGTCAAAACTGTCAACTATTTTTAAAAATGTGGAATAATAAAATATTGCATTTTGCATTGTGTAAAGTGAATAGAAAAGTGTGTTGGTATTGTTTGTTTAAATAAGCAGTAAGTTAATTTATTTCACAGTTTTATTTAAACATAGGGGAGTTTTTTTAGGTGAAAATTGATATTAGCAATCACTTTAAAGAATAAAATACTATTTTCTACAGTGACCTTTTAATAATGCTTATTTTGTAAAAACAAAATGCAGCCATTTTTTACTAGTAAAGAAATAGAATTCTAATGTCATAAAAGTAGTAAATCTTTTTTTATAAAACAAAATGACATTAAATAAAGTGAAAGGTTTACCCATTATGTAATAAAAAAGATTTCATCAGAGTAGCAGTAAACGGCATTAAAATAAATAAAAAATATATACACTTACTTGCTTAATTTTTATTTAAAATATTCTTATCCCTCAATAGCAAACAATCTCTAAAAATTACACAGTTACTATAACAGCATGACATATCACCAAGAAATTAATTAGATAACAATAGATAAAATAATGAATTTAAAGATTAGATATAATTTTATCAAATAAAAATAAACTAACATATTTAAGTATTATAAAAAAAATCAATTGATGATATTAAAAAAAGGAAACTATTATTGATAATCAGTGATTTACACAATTTTGGTATGTCTTAAGATGTTTGAGACAAATTGATTTATTTTCACAAAGATTTACCATCAAAAACATTAAAAAAGCTAATAATTTTTATATAAAAAAACATTTACCTTATGATTAAAATTCAATACAAGTTTAAATTTGTTACCCAAATACTGCATTCTGGGATCATCTTCACATGATTCACTGCACATAACAATACTTAAAGTAAATATCTCATGACATATGTTTCAGCAGATGACTAATTTTATATGACAGCATATAGTGCTGAAGGATTAATAATATAATTTCAATGTGTCATGTCATTCTATCAAAAATGTGAATAATCTCACTACATACACAGTGTTTGTCAGTAAAAAGATAAATAGTTATTGGTTCTATCTCCAAGATACATGCAGGGCATTTTTCAAATCATTTAATGTGTTATGTAGCAATATAGTTTAGCTGTCACCACAAAAAGTTTCAGTTACTGTCATATGCTAGATCATAGAATTATGTCATAAATGTGACAGTGTGTTTTCTATTTTATCCCATGATGAAAAAAACATGTTAACATTAAATTTTGTTTTAAATTAAGAAAAACTACTTCTAAAATATTTGAAATGATTCCAATATTGTATAGCATTGAAGCCAATGAGTCCAAGAATGTTCAAATAGCTTGCAAAATTTTATGATAGGAGGAAAAACATTGAAGATAATCTACAAAAATGTGAAACATATTATCACCTTTCTTGTTATAACTTGTGATAAATGACTAATTTATGTCATTAGGCAATGCATGTGTTGTTTCAGAAATAGCCTTGTAAATAATTTGGAAAGAGAGCTTATCTTTTCAATGAGGATGCATTATGTGTGTATGTATGTATATATATATGAGGATGCATTATGTGTGTATGTATGTATATATATATGATCTGAAACCCAAATCTTTCAAGGCATCCTTTTGAAAACCATTTTCTAACTATAAAGCTGTTATGAGTGGATTTCAAGATTTTGTAATCAATATGAGCAAAAGACAAGCAGTTGAGACAAATGTTCTATTTGGACATGCATTTAGCAAAGTATCTTGTAATGCATATATGTTCTATTTCCACATAAAGTAAATGTTAATAATTACATTTTCATTTACCATTGTCAAACTTCTTCTACTCACAACTTTGACATCATCCATTTCAGATAAATACAATAATGATTATTACTAATCATTTTCGAAACTAGAGATTTAAACTTTAAACCTCAGTTAAAGATTAATGTATCTGATTTTTTTATATTTTATACACATACAGAGTTATTCACCTTTCTCTTTCCCATGTGTAATATCTGTATAGATATAATAAACACCTCCATATTTCCCCATTCTTTTTAAATTCACATAAATAAAGATATAATAAAATACAAATGCCCCCCAAGATGTATTTCGTGTTATCTAAATAAAAATGTTATACTCTTCGTATAATAAAGATATATATGAGAGATAGTGATCTGGACCAACTGGTGAGTGCTGGTTTAGCACAAAATGCATCTTGGCGGTCATTTGTCCTTTATTATATCTTTATTTATGTGAATTTAAAAAAAAGGGGGAAGTATGGAGGTGTTTATTATATCTATAAATGTTAATACTATTTTATATTTAATAATATATAAAATTTAAATAAATATATTTCTCAGGTTATTTCTGTATATGTGTTCTACTACTATTAATAAATTTTAAGCAAGTGTTTTCTAATATATTTTTTTTTGCTCAAAGAACTAATTAAGTATAAATTAATATATTTTTAAACTAAGACTAGAAATTTAAAAAATAATGAATCAATTGTAATTATTTACAATAAAAAAAATAAATAAATGTCGGTATGTAAACTTTATCCATTAACTTAGAATGCAATAAACGTAAAAAGAAATTTTATGTCCATCATCTTACCCTAACCTTTGTATTTTAGATAACAATAATGATGTATCCAATTCAAATAGATTTATGTGTAATCTAATATTTTAAATGGCAGATATCTCATAAAATGCAGTGACAATGGTTTTTAATAATGACAAAATAGAAGTATTAAAATTAACAATTACTTTATTATAAAATCTCAAAAAAATATATAAACAAATAATAACAAATGGTATTAATTATAAAATACCTAATAAATACTAATATTGGTTCTTTAAATCTAACCTAAGCTTGCATATGAAAGTGCGTAATCATACAGCATTGAAAAAACATTAACACTCCACTGGAGTAAGTTAAATATTATAGGGTAATAACACGAATCATAGTAGTAAAGGTTTTATGGTGTCCTTAATTAATTTGTTCCCAATAACTAATTCAATCTCCCTTAATAACAGTGGATAATCTTTCACTTTTTTAACAGAAACAAGTGAAATTATTGCTTATCACTCCTAAATGATATAAATATTTTATTTATTATAACTTACTATTTTTCAGAAAATTTCACTTTTGAGTTTAGCATTAACCATTTTTATCAAATGTTTGTGTGCTTACTTGCATTTAATTTTACTTTTGCAATTACATCATCATCACTAGTTTGTTTTCTTTTAATTCTTTTTATACTTTACTGGATTCAGTTGAAGGCTTATTTGTTAAGACTAAAACTCAACTAACACAATTCATTTTATTAGGACATCTTATTGCATATTATAGTATTTTAAAAATTAATACAAACATATGGGAGCTATGCATAAAATATTACTTATAGACCTCTAATTAAGGATGGGTAACTCCTGACAAATTTGAAGTTGAAACTTAAGGACCAATTAAACATATATTATAAATTCAATATAACAAGTTTTATCTAAGTTTAAAAGTTAGATACAATAATACAACTTAGTCCAATGTAAATCATATATCTAATCATAACCAATATCATCATTCATACAATTTTTACCTGTACATTTGATAAAAAAAATCAAGTCAGATGTCACATGACTTAATTTAATAAAGCTTGTATTTACAAATGTTACATATAGAGCTCTCAAAATAAGCTCTTAACTAGCTTTGAGAATATCCTCAACCCAAGATCAGTTTCTGCTTTTGGCATTGTCAGTGAGGTGCCAGAATATTCAAGCATTAGATTAAAAATACTAGGGCAAGCCCATCACTTTATCTAATGTATAACTAACTATTTGATTAGAAAATTTGAAATTGTCAGACATCCATGTCTTCCAATCTAGCTATCTAACTCAAATAGCCATATAGGATTAACTAAGTTCAGCTACATGATATATATTAATAGCTTTAGCAATATAAAATTGCCAAAGCTTGTTAAGAGCTTATTTTGTGAGCTCTATATATAACATTTGTAAATACAGGCTTTATTAAATTAAGTCGTGTGACATCTGACTTGATTTTTTTATCATTTTATTTTTTGCTATTAAGGCTTTGGCAATTTTATATTGCTAAAGCTATTAATATATGGTGTATCTGAACTTAGTTCAGTCTCATATGGCTATTTGAGTTAGATAGTTGAATTGGAGACATATGAATGTCTGACAATTTCAGATTTTCTACTCAATAGTTATACATTTATATGATAACAATATCTACTACAACTTTGAATTTATATCTAACTTATAAGTATTATACTATGCACTTCATTGCTTTGATCAGCTAAAACATTATTTAATTTATATAAAATTTAAATCATTCTTTGAAAATCTACTACACTTAAGATCCATCTTTTGAGTGTAATTTCTTTATTTCAAAATAAATTCAAATAATATGGTGCATGAAACAAATCAGGGTATCTCAAAGTATTATGATCTTATTTAATCATAAGATAAATTGTTTTTACTCTTCAGATTTATTCAATATTGAATAAAATTCTAGTTAATAAAACAAACAAGACCTACACTTTCTTAAGCTAATGTCTTATTATAATTATGGTAATAACAATACTATTGCTAACTTGAATAAAATAATGAATGATCTCTTAATTTTAAAATAAGATCATGAATAATCTAGGATGACACTCAGATATTGAGAATGGTTAAGGGATTTAATAGTCATCCTAAATATCCTAGAATAAATCTACTTTCAAATATGACCAAGTACTTATAAAATTAAATTGATCACAGGATAATAAATATGATCTTCAAATATAAAAAATGATTTAAAATAAATATGGACAGTGATTTAAAATAGAAAATCAAACTAATTAAAGTGATAAATCAAATTATAAATTTTATGAAGCAACATACATTTCTCTTGGATGCAATTTTAATATTTAAATAAATCAATAAAGTGACTTTTACTAGCTTCAATGTTCATTTACTCTTTTAGGGAATACACTTAAAATAATTTATAATATTTTATAAGTATTTAGATTTTTAGTCAATATGTGGACTAATTTCTGGTTGATAAGTGAAATTATGTGAACAAATGACTATAAGAAATTTCTTAAAAAAAAAAAAAAATATTTATTCCACAGAAAAACAAATACAAATTACAAATATTCCATATTTGAGTCCACAGAACCAAAGAATTTCACAATATTACTTCCTCAAAATTTATAATGGATTAAAATTTATATATTGTTTTGCAAAAAAACATCAGTTGGATAAAACAAAAATAAAACAGCATATAAAAATAAACTTTCTATTGTTTAATTATCAAAAAGTTTTCACTTATCAATGCATTCATACAATGGTAATAACCTTAATATAAGTAGTATCTCTTTTATAAATATTTAACATACTCACTAATAATATTAGCTTAACAATCCAGCAATGAAGGAGTGATAAGATATATATATATATAGTTTATTTATATATATATATATATATATATATATCTATTTATGCCTAAATACACTTTCAAAATATTAAAATTAATTATTTATCATATTTTGTTATTATTAGCAAAGCTCAAATATGAAATGTACACATCTACAATGAATTATTGATATCTAGGCCATCCAAGAATGCTATAGAGGTAAGATAAGAGTGAAATTTCTCAATACTTTGACAAAAACCATGAAAATGCAAGGTAAAGCAATGGTAAAATATTACACATGCTTTACTAAACATGTTACAAACTAAAAAAACAAAATCTATCTTCAAATAATTAAATAAAGCAAAGTGAAAAGTATGTTGGCATAGCTCATAAAAACATACATAATTTTGAGGGCTACTAAAAGATCTAGGACTTTATCATAAATCAGGAAAATAATGAAAATGCATAGCAGGGACAAAAATATTAAATAAGAATTTCCTTAAAATAGACAAAGCAACTATCTCCAAAAATATATATAGATGAGCATACATATGCTAGCAAAACAATAATAAGAGAAAGACAATACTACCATCTCATTTGAAAAATAAGATAGCAAAATAATGATAGAGACTAACACTACCATCTCTAAGTATAGTGCATACATAAGCATTCCTAAATAGAGAGAAAATAAATGTATTATCTCTAACAAATGTAAAAGATAATGAATAATAACTATTGCCAAATATGGCTCTATTATTATTAGGCAATTAATAAGCATAGGAACATATATCTACTTATTCAACTTACAGCATAACAATATATCTTTTTAATAAATAATTCATATGTAAAAAAGAAAACACTTTTAAAATAGGCAAATATGATAAATTTATATTCTGAGAACTTTAACTTAAAATATTTCAAAATATAACATAATATGAAAATAATATGTACCAGAAATAAAACATGGTATGCAGAAATCATAATACAAGTAAATTTAATCTTTTACCATTAAATTAAATAAAATCCTTAAGCTTTTTCTTTCTTTTTTCAATAACCATTACATGGGAATGTGAATAGATAAATTTGATAAATAAAATCTTGTGGACAACAAATATATTCAACATAATATGCAATATATTTAAAATATAAAACCTAGAAGATAAAAATACTTTCAGGATATCCTTAATAAAAATTTCAGATGATTATGCTACAAAATATTAATATAAACTTATGATCATTTATTAAATAAGCATCCATCGATTTAAATTGTGATAAATGTTTATTATTTTGCAATAAATATCACTGTAACATTTAAATTTAGGTTTTCCAAAAATTAATTCATCAAAAGAATTATCAATAATAATGAGAATATTTTGCAGAAAAATACTTCTGATAAATCATATTTATCCAAAATCACAAAAGTATTTGCAAGAGAAAAATACTTATTTTAAATGTCATATTTATGACCACAGTAGTCTACATAATGCTTGGGGAGCAAAAACAGAGAGCTTGCAAGTATTATCATATTGCAGGCATTTATAAAATAATTAAAATACAAAATTCTTTAACCCTTTAAGCAAGCAGGTTAAAATTCACATTTCAGCATTTTCTGACATTTTTCTTTGTCTCACAAATCAATATAAAATATATGATTAAATGATTATTATTTATCAGAAAATAATAAATTTTACTTCATTTGATAGACACTGTTGCTTACTACTAAAATAAATTTTAAATGTTTACATTTTGTGACTGTAAATATTAAGAAAATGAGATCGTAAACAAAACAAAGAGTTTACACATCATTGTTTGTAGAAAGATTATTTTCAGTTTACAAAATCAATGAAATATGTCTTTTTTCTTATTATTTTTAAAAATCCAAATGAACATTTATTTATTTTTCTTATATCTAATGAATTATGCTTTAAAAATTTAAAATTTTTGAATATTTATTGCAAAATTGCGATATTTTCATACTCATAAGTATACATAGATTGCTTATGTAGAAACTAATCTTATAAATTGCTTCAGCCATATTTACATTCACTGCTAATATAACATTATATTTTTTAAAATGAAGTATTTCAAGTAAGTCATTAATAATTTATATTTCTTGATATCTAATAAATATAGTGTAAATTATTGCAAAAATATCTAAAACCATAATAAATTCACAAATGAACACATTTTTGGTCATTGGAACTATTTTCTTAAAACAATGTCATAAAATTGCTGAATGTTTTACACCCTTGGTAACAGGCAATGGCTGAACATGTCAGGGAGAGGCTTATGTCTATTGTAAGAATGGGATTTTTGAATTTCCCACCATCTACCGTAAATTTTTTACTGAAAATTTTATATAATAAAATATACCATTATACATGCATTTTAACGTATAATAATTATGAAAAAATTTACCAGGGGGTGAATTGGTTAAAAAACAAATAATTTCCAAGAAGCCATCTGGGGATTAAGTTCCTTTAAATATAATGTCTTTTGCAGATATATTTTATATTTCCTTTTTATCAAGTGAAAAACTTTTCAATTTCACCTAATATTTATTAAACAGTTTACTGCAAGTTGATTTTTTTATTAGCCCCTGTGCTGAGAAAATGATTTCTTTTCTTCAAAAAGAAGAAAAAACAAAACAGTCATAATAATAAATTGTTTTGTATCATTTTTCAATTTCTTTTATGAAATTACAACACATTTCATTGGAATAAAATATTATGATAAAATTAAACATTATCTTTTATAGACTTAAAATAAATTCTTTTAAAACATTTGAAAGATACTCATCATAAAAATATAGTTCTTATTCTATGAATTAAAAGTTCTTTACTAAAAGTAAATAAATTGTGGATAAGATTTGATACGAAATGGGTATTATTTAAATAAAATTTCACAAAACTTAATATTTTTAATGTCAGTGATTGCTACTAAGAATTTTAAATATTCTGCGGCAAGTTTAATTATAAAGCAGACATTCTCATGTACTCTGAAATTGACTATGACTTTTGCATCATTATAATGGTAATAATAACTGTTAAAGTTCTCTAACAAAAAATTTAAAATATGTTCTAAATATTGTTATGATTAAATAGTACTACCACTAAAGCTGACTGGAAAATTAAGATTGCAGTTCTTTTGATTTTCCAATTCAGATAATTGTGCCAGATAATGTAATTTAGCCTAACATACTTAAGCTAAAAAAATAATAAAATTTAAGGAAAATTATACTTTTAAAATTTAACTGATGCTTTTAAAATTCAACTACTACAAATAATAAAATTAAAACTGATTGAGGACCCGGAGCAGGTGACAATATCACCTATTTGTGACTACAAGACATTTGATTAAGCTTTTAACTATAACCTCTTCCCTGATTACTTCAAATCCCTGATTTATTATAACCAAGGAAGGTTGCAAGTAGAAATCTAACTCATTAATGTTCAAACTTTAAAAATAAATCAACTTTTGTCTAGACAATTAAAAATTAATTAAAAACACTTTCCGGTTAAGAATAAAATAATTACTTAAAATTACAGACATCCAGAATAAAATAAAATATTACCTAATGAAATTTACATTCTATTAAGAATATAAAACAAATATTACAGATATTACAAAGATTAAATAATTCTAATGGGATAGCTTTCTTTCAAAAAGGTCAATTATTATAAAGATTATTTGAGTGATGGCTACTTTGATAAATTTGTTAATAGTATTTTATTTAATAGTAATATTTGTAATAATGTTAAGGATAAAAATGTGACTTTATTTCTTTGTTATTTAAGTTGCTTCTTATAAAATTGTATGTAAAAATAGTAATTTGTTTGGGAATAAGAAAATTGCTTGGAAATGGGGTATTACTTTGAATGATTTATGAAATAACACAAAGGAAATTTTTGATAGAAAGACTATTCTTGGAGTAGTGTATATTATCCCTTGTTTTTCAAGAAGGTATATATATATATAGGTCAGTATATGACCTATATATATTTCAAGAAGGTATATATATATATAGGTCAGTGTAGTATAAGTTTGAATAAATAAATAAAGATACATAAAAGCAGAATTAGAAATAAATATCTTAATTCTGTTTTGTATATCCATGAAAAAGATACAGGCCACACTATTAATTTTGATGAAGCTAAGGTTGTCTTCTTTGAGAGAAATGAAATAAAATGAATTAATGAATTTTTATTATGAAAAATTTATGATTTTGAAGGAATTAAATTATTTAAAAGTTCTTTTAATATTAAGAGTGCATGGGAAGTAAGTGGAATTGTGGAAAATGTGTAATTTAAATATGTTGTTATTTTATAGTTCTTTACACTTGAGAAATCTGCTTGTAGCAGTGAAACCATTGCTAGTGTTTTAAAGTTTATTTTTATGGCTAGTCTGGTTGAGTTGTGAATGTGGGGTAATTTTGATTAGATAATATTTAATGTATTTATTTATTGTTGTTTAAATCTAGACAAGTTTTTCAGAAACTATCTTTAAAAATATTTCAAAAATAAATAATGTTAAAATAAATATATTTTATTCATTCATTCAACATTCATTTATCCATTGCTTTTAAAATTATATCTTTAATTATTAGCTTTATTAAACTTTTTTTATATAAACAAATTTAAAATATTTAAATAAAATACTATGTATTAAAATTAAAATGAATTAAAATATTATAGCTTTAATTCTTAATCTTAAAAATTATTACAAGCTTTTTGAAACATTTTAACAGTTAAATTAAGAATAAGTTAATATTATTAAGTTGAAAATGCATTATTTATCATCTTTATTATACCAGTTATTTAAAATTTTACTATGATAAACACTTATTTATGCTTAAAACTATTATAATTTAAGCTGTGAAAATTTTATTTTACAGCTATACAACAGATAAAAATACTGATCTAGTATGCAAAAATTATGACATTATAAAGTATTAATAATAATCTATTAATGATAGAATTGAACTATATAATATTTTAAATATGTTAGCACATAATTTGACTTGGCATTTAGCTTCTGAAAAAGCTAAAGGTCACAATATATATATATATATATATATATATATATATATATATATATCACATATATATATATATATATATATATATATATATATATATATATATTGTACCCTTTCATTTTGGTACCCTCCATCATAAAGTAAATTTAAAATAAATTTTAAGGTGCATAATTCTAAATTTTATAAAGTAATTATATTTATTTATTAAACTAAGAAAAATAATGGTCATTTTCATTGTCTTAGAGTTTGAACCTTAGATTAGTAAACTGGAAGTAGTATAAATTATATAAATCTTGGTTAAAGTATTTATTGTTAAAAACATATAACATAAAATAATAAAATGTAACTTAATAATATCTGTTAATAATTAATTACTTAATAATATTTAAAATTGTAGGGAAGTTCCAATATAATATAAATAAAAATATGCTTTATAGAGCTAGATAATCATGTCTGTGCACATCTGATATTATAAAGTAATGAATATTTCCTGTGAAATCTTAATTTATTTTAAAAGAATAAATAAATATTATTTATATTATTAATTTTGTGATGAAAAGTTTGGATCTAGTCTGTGTAAAAATAAAATTAAAATGATATAAATTGATTTAAAGTCAATGATAATTTTTCATTAAATGTATTAAAGATTTTTTTTCATTTATGGATGAATATATCAAACATATATTTGTTTTTAAAAGATAGTCAAGCTAGACATAACTAATTAAATATTCAGAGCCAGAGGAGTAGAAGAATTAACCAATGAGAGAGTGCAATTTGGAATATTAAAAAAAAACAAGATGATGTTTTGAAGATAAAAAAATCTGGAAAAAAATGAAAAAAAAAATTACAGATTGGATAAAAAGTAATTTCATTCTTTTCTAAAATTTTGTTTTAAACTATTTTAAATATCAATAGTAATAGTTTCAAAACTAACTAAAGTCAATTTATGTGCTAATCTCAAAAGTATATTATAAAGTTTTTTGTTAAAATAATGAAGTAAAAAAGGATTAAATCTCTGCTGGTGAAATCAACAGTTTAATAATTTTGGGAAATATCTTAGAATCATTATATCATTAAAAAATAATAGAAAAAAGAAAGGAAAAAGCTATAAATTTATTCCAATGTACTGTAACTTAAAAAATAAGCTTAAGGAAACCAGAGTATTATGTTAATACATGATTTAGTTGTTAAGCAAGCTGAAGTACTTATAAGTTGTGGCTATCATAGAAGTTGTAAAAGACTAAGTTGGAATTGGTGGATGAATAAATAGAAAATTATTCCTGACAGAGTTAAATATAAATTTTTTAATAGAGTTAAAACTAAATCAGTAAAGAACGATAATGGAAATATTTTTCTATGGAAAAGTGGACTTAATATTAGAAGAGAACATATAAAAATGTATCTGAATAATTTCAATGGTATAAAACAGTGGTCTTCAACCTTTACACACCTGCAGACTGGTAAAAGAAAGGATAAGATTTTATAGTCCAGCAAAAATAATAAGGTTTGTGGACCAGCAAAAGTCTATACATAAATTTTTTTAAAGATGCAAACTGCTTAGCCTTAGATGAGCATAACTGTTATAACTGATCAAAATAACATTAAATATAGAAGATGAAGTTATATATTTATGGAGTTTGTATAAAAAAAACTTTTTTTTTTAATTTTGAATTTTTTTAGAAAAGTATTAAAAAATTTAATTCTATCCCCCTCCTGTCATAAACATCTGTGATAACTAGAAAAACAAATTAATTTATGTATGATTTATTAGATTTTGTTTTTGTTGTGTTTCTTTTTTTTAGTTGGGTAAAAATGAGATGAAAAAATAAATAAAAATTGTTTATATTAATTAAAAGTTTAAACTCTTTTTATTTTGTTATTACAAACTTTCCTGCCAGTCTACCATGACCGGTAAAAAATTTCTGTGGCCTAACACCAGTCCATGGACTAAGGGTTGAAGACCACTGGTATAAAATATATGAACATATAGTTATTAATTGTAGTACAACTGTTATGTATAATAAATTTTAATGATGAGTTACATATAACAAATGAAGGATAAAAGATTAAAAGAATGTATAGATATAGTACAAAGCAAAATGTAAAAGGAAAAATTCAAATGAAGATTATATTTACACTTGTAATAAGATCATAGTGGTGTAAAATGGAGAAATGATAAGTGTAAAAAATTAAATAATTACTGAGGACAAATAACAAGGAATAAATATGTGTAGGAGAAAAAAGAGGTGAATAAATTAATGGAATAAACATTATCTCAATTGAAAATATAAAATGTATATTAAAGATAATGTCAGTCTACAGTTAAACCAAAAGTGTAAAATGCTATATTCTAAAGGATAATATTGATTAAGAATACATAAGGAATAATACGAAAACTGGAATATAGTGGTGGACTGGTAAAATGTTGATATTATAAAAAATTCAAGAAGTATCTAAATAAAATATAGTATGCAAGTTGAAAGTAATCTTTGTCTGTTAAAAAAACAGTAGTTGTGTGCGACATGTTCGATTGCCATCAGGTGACACTGCAGTACCATCAACAAACAATCTGAAGACTGCAAGTGATAAATTTATATCCAAAAGTGTCTGAAAATTGACAAATAGAAATGCTTGAGGCAATGTATATCCAAGAAATACATCAAAAGTACAAACCCGAGAAATTGTAAATAATCTGTTTGTGTTGGAGGTTTGTAGTCTTGTGATATTATTATGATAACAAGAAGAGCAGGAATGGGGGGGGGGGGGGAGGCTGATGCTTAACCAGTATAAAGTGTTTGGAATGATTGGGCTACCATAAAATTTAAGGCTCTTCAATAATGAACTGGGTAAAAGCATACCATATTAAAAAAAAAAAATGTTAACAAAGTGTTTGAATATTGTTTAATTTTAGAATTTATATAATTATTACTAACATAGGAGAATAAAATGAACGTATAAAATATTAACAATTCATTTGATTCATTTATCTATGTAATTAATTGTTTAAAATTTTGTTTATATTTATTAAACATTATTAAATAGTTATAAGAAAAGGAGATAAACAATAATCTAGTAAAATATACATGTGAAAGTAATCACATATGTTTATTATAAGAAGATGGAATATGTCTGTGTTCAAATATAATATCAAAATGAAAGATGGTGATATTTAAACTTTGAGTTTATATTGAACTATCAATAATTTAGTAAAATTATAATGGAGTTATAAGTAATTCTAATTTGTAATACATTATATTCTGTTGTTGGTCAGAAATGTAAGGGACAAGTATAGATTGGTGATGAAGGCAAGGAAAATTGCATTGATAAAATTAAAAAAAGGAAGTTAATAGCTGAATTGCTTATATAAAATAAATATTAGGAGTTTGTTATTTTAAGATGTACTAAAAATGGTATATCAACATTTAGGATAGTATGTAAACTTTAAATGAAAATTATTTCAGGATAAAATAAATTGTTATATTTGAAAGTATATCGTATAATATTTTCATTTTTATTTATTTGGTCACAGTGTCAATAATAAGGCTATGGGAAAATTGAATGTGACATAATGAAAAATCAATGATTCAGTAATTATTGAATTATTATTTTATTGGCTTAATGTAGAACGAAAGATCAAATGATAAATGTCATGAGATATATATAAGCAGATAAATGTTTAATATTTAATAATATTAAAATCAGATTACTTCATTTCAGAAAGAAAACAATAATACATATTTTTAAATCTTCTTATATTTTGAAATATAATGTATAAGGGGTAATGGGTATAAATAAAATCCATAAAAAGGGATTAATTATTTAATAAATACACATGATTTTGTTATATAAAAAATAAATTTGAATAGAATAATAACACCGTACCTTATGAAAAGAAAATATTTAATTTTACATATCTGTAATTGTAATTAAAAAATGTTTAAACGTTTATATATGTTACTGTATTATGTTGCTAGATTGTAAAAGACCCAGAAAGAGACCACATGTGAAATGGAAGAATGAAATAAGAATGTGTGCAGGGGTGATGTGGAGAAGAGAAGCTAAAGATCGGAGAAGATGGATTGAACTTGGAGAGACCTTCATTCGTGGATTGATAATGGTTGATGGTGATGATGATTATGTTGCTATATTATGTTATTAATATCGTTATTTATTAGCTAAAAAATAATTATTGAAATATTTTGTAAATAATATGTTATTAAAGTTAATGTTTAAAAGTTAAACTAAGTATTCAGAGTTCCATTTCTTTTATTAGAGTCACCATCACTACACCATCTTCACAAATTACTAATCGTACTATACACTTAAATTAAAGTGTAAAGTTTAAAATTTAAATAAATTTAATAATAAGATAATGTATAACCATTATAAAATAATAACATATCTCAAAAGTTATATTAATTTATTCCAAGTTACCTAGATCATATAAGTCAATAATAAAAAATATATTATAAAACTATTAAAGTTTGTTTATTTTTAGTAAATCAGATTGTGAATTATTTATCATTGGGGTTATGTATTATGATTATAATTAATATAAAAGTAGTTATTTATTATTACATTATTAGAAATCATATAATATGAAATAGTAATACAATATTTGTTATAAATTAAAGTTATAAACCTTTTCTTAATTAATACACTATTTATAGAATTAAATAAATCCCTCTTAATATCTTATAGGTGGAATAAATAGCTAATTAAAAATCAATGATAATCTTGAGATCTTCTTAGTATAATATTATTGTTATTATTAATTATAATCCTATAAAAGTAATAATAATAAATAAATATACAATAAAATGATAGTATCAACTTATTAATTACTAAAAGTTAATGATTATAAATGTTTTATTGTATTTATTTAAATATTATTGTTAGTCATGGGAATATTTGAATACTTAATAAGAAGGAGTGTCATAGTATTCTTATGCCATTGAGCAAATACTTTGGTATTTGTTTAAAGAGTTTTTGATCTTGTTTAATAAGATAAGTGAGTCTCATAATTGATGGTATAAATTAAGCATAATTTATAAATAATTAAGAGTATAAAATTTTACCTAGACAAAATAACAGTATAGCATAATTTAGGGACTTGTCATGTTTTCTAGTGGTCATTGTCCTATTGGCAGGGTAAATTATTAAGTCATAGAAATTTAATGGAAATTAAATAATTTTTAACTGTTTAAAATCTACATTTTTTTCTATAAAAAATTATTTGATTATAAAATTATTTGGAACTTGATAAAGTTGATCATAGGATTATTTTGCTACACGTAAGAAATAATTCATCAATGAATTAGGCATATATTGGTTTTCTAAATGTGATGGGCTATAACTTAGATGAATTTTATACATATATCTCAGTAAATTTCAAATTCAATGCAGATGTACTCATGTAACCTTGAACCTGTTAATTTACAGCTCATCAAGCTTAATGTGCCTTTCTCCATTTATTAGTTAGCATTATAATACATGACAGCATTTATCTGACTTTGTTACTGACAATGGTAAAATTGGATGTTCAGTATTGTTCAGTGGTTGATATTTATAAGTTTCTAATTATTTGTAAATGGAAAAATATAATGAGATTTTACAGATAAAGGTGTATTGCATTTTATGTTTATTAGCATAGATATAAAATAAAACATCAGATTTTAATACATCACTGCAGAACACAATTATATTAGCATCTTTGGATAAATGTGAAGGGACAGTAGAAGGATAATGTTATCAATTATTTTTGTTTTTTAAAATTTTAACTTTTAGTTAAAGCATAATGACTAATATAATATCCCTAAGATGTCTACAAACTTCTGTTATTTGAAAAAAAATATTTTTTCTATGTTTGAACCCCAGATCTTGTGGATGATAGTCTAATACACAATCTCTACATCATGAGAATCTTTCACGTTATATATGTGTATTCTGTATAAAATCATTAAGATTCAATGCATTACATATATATAATGTAAGTAGTGTTCACCTACTGCTTTATTATCAAAGTTGTAGACTAACACATACATATAAATAAAGTAGATTCAACTAGTTGTTGAATATTTTTCTATTTTAAGCAATTGGTTTAATGGCTTCCCTTAAGTTGGGTTCAGCGTTGTAAACTTATTAAAAATCTTTTTGCCTCGAAGCAATTACTTTTTCCATAGTTGTCATTTGTAATTAATTATATTTTTTAATGGGAGGCTGTCACTTTATACAAGTTAAATTTATTACTTACTTTACCAGTTTTATATACCATTTTTCTTGATAGTTAATAGAGTAATATAATCATGTAATAAATAAGAGATTAAAGCAATAGATAAGGATATTAGAAATAATGCCATTAATTTGATAATCGTTAAAATCAAAACACGTATTTGTATTTGAATATTAACTATTTTTAAGATAAAATTTATTTATAAAATTATGTATGCAGCTAAAAAAAGAAACTATAAAAAAGTTGAATTAAAAATTCTACACGCATCACATTTATATAATGAAATTAAACATACATATCTATCTATATATGTTATTATTGAAATTCATTTTACTCTTTTATTTTTAATAAAATATAAATGTTAAGCTAATCCATCATTCTGTCTAGAAAAAATCCAGGGTTGAATCTATAAAAGGTGGATTTTTTTTTTTCAAGTAGAAACCAATTTTTACAAAAGACTAAAAGCTTTTTTTCCAACAGTCCATAATCATTTTTTGCTGTTGTTATTACCATCTTGTACAGACATCGAAGCACTTATGCTCAACAGTGAATTACTTTACTATTGAGCTAACAAATTATTATATACATATATAATCAATACATTTTTTTCATTAAATCTTTTTACAATTTTTGCATGTTATAAGCAGGAAGTTTCTCTATTGCAGTAATATCAAAAAGTAAAATAATCGTATAGTTTGTTGCTCAGAAGGTCATGTGATGTTCAAGCACCAGAAGTGTTAGTTTAAGCAGAAATTCTTTGTTTTTAAGACCTACATGCAATTAGAAAATCATGTGACAAAAACAAAGGTAATAGATTTTTGAATTTTAATCTAGAGATGAATTCTTAATTCCTGAATTGATTATTCAAGTTTTGCGTTTGTATTACTTTTACTGGCATTTTTTATTTTTTTAACTCCAATGTTTTGTCTGTTGTTTTATCCTTATCATTTCCAGTCCTTAAATTCAGGATCTGATTATCGTAAACCTCACATGCTATCAGCTTTTCCACAGTAACAATGATAATAGATCTGTGTATGTCAGTAACCATTTTTTTTATTTTTTCAACAAAGGTATCAATAGCCTTCGACATTAAAAAGCATTGGTGAGTGCAGGTTTTAGAAAAATGAAACTTTCTAATGGTGATTTTGCATGAGACAGCATAATTAATAATAAGCTATATTGAAAATGGATTAGGTCAAGAGTTTCATTTGATAACTATCTTTATGTTTAGCCAGACCCTTCCCTCTATCTATTATTAATGTAAAGATCTAACAAAATAGTTTTGAATTAGTCTGTCTATCATTATTTGGCAGAATCACCATTATTTATTTAAGTTGTAGAAAATCATTGATAGAGTGGGGATGGGGATAAAAATGAGGCTATTGGATATTAAGTGATGTAAGCACATTACCACAACTCTCTCATTTAAAATTCTAGAACATTAGCATTCCATTTATTAGATGATGGTAGTGTTGCCTTGTCTACTGACTTTTAATATTATTTTATAATATGGCAACCAATCAACTATTAACAATTATGGATATGGATTAATAAAATGTGCAAACTTTGTTTGGTGTGATTATTATAATCTGTGCATATTTATGTAATAAAAAGTTTTTAAAGATTAAAAATAATAAAGATGCTTTTAATGAAAATTATTTTACAGAGAAAACAAGATTTATAGGATAAATAAAAGAGTGAATGGAGTTTGGATGGCATTAAGGTATTTATGAAAGCTAATGTTGTATCTTCTATTTTTTGAATTTTAGCTATATACAGTATTAAGAAAAAAGCTAATAGAATTTAAAATTGTTTTGAATAATAGTACTTGGGCCAAATTTATTCAATTAGTATTAACATATATTTTTTTCATGAAGATTCATGTATTATCGTAAATAAAAACTTTAATCCAAAGGTAGTGGAAGTAAGAATATTGTCTTCAATAAAAATTAATGGTTATTCGTTATAATTTTTTTTTACAGTACACTGATTGACTCTCATTAAACACTTTATAGCTGCAGGAAATGTTGCAGGAGTTATCAGATGAAAGTAGAAAAGTAGGACTAAAGATAAATATTAAAAAGACTAAAGTAATGTTTAATGGATTTTCTCAAAATATGAAAATAAAAATTGATTATGATGAGTTTAAAAAAAGTTAACAGTTACAAATATTTTGGTCAGATTATTAATACAGATGGAAACATAATGGATGAAATTAAGCATAGGATTAAACTTGGTTGGAGTGCTTTTGGTAGAAATAACTTGATATTAAAAGGAAATATGTGTTTGTGTTTGAAAAGCAAGGTTTTTAATAAATGTGTTTTACCAGTTCTTACTTATAGTTTTGAGACTTGGACACTTATTAGAAGAGCAATACAGAGACTTCAAACCACTAAAAGAAATATAAAGGGATGCATGTTGGGAGTAACAAGAAGAGATCAGAAATGCAATATATGGATAAGACAACAAACAGGTGTTACTGACCTCATTGAAAAAATTAAAAGACTGAAGTGGAGTTGGGTTGGACATATTGCTAGAAGAGATGATAATAGATGGACTATTGAAATAATAAACTGGATTCCAAGAGATTGTAAAAGACCCAGAAAAAGACCACATGTCAGATGGATGGATGAAATAAGAAAGTGGGCAGGGTGATGTGGAGAAGAGAAGCTGAAAATCAGAAAAGATGGGTTGAACTTGGAGAGACCTTCATTCTGCAGTGGATTGATAATGGTTGATGATGATGATGATATGAAGAAAAAAGTCAGCCATATTTGAACATTGCCATTTTTTTTTGCTATGTTTTAGTTACAAATCCACATGTTCAGAACCGAATATTTTATAGACAGATTGCTGGGTGGAGGTAAATAAGAACACACAAAGTTAAAATTATTCTTTTTTAAAAAATACATCTCATATTTTTCAAAGAAAATTTGATGTTTATTATTTAAAAAAAAAACTGCTACTGCTTATAACAGTGGCTAAGATACTAAAGTTGTCAATATGGATTTTAAAGTTTTGGTTTCTTTTTAACACATGATATTCTCTTATGTGCAGCATATTGAATATAAGTTAAATTTGTTCTTAAGTACATTAAATTATGAATGCCTGTTAGTTTTACAACTATTATATTAAAAGTGACTTGATTAAAAAAAGAAACAGAGAACATTGTTGGCTAGATAGGATAATAAAATGAGTGTGAAGCTTTATAAAACATTTAATAATTTAAGGATAGAAAATTAGAAAAGAGCTGGAAGATGACTGTAAAACCTTTAAGACAATATTTTATGATTTTTATTTTACTGTACTGTCAAATTATTGTAATAATTTGTAATTAGTTGTCACTCAATTACAGACTATTAGATTTAAATCCTTAGGCTAGTTTAGGGCTTTTAAATTTTTTGTTGTGAAGCTTTGAATTTGTATTTCTTTTCGATTATTAATCTAATAACATAATTCCAAAAAGCACCTAAGGTTTTAAACCCAAGCTGTGTGTTTTATTTATACTATCATATAAAACTGCCATCTGTTTTGCAACATTACTTTAGGAGCCTAAGTTTGATGTCAATTGTAGGTAGCATTAACAATTAGTCTCTAAGAGGAAGTATATCTAAAATCTATTAAATTATTTATTTAAGACCTGTAGAGGTCCTTACTATCACATTTTTACATGTATATTCTTGAAGTTACAGCCTTAGTAAATATTACTTACACCATCTGTAGAAATTTATGATTTTATGTATGACAGAATTTGATAAAAAATCAGCTACACTTCTTGTAGAACCCATGTTTTCTGTTTGACAGAAGTACTTCTGCAAGAGATATGTTGATTTTTTCATCAAATGCTGTTGTATATAAGCTCATAAGTTTCTTTAAATTTCTATAGAGAGTGTAAATAATTAATATTAACCTGTACCAATTACAATGTTGTTTTATAATGTAAATACTGCAATTGATAACCACTCTTAAGAAAAGTATTATTTTATGATATAATTATGGTTCTAAATTTCATTTTTTTAAATTATAAGTATTATTTTCAATAAGTATTATATATTTTTTCTCATGTGTCATAGCATCAGCCAGGAAGTAAACCCACTGACAACTGCTTGTAAAGCAGCCATCACTGACCTCTTGACCACCAATGCTTGACATAAGTATTATAATATTTGTATACAAAATATTATAAAAGCACAAGAATGTTGAGATTATTTTTGTTTAGAATATCTTATAACTAAAATCACTTGACTGCTTACTTATAATTAGTTGTTATGATGAAATAAAATTACTTTTAAAAAATATTATATTTGCATAAAAGTAAAAATAAATAAATAAATAAATATAGTTACAAAAAGGGAAACTTCTGTTAGGGATTCAGTAAATTGTTTTCTTCAGATAAAAAATGATCTATTTTTATGAGAATTACATTAAATATTATATTTGTATAAAAAGTAATCATAGATTGCAAAAATTGAACCATAAACTTACTTACATCTAGATTTCCAGCAGTAAGTGATACTGCTAATCCCCCAAAAGTGGCACATCACTTCCACTATGTGTTAAAAATTCAAACTAATGTGATTTTTGAAAAATGCAAGTATATAAAAAAGGCACTAAGGCTGATACCTATTTAATTAAATAATTCTTTAAAATTAAGACATATGAAAATTTCTTGTGATAACACATATTGATTGCATCCATTATGATTTAATAGATTGTATATTTATGTGATATTTAATCACATTGACAAATAACTCCAACAAATGAACTATTATAAATAAATGAGCAAATCTATTTGGCCTCTGAAATGGTCAATTAGTAGTAATAAATAATTTCTTGGTAATATCAAAGGTTAAGGTGATCTGCTTAAGTGAAAATTATTTTCTCATATCTATTTATTATAGCAATCCATAGAAATATTTAATTCAATATATATATATATACACATACATTAATTAAATAAATCTCTAAATTAAACAAAATTACATCATATAAATTAGTCAGGGATTTGATCTAAAATTACTGGCTAGAATCCATTACTGAGTCAATATTTCCAATAAATGGCTTTGTTATAGAATAAACGCAATAAATTCTTGACTTTAAAAAAGTATTTTAAAAATGTTTGGATTAAAACTATACAGAGAATATAATCAACTGATGATCCTCTTCATTTAACTTGCAATAGCTGCACTGATGTGTGGTAACACTAATTTTCATATGCTTTTCAATATCATAGAATTTTTAAAATAGGACATGTTCATCTTAGTACCTTCCTAGATATGTCTGTAATTTGTAAAACTAAAAATAGTTTAAATTTAGGTTCTGCAGTATAAGATTTATGCTCTCATTTTTAGGTTTAGTCATATTTCATACCACTTGAAGTCTAAATAAAAGTATTTTTTGCAAATTATCAATATTTTTGTCTACTGTTTTAGATAAGTATCATAATATTTATTGCATGTAATGCTTACAATAATAAAAAGCAACTTTATTTCATTATAATAACTGTCTGTTAGAAAGCAATCAATTGCTTCCAGTTAGAAGAAAGTAATTTTGATTTCTCTACTTTTATAATTATATTTTAAAAAGATTTCGATATAAATATTTTAACAATTTTTGTAAATTTATAATAAGTAAAATCAAAGTTGGATTGATAATTGTATAAAACAAATACTTTTTTTAGGAGCAGCATGAAATACCACTTGTAGCACTTATGTTATAAAACCACATTGTGATCAATGCATGTTAAAATATTTTTAATGCATTAAAAGTAATATTTGAAACTAAAAATATTATAAACACTATCAATTTTCTCAATATATGGTGTTCAATTATATAATGTTAATTATCATTCTTTAAATGATGAAAGAAGTTTAATGAAATATTCATCCTACCAATTCAATTAGATTTGGTTGAAGAAATCCTAATAGCTTTGTAATATTAAAAAGAGAAAGATTTGCAAGTACTAATGAAATATCTGAAGAAGTTTTAAAAAATAGTATTGATCTGCTATCTTTAAAAGTATTGAATTTTTTTAGAACATGTTAACTATAAAGCTATATTATTTTATTTTTATGATATTTATATTATTATAATTTATAAAATAAAAAACCATAGAAATGATTAAAAATTATTATAGAATGTCATTACTATTTACTACAGCTTAAATATTTTCACAAATTTTACTAAATAAATTGCTTTAGTTATAAGCAAGTCATTAGAGAGGTAGTATAATTTGTAAATATTCACATAAATGTTCTGGACATTCATACAAAAAAGGTAGTCTATATAATTTAAATATAGCTTTTATTAATGCTTAGCATATTTTCAATATATAACATATCATAATTTTAGCAATTTTATTTTTTTTTGTTCCAAACTTATATGTAATTGAGATTAGTCTAGCATACCATGAATAAAATTCTGGCCATAAATTCGAATTGTCTAAAGCCTATTGTTTTTAAAACTTATAGTTACTGCAATATAACACATGCAAAAAGATTGAGAAAACATTGTATTGTTTTAATATAATTACTTTCAATTTATTATCTAATACAGAGAATGCACCAATAGCTCAGAAAAGCTCTTAATTGATAAGTGCAGAAAGAGAAAATATTTAAAATCGTGAAAGCACTAAGTGGGCATATTAAACATTATATTATAATTACAGCTTCACTAACACATGCAAAAACAAATGCATATTTATAATTAAAATCTGTATCCAGAATACTCATCCCCAGACCAATTGCTTTCAACCTTATCATTCACCTCAGTGAGGAGATAGAATAAATATTCAGATGCTAGATCTAAAATATCAACTCAAAACCGAGCACTTATTTCATACGTAATATTTAAGTAGAAACTCTGATGTTTTCAGACATGAAAATATTGTTTATTCTAGCTATCTAACTTCAATAGCTATATGGGACTGAACCAAATTCATATATATCATATAGTAATAGCCTCATCATATCCAAAGCCATAAAAGTAAAATTATAATGATCAATAAAGCAAGTCATATATAACATGACATTGCTTTTATAAGCTTGTATTTACAAAAATGTAATACAGAGAGTATACCAAAAAATCTCTTAATTGATAAATTTGGTAAGAGAAAATATTTAAAATTTCTATTTGGAATACTCTTATCCCCAGAGATTGGTTTCAAGCTTATGACTCACCTCAGTGAGGAACTAGAATATTCAGACACCAGATCTGAAATATAAACTCAAAACCCAGCACTTATTTCATATGTAATATTTAAATAGAAACTCTGAAGTTTTTGGACATGAAAATGTCTTTTATTTCAGCTATCTAACTTAAATAGCTATATGGGACTGAACTAAATTCAGATCTACTTAAATATTACATATGAAATAAGTGCTGGATTTTGAGTTGATAATTTAAATCTAGTGTCTGAATATTCTAGCTCCTCACTGAGGTGAGCCATAAACTCAAAACCAATTGGTCTGGGGATAAGAGTATTCTGGATAGAGATTTTAAATATTTTCTTTTAAAACACTTATCAATTAAAAGCTTGTTTGGGCTATTGGTACACTCTCTGTATTGCATTTTTGTAAATACAAACTTATAAAAGCAATGTCACATTATATATGACTTGCTTGATTGATAATTTATTCTCTGTTATGGTTTACCATTTTGATATTCTACAATTCTTTATATTCACTTGCACAATACATATAATTGACACAAATTTTTCTTCCGAGTTTAGTGCAATAAAACAGTACCAGACCTAAAAACTAAAGATTCCTTGAAACTCTGCTTGCCATTTTCAATCTGAATATCACATGATTTCCTAAGCAACTGAATATTTGATTTATAACTACTTGAATTTTTTTTTTACAATCCACAACCGTCTGCAACCAACTACTTGCTTGCAAGGTGGCTACAATGACATCTCGGCTAACAACGCTTGACTACTTGAATTTTTTTTTTACAACCCACAACCGTCTGCAACCAACTACTTGCTTGCAAGGTGGCTGCAATGACCTCTCGGCTAACAACGCTTGACTACTTGAATTTTATTAATGATATATGTAATTTAGAGTATAAAGAGCATACAAATGTTTATATTTTACATTTTTTAGTATAATATATTTACAGTTGTAATGTATTGTTATATTAGCACTTGTTATGTCCTGCACAATTTGGTTTAGTGGTAGAATGTCCAACTCTGGAGTCTAAGGTTCTCAAATTGATGTCAATTTGAGTCCTTCTGGTGCTTGAACTTCTTACAAACTCTTCAACAAAAAGCCATTGGATTATTGCTGCTCTGTATCAAAAATACATTAAATAATTTAATTCAAAAGTTTTCTTTTTAATTTGTAAGATACACTTAAATTAAAAACTATTTTCACCTATGTAATTAGCTCTTGAATACATTTGTCAATATGATAATGAATAACCCTGTATGGTATATAAAGTTTTTAGTCTTTTTGTAATATTTTGTTGTATTTAAATGAAAGCGTATATTATTTTTTAAACACTAATTTTATTTTATATAGACATTTGATTAAAAAAATTTTTTTCAATTATTCTGTATTATGTTTTTTTTATTTTTCTTAAAATTATTGTAATAGATATATTAAGTGCTTGGTGACACAAAGTATGTCTAGAAAAAACCATGCTAAATGCAAGATAAAGGAAGTCTGACATATTGCCAATAATCACAATGTTATAAACAGAAAGGTATCCTGCTTTCTCCTCTCTAAAAAGTGGGTCATTTAAGCATATTTGCATACAATTTATACAAACTTTATATCAGACTCTTCAGCCACAATTTTCATAATTTGTTGCTCTGATTATGATATTAATATAAAGATATTGAAAGCTTGCCTAGCATATTAAATTAAAAGTTTTCTCTATTAAGAATTTCTTACTTTGCATCACCAAGAACTTAATATATCTCTTTCAATTATTGTAATTTTTGATCTAAAAATTTGCAGGATTTTGATTTAGCATCATTGCTATTAATAGTATTTGATAAATAGTATTTGTTTTTTTTTAAAAAAAAATAGTCAGATGTCACATGACCTAATTTAATAAGCTTGTGTTTACAAATGTCATATATATATAGCTCACAAAATAAGCTCTTAACAAGCTTTGCAAATATCCTCAACCCCAGACCAGATTTGTCATCAGTGAGGTGCCAGAATATTCAACCATTAGATTAAAAATACCAGGACAAGCTCAGCACTTTATTTTATATATACATTAGATAAAATGCTGGGTTGTCCTGGTATTTTTAATCTAAGGCTTGACTATCCTGTCACCTCACTGATGACACCAGTAGCAGAAACCAGTCTGGGTTGAGGATATTCTCATAGCTTGTTAAGAGCTTATTTTGTGAGTACTGTATATAATATCTGTTTTTTTATATTGTTGCAATAAAAAATATTTCTGTTGCACATTCATCTTTTTCCATGTAAACTATGATATTAGTTGTTCATTTGATAATCGATCATATCCAATTTTTGAAGTTAATGCTTTGATCAATTTATATTTGTAGCTCAAAATCTTATATTTTGATTAAATATTAGCTTTTTCATTCTACTGATAAGTGAACAATAGCTATATATTTACTATTGTCTTAAGAGACTTTATCCGAACTAAGAATGTTAAATAGTTTGCTAATTTCAGCATGTAGCATATTGACTTTATTTCAATCATCAAGCACGAGGCATATAAAAAATGTACAATTTTTCGTTTTATCAGATAGTAAGAAAAAAAAGTATATAAAGTATAAAAAAAATTCAAAAATATTTTGTTTTGTTGATAGTACAATATATATGGCATCTCATCATCACCTGTAATCACTGCAATTAAATATGGACAGTCCAACTGCAGGAGGAAAAAGCACCCAAAATAATACTACTACATTAGAAATAAGTTTTGCAATGATTATAGAAACCAATCTGAAAAAAGTCAGGCTATTTTTTACCTTGAGGATAAAATTCAATGTATTCTATTCTTTGCCATATCTTCGTAATAAAAAAAATCAACATTGTACTTTTTATATACACCATTAATGCATATTTATTTGCACACACACACACATATATATATATATACAAATAAAAATGTCCATTAAGAAAGCAATTTTAATGAATAGAAATAAAATCAATATATTTAATAGATAAGCTGCTAACATTAAAATTCAGGATTCATAAAATTTGAGTTGATGACCTTTGCTTCCATTTAAATGTAACAACAATTGAGGAGGGTTGATGAATTAACCAAAAATACTTCTGCAGCTTGAAAGAATGTATATAATAGTTAATTACCATTATATTTATTATATATGTAATAATATTATAATTCAATGTCTGTATTTCTTCAACTCAATATACATAATCTTACAATTGAATATTTATGAATACAGTAATTAGACATATGTAAAGTATAACTTTAAAATTTTTGTCCATTTAGGAGTGCTTTTGACTAGCCTCATAGTCTTTGTCAACTAATAATTTGAAAGGCTAACCTTTACACAATTCCATGATCTTAATGTTTGCTGCCTTTCTGTTAATTAAGTCTTGTTTGTATTTGTATATTAACATAGCTTCCTTTATTTTCCTTTTGTTATTTTTTTCAATTTCCAATATTTTTACATTATTATAATGGAAGTTAAAACCATAAATACATAATTTATTATGGTTGTAAAAAATGGATGCTGAAACATTATTATTTACTTTGCAATTTTGTTTCATTTTCTGAACCCTTTTTAATAACAGCAAGTGCTCTTTAGTTTTTTTTTCAATGTGCATCTTGATTCCCCTATATATACACTGCCACAGCTACATATCCATTTATAAATGATGCAATTTTTATTTATAAATGAGATTTTATCTTTAGAGTTATTTATTAATTTGTTTAATGTAGAAGGTGCATAAAATGCAATGTCACATATACCTTTATAAATTTTCCTTATAAAATTTACTTGATCATTCGAAATATATGGTATTGACATCCATATTTTTTATTAGCAGAAGAATCAATATTATTATTCATATTTTTATTCTTATATTTCATATTAAAATTTTTAACAACTTTATATATATGATTATAATTATAGCCAACATTTAACAATTCATTTGAATACATTTCAATGTTTTTAGCTTTATCCAATGAATATTTACAAAGATTATTATTTCTAAATAAGAAGGACTTTAAATCTGTTTGATTATGAGACATTGGCATCTTGCTTTATATCGAATATAACCTCTTTTTACTATTGGTTTAATGATTATACAGTAATTTAGCTTACATTGATATCTAATTATTTTAAGATCAAGAAACTTAACACACATTGAATTTTCATCTGTTTTTATGCATTTTAAGCCTTTTAAATTATTTAATTTTTTTAAATAACTCTTTAATTGTATTTGGCCTGCTGCATACAAAAACATCATTGATATATCAATAATATACAATATTTTTTTGATAACATTCCTTTTTCATAATATTTTCTTTGTATGCAGAAATTACAAAATTACACATGTAAGCAACAGCAGGTAAATCCATTGTCCAGCCATTGTTCATTTTATAAAAATCCTTCTTAAAAACTGCATAAATATTTTTATCAACAAAGCTTAATGTTTCAATTATAAATTTTGTTATTTTTGCGTTAACATTTTTAAAATTTAACACTGAAATAATTTCAATAGAGGCTATTTGATCAATTGATCCGTACATTTCACTTACATCTAGAGTACATATTACATCATTAACATCAATTATAACATTACAGATTTTACTAACAAAATCAAATGATGAACATATCATATATTTACCAAAGCCAAGGATTTCTTGTAGTATTTTCTCAATTAATCGACATTTCATAATAAAGTGCTCCCCATCCACAAAATACACTATTAACCGTAATGGTTCATTCTCTTTATGCAGTTTTATATTTGAAAAAATCTTGAGACATATTGCAGCAAAATGATATATGTATAGTGCTATTGTCAATCACATTATTTTTAGTTTTTTTTAAAAATGTTATTAATATATATATATGTAAACTGTATTCCAAGAAATCATAAAAGACCTAGAAAGAGACCACCCATAAGATGGACAAAATAAGAAAGTGTGCTGGGGTGATGTGGAGAGGAGAGATTAGAGATTGGAGAAGGTGGATTGAACATGGAGAGACCATCCTTCAGTGGATCGATAATGGTTGAAAATGATGGTGATGATACATATATTAATAATGCATATAAGGATAGGGATGACTATTAATGTAAACTGAAACAAATTCTATGAATACATATGATGGAATTCTTATTATTACTTGCATTATGATACTTTTATGCTGATATTATTAGAACAAAAATCTATGAAATTATCAATTTAAATTATTTGAAATTACAATTAAATACTTAGGAGCATTAGTATGCTTTTCATTGTTTTCCCTATCACAGCTTGTCGATAAGATGGCCATATATATATATATTGGTATTAAAAAAAAAATGCATTGAAATATTTTTAAAATTACTAAAATGCTGAGCATACTGGGGAAATAAAGCATTATTTTACAGCCCATTGGAAAAGGGTTATTGAGAGTTGTTTTCTTTAAAACAAAAATTTTATGAATTAAAATATTTGGATCAAATAGAAATGCTACACCCACAGCGTTACCATTGACTAATTCATTCTACTATTGGTGAGAGAAAAATATATATATATATAAAATCAAACTTTCGATATATCGTCACTTAGATATTATATTTTTGCATTTTATCACCATCAATTTTTGATCACTTTTATGCAAATAGTATGCGCAAATGTAGATATAATTTTAATAATATTATACAGATATTTGCATATACTGTAAATATATATATATATTAAAAATAGTTACATTTTTTACTGATTAAAAGTCTTTTCATGTCTTTTGATTAAAAAACAACAACAATAATTTAAGTATTAGAAGAGTTTGCTTACATATGGCTTTTTATTTTATTATTTAGATACCTTCTACTGCTGAAACTTCCTTTTTTTTTTTTTAAAAAAAAAAAAGTCTTTCTAAAAATTGTTTATCATTTTTTTACAAATGCTTTTTAAAAATTTTGAAATACACTTATAAAAGATTAATATATTTTAAACACAATAAGAAAAGAGACTTTTGGATTTTTTATATTTTTTGTCTATTATGTTTCTATTAACTATTTTTGTTTTAATTAATTAAAATGTTGTACAGCTAAATTATATCCAATATTCTCTCTCTCTCTAAATATATATATATCATTAAAAAACAATCAACACTTAAACAATCCCAATATCAATATATATATATATAAATGTAATAATGTTCAAGGCAAAATGGGTTTGAAATGGAGACTCTTTCTCTATCTGTCATACCAGGGCACCACTAGACTATTAGAACCTAGAAAATTTACAAAGTAGGCAGACACGTGTGGGTAAGATTCAACTTTTATTGACCGATAGCCCTAGCACTAATTCATAGAGAAGCTGAGCTTAAAACATCCCTCTATTTATTTAAAAATTCTCTAACTCTTGACTCTTTAAAAAAATATTATTAATAAAAATATATAAAAATAAGTTACTGCCACAATTAATCAAAAAAACATTTTTATTATTACGCACACACATTAAAAGAAAAATTCTGCAAACTAAGTGAATTTAATTTATGTCGTTTGCACAGATGTTTGAATTTAAGATTTAATACAATTTCAATATATTGTTAAACGTAAATACGCTACATTGATTACGCATTTATATACTCGATTTTTTAAACTCCAGGCCACAAGTTCACATCCAAACCAATGCCGGCTTATTGATATATCGATGTGATCAATGCAAAATGAGGATGTTAGCATAAAAAAACCATGCTGACATGAATGTGCATCTGTAGCATGATATCATTTAAAAAAGAATGACCCTCATCCAGTACAGGAAAGTGCATCTGTCTAGCAAGGTAATCATTTGGAATATATTAGACATGCTGTATAATGTGAGATTACAGTCTTTGTTGTCTTACTATCACCAACCAGTGCATAAGGAGATCAATGGCATAGGAAATACATTTACAACTATTGTCAACATGATGGTTATACTCTTGGACCATGCATTCAGTTGGGTACTATGCCCTGTATGCTAACACAACACAAGGGAATGAGAATCCAATGCACCTCCCCACATCACATTGACATAAAACACTCATACATCCCTCCACCAGCACCAATTCAACTATGAAACAAATAGCCCAAAATTAACCCATTTAAACTAACATAATCTTACTAATGTATGTAGCCATTTATACTCATTTTTAAATTATTAATTTAAAAGCAATTATGAGAATGAAAATAATAATAATAATAATAATAATAATAATAATAATAATAATAATAATAATAATAATAATAATAATAATAATAATAATAATAATAATATGTAAAATTAAGAGCGTGCTAATAGCTCTAAACAAGCTTTTTTTTTTTTATTTATGATAAATGCTACTACAAGAGAAGGCATTCAAATCATTTTTATCTTGGATTGTCCCCATCCCCAGACCGGTTTCGACCTATGGGTCTCTTCAGTGATGAGTTGGGACATTAGATCTAAAAAACCAACTCAAGCAAAGCATTTATCTAAAAGATAATTGTTAGAAGATCTGAAACTTTTAGACATCTACATGTCTTTAAAGTCAGCTCTCCAACTGAAACAATCATATGGGCCTGAACTTAATTCAGATACTCCATATATTAGTAGGCTTAGCTTGTTTAGAGCTATTAGCACGCTCTTAATTTTACATATTTGTAAGTGCAAGCTATATATAAGTCATGTGACATCTGACTTGTTATTATTACTATTAATAATAATAATAATAATAATAATAATAATAATAATAATAATAATAATAATAATAATAATAATAATAATAATAATAATAATAATAATAAAAAAAAACACATTAAAAAAATATAACAAATAATTTAAATTTCTGCTTAGTAAGATAACAGACTTTATGAGTTAGGTAGTGTTTAGGTTTAAGTATTTAAAAAGTTCTTGTTTTAGATTAAATATTTTAAAAGTTCTTAGATTATTAAAGTTCATACATTCCATGGCTGCAGGTTATTTGCAATCCATCTTGGCAGTCCATTATGTGTTGCACAACTCCAATCAAAATCCATTTAGTTGTTTGCTGCTTTTTGGGAACCATAACCCCAGAAGTCACCCCAGCTGGTACAAATATGGGAAACTCATTTATTGTGTGACCCTTACATTTTTGTGGTCTACAATACATGTAAATATGCTTAAATTATGCAATCAACAAGAGCAATCCAAAATCCCAGAACAAAACCTCACTTCCCTTTTATAACATTTTGAATTCCTCATCATCAAATTGCAGGATTGATCTTGCCTGGCTTCATGTTGATTTTATTGGCAATGATGATTTTCTCTATGTTCATTTGCATCATTCATTGGGCAGTTTACTTTTGAGTGAGAACATAAGATTTTATTACTAGGAATTTTTTAATTGATCTCTTATCTCTTATCAGTTAAATGTTTTGAAGGGTCTGTTTGCTATTATATCATTAATTTTAATAGAAAATCATTTTCATTCTAAGATTTAAATTAATTTCTAAATAGAAAATCAAATTAAAAATAATTTACAAATAGAAAATAATTAACAGCATTTATTTTCTTTTACATTACTTTAAAAAAATAATCTTTTAACTTTAGACTTTTCCTTACTTTAATAATTTTCCATGTGTGCAATTTTATATATTGGTTTAAATAAAATTATTAACTATTAGATTTATTTATTGATCATTTTTATTTATTTGAAAGCAATGTAATGGCATAAATGTATACTGTTACATTATAAACTCATTATAAATGAATATTAAGAAAAGGTAAAAATTGGATTTCAAGACAATTGTAATACACTAAGCATATTCTTGGCAGATTACTACCAGAATCATAGTGCTATATAGATTTAGCAGTTAATAAATTATGCCTGTATATGAACTTTATTTATTATGCAAATGAGGCTTAATATGTAAATGTGACATTTAAATAATAAAATGTAGGTAAAATCTGCTGCTCATTAAAAAAAATTAAAAAATATTAAAAAACTTGTAATTTTAGAATTAAGAAATTATAATGATTATTTTAACTGAAACACACAGGCTTATTATATATCTGTGTCTATATATGTAATATATAGGGTATATGAGCACAGACTTTCACACAACCCACCACTTTCCATACTATCTCATAACACTTATACACTTGAACCCATATATGTCGAAAAGATAAATAATCACCAATATATGTATTTCATGCTAAACCAGCAGTCATCAGTTGGTCCAGATTACCATCTCTACACATATATGCCATAAGTGCTCAGATATATATTAATGATTATTTTAAAAATGTTTTATAGGTTGAAAAAAAAAAGATGGCATATGATATGCATTTAAAGAATAAAGCTAAAAAAATAGTATGTTGAAAAAATGGTATTAAAGCTAAATGATGACAGCAACTTTAAGAATAATAGAAATAAATATCCAATGTTAAAGTTTTACCTAAAGTGTGATTATTCAATTTAGTTAGTGATAGAATGAAAGGTTGAAGAGTAATATTTTCCCAATCAATTCCTAGCCATATTAAATTAAAAAATTCTCAGTTTGGCTTAATTGATCAGAAAAAATGTACTTAACTTGGCAATTGTATTCTCAAACACCATATAAGCTTATGAGCAAGTAACAATATAGACTAAATTGTACTTCAGAATCTGCAAGAAAATTATATATTTCAGTCATTGAAGATAAAGAATATAACATATTACAATTTTATTTTTGTAAAGTCAGTGCATTGTCTGTCCAATTATGATTATTTTGAAACTTTATCTTTTTACTGAAAATACCTAGTACCCATTCACTGACCAAATATTAGATGGTTGGCAAGATTGAATGTGAGCGATCTATCTTAAAAAATTATAAGCTTGCCTGTGTTATCATGAGCTTCTTAACAATTTCCCAAGTTTTAAGAAGTGCCAAGAAGATTGGAAGCTTATGCTCTGCTTTGATGCAGCAATATGTCATTTGACATAGGATTGGAAGGTCCCAGGATCGATTCTGGCATTCAAACTTCTTATAAACTCCTGAGCATTAAAGCCCTTAGCCTTTATTTTTACCCAACTTATTTGAGCCAATGAAAGAGAGCTTAAAAGAAAGTATCAATGCTTATCAAAATATTTAATAATACTTGATATGTAGATTAAATGATGCTGAATCTAACAATTATTTTAAAAAATATTTTCCAGATATTTAAATCACTTTTATAAAGATGCTAAACCAGTTTATGAAAATGTTTTGAACTTCTCTTTAAATCTAAAATATTAAAATGTAATATGAATTCAACCAAAATATAAATCTTTTGATCATGCATTAATGCTCTGTGAATGATGAGGAATTGTTGTTTAGCTTTTATCAAAATGGCTAAGCATTATAGCATAAATTAAACAAACACTTTCGTCAGTTAAATCAATATTATAATCACCGTTGTCTCTGTTTTTTAAAATCAAAATGACATATTATATTAGAAATAATAGCAAATATTGAACATTGATGTCTTCAAGCACTTTAGACTCACAAACTTAACAGAAATAATACTTCTTTAAAAATAACTTTATTCACACTGAGAATCTTATAGTATAATAACATATTGTAAGCTAAGCCATATACAATATAAATTAATAACAAACTATTATATTTAGAACTAAAGATAAAAATCACCGTTTTTTTTAAGCTGTAGGACTGTATACAAATAACTTTGCTCAACGTATCCAGAATTAGACATTAAGCAATACATATGTATAACTTGATAATGGTTCCCTGGATGGTTTAGAAAGCTCAAGATCCATATTTTATGTCCAGTTCTGACAATTTTAATAGTCAATAAAGTCGATTGATTATATATTTATTTAATAATGATCAATAAGAATAATGATTGTTGTTATATGTTTCGCTAAATCAATTTATTGTAAACTCTTTTTACCAAGGTCTTATCAACAATTTGATTTTTTTTTTATCATTAGTCGACACTATTGGATCTAACAGCCAGGTAATTCTACTTGCTTTTGAGCAAAGAACTTTACAGTTTATTAATAGACTCTTTAAAAAATAAATTATTATTCTGGAGTTGAAAAAAATATAAAATTATTGTAATGTTTAAATTATTTATATATCAATATTGTAGCCTTTGGAAACAGAATAATCACCTAAATTGTAGGTTATTGACTCTTATTTTTTCAAAACAAAACATGGAAATGTTAATTTATTTTTCAAATGTTTAGTAAATTTTCGTATTTTTTAATAATTCTAATTTGACATTTGACTAATTACTTTTACGAGGGGGAGAACAAAATTTGAATAATAATTTAGTTTCACCTTAACAAAAAAAAAAAAATCTTTAAATATTTTATTATAATTTTTACGTTAGAAAATGTTTTTGGGAGGTAAGCAAGATAATAAAATTAAAATAGGGCAAAGCTATAAATGGGGGGGGGGGGTTTAAAATACGTGAAAATTGATCAATATCAATATATGAAAGCAATATTAATCAATATATTGTTATTAATTCAGTCAGTAACAAAACAACATATATCTTAAAGATTTGAATTTTTTTTCGTTTGATGTAAATAAATGGCGATGCACATAGGATTTAAATCCAAATGGAGCTTGGAAAATTTACATATAGCCACTATATTTCAGTCAAGCTTAAAATTGTTTTAAATAATAGCTAATAAAAAATCAGATAACCTTATCTAATGCAGAATGAAGATTTCGTCGAGTTTAATCCAATTATTAAATATTGGTCAGTAAATGTGTAATTAGTAATTATAACTAATCTGATAAATGAGTGACAATGTGCTGACAATAACAAAATGATTGTAAAGTGATATAAATCTTAATACTGATGAAAAGAAAGGGAAGAGAATGAAATCCATAGTTGCCCAACACATTTGCAAATGACTTATAGACATTTTCAAATGAGATGTTTGATTATTTGTGTAAATTTAATCACAAAAGGATTTGAAGTAAAAATAAATAAAGTAATTCTAGTGTTTATGGACCAACTCTATCTCTTCTAGTGCTCATATTTCTTATGAAACCCTGAACAATAAACCAATTGATTACTTCTCATTCTGCATGGTTTTATGCAGTAGTGGATATTGGAACTGAAAGTCCATGGACCACATTTCAGATCTATCACTTTTTGAAATTATAAATCTGAAAAATTAACCATTATTATTACTATTAATTAATTAATTAATTTATTTACTATGCTAAAACAAATCGAGATGCAATGATTGCAAGGAATGGCAAATAGCAAATATCTATTGTGGTGATTAAGTGATATCACTTCTTATAGTATCTAATAGCCTACTTATCTTTACCTGATTTTAGGTATAAAAATTAACATATTTAAAATATATAGAATAAAAATGAACATTGAAGTCATTGCCACTAGAGTATATGTTTAATTTTTAAAAATCCAACTACAGTGTGATTAAGTCTCTCAGTAATAGATGAACAGTATCTTGATGATAAGAAAACTTTCATCATTGACCTCAAATCAGAAATAATAAATGTTAGTATATATATATATTGTACCGGTAAAAATCACCATGCCTAATCACACACAGTAATCCGAATTCGAACCCAGTCCACGTCTAGGAATAAATTCCAAAATGCAAACTAAATTCAAACCCAAAACCCTGGCATGACCCACCGATGACAACATTACAACGGTACGGGGTTTTCCCTTTACTAGCTCATCGAAAAACACAGACTAAATTACCTACAATCAGCTATTTCATAGATATCTTATAGTCGGGATATTGGTACGGCTAATAATTTAATGTATATATTTAAGTTGTCGATACAGACAGCAGGTGATTGACTAGATTTCGAGAGTAATAATGCAAGAGAGACAAAATTAGGTTAGATAAATTTTTAATAAATTATTGAAAGCATTGAATAATATTATTTACAGGTACGGTAAAACTCTCATATGTATTTATAATAAATTGCTGCTAGTCATCAATAATCGGTTTGTACTGATTAACAAACTCATGCCAATATTTATATGTTTAAATGGTTGTACAGGTTGATATGAGAATCAGAGTAATTGGAGCACTTAAAATATTTATCTACTAGTTTATATTAAGTTGTTTTATTTTAATAGTTTCAAACCATTGCGCATACGGATAAATGGGAGGCGGTTTTATATAAAAATATGATATATAATACTGATGTACTGATGGTTGCAGGGATTAATGTATACTACAAATAATAACTTGCGGTGCATTGACGGAATACCGGGCGGCTTGTACTTTGACAAGTCTTAATGCCCCCAAGTAGATCCGGGACACTACAACCAGCCGGGCTCATTTTCGAACCCCGGTGATCCAAGAGATTACCTGGAGAAGAATTTCTTTCTCTCCATGTGGTAGTAAAACGAGACGCCAACTTAGGCGAAGGTAAAGGCATTGCCACAGTAACATCGAGGAAGAGTGATCGGAAGTGGATTTTAAAACGAAATTATATAAAACCTTTTCTCTCCGTAACATTTTCTACGCAACAGTCCGATATAACTATTCAATAAAACATGGCGAAATCAAACGATCGCAAAAGTAATAATTAATTAATTTCACTCTGAAACCCATAACTCCCCAGATTGTTCGGAAGGTAATAATAGCAAAAAATATTCACTTATTATTCTTACTCCGTAATAATATATAAAAAAGATTATAATAAAATTTTAGACTATTTTAAGTATTTGAGATTTGGAGTATAGATTAAAATATCATAACGAAGTAAAAGAAACAATAAAAATATTTGAATATTTCTCAACTCAACATAAATGAAACGATTTTTAGTTCGATACAAGAAAATTACTTTTAAAATGAATATAATAAATATTATGAGATAAACTTTACTGACTTTAATTAGAGTTGAGAAATATTATTATTGGCATCGTTTTGTTTGTAAAATAAGTAATAGTAAAAATATAAATGTATTCACAAATGGATTATTAGTAGGCACAAATATTAATAATTATCATCTAAAGACTAGAGCACACACCGAAATATTAGAGAAGAAATTTACTGACAGGTTTTAGTGTAACATTTTCAAATGGAAAGCAAGAAATTTACATGCAATTACTTTGATTAACAGATTAAATATAAAATTATTACTGAGAGGAAAGTTAAAAAGTTCATGTAACAAAAGTTACCATTCTTTCTTCGTCCGGTTTTCTTCTTGCGGTGATATGTATGAAGAACGTAGGCGCGCATTTTGAATTTCTTAGAACGGCATGGTTAATTTAAATGTTGGAATTTGGAAGACTGGAAGCACGGAAAACATTACAGATCAGCGGTACGAAAGATTTAAATTGGCAGAACAGGGATCAGCTTCTTGGACTTAGCCCATCATGATTGCAGTTTACCGGGCAACTTCTTAATAACGGTTGAAGTGATTTCTCTGGAACAACTACTTTGCTGTAGCTTGAGACGATCTAAGCACAGCCAAGTCAAAAGTTAGAGTGTCTATATTATATTTAAGATGGCTACGGTTGACCTTTCTGCCTAGTTTTTGTTCATAACTCCGCCTCCTTTGATTTCGGCCTCCAGCAATATCTAATTTGACTATACAATAGCATTTGCCTTTCTTGATAAGAGTTCTACGTTTCTCATTTATTTTTAAATTTAATACATGATTCTAAATTGACAAAACAATTACATCGGAATTCGTGAATACAAAAATATACATTCATTATCTTAATTTATCGAAGTACAAATTAATTATTCTATACATTTGTACAAGTAAGATTTTGATTAAAAATACTGATCAAAGGAATGTGACTTTTGATCAGCATTTTTAAATGACTTTGTATAATTTGCAAAATTAAAATTTAAAGAAAATATACACGCAATTGAAACTTTTAAATTGAGCTAATATAAATCCACAAACCACACACACACAAATATTATTTACCATGATTTGTGACATTTATACTCATATTCTTTACATTAAATTCTTTTTAAACAAACACAAAATAAATAACTTAAAATCTATGTGGCTTGGAATAGAAAAAGTCTCATTGCGGGTAAATAGTGGTTTAGAATTACCGTTCTTAAATGACAATCATGAAACTAAGATCGATTCTTCGATCTGTCTGTTTCATTTCTTCCTACTTAAAAAAAAATAACAAAAAAAAATGTTTATACATATTTTACTGACTTACATTTCATTACAAAGTTGATCGACTTTGGAGAACAGTCTGGGTGAGAGTTTGAACCTAAACATGGGTGTGGAATGATACATTTTATCAATCATTTGTATATTAATGTCCATTGGTCTTTACTCATCATCTGAAACATTTATAACATAGTGGTCGTTTACCGGGTTATCCCAAAATTACTGTTTGTTTTCTATGTTCTCCCTGGGTCAGGAGGTATATAAGGCTTTAATTGTCTCGCATTGTAAATACCTCGTAGACCCTTCCCTTCCAGTAGAAAAGCGTTTTCATGGCATTCGTCCACTATCTCATATGGCCCGCTATACAGAGGGAAGAATTTTTTGAATTCCTTCCTAGGTACATTACTGACTCGTGGAGATCTTAGCCAGACTTGATCCCCCCTTTTAAAATTGTGATGTTGCCTTCCTCCTCTTTTAATTCTATTTTGTGCCATGCGCTCCAATTGTTGCCGGGCCATGTCTTGATCCGTGCTGGGATTTATATGTACTTCACGCTTTGGTGATAGCGTAGGGAAAATATCCGGGCATGGTCTACCATAGTGAAGACGCGTGGGTGGGAATCCCGTGGATTCGTTCATGGTATGATTGATGCAATCCATGACATATTGAAGTTTCTCTACCCACTTCCGGTGATCCGTTGATAAACACGCGCGAAAAAGTCGACTGATTTCTCTCATGACTCTCTCGCACGGGTTTGATTGTGGGTTTCTGATTGATGTTAGGCGATGGTTTACATTCTGCTTCTTTACCCAGTTTTTCCATTCTTTCGAGGTGAATGCCGAACCATGGTCGGAAAGTATGGTTTCGGGTTTACCTACCTCTTGAAATTGTTTTTCCTGAAGAACCCGAGTTACGTTTCTGGTGTTTGTAGACCGCACTGGGTAAACCTTAACATACTTGGAAAAAATATCATATGATACCAACAAATACTGAAATGTTTTAAATTTGGGCAAGGGACCATAGTGGTCTATTGCAAGGATCTCGTTCGGTCTCGTAGCCATCACAGGTTTTATTTTCCCCGCGTAGGACTTGTTGGGAGCTTTAGTAGTCGCGCAGGTATCGCACTGTCTGATTATGGAAGTGATATGGTGATACATTCCCGGCCAGTAAAATTGGCGACGGGCCACTTCTTCAATCTTCCTGGGTCCATAATGTCCCAGGGATTGGTGTATATGTTTAATTATAGGGGCCCTAAACCTATTGGGTACCACGATTTTCCAAGGAGCACTGTAATCCTTGGTCCGGGTTTGTAATGTGCCTCCCTCAATCCGGAAATGGGGGTATCTGCTTTGTGGCTTCTGATTCTTATCCGAGGGTTTGGACAAATCATGAATGATATGGGAATACTGTATATTCTGCCAATAACTCAAATTCCGCAGTTCAGTTTCTACAGAACTCGATGTCGTAGTGGCCATAACTTCCAAAGGTTGGTTCTTGATTTCAGGGTTTTGTATCTTCATCGGTACAGGGTGACGACTCAATACGTCAGCCACAATATTTTCCCGCCCTGGACAGTACTGGACTTGGTACCGGAATTGTTGGAGGGTCAAACTCCATCTGATTAAACGGTCATTAGTCAGGAAACTCTTGTTGAGAAACTCCAGGCAACGATGATCGGTGATAATGATTACTTGAGATCCCAAAAGAAATTGCCGGAATTTCTGGCATGCCCACACAATGGCCAGAGTTTCTTGTTCTGTTGTAGTGTAATGGACTTCCGCCCCCTTCAATGCACGGCTGCTAAAATAAATAACTTGGTGAGCTCCGGTATCACTTATTTGAAATAAAATAGCTCCTAGTCCTTGTTTGCTGCTGTCCGTTTGTACATAAAAGGGGCGATGAAAATTCGGATGGTGCAGCATTACGGCCTGTAAAAATTTTTTTTTTACATGTAGGAGTTCTTTGTCATGAAAAGGTGTCCATTCCCACTTGCGGTTTTTCTTGATGAGGTCTACGAGATTTCTAGTTTCCTGGGAAAAGTTCGGATAGAATTTGTGATAGAAGTTGCAAAGGCCCAAAAATGATCGGACCTGCTTCGGTTTAGTTGGTGTTGGGAAATTTTCTATCGCGGCAATTTTATCGGGGTGAGCCTTAATACCATGTTGGTTGATGATATGGCCAAGGAAAGTTATCTCGCCAATAGCAAAACGGCTCTTCTCCAAATTTACGGTGATATTTTTTTCTCTGCATTCTCTGAGGAACCTTTCCAAATGTTGCAAATGTTCCTGCAGGTTTTCTGAAACGATGACCAAGTCATCCATATAACATACCATATGCTCCTGTATCTCATCGGAAAGGACCTGCCACAAACAGTGCATTAAGCCTGCTCCACTGTTTATGAGTCCAAAAGGGACCCTTTTAAATATATGAGTATACCCATTATATCGGAAGGCCGTATATTTCCGATCCCTAGGGTCTAGATTCAACTGCCAGTAGCTCGCGGTCAAATCCAAGGTTGAAAAGATGGTTTTACCGGCCAGCCGCACCAGTACCTTTTGAATAGGTGGAGGAGCATCTCTTTCTGGGATAGTAATGCTGTTCAACTTGCATGCATCCAAACACAAACGCAAACTCCCTTTTTTCTTTTTTACCACGACCAACGGGTTGTTATAAGGTGACGGACCACGTTCAATAATACCCCATTCAATCATTTGATGAATCTGGGCTTCCACTTCCTCTCTGTACTGAAAAGGTATGGGGTAAGTTTTCGACGGAACGTACGTCTCCTCCTTTACATGGATCCGGTGTGTATATCCTCTAATCTCCCCTGGTGTAGGAGAAAAACAGCTTCATATTTCTTTAGTATTTTTCCGATCTGATCTGTGTTATATAAAACCTTTTTCACTTTTCTTTTTATTTTTATTTTATTATTACATGTATATATATGATATGATAACGTGTATCTCAATTATCAATAAGAAGAGAGAAAAACTTTATTTCACCCAGTTCGAACTATTCTCCTCAGTCCTATAAAACAACATATTAACAATTAGTATATAACACAATAATATTCTTATAATACTGTCAGTAACTCTCTCTCTATATATATATCACCATTTCTCTCTTTTATAGACCAAACAAAACTCACCACTGCTGTATGGACAAACATATTTGCTGACAAATTTATTTGAAAGGCGCCAGCCAGCAACATGTGACCAATAGATAATTTAATCCACTGATCCCCAAATATATACTTTTTACGTGACTTAATAAAATCATTTGATTCAAGAACATAATGTTTTATGTAGAACGTTTAATATTAACGCTACTTCTGCGGGGTTATCATACAATTTCAAGTTTCTATAACGTAAGTGTATATACCTTTAACACTTTGACGACTGTATTTGGCTGATTGGTTTCATACAAAAAACTTAACCTCGGTTACTCTACTTAATATCGGATAGCACATATTCCGGCCAAACTTTATTCAACTGATATTTATATTATACACTGGCTTAGATAAGATTTCTATATTAAACAATATATATACACACATACACACATTTATTTGTAAGACATGAAAAGTAATCCTACTTTCTTTGCTTTATTTTTTTCTTAAAAAATTTTCGAACAAACAAAACAAAATTGACTTGCAAAAAGATTTATAAAATAACATTCGTTTATTTTGAATTAAATAAACGCACAAAATAGATACAGGTTTTCACTTGCTTTGAAACTATTCTCAATATTTTTGTCGTTAAAACAAAACTTCAAAATCGCTTTCACACTTTTTTTTCAAAAAAAATCTCACTATATTATCTTACCAATATTAGAAGGCAATCTATTCAACTGAAACTACTTGCAAGCATGGGTGAAAAAAAAATTAGTATATTTGACTTACTCAAACATCGTTTTAAAACTGCGCATTTTAATAACGCAAAGTATATATATCTCAACGGTATGAAAAAAAAAATCGAATATTTCTATAATTTAATATTTACTCTTGTTCACTCTGCAGGGTGTGGGAGATTTCTTCATCAGAGCACCACGGAGGGCGTCCAAAATTTTGAACACTGTACCGGTAAAAATCACCATGCCTAATCACACACAGTAATCCGAATTCGAACCCAGTCCACGTCTAGGAATAAATTCCAAAATGCAAACTAAATTCAAACCCAAAACCCTGGCATGACCCACCGATGACAACATTACAACGGTACGGGGTTCTCCCTTTACTAGCTCATCGAAAAAACACAGACTAAATTACCTACAATCAGCTAGTTCATAGATATCTTATAGTCGGGATATTGGTACGGCTAATAATTTAATGTATATATTTAAGTTGTCGATACAGACAGCAGGTGATTGACTAGATTTCGAGAGTAATAATGCAAGAGAGACAAAATTAGGTTAGATAAATTTTTAATAAATTATTGAAAGCATTGAATAATATTATTTACAGGTACGGTAAAACTCTCATATGTATTTATAATAAATTGCTGCTAGTCATCAATAATCGGTTTGTACTGATTAACAAACTCATGCCAATATTTATATGTTTAAATGGTTGTACAGGTTGATATGAGAATCAGAGTAATTGGATCACTTAAAATATTTAACTAATAGTTTATATTAAGTTGTTTTATTTTAATAGTTTCAAACCATTGCGCATACGGATAAATGGGAGGCGGTTTTATATAAAAATATGATATATAATACTGATGTACTGATGGTTGCAGGGATTAATGTATACTACGAATAATAACTTGCGGTGCATTGACGGAATACCGGGCGGCTTGTACTTTGACAAGTCTTAATGCCCCCAAGTAGATCCGGGACACTACAACCAGCCAGGCTCATTTTCGAACCCCGGTGATCCAAGAGATTACCTGGAGAAGAATTTCTTTCTCTCCATGTGGTAGTAAAACGAGACGCCAACTTAGGCGAAGGTAAAGGCATTGCCACAGTAACATCGAGGAAGAGTGATCGGAAGTGGATTTTAAAACGAAATTATATAAAACCTTTTCTCTCCGTAACATTTTCTACGCAACAGTCCGATATAACTATCCAATAAAACATGGCGAAATCAAACGATCGCAAAAGTAATAATTAACTAATTTCACTCTGAAACCCATAACTCCCCAGATTGTTCGGAAGGTAATAATAGCAAAAAAAAATATTCACTTATTATTCTTACTCCGTAATAATATATAAAAAAAATTATAATAAAATTTTAGACTATTTTAAGTATTGAGATTTGGAGTATAGATTAAAATATCATAACGAAGTAAAAGAAACAATAAAAATATTTGAATATTTCTCAACTCAACATAAATGAAACGATTTTTAATTCGATACAAGAAAATTACTTTTAAAATGAATATAATAAATATTATGAGATAAACTTTACTGACTTTAATTAGAGTTGAGAAATATTATTATTGGCATTGTTTTGTTTGTAAAATAAGTAATAGTAAAAATATAAATGTATTCACAAATGGATTATTAGTAGGCACAAATATTAATAATTATCATCTAAAGACTAGAGCACAGAAATATTAGAGAAGAAATTTACTGACAGGTTTTAGTGTAACATTTTCAAATGGAAAGCAAGAAATTTACATGCAATTACTTTGATTAACAGATTAAATATAAAATTATTACTGAGAGGAAAGTTAAAAAGTTCATGTAACAAAAGTTACCATTCTTTCTTCGTCCGGTTTTCTTCTTGCAGTGATATGTATGAAGAACGTAGGCACGCATTTTGAAGTTCTTAGAATGGCATGGTTAATTTAAATGTTGGAATTTGGAAGACTGGAAGCACGGAAAACATTACAGATCAGCGGTACGAAAGATTTAAATTGGCAGAACAGGGATCAGCTTCTTGGACTTAGCCCATCATGATTGCAGTTTACTGGGCAACTTCTTAATAACGGTTGAAGTGATTTCTCTGGAACAACTACTTTGCCGTAGCTTGAGACGATCTAAGCACAGCCAAGTCAAAAGTTAGAGTCTCTATTATATTTAAGATGGCTACGGTTGACCTTTCTGCCTAGTTTTTTGTTCATAACTCCGCCTCCTTTGATTTTGGCCTCCAGCAATATCTAATTTGACTATACAATAGCATTTGCCTTTCTTGATAAGAGTTCTACGTTTCTCATTTATTTTTAAATTTAATATATGATTCTAAATTGACAAAACAATTACATCGGAATTCGTGAATACAAAAATATAAATTCATTATCTTAATTTATCGAAGTACAAATTAATTATTCTATACATTTGTACAAGTAAGATTTTGATTAAAAATACTGATCAAAGGAATGTGACTTTTGATCAGCATTTTTAAATGACTTTGTATAATTTGCAAAATTAAAATTTAAAGAAAATATACACGCAATTGAAACTTTTAAATTGAGCTAATCTAAATCCACAACCCACACACACACAAATATCACTTACCATGATTTGTGACATTTATACTCATATTCTTTACATTAAATTCTTTTTAAACAAACACAAAATAAATAACTTAATATCTATGTGGCTTGGAATAGACAAAGTCTCATTGCGGGTAAATAGTGGTTTAGAATTACCGTTCTTAAATGACAATCATGAAACTAAGATCGATTCTTCGATCTGTCTGTTTCAATATATATATATAAGATAAAAATCTGGACATATATTAATAGACAGGTGTCAGACTTATGTCCCCTTCCAAAAAAAATGTCTGCCATTTTACAAAGACATATGGAAAAGATATCATGGTGTAATAGTCATTGCATATGCATACCATATATATGACATGTTCCAATTTATGCTTGCAAGTAATCTGGCTAGACACCTAAGTACTTTTAGCTAAAAGCTGAGTATTTCACTTTAATCTGAGTTGGTCAATGGGCTAACTACAAAACAAAAATTTAATTGACAGTTAATCTTCACTTAATTAATAGAGTCCTCTTGTGTGGAGAGGGTTTTTTCCCTCCTGGATCATTCTCCTTCTACACACTGCAAAAGAAATCCCTAATTAACCTTCTCTATTATTCACCTGAACTTCACTTTGACATATGCGCCAAGATTCAATTGGTTCCCTTCACTGATCATTTAGCTCTTCTAATTTCACTTCATATAGATCCCACCACCACAGTTCATATAGATTATACACCTACCATTAGACTACTCAACAAAGCAGCAACTTCAGAACTCATTTTCTCTGAAGCGTATATCTTGTTCCAAAAAATCAAAATTCTTACTTTGCTTCCACTACAGGCTTGGTCATCTTTCACCGGTATATTGAGCTCACTCATAGACTCATACACAAAGAAAACCAAAGGTCCAAATCAACTATTAAAAGATTTGGATGCCATAAACAACAGGTTAAAATCTCTACACCATATTGACATTCATCCCCAAGATATTTTGGAGCTAAAAACTCAATACCATAGCAAGCAAAAGGTCCTCGCGCATTACATTGCTACTAAAAGGTCTAAAATCTTCTTGGCCAACCAGCATAGCTGGACCCACAGCTACATTCACTGGGCAATTGGTTCAGTGGCCAGACCCACACCTACTTCATTGTCAGTAGATCAGGGTTGCCGCAGTGTCCCAGCAATGCTTGCAAAGATTCATGAACACTTTTAGGCCAGGCAACAGAATTATAAATTTGAAATTGGAAACATCTGGAATCATTTGGAAGATGGGATCGCTCATGATATCAGTGAAAATCAGATAATCCAAAAGCTCATGGCCTATATGGAGAGTGTTCATCTGGGACTCCATGGAATTCTGAGATTTGTACTTGTCCACCTGAGACATTTCACAGCCCCCATTGTACTGCGGATGATAGATGTTCTGGCAGGAGAGTTTCAAAACATTCCAGACCTGTACCCTGTGGCCCTTGTTCCTTTTCTAAAAAAGCTAATGCAGCTTTAATCTGGATGACAAAAATATTATATTTTCATATGAGTTGAGAGTGTTCTTTTGTTTTACCCTTTCAAGGCAACACAATAGTCCAACTTTCTTCAAGATTCCTTACTCTTTTTCATTACAAATAGTATGATCATTGAAATTTTTTGATATGCCCAAAAATAACTTTTAATGTATGTAGTCTTAACTATGAGTTTTTCTTCATTACAAAATAATTAAAAACATATTAGATGACATTCTGTGGGTCTAAAAGACTTCTATTCATAGGAAAATTGCATTTTTATCCCAAATTTAATTGCATAGCCAGTCTTTACAAAAACAACATTATATTTATAATAAATGTAATAGATTATATTACCTGTTTAAAGAGGTTTTTTTAAACTTCTTTGTATCAATAATTTCAATCTCTATGGTCAAGTTGCAATCTTTAGTGTCTATATAAGTATATTAGACTATTAATAAAGGTGGGATTCCACCTCTATTGTTAAAAAGGAGGTTACCTTGACAACAATTTAAAATTGTTGATTGTTATTGATCTTGGGATTGTCTAAGTGTTGACTCGTTTTTAATGATATATATATATATATATGTGTGTGTGTGTGTACTTTACAAAGCACATTTTATGTCTCTTTTTTATTTTATTTAACTGAATGCACTTTCAGTGACAGCTATGATCATAATGTTCATCACTGAATATGCACTCAACTAAATAAAATAAAGAAATAAAACCCACTTCATAAAGCATATACGTAGACAAAAGAATTATATATATACTGAAGAGAAAATTAATATTATATACATAACTAATAAAAAATCTTCATAATAGATAATAATATTTTTTTCAATATACTTCTGAATACTAGACAGATGGTTCTAAAGTAGTAGAACATTCATGCACCAATGATATATGTTTCACTGAAAAAAAGTATAAGAATATTAAACAGAGAGATAAAGATAAAAAATTTTCAAGAAGTGGCTCATATTATAATAACAAATAACACTGTTAACATACTTGTTCTATTTCAGGCTTTACCTTCATTATTGCTAAGTATTTCCTTCGATACCTGGGTTCAAATTAAATTGTTTATTATTATACACAATTAAACACCATTTCAGCATCAATTCTCACATTGGATGCCCTCAAACAGCACATACAATTAAATTATTTAATTGATATAACAATACAATTCTAAAATATCAAATATAATGTGAATTTTGCATACATAATTAGCCTACAGTAAAGTTTCAGTATGAACTTGATATCTCTTAATTATCAGCAGCATCTTCTTTTATTTCTTTCTATTTTACTTGGACCGGTTTTATCATAACAAAGAACATTATATTTTCTACCAAATGGTTGGCTTGTGGAACTCTCAGTTTTTTGCAATTTCTTTTATTGCTTAATTTATTCAATGAATATGTAAACTGAATTAATCAAACAACAAGAACACTCAAACATAAATGCAAATGTTAATATTATGATTTACGCAATGTATAATATTTATTTTTTCTTTTAGTATAATATTTTGAGCATTCAGAATATGTTATTGATGATTATCTCTCCATTGAATATCATTTTTTGTTTACAAAAATTTCCATATTCATGCAATTTTTTTTTTTTAGTTTTCTGCTTCCTATGTATGTGATATTTTAACTGATTATGTAATGTTCGTAAATTCATGAATACTATACAAAGAAATGCATACACACAGAATATATAAAGGATTTCATTCATATTTTGTATTATAAAATAAATAATCAAATGGATTTTCTGCTTAGGAGTTTGTAACTAGTTTAAACAGCAGGACTTCCAAAGCGTGTATCTATCTAACGTCTGACTCTCCATACAGTATTGCCACTCAGTGCAAGCCAGAGTAATCAATGGATGGCAGAAGGCTTGTGCATAAAATCCCTATCTAATGCCTAATCATACAATATCCCCAGACTAGTTTCTGGCTTATGGTTTTGTCAGTGAGAAACCTTGGATCTGAGAGCACTGCACCTAGATTCAAGGCTGCTCACTAATGAAGACCACAGCTAGAAACAAGTCTGGGGATATTGGATGAGTAGGCACTAGATAAAGGATTTAATGCACAAGCCATCTGGCATCTATTGATTACTCTGGCTTGCACTGAGTGGCACTACTGTATGGAGACTATTGCCTGTTTTAATAACAGTTATGAGCAAGCATAAGAAATGATGATCATGTGACGTTTGGTGGTCTAAAATCTGACACTCTACACCAAGCTCCATAAAACAAATATAAATCAATATTAATTATCAAATGCACTTCTTGGTAATAGCATAATAATTTGATGCTTTTAAATACAGCTAATCATATTGAGAATGTAAAGTATTAATGTATTAGGTGTCATTTATAAATCTGCTCAGCAAAAAATCTCAACTTCACCAATATATCAGAATCTAAGCTTTGTTCAACTGAATTCTTCCTTCATTCAATTTTAAAAAATAGCTGTTCTATATATGAAATTATCAGGATTATAGAACTTCTCTAATAATTTTAAAATATCTCTTCTAAATCATATTTTGGCAATTTATGTTATCGGCATAATTTTCATTAATAAAACTATCTCAAGTTAAACCGTTAACGGTAACATTGGAATTAATAAATCTCCCAGTTTGCGCATGCTCTTCTGCCAATACGCTTACGTAAATACTAACAATAAGCTTATTTATAAAATCATTACCATCTCCGTAAATCACTGATAATCATATAAATAATAAACAAGAAATCTCCAATAAAATCAATCATTTCCAAATAGTAAAATAAAAAATAAGCTTATTACTTATATCTCATATCTGGAATCATTAAAATGCATAATTACATTAATGTCAAATTGAAACTATTTTGTCTTTAATAAATAAACTTTATTCATTTGCACGCCAATACTAGATTGTTCTATGTCTGAACTCTCTCAACACATGCGCTTAATTTTTACAATGGTTATTAATAAGTTTCATTTTAAATAGATTTTTCAAACTTTTACGTCAATCATTTGATTTAAATGCCATATTTTTAAATTCGAAAATGTAAAATTAGGTCAGAAATCTTTTATTTCACATTATAACAAAGACATTATTTAAACTAGTACTCATTATTATTTAACCTAGGATTGACAAGATTTCACCTTTTGAAATTTTTCTTTGGAATCTATAATTACTTTTAACACAGAGTAGAAATAAAATAAATAGTAAGCTCTTTTTATTTTATAGTAAAGTTAGAACTGAAACACACAGGCTTATTATATACCTGTGTCTATATATGTAATATATAGGATATATTAGCACAGACGTTCACACGCCTCACCATTCTCCACACTATCTCATAACACTGATTCACTTGAACACATATGTTGAAAAGATAAATAATCACCAATATACGCATTTCATGCTAAACCAGAAATCATCAGTTGGTCCAGATTACCATCTCTACACAAATATGCTATAAGTGCTCAGATATATATATATATATTAAGATAGCCAATCCTCATTCTTTAATGGACAGGCTTCAATCTATTCCACACTCCAACTCTTCAATCGTCAACATATATGTGTTCAAGTGTATCAGTGTTATGAGATAGTGTGGAGAGTGGTGGGGTGTGTGAAAGTAAAGTTAAAAAGTACATTTGAATCAAGATTAACATTTTATTCCCTTTAAGCCCTTACATTTATTCAAATGTATAAATTTTATTTCAAATAATTAATGTTTCCGTTAAACGTAGTTGTTATTTTAAATACCTTAGACTATTAGCAATATATAAAATTTTACAAAATCTCATATAAGAAAATATTTAAATATTTATTAAAAGTAATTAGTTTAATCAATAAAAAATTTTCGTTATGAAAAATCTTTTAAATACATTTTTTATTAGATTGACTGGAACTATGACAAAGACATTTTCTAAAAAAAATGTATATATTCATAGTCAATTTTATTTTACAAATTTTAATTTCCTAGAATTTCTGTGGTGAATTCATGACAATGAGTTTATTTCTGTTAGTGTTCAAAATTCTAAATATTCTGTTAGCAGACTTTGAAATTGGAGGGGAAATTTAATATTCATTTTCACATTTATTGCATAGTATTGACACATCACTTTTATTTGGATTTTATGAAGAACTATGGTCAAACACCTTTAATTAAGTTTCTGAATTTAATGACAGTCACTTCATTTGACTTTTGGGCTGCTGCAAGTGTGTGGTGATCAGAGTGCCCCATTTGGGTTTGCCCTGAAATTTTTATTTGATGGTTTTGCATTCATTTGATTGTGAAAATTTTATGAAAATGTATATTTAAAGTAAAATACCTAGATGCCAGAAGTACTCAGAGAAAAAGAAAACAAAATCAATATTTGCTTAGTCAAGGAGTGAGAGTAAAATTGCATTCAAAAACAGTCATGCTTGTTGATCTTGACTTTGATTAAAATCGAAAATTATATATTTACACATAATTTGTTTACTGATTCATTTTTATTTTTTATAAATATATAATATTACATTCAGATTTTCCAATAAAAATATTTGTTCATTAATACAGAATAAGTCTAAAAAAGTATAGTAATGTAAAATATAAAGTGAATAGCAGCAAAAGAAAACAAAGACTCTTACTGATGGCAGATATTTTTTACAATTATAAATTAAATTTTTAAGTTTTAAAAAATTATATTCATTATTTGAATATATTCTTAATTGAAAAATGCCTTACTAATAAAAATTTTAAGTAGAATTATTTATTATTCACTAAAAAAAACACTTTTTAATCTGCAGCCTAATGGTCAATTGCTGTTTTTTTGGATCAGCTATCTTTGTTACAGTATTTAAAAATGTATCGGTTATCAAGATGAAAAAAAAGATTGATATTAATGAGTTGGAAAAAGTTATCATCTATAGATACCTTGGTCAGATTATTATTACATATAAAAATATAATGAATGAAATTAATCATAAAATTAAACTTAGATTGCATTTGGTAGAAATTACTTAAGAGGAAATATGCTTATGCACTTGAAAAAGATTTTTAATAGATGTGTTTTATCAGTTCTTACTTATGGATCTAAGACTTGGACATGTAGCAGAACTTTAGATCACCCAATGAAGCAAAAACAGATATATGCTAAAACTAACAAGAAGAGATCAAAAATGAAATATATGAGTGAGAGAACAAACAGATGTTGCTGAATCCATTGAAAGAATTAAGAGACTAAAGTGAAGTTTGACATATTGTTAGAAGCAATAGTAGTAGATGGATATTTAAAATCTTAAACTAGATTCCAAAAGATTTTGTAAAAGATCTAGAAGGAAACCACATGTCAGATGGATGAATAAAATAAGAAAGGATTTTGAAATGATGTGCAGAAGAGAGGCTGTAGAAGATGGATTGCCCTTGGAGAGACCTTCATCCTGCAGTAAATCAACAATGGCCTAAAATGATGTTAATGAAGAATATGAAGCCTAAAATAAAAATCTTTTATTCTGACTATTTATTTTATTTATAATTTATAAAATTTGATATTTATTAATTTTTAATGAATTTCATTTTTTAAAGTTATAATTTTAATGAATATTATAAAAAGTGTATATTTTTAATGATGAATAAAGATTTACTTTTTAAAAACAAAATATACAAAATAATTACAGCTGGGCTCCATGATACTGTTCAATATGCTGCGTACATAAAAGTTTAATGCTGTTTTATCGTTTCTTCCATTCTTTTACAAATTAGACATGAGAAATGATCTTCATCATAGTGATGACAGCCAGAAAGGGAACTTCTGTTTTCTAGTCACTATTTATTTTCTATACGAAATTATAAAATTTACCAAAAAATAAAAACAATTTTTGCAAACTTGTTGCAACTGTAACAAAATTTTATAATATAATGTTTTTTATATTTCTTTCTCTCCTATATATATATATATATATATATATATATATATGTATAAATATATATAAATATTTATTAAAATAATATTTATTAGAATAAAACGTTTAAACAATGTTGGTTTTTGAAAATTAAAAAGGAATTATAGAACTTTTTTTGTTAGAGGTTTCAAATGTGTTTTTTGTTTATAAAAATTGTCTTAATTTTTTTTATGGTTTCTCTTATGAAGAATTTTCAATTTTAAAATTAAATTAAATTATGTTACTGTTTTCATGATCAAGAAAATGAAGAAGATATAAATCAATTATTTATTTTTATTTTGAAAATGTGAAAATTCTTCTGAAGAGAAAAATAGAAAAGAAAAATTAAAGAGGATTTATAAAAGGAATAAAAATTGATAAATGAATCTATAAAATAGTGGTGAATTGTGGGGTGAAAGGGGGTGGAGTTGGTTGTTAGATATTATTTAATTATATAAATATATATATATATTGTAACAAAATTTTGAATTATATAATTTTTATAAAAACAAAAATTATTAGTCTGTTTTTAAGTTTTAAAGATCATTAGGAGATTAGTTTAATTCTTCAACAATAAGTTTAAGCAAAATATAAAAAAAGTGCATATGAAAGTTTTGATTTATTTTTAAAACATTGGTAACAATAAGTCTTCTCATAATCTAAAAGCATATACAAGTAATATATACATATATATAAATTAATTAGTAAACGGGATCACTGTTATATATATGAAGTTAAATCCACAGCTGAGATGTATTGATGTGCAGCAGCCAATCACACACAGTTCTGCAGGTGAATGGAAACAATGGCAATCCTGTCCAAGTTACTACTAATCAAAATGACAGGTTTGCTACTGTTTTCATTTACTCTGCAGAACTGCTCTGACTAGTTGCTGCACCTCAATACATCTTGGATGTGGATTTAACTTTGTATGTCCAGGTATTGAGAGAAATTATAGAAAGGACAAATGAATATGAGTTGTCATTATGCTTTGGATTTATAGATTATGAAAAGGCATTTGATTCTATAAACATTTCTTCAGTGATTAAAGCATTGGATCATCAAGGTATAGATCCAGGATATTGTCATATTTTAAAGAATATTTATAAAAATGCAACAGCAACAATTAGATTACATAATGATAGTAGGAAAGTCAACATTGAGAAGGGTGTAAGACAGGGTGACTTCATATTTCCAAAACGTTTTACAGCAGTGCTGCAAGAAGTATTTTGTGGATTAAAATGGGAAACTAAAGGAGTGAAAGTAATTGGAGATTATTTAAGTCATTTAGATTTTTCAGAAGATATAGTTGTTTTTGCAAATAATGCTTCAGAGCTGCATGAAATGTTGCAGAAGTTATCAGATGAAAGTAGGAAAGTAGGACTAAAGATAAATGTTAAAAAGATTAAAGTAATGTTTGATGGAGTTTCTCAAAATATGAAAATAAAGATTGCTTATGATGAATTAGAAAAAGTTAACAGCTACAAATATCTTGGTCAGATTGTTAATACAGATGAAAACATAATGGATGAAATTAATCATATAATTAAACTTGGTTGGAGTGCTTTTGCTAGAAATAACTTGATACTAAAATGAAATATGCCTATGTGTTTGAAAAGGGAGGTTTTTACTAAATATGTTTTACTATTTCTTACTTATGAATCTGAGACTTGGACACCTAATAGAAGAGAAATACAGAGACTTCAGACCATTCAAAGAAGTATGGAGAGATGCATGTTGGAAGTAACAAGATGAGATCAAAAACACAATATATGAGTAAGAGAACAAACAAGTGCTACTGACCTCACTGAAAAAATTAAAATACTGAAGTGGAGTTGGGCTGGTCATATAACTAAAAATGATGATAATAGATGGGCAAATGAAATCTTCAACTGTATTGCAAGAGATTGTAAAAGACTGAGATAAAGGCAACATGTGAGATGGATGGATGAAATAAGAACATGTACAGGGGTGATGTCAAGAAGAGAAGTTAAAGATTGGAGAAGATGGATTAAACTTGAAAAGATCTTCATCCTATAATGATTGTTGTTGATGATAAAGATTCCATTTACTAATTAATTTAATCTATATTAACCATTAAAAATATTAAATTTAAATATATATAATTATAAAAAAGCTTTTATTTGATTTGAGAACTAATGCATTAAAAAACAAAAGTAAATAAATTATTGAATCACAATTTTGGTTGTTATGTGTAGCTTTAAATAAAAGTGTGGGATGTTTTTAAATTAATAAATTTAAACAATAATAAAATATTTAGTGTGACTGTACTGCTTGAATTAATTAATTTATGGATGCTCCATAATTTTATCTAAACTTACAAATAACAGTTAAAATTGTGAAAGTAAGAATTAACATATTAGTTCTCAAATTAAAAAAGCAAAAAAAAACCCATTAAAATATTATATATATTTATTATTTTTTAGTATTTAGTATATCTAATAAAATCATTTCAAATCAGTTATGAGGCAGCAATTTTAAAAAAGCAAGTTTTATATAAACATTCCAAAAAGAAATTAAAACTTCACCCTTCAGTTTGTTCTCTGTTAATTAACTATAAATGTTTTATAATTTCTTTCTCAAATTAAATAAAAGAAAAACAAATTAAAAGTGAATTGAAATACAGCATAGTGACACTGTATGGCGGGAAATTTCTAAACTATTGCATTGTTTAAACTGAGCATGTGTAGAAATTTGAAGAAAATCCATTCATTTTAATCCTGAAATTTTACATTGTCATTTATGCTAAATAAATATACAAAATCAGTTATAAGATATTTGTTTTTATTATATTTAAAACAACAGGTGTTATATAAACAATCCAAAGGAAAATTAAGATTTCATCCTTTTTTTTACTAGCTAATTTTAATAAACTACAAATACCAGCAAAATTTCTTCCTCAAATTACATGAAAATATTTCTTAAAAAATCCTTGCCAAACTGATTTGAATGTGGTTTGACATGTGGGCCATTAACACTATATTGGCAACTATCAATGATTACATTGTTATATTGCACATCATTTAAGATGAGCAAATGTACAAAATTGAAAGAAAATTGGTTTGGCAGAAATAGCTTAAAAATCAGTATTAAGATTTGACTGAAATAAACAGAAGTCTTAAGTTAAATAAAAATATTTAGAAACAACTGCAATTAAACTTTTGCAAAAGTATTTGAAACTTAAATCTGTTAAGTAACAATTTTAATTAAACTTTCTAAACCCGCATTAGTTTAAGTCTAATAACAATACAAACAACTTTTAACTATCTTTTTTACAAATACAAATTTTTTAAATCAATAAAGTATATTAAATGTATTTTTTTAAAGCTTTAATAAATCTAATAATATTTAACAAAAATACTCATCTCTGAACTTTAAACACATTTTGTGCAATTAATAAAATATAAGACCAATGACCATGAAATAAATTTAGTTTTATTTAAATCCACAATTAATTTATGTAGATTTTAATATGCAAATTCTTTCATATATTTTTCATACACATAGAAAATATGGATTTGATGTAAATTTTGATTTAGAAGTAATCATGAATTGTCTGTATATAATGGATAATATTTTTAGATTCATTTAAATTATTCTTTGAGAATCTGTCATATGACTTATCTTAGTAACATTTTTGGTCTTCATTGTTTCTTGAATGGAATTATACTATCAGCTTTACTACTTGAAAACCCATAAAATTAAATTACAAGCTTATTAAAGTTATTTGGATTTCACTTAAATTAATATTTGAAATTGTAAGATGGTTTAATTAATATAAAACAAAAGTTGCTACTAATATTCAGTATCAATACTTGGTATAATGCCATGTAACAAACTGAAAGTCAGAAAAATGTGTTTATTTTTTATCTGAAAAATAGATTAACACTGATATTAAAAAAGGTGGGTATCATTTACAGGTTTCTTTAAATAATTCTTTGGAGATCTAGTTTTCAAATTATTTTGGTAACATTTTCAGACTTGATTGTTTCTCAAATGAGTTATTTAGCACTTTCTATAACTTTAACTATGAAAATTTCTACTTTACAATTATTACAGTTAATCACAAATTATTGTATCTATTTCTATAACTTGTATAATTCACTTCTATCTTTAATTGCATTCACTTTTATTACTTTTTTTTTAAAATTATGCTTTACGCAAAAAAAGTGAAGCTTAGTATTATTAGCAAATAATTATATGGTTTAGTGCTTTCAGAGAACTTAAGTCTCCATATTCATAGTCTATTTTGGGAGTGTCAGCTTACATTGAGATTTTAAGTGAAGTTTAGTGGTAATTTATGTAAAATTTATTCAATGTTTTCTTTCATAAAGACTATTTTCTGGAGATTGCAAAGCATGATTCTTTTCAGTTTATTGCAATAAAACATGCTTCCTTTATCTTTCATTTCATATCATTACATTCAGTGTACAGTGCTCTTGCCACAGTGGGTTCAAACATATGGCCTGTTGTTTTTTGGTGCTCAAAGAATATGGATTTGTTTTCAGTATTATTTAGAGCTCTTCTGTATAAATAAATTTTGCATAAATTACCGCTAAACTTCGCTTAAAATCTCAATGTAAGTCGACACTCCCAAAATAGTCTTTGAATATGGAGATTTAAGTTCTCTGAAAACACTCAGCTGAATTATTTTTTGCTAATAATACTAAACTGCACTTTTTTGCATAAAGCACAATTTAAAACTTACCACTCAAAGGTGAAGTAAAAACAAGGATTTTATTTTATTACTTTTCTAAATTTTACAAATTTTTATAATACTATTGCATTTTTGTGTTTGTGTTATGAGTTGAACATATATTTACTATTTTATTCAATCTATTAAATTTATTTGAAATTTTATTTATTAGAAATGTATGATCACAAACAAACATTGTAAAGATTCAGTTGTAATATTAATTTATCCAAATATAAAACAGATGTGTTAAGTAAAAATTAAATAGCATAGTGTATAAAATAAAATGAAAAAATTCATGCAAGAATGTTTATCAATAATTTCAAACATACTTAATAATTATATTGTATAAAGAAAATTTATATAAAAAAAAAGGAATAAAAAAGAATTGTAAAAAGACAAAAAAATCAAGAATCTCTGTTTAAGACCAAAGGCCAAATGTAGTTGGATATCAATGTAAAATGTTTTTTCTCTTACCATTAGAAAAGTTTATTACTATATATTTGGAATTTTTAGAGATTGATTTAGAAGATTAGAATGATAAGAAAGGAGTAAATCACGATTATTATCTATAAGGCCAAAGCTATTACTGGTTATAAATGTGTATGTTTGAATTTTGTATGCTACCTATATAATAAATCCTACATTTCTTACACACACACACACACATATATATATATATATATACACACAAACAATCGTTTGTGTGTATATATTTATGTGTGTGTAAGAAATAAAGATTGATTATGATGAGTTAGAAGAATTTAACAGTTACAAATATCTTGGTCAGGTTATTAATATAGATGAAAACATAATGGATAAAATTAATCATAGAATTAAACTTGGTTGGAGTGCTTTTGATAGAAATAACTTGATACTAAAAGGAAATATGCCTATGTGTTTGAAAAGGTAGGTTTATAACAAATGTGTTTTACCAGTTCTTACTTATGGATCTGAGACTTGGACACTTAATAGAAGAGCAATACAGAGACTTTAGACCACTTAAAGAAGTATGGAAAAATGCATGTTGGGAGTAACAAGAAAAAATCAAAAATGCAATGTATGGAAAAGAGAACAAACCGGTATTACTGACATTGAAAAATTAAAAGATTGAAGTGGAGTTGGGCTGGACATATTGCTAGAAGAGATGCTAATAGATGGACAATTGAAATCTTAAACTGGATTCCAAGAGATTGTAAAAGACCCAGAAAAAGACCACATGTTAGATGAATAGATGAATTAAGAAAGTGTGCAGGGATGATGTGGAGAAGAGAAGCTAAATATCGCAGAAAATGGATGGAACTTGGAGAGACCTTCATCCTGCAGTGGATTGATAATGGTTGATGATGATAATGAGACACACAAATAAAATGTCCGTTAATTAAAAACTATTGTAATATCAATATATATATAGTAGAAATTCATATAACACAGAAATACTAACCAAGCAACAAAATTTTGCTAATATTGTAATATTATATAAATTTCTATATTATTTTTAATTGCTAATATAGCGTTAGGCAGTATTTAATTTTTAATACATATATTAAAATGGATATTTTTCATGCACATTTACACACGCATGTGGATTGTTTTAATCTTCACATATAATTTTTTTTTTTTTTTCAAAATTATTATTTTGAAATATAAAGTGTTCAGAGATATAATATTATGGATATATTTACACATAAGACTTTTTATACAAACAAGTTTATTTATCATTTATTAGGGCGAAATACATATTAATCTTTAAAATAAAAGATGGGCCTATAAGATTTTTACACTGGCAAATAATGATTAAATTTGAATGTGTGAACATTTTAAAATTTCTTTTTAAGAATAAACTATATTTTGATGTATCTGTGCATTTTTTTCTATCAGTTTTTACTAATGACTAATAGTAGTTAGCATTTATGTAATTCAATTATATTATTTATAAATTAAATATATAATTTTTAATCTTTTAGCAAAATAGTACAAAAATTGAGCTAACCGCCTTAAAAAAGCATTGAAGAGAGAATACAAATATAAAAATCTGTTAACAAATTATAATAATTAGGGGGGATTTGAAGCCAAACTTTCAAGCTCCCTTCACGTCATTCACTCCATCTTATACAATTGATACACATGCCCCCATACATGTAAAAAAGATAAATAATCTCCAGTGAATGTATTTTGCACTAAATCATAACTCATCAATTGGCCTGGATCATCATCTCCTGCATATATATATAATCAGTGTTAGGTTTATATTAAGATAACAAATCTTCAAACTTTAATGGACAGGCTTTAATTTTCTTCATTCTTCAACTTTTTAACTATCCATATCATTAAAATTTGATTATGGCATGTTCAAAGCCCTTGTCTTCCAATTTTGTTGTTATAATCATATACAAGATGAAGTGGATGACTGAAATCTGGATTCAAATCCCTTCTAATTACATCTAGCTTAAGTATATATATACTATACTTGTATTTAAATTACAAAAATAAAAAATAATTGAATAGTTTATTGATAGATAGTTAATAAGAAATTCAAGCATTGCTAGTGGCAGAATTGTAACTGAAAGCTATGACCTTGAACTTCAGAGGCCAGCACTTTAACAGGACACTAAATTATGCTCAACTACTTTTTGATTTATTTGTGTTTTTCACCTTCGCATTTTCAATCGCACATGCTTTAGGTTTATTGCCTTAGTAAATATTACTTACGTAATCAATGTGCGTGCGGGTAAATAAATTTATAATTACAGTTAACCTCAAAGTAAAATGAGAAGATTATTATTTCAAAAAAAGATTAAATGTAAAATAAATAAAAAAAAAGTTTTTATTTTAATATACATATTATATAAAACTGTTTGTAATATCATTCTCACTAATTGATAATGATTGTATTATGTTTCACATTTTTTATAGTCTAAACATTGATAGACTATTATGAGGCTTATTTATTATTTTACTATATTTATGATACTTGAGTGGATATCTTAAAATTCCTGAACTTAGTTAAGAACTTATAAGATTTTAAACATTTTCATGTTCACATTAGACTTAAACAACAAGATATGGGCGATGGATGTTAAAAAAACATTTATTACAGAATGAGACTCTTACAGTTTAAATAGAAGTTAAATTTAATAAAAGGTTTGTTAAATACTTCATTGGAATGTAGAAGCAGAACCATGAACCATTAAAGAAAAAGAATATTTTAGGAAAAGGGGCATTAAAATAAATGTGAACAATATTGAAAGAATAAAATGATAAATGTAGAAATGTTGGATATATATGTAAATAAATAATTGCACTAAGAAATATATGTAAACAAATCTGGATATCTATAAGCTCCACTCTCGGTGTCTGAAGCATTTATGGTTTGGTCAGATATTATGTAATAAAACTGACCAATCACTCTACTTTTATTTGAATAATTATTGATATTTGGGCAGCTAATAAAAGAGATAAATCTCAAAATGCATGCATATTTCACAGTGATTCATCAATTTTTTGTATGATACAGTGAGAAAATATTGAATGTTTTAAGCACTGTAATTTAAATGTGCACACATCCAAGTTTTTTTACATACATCTACCACATGCATACATGTATATACATAAACAAACTTGGATAAATGTTGCTAGAGTTATCACGTGAAAGCAAAAAATAATACTAAAGGTAAATGCTAAAAAGACAAAAGTAATGCCTTTTCACATGCCCAAGAAAATAAAGATTGACTATGAATAATTATAAGAAGCTAACAACTGTAAATATTTTATCAGATTATTAATATATAAGTAAATATAGTAATAAAATTAATCATCACATGATCAGCATTTCTTATGCTTGCTTATAACTGTTATTAAAACAGGCAAAACTCTCTATACATATTGCAACTCAGTGCAAACCAGAGTAATCAATGGATGCTTGGGGACATTGGATGAGTAGACACTAGATAGGGATTTTGTGCACAAGCCTTCTGGAATCCATTGATTACTCTGGCATGCACTGAGTGGCAATACATATAGAGAGTTTTGCCTGTTTGAATAAAATTAATCACTGTATTAAACTTAGATGTTTTTAGTAGAAATAGACTAACATTAAAAGAAAATAAATCAATGGTTTTTAAAAAAAATATTTAAAATTGACGTATTTACAAGTTTTTATATACAGAACTGAGACTTGAATACTTAACAAAACAAGCAATATAGAGATTTTAAAACATTCAATAAAATATGGAAAAATGTAGGTGGGAATAGCAAAAAGAGATTTAAAGCAATATATATATGGATGAAAGAAATAAAAGATTAAAATAAAACTGATTTGCACATATTTCTACAAGAGATGATAATAGATAAAGTCTTAACATCTTTCAATGGTTTTGACAGTTCCAATATTGTTGTTCTGATTTTCAAAGTGAAAACATATGTTTTAAAATTTTTTAACATTAATTTGCCAATTTTACTATTACTTTATTGAAAAAAACTGTGCTGAAAAATTTTTAGAATTTTTTTACAACTAAACTGTGCTGAAATTTTTTTAGAATTTTTTTACAACTAATAAATCAATATAACAATGAGACAAAAAACTAACTTCACAGCACTGATTGGTTGTTTCTTATTCTCTTCACAAGAGAATACCTGTCAATGATTTTGACAACTACAATATCTTTGTTTTGATTTTCAAAGTAAAAATGTTTGTTTTAGAATCTTTTAATGTTATTTTGATGATTTTACTATTATTCCCAAGAATTTATAAAAGACATAGAAAAACATCAGACATCAAATGTAATCAAGAAGTTTATTAGTGAAATGTAAAAAGAGAAGTTGTGGATTCAAAAAACTGGGTTAAACTTGAGTCTTTTATTCTGCAATGGATCAACAATGGTTGAAAATGATATATAAAGCAGGATTTTGAAAAAAAAAAACAACTGTAAATGTTTTCAACAGGAAAAATTTCTCATGGTTGGTATAAAATAGATTTAAGTTCTTGTAAATTTTTTCAAAAATGCTCAGAAAATTTTTCTGCAGAAGTAAGCAATAGATATTTCATTAAAAATTTATATATCCTTCTCAGATTAATAAGATTTAGTGCAGGGGTAGTAGCCAACATAGGACTTCAATGTTCATGGATCACAACTCTGTTCCATCAATTTAACTGCTCAAACTTCTGAAATCCTGAATAATAAATCTTTTGTTTATTTAGATGAATGTACCATTGAGAACTGTTATGATAATTTCTAAAACATTAATTAGAATATGTGTGTGTGCTATATAGTTTATTTACTTTTAAGGTTTTTTATCATTTTGACACAATTGGTTATAGTTGTATATATTATCAAAAATGGAAAGAAGTTTAATTCATTATGCTGCTTTTACATATATTTAAATAAATTATACAATATAATATAACATAAAATATTTTTATATAATAGCAATAATTTATATAATAATAATAATCATATACACAAAAGCTCTTTTTGGCAAATATTAATTTTGTCCTTTTCAATATGCTTGAACTATTTTGCAATTATGATCTACTTTGTATATATAGCGACATCTATCTCTTATATACAAAATTAACTATAACCTATTATAACAGTAATACAATATTTACAAAACAGACAAAAAAACTCCTGTATAAATGTATACTACATAATTTTCCATTCGTTATACATTTATACAGGGTTTTTTTTTTCTACCATGTAAATATAATATTATTGTTATAACAGGTTATAGTCAATTTTAAATATAAGAGATAGATGTCGTTATGTATACAAAGTATATCGTAATTGTAAATTAGTTCAAGCACATTGAAAAGGGCTTTTATATGTATAATTATTATTACTATATATATTATTGCTGTTATATTATATCGTATGATTTATTTAAAGTAATATATATATATGTATTAAAGATATTTTTTTTTTGAAAAAAGGAATTTGAATTGAGCACGAGTAAAAAGATGTAAGAAAAAAAAATATTAATGGATCATTGAAAAAAGTATACTTAAAATAAATAAAGAGGAAACAAGGCGATGATGAAACTTGGAAAGGGATTTTGAATGATGATTACACTTTTCATATTAATGACATTTGATAATGTAAAATTATCAATTATAAAATTATTTTATATTGCTATATATAGTAGCTATACACATTTTTTTGTCCGACTCTAATTATACATAAACGATTAGAACATTTACAAGTATTAATCAATTTTTAATAACAGTAATGACAGTTTAGTAGAGACGATATAAATCTAACAATAAATTGAAGATTGGGATAACAACCTACAAATAAAATAATCAATCTCAAAGACGTTGATTAAAAAAATAAAAAGGGTGTAATAATTGGGCTATCTACAGAGATGATCAACATCTCCCAGATGGAATAAAGAAAGATTTATGTAAAAAACCTAATTACTTAGAAAAGAAAATGAAAGTGTTCCGTTTATTTATTTTAAATATCATCGCGAGAATAACTTGATTAAAAGCAAAATATAGATGGATGAACTTAAGCAAAAGAAGGGAGGGGAGTTATTCCCCTCATAGTAAAACAAGAAAGGATATAAAATCTCTAATGTACCTGACTTATCTATTTATCAAAAAAGAAGATAAAAACAAAATAGTAATCAGTAATTGCATGACTGAATTCAGTGTGAATAAAAGAGAAAAATGATAAATTGCATTTAATAATTTTACAAAAGAATTCGACTGACATTTTATAATAAAAATTAATACAAGTATTAGTAGAAGTCTGTCTAACAGATAGTCTTAAATACTTTGGTTCTAAAAATAAAGGGTTATCAGTATGAAAGCGGTTCGGTTGCTATATATACTAAAATATATATTTTATTTCATGCAAATTGTTAATTGGTCAGGAAATCCCGTGACGTTCGAGTATTCAAATGGCAACGCTGAGCACTTATCACTCCATTCGTTTAATAAAACGTTTTTTTAAACCTTACTCAGATAAAAATCAATTCAAGAAAGAAACTGCTATTTTACCGCTGCATTAACCACATAAGATATGTAAAAAATGAACTGTCATTATAAAAAGGAGTTTCATTTGATATATTAATAATTTTTATTAGTCATTCATGAGGGTAGAGATTATCAACTAAATGAATAATATTTCTTTAATATAAGGTAGGGGCTGGTTTCTATCACACAATCATAAACATATGACCAAAGACATGAAAAAGATGTATACTTTTATTTTATGCAACTTATTAGTTATTTAAAAAGTTATGGGATATTTATGAACTGCTTTAATCAAGTGAAAATGGACTCAGGATCTTTTAGCTCTACATCTCCTACCACCTTTCTACTCAAAAACACACAGTTGTGGTGAAAGTCACTAGCATAAACAAATATGTATATAAATACAGAATCAAATACATTTACAGTCTTTTAAAAAGAAAATGAATTAATTTTATAAGTGATATTCAATAATATTATGATGAGTGATGAGAAGAAAGTTATTAATCAAAAATTGTTGCTAACTTTACAATTTAAATTATGCTATGATGTTATGAAAGAATGCTGGCATGAGTAATTGATGATCTGGTGAAAGTAACATGTACACATGATTTACAGTCCATGTAATTATTTACAAAGTGAAACTACATAGTATTTTTTTTCTAAAATGTAAATATTTAAAGTTTGGGAATTGCCTAATATCAAGGAAAATGCAATCCAATATTTTTAAGATTATGGCACCCTGCCCTCACAAAAAGTCTGAGCAAATGGTCATGATATTACACTTTATATCCACAGTTTAGAAAAACAATGGTGCTGTTTTATTTAGGATTGTCAAAAGAGACTGTTCGTTCGTAACACAATGTAATTTGTGGTTAAAAACTTCAGTCCACCACAGTAATGCTAAGAAATATTTTGTAAATGGATAGAATTATGCAGTTAAATATATATAATTTTTTTAGTTTGGTTTACTTGTAATAAATGAAAATTGTTAAAGTTTATTTATTAGAAAATCATTTCTCACAAAAAAATGCAATTGCATGTTTCTTTTATTTTCACTAAATAAAGTGGCCATTTTTCAAAGTAAAACAAAGTGGAAAATAATTTCTCACAAAAAACATCGATGCTTATTTATAGACATTTGTATCATTTTCAGTAAATAAAGTTATTGGTTGCCATTTTTCCAAACGAATCTCTAATTGATCAATTAGTTTGTCAGAAGTTTCCATGTTGCCATTATTTTCTGTGTAGCTGTTATTTTCCAAGAGTGCAAGATTAGACAATTATTGTGAGACTAATACATATGTGAAATCTCATCACTGAATTAATACATAAGTACCCAAAGGCATTTTTATAGAAATAATATCAAGCTGTATCACTATGCTAAACTTTACAGGATATTTATTTTAAAAAAAATTATCAATGTAAAAATAGTTTAGTTAATATATATATATATATAATATTACAAATCGATGTCTGTATTTCTTCAAAATAATATACGTAAATTTATAAATATATAAATAAATATTAGAAAATACAGTATTTAAAAGTTTATAAAAATATATCTATAACCATAGTTTTTGTCAACTAATACTTTTAAAATGTCAGTTTTCCAATAACTCCATGATGTCAACTTTCCCATAACATTTGCTGCTTTCCTATTAATTAAATCTTGCTTGTATTTATATATTAACATCTTTTCTTTAATTTTTCTTTTATTATTATTTCAGTTTCCAATATTTTTAGGTTGCTATAAATAAAATCAAAACCATATATACATGATTTATTATGGTCATAAAAGACAGAAGCTGATAAATTATCATTATTTTTATAATTTTGTTTTGTATTTTGAACCCTTTTTAATAATAACAAGTGCTCCTAACCCCATTAGTCTTGCATTGGTGGTCGAGAGGTCAGCGTGACTGCCTTGCATTTGCAGACAGTTGCCCAGGTTGCAGGTTCGCGTCCAGGCCGATGCTATTACACTTAAAAAAAAAAAAACAAGTGCTCCTTTGTTTTTTTTTCAAATGTGCACCTCAATTCACCTATATATCCATGACCACACCTACATGTCCATTTGTAAATGATACAATTTTTATTTGACAATAAAGTCTTATCTTTTGAATTGTTTATTAATTTATTTATGGGAAAGTTGACATCATGGAATTATGGGAAAGCTGACATTTTAAAAATACTAGTTGACAAAAACTACAAAGATAGTTGAAAGCACTTCTAAGTAACGGTTATAGATATATTTTTACAAACTTTTAAATACTGTATTTTCTAATATTTATTTATAAATTTACATATATATGTATCATTATTTTGAAGCACTATCAATCCACTGCAGAATGAAAACTTATTTATTTTTAATTTTCTTTAAATCATAATTCCCTCCTCCCCCCCCCCCCCACATTGCTCCAAAAACTTTTTTATTTTATTTATTGTGTTCATATATATATGTTCATCCAAATATTTTCACAGGTTACAGATGTAAAAGACATATAGATGTTAATTAGATATACCAACGGTTCGACTTGATCACACAAGCCCTCAATTGGAAAATTAATACTATATAGTTGTAGATGAACTGTAAACAGTGTCTAGATCAAAGAAGCTATTGAGATACTAAAAAGACGAAATTGTATCATAAACATGATGAAACAGTCAAGCGTTGTTAGCCGAGAGTTTATCGCAGCCGCCTTGCAAGCAAGTAGTTGGTTGCACACGGTTGTGGGTTCACATCCCGGACGATGCTATGACATATTAACATGATGAAACATGTAAGCTTTCTCGTATTTGAAAATTTTTTTTGAAAAACAAATTACTCTGAAGATTCTGAATTTTTTATTTTGTCATTTATTTATTTTTCAATTTGTTCAGTTTTGTAGACCTGTTTTTTTCTAGCTGGGGAACTTTAACAATTATTGTGAACACTGCTTACAGCGCCTCTATAACTATCTTTATATACACTGTTTACAGTGCATCTACAATTATTTAGTATTAATTTCGCATTTAAAGGTTATGATCAAGATGAAATGCTGGGATATCTATTTAAAATTTTATACAGATGAACCTGTAAAATATGTCACACATATATAATATAGCATTAAAATTTCCAGCAATATATACATACACTAACTGCTAAAAAATGTAAATGTAGAATGAACCCACTTACACTTTAGTTGCATATAGTTCATTGGAGGTTTTCACTACTTCCACATCCACATTATTTAATCTATTTCCTGATATTAAAAAGTTACATCTTTTAACTAAAGATTAATTTAATATTAAGAGGTGATTAAATATCTGTTTTCCCTCTGATTCGTTATATTGATTTCAGATTAGCTTATAGTTGTCTTGAAATTATGTTAGTAAATATAAACTATGCTCTACATCCAAGTATCTCAGTAACTGATATGCATACATATGTTTAAAGCTTATGTGTAGATGGGCTCATCTACATTTGCTTGTTAAAAAGTATTTAGCTTTCTGAGTTTACCTACAAAGATTTAACCACCCAAATATCTATGTTAAATCTTTGTAGATAAATTCAGAAAACTAAAGACTTTTTTTAAACAAGCAAGAAGCAGTTCTATCAAAATAATGTATTTTTAATGAACATTTTTACTACAATGGCTTAACTAAAATATTTATCATTTGCATTCGTGGTTATTTAATAAGTTTAGATTTTTTATTTGGCAAGAGATTCATAATAATGTCACTATCTCAATCATCAACAGTATTCTATCAAATGATGAGGTCCAGAGAGTTGTCACATCAATTCCTCCTTTTATCCATTCTATTATCTTTATTGCCCAGCTCTTCAATTCCACAGAACTCTTCTCATCTCTTATATCATCCAACAATGTCAATCTCGTCCATCATTTCTTCTTACTTCCTCTCAGCATTCTCTCCAACCATCTTTGATTAAACTATAATTTCTTCTCACTATATGACAAACCCGTTGCTCTTTCTCTCTCTGTTTTCCTCAATGAATATTATTTTTTATTTACTCTTTTCAAAACTTCTTCATTTGTTATTTTATATATCCAATTGATTTTTTTCATTCTTCTCCATGTCCATATATCAGAGGCTTCTGGTCTGTTTCTAATTATATTACACATTGTCCACATTTCACAACAATGCACCAATACACTCCACACATAGCATTTAATTAATCTTTTTTTGAATTCTCCCTTCAAAGGTTTACAAAATATTATCTTTCTCTTAATAAATGCATCCTACCCAAATATATAAATCCTTTTATCTGTTGAAATATGTTATCATGGATTCGAACTTGCATTTTCTTTTACAATTCTCCCTATCCATAAACACCTAGTCTTCTCAACATTAGTCTTCATTCCACATTCTATACATCTTTCCTCCAATTTATTTAACAGATTCTGAAGACATATTTCATTCTCAGCCTACAAATCTTATACATTTTACCATTATACCTCCAACATTTGCTCCTCCACTGTCTAAATAACTATTTGGTATTAAAAAGAAGAGGTGATATAATGCATTTTTGCCTAACTCCACTTTTTATATTCACTTCATCATAATCATTATTCTCCAATAATTCTTATCCATTGTCCAGTATACATATTCCAAACTCAATCTTTTCTCCTTCCAAAATACTCGTTTATTTTTTAAGATGGTTATAAGTTTATTCCAGATTAATCTATACAATATTTTTTTCTGAATCCACAAAACATATAGAAAGTCTTTTATTTTTTTACAATACATCTTTCTGCAATTGTTCTAACAATCTCAATAGTACCTCTTTTATTTTTCTCTCCCTGAAAACAGAACTATTCTTATCAATATAATACTCTACCTGGGCATAAATTCTTTAAGTTAAAATCTTTAATAAAACTGTAAAAGCATGAGATAACAAACTTATTGTCCTGTACTCTTTACATGAAATTGTGTTTTTGTTTTTAGCAATTGGAATCATTATAGTTCTTAAAAAAATCTTCAGACTTAAACTCCACTGTTATATATCAAATTGCAAAGTTTAACTATTTCCTTCATAATAAATTCACACATTTCTTTCAAAAAATTTATAGGTATTGCATCAAATCCAACAGCCTCTCCATTCTTCATTTGTGCAATTGACTTTATTACTTTATCTGGTAAACATCCACAGCTTTATCATCTACTTCAATATCTTCTACATTTTCAAGTTTCTTACTTGATACCCATGTTTTTTTATTCCATTGATTTCCTATTTTATTCAATTACCAGATCATATTTTTTCATCTGTTGAAGTATTTTTATCCTTCTATATTATTGTTCTGATCATTTTTCTTTTGCTAAATCTGTTTCTCTTCTTAGCTCATTAATTTTACTATATGCCCTTTTCCCTTCCTCAATATTTACATTCTTCCAACTTCTCTGTACTTCCATTTTTTCCAACATATCTTCAGTTATTCAATATCATTTAGCTTTCTTTATCTGAATAATACTTATTTAATTTTTTGCTATTTTTAAAAATCTTGCTTAATCCTACACCAACACATCTGAACTATTAATATATTTATCATCTTTAACAATTCTTTTTATTTTATTTTCACATATTAAAACAAATTTTCCTTTTTCTATTTCTCTCAATTTATCCAAGTCACATTTTACATATTTTTTTACTCTTTTAATCCTTTTTAAATTCAACTTTAATTTAAACTATAAGCAAATTATGATCTGAGTTTATATCATCACCAGGCAAAGCATGTGAAGCTTAGAATTCTTGCATCTATTCTGAATCAGTATATATAATCAATTTGACAACATTCTCTATCACCTAAAGCTTTCCATATATAGAATTTTCTTATATGATTTTTAAAACTAGTTTTTGCAATCACAACCCATTCTCCTTATAAAATTGTATAAGTCAGCTAACACTTCTATTTTTTCCCAATACTATAACTTCCAAAAATTTTCCCTAACCTTACCTTTACCCACCACAGCATTTCAATCAACCAATAGCAATAGACATTCATTTTTTCTTTTACATTGGATAATTTCCTATATCTTTTTACATTTTTCATCAATTTCAATATTGTGATGACTAGTCATTGGCATATAAACTTGTATGGTTATTAAAATTCCAGGGTCTTTCACTTTTCTCATCATCATCAGCCAATCATTAATACAATCAACCTTTGCTACACTATTTTAAATTCGCTACCCAACAGTAATGTTAACTCCATTAATTGATCTATCACCAACTGAATAAAATAACATATCCATTACTTACTCCCCCCACATCCTTCCCATTCCATTTTACTTAATCCTATTCCATTGATGTTATTTATACACAACTCTCTTTTCAAAGCTTCCAATTTCTCAGATTTTCTCAATGATCTAACATTCCATGCGCCAATTCTCAATGCATCTTCTCTTGAGGAATGAAATTAATGAGGATTTATCAGGTTTATTCCTGACTAGCCTCATGTCTACTCCTGTTGAGCAAAACACCAAAGTCATTCTTAGGTAATGATTCTTGTAAAACTACTCATAATAAACAAGGCAATTATAAGTCAAAGTGGTTTCTTATTGCCTTCTTTGTCCAGAAATAGCCTTCATGACATGCTTCATGTGCTAGCTGAATCTTAAAAAATGAACATCCATCTACTGCTTCATTCTCCCCATTGTTGCATATGGTGATCATACCCTTATTTGGAAGCATGCTGTTTCTAATACAGCACCTATCAGGGTGTTGACTTATTTAATGCTGGTCAACACTCACTATTATACATCTCCCATCATAGAAATTGTTACATTTTATGGAAATAAAGATGCCAGTATCTCCTTCACTACTTCCTGATAATAAATATCATTCATATTCACAGCTAGCCATCATATCTAAAGGCCACCCCACATTCACAACCTGGGGCTGCTCTGGGTTGCATGGGACCCATGTCCTGACATCCAATCCAGAAAACAAGTATCTCTGATTGACCTGAAATCCTGTGTATAAGGAAATGATCAAATCTGGAAAATAACTGAAATGAAAATTCTAATCCATTATGCCACAGAGACATTCTCAATATTGGTCAGTAATTATATATTTAGCTACTATTAACTAGATAGTAAAGGTCTATTCTGGCCAGATGAATCATGATATAATGACCATAAATTAAACTCACTATCATAATGCAATACATCCTTTATCCTAAATAAAAAAGGGAAAAATATCTGAGTCTTAAGATCAAACAGCACTTGTATTTTTAAAACAAAATCTTTTTAATAATTCTGCAATTATCCATTTTTTTTAATAATAATTATGAAGTTTGCCTAATTTCTAATTAAGCAAGCCCTGTCTTTATTTCTATAGATAATTATGTGGGAATTGTTTTGCAAATAATTAATTATTTCTATGAATGAAAATTCAAGCTGCAACACTGGAATCTTGGTTCAGTATAAACAAAAGTAATTGCTTAAAATAAAGATCACATGATAATGGCCCAAAAAACTAGTCATTTTGTTTTACTATATATTTTTTATGGAAGAAAAATGGAAAAAAAAAACTTTTGCATTTTAAATAGTTATTATAATATTTATATATAGGATATATGAGCAAAGACTTTCACCTGACCCACCACTCTCCACTCTATCTCATAATACTAAGAACTCTTTGCCATAGGCAAATATTTCCTCCATTATTCATTACTAATTTAGTTTTAATTATTTTTAAAAATGTATACTTAATTCTGTCAGGAATAATTTTCTTGTTATTCACCCATCAATTCTGACTTCCCTTTGTATAACTACTATGGTAGCCATGATACATAAATAGTGCATCTTGCCTATTAATTAGCTTCTGTATTAACATAATATTCATGGTGTTTTTCTTATGTTCATTTATTACTTGACAACACTTTGGCATAAATGTACACATTTTTCTTTTCATTCTTTCAATATATTTAATATGACTCCAAGATATTTTCATAACATTATTAAATTGTTAAATTTACCAGTAGAGATTTAACTTTCTTTTACTCCTGCATTTTAACAAAACTTTATAAATATAGTTTTAAATTCTTATGTAGATCATATTCAATTACCTTTTTTTAAAAATAATAATAAAATTTAAAATAATTTAAACAACTTTTAAAGATAAAACCAAGATATTTCCCTCTCTGATCTGTAATTTTTTTTTCCTTTTCTCCTAATTTTCCTTCTGAATTTTTTTCTTCTTAAAAGCATCATCTGCTGGCTGTTAATTTATTCCAAATTGTGTTTTCCCATTGGTTAATTCTCCCACTTCTCTGATTTTGAATATTTAATGAGTTGTTTGTAGTTTATTTATTTTTAAAAACAAATATTATCTTTTTAAAAATATTTCTCAATAAAAAACAATACCTTTTAGAAATTGAATAAAAATACAATTTACTTTAAATCAATTTAAATCATTTTGATTTTATTTTTATACAGATTAGATCTGAGATTAATTTTATGAACTTTTAATCAAAAATTCATACCATAAATTATTTATTTTGAAAAATAAATCGATTTCATAAGAAATAGTCATTACTTTATAATATTAGATGCCCACAGACATGATTATCTAGCTATATTATGCATATTTTTATTTATAAGATTATATTTGAACTTCTGTACAATTTTAAATATTATCAAATGATTACTTATTATTAAATATTATTAATTTATATTTTATTATTTTATTTTTTATATAACTTTGAAAATAAATGTTTTACCCAGGACTTATAGCTTTTATAATACATTGAATTAACTAAGTCCAAGTTCAAACCCTAAGAAAACTAAAATGACTTATTTTTCATAGTTTAATAAGTAAATGTTTTTTGCTTTATAAAATTTAAAATTATACATCTTAAAATTTATCCCCAATTTGTTTTATGATGGGGTGTATCAATAAAAAGGGCACAATATATATATATAATATTAAACAAAATAAATATAATAATCAAAATATTCTAAAATAGCACTACAAAATTTAATATGCCTATATAAAATTAAACAAAATCTTTGCTATATCCAGCTTATAGCATTATTGCTATTCAAGATGTTGGAAAATGCCATAATCTGGCTATAGCAAAGACTTTATATAGGCATATTCAATTTTGTAATGTTATTTTAGAATATTTTGGTTATATATCAACTATAAGTGTCCAGTCAATTTAAAGTGCAATATAGTTTTACATTTTCATTTATGTGCCAATGCTAAAAACTTGAAAATAATAGAGATATTTTTGATATTAAATGCTTTTCTTTCATTGTCCACTAGAAGAAATAAAATAATTGCTTCAACCACAATTGAAGTTTTTAGATTTAACTTGAAATAAAAGCATGAAGTAAGGGGACTCAAAAATTAATTTAATCAGTCCCAATTTTTTTATAACAAATTGACAATTAATTTATCGATCCCCTCCCATACTTTTATTTGAAGTTGAATTTAAAAATTCCAATTGTGGTCAAGGAAACAATTTTTTTTTTTTTAGTACAAAATCAACAAAAGCATTTAATATAATTTTTCTAGTCTCCATTATTATATATTAATTTCAGATAAAATCTCTAGATGTCAATATCATATAGAAGAAAAAACAAAAAGAAATGTAAGTGTGCTTTCAAGTGAATAGTTAGTGCTTCTTAAAAGTAGTTATTCATTGTATAAATTTATCTTTTGCTTTAAATATTGAAATTGAAAATCAAAAGTTTACCTTTGTTTATATATTTATTTTTGTAAAATTATATAAAATATTTGCTTTTTGCTCAGAAAATGGTTTGACTCATACTTTATTTTTGAAAAAGTGTTTTCTAAAAAAAAATGTAAACAGGGAGTTGTCATTGACCCAATAGAAATGCTTCAATAAAGATTGGAGCAGTTATTTTTATTTCTATTTTTGTTTTTATAAAAGTAAATTTAAATATTTAAAACAATTGTATTTCTTTATGTATTTTTTACAAAAATTCATTTTAATAATAGAAGTGGAATGGAAATAACTTTTATTCCAAATATATTTTTGTTACCTAGAACTAAAAAATGAAGTTGATTGTTTTGATTGTGTTTTTCAGTTTATAACTTTTTTTTCTATATTTGCAAAGGGATATATTATTTTTAAGTGCACTTTTTGTTTTTAAACTTATGTTTGTCATAACTTTTCTAAAAATGTGACAAATTTAAAGATTAGTTTGTTTAAAGAAAAAACACAAAAAAGATTAACAAATTGGCTAAAAATTGATAAAAATTATACAATTAGATTAATGGAAAAAAACAACATAGTACAATTTGTTCACTCTGAAAGCTTCCATTGTTACAGATCTCACTGTATTTCAAAATGTAAAGAAATAGTGAAATAAAATTTAATGGATCTATTATTATTAATTATTTCAAGTTAATGTCAAATGTTAATTAATATAAATGCTTTTCTGCTTATTTATAAAATTTTTAACATAACACACAGATAATACCTTTTGTTAAATTTCTGATGTTCTTTCAAAAGATTGTTTTTGATGGGTGTTCAATAGCTAGCTTGGCATTGTATATCAATCTTGATTGATATAAATATTTATTGTGCTTTTAGTACTTTGTAGCATGATGGAATTAGTAGCTAAAAAGTATCTGGATCGAAGCCTTATTTATTACTTTACCAATAGAATGCCATATGAACAATAATTGTACAATATATTTTATTATAGATATTAATAATATAATTTCAAAAAACAATAAAAAACAAGCAGAAGATAATAATGGTTCCAAAAATATAAATAGGCTCCTTTAATAATTACTATCGAAAAATTACCATCTGAATGATAAATGTAGTATACAGAAAATGTGTCATAAATTAGTTAAATGACAAATAAATTTTTATTATTATCTGTTAATATTTTTTTCAATCTTACTGCTTGTTACAAAATAGAAACATATAGGTAAATAAAAAGAATGTAATGGAAGAAATCTTTTATTATAAATGTTCCCATTTGAATAAAATAGAATATTATTCATTTAAGTATACAGTAATGCTGTCAATAGTAAAAACAGTAAGTGATATTATTTTATGTTTAGTAATGATCAATATTGAAGAGAAAATAATTTCCTTCACTTTACATGATGATACAGCAACATATAAGGGGTATAATGATTATGTTTTTATTAGCGATCTATCAAAAGTAATTACAAATATGTTTGAAAATTGAATAACGACCCACATTTGAAAGAGTTAATAGAATATGAAGATCATAAATGCATTAAACATGTAGATATTTTAAATATATATAATAGTAACATATTAGATTATACCACACAAGTAAGGCCTATTAATACAAGAGGTTATATTAAACTTAAATTGTTAATGTGATCAGGTTATAAATATGTGGGAGTTAAAGTGTTTTATTAGGAGCAAAATTAGTGCAAATTTGAAGATGATGAAAATGTAAATATTAAAATATGGATTCAAAAAGTACATAATATTTAAAAACATAAAAACAATTGCATATACTGGAAGTCAAATGTAGAAAACAAATGTTATCACTATCATATAATGTTCTATAATTTCAGCAACATTATCTGTGAAACAAACATAAGGCTTGAATAAATCAATCTAAATAAAAAGTTACCTATACTGCTTTATTCAGAGTGTATATTTGTGTCACAGGTAATGCTGCTCAAATTAAAGAAACTTATGTAATACTGATAATATCTGTTTTTAAAAATGTTTAAGTATGTGAATAGGGTTAATGAAATGTTAAATTGGAATAAAAATACAGTTTAATATCATAAACATTGGATGACCCTACCATATGTACCTTCAGTTTCAACACAAATGAAGAATTTATATAAAAGACCATAATATGAGTTTTTATTTATTGGACACATTGAATCAATTAATTAATAATAATGCAGATAAAATCAATCCAAAAAGTATCCACAGATAATTTACACAATTTAGTGCAAAAAAAATCAGGTTGTGTTTACTAAGTGCTAAGGATAGCGTAAGGATTATATATATATATATATATATATATATATATATATATATATATATATATATATATATATATATATATATATATATATATATATAATGAAGACAGCAAGGGTCCAACATTTTTGCTCAAAGTTTTTGAAAATGATAGGATATCTGGACACAATTATAATCACATAAACGTAATGATAGTTCATAATAAATATATGAAAAAAGCCAAAAACTAAAAGAAGGATGGTTCATTAGTAATACAGATTCTGTAGCAGACAACAAAATGCAAGTGTTCGATTAAGTGAGTTTTAGAATATGTACAGTTAAAGTTAAAAAGTTTTATTTTTATATAATGTGTATATCCGCATAACATTTGCCTATGAAAAAATTGCTTTCCACTGAAAATGTATATTAAGGCTATATAATTAATATTATTTGTGTTTACCCTTACTTACATAGCATTTTGTTATAATTTTTCATATAGTTTATTAAAGTAAAAGCATGTATGACTTTTAAATAAAAAAAGATTTGATAATGTTTTTTAACAAGAAATTAAGATAATATAAATTTTACTCAATTTAATTAAAATAAAATATAAATTTATATATATCAACGTAATTTAGTTAAAATATAAAAATAATGTTTATGAAAAATGTAATGATTTAAAAAGATATATAATAAAAAATATATAGGATTATTATTCAAGGCTTTTAAAATAATTGTTTCATTAATATTATATTGCATTTAGATTAAAATTAAAATTAAATTAGATTGGAGTATTGAAAAATAAAAGATTATATGATTAAATATATATATAAACTATATTTGAGTTACATATGTATATATATAATGTATATACGTATACAATTAATATGCTGATGAAAGTTAAAATATTGAAAAATAATATGTTATGCACTACTTTTTCATTACATTTGTTTCAGGTGCTTTGTATATATTGTACATAGCATATAATAGTTTACGTTTTTTGATTAACTTTGATCATAATAGAATACTTATTGCCTATTAAGCTGCAAGTGCACAGTATTTTTCAACATCAACATATACAGCTTGGTTGCAAATTTGCTATATTTTGTTCAAGCTACCATGAAAATAGTGTATAATAGCTAATTTGTTAACAAACAATGATTAGAATAGAATACATATTATTTACTATATGGTAAGTGCATAGTACAATACATTTTAACACGAATATTCATATCAAACAGATGGTGTGTGTATGGTGTGCATATATAAATTAAAATTACAGACACGATTTAAAATATATATATAATGTAATTATTAATAGGAAATTGAGAAAGCACATTTGCATATATAGTTACATAACGGTACTAATACATTGTACACGCTTAAACCTGCATTTATATATGTAATATATGCGGGGTTCGAACTCAGACTTTCACACACCACTCTCAGTGCTAACAAAGTTTACTTCTTTATTTTTTTCTATAAAATGGACAATGCAAGTGTTTGATTATTAATCTTTTGAGGCCATTGATTAAAAGATCTTACAATTTCTGGAGCGCATATGGATGTAGAATGAGAAGTTGATAGACGATTTTGTTTTGATATTTTTAAAAACATTGTACTGGGAAGTTGTTTCCTTTTCTTTTTTAATCCATCAAACTCATCTTGCAATGATTTTAATATTTCAGTGGTTTTTTTATATAAGAATAATTCTGCTTTCTATTATGGGACCATTTTCCATAATTGTACTCTTGTTTGGCACTGCATATTATAGATTCTTAACTAATTGTTTGATAAAGTCTTAATGCTTCCTGACCCAATACAAGACCATCTCATAACTTATATTATTCAGCCACAGACTTAAGGCTATATCAGATTTTGACCAAAAATAATTTCTTACCTTTTTACAGGCAACAATAGCATAAATCTGCTTCTCCCTCTTTATTTATTGAATAGAAAATTCATTTTTTAATACATATAAGCCCACTTCTAAATAAGATTTTTTTCTTTTTTAATAAATGATTTTTTTTTCTACAGTACAGACTTTTTGATAACTGCATTTCAATATGTAATATATAGGGGGTTTGAAGTCACACTTTCACACGACCCTCAACTATCCATGCTATTTCATACTGCTGACACCCTTGACAAGTGTGTGATCAAGTGTGTCAGTCTGAGTTCAAACCTTTTTTAATAAAGTAAATAATTTTCACTTTCTCTTTTAATAAAATATCTTACAGTGTTTTTTTGAATAATAACTCGTGATTCTAAAAAAAAGAAACTTTTTGTTTAAAATATACTACATATAATAAAACATTTTACCGGAGAAAAAAATAGTTACAAGTTCTCGAAAACATGATATTTAGAGGGGGGGGGGAGGTAGCTGCACCTGCAACAAGTTTAATAAAATTTAATCCATTTATAAATTTTATTATTTATTTGCTTACACTGTTTTGGGTTTATTTACATTTGTTTCAGGATAGATGTAATTGAAGTGGCATAATTAGATATCACATAGTCCATAGCTCCACTGTATATATATATATATATATATATATATATATATATATATAAAAACAAATAATATATCACATGACTTACATAGCTTCCATTACCAATATGTAATAAATAAAGGCTTTGATTATATTAAATTGCTAAGACTTCTAATATATGGAGTAGCTAACTTTAGTTCAGACCCATATAACTTTTTTAGTTGAAGAACTGAATTTGAAGACATATAGATGTCTGAGAATTTCAGATCTTTTTAAAAATTAAGTATTAGATAAATGCTTAGCTTGAATTATGATTCTGAATCTAATATCCTAGCTTTTCACTGAAGACAGTCACAGCTGAAACTGATCTGAGGATGGGGACAATCCAAGATAAAGATTCCAAGTGCTTTCTCTTGGTGGCATTTATCATAAAAACAAACTTGTTTAGAGCTATTAGCATACTCTTTACTTATTATATATATATATATATATATATATATATATATATATATATATATACATAAAGCACAGATACTTATTTATATGTATAATATGCATATATAAATTAAGATTTTAGTATAAACAAAATTAAAAAGATAAATTCAGGGGCACATTTTCATATATGTTATTGGGTATGTGTTGATATGATTCATGTAGAAAAAGATCTTACTATATAGTATCTTTATTTTTGAAATAAAATCAATAACAAAATATCTGCTTTTCACCAGAATTAATACTCTGGGTAACATCCTTTATTTTAATAACCTTTTTTCTATCAAAATATAATAACTGTCTGATTTTCAACTGCCTGCATTATCTCTAATTGTTTTGAAATTCTAAAGTCCATATCAACTTTACAAATATTCTTACATTTTGTCAAACTTTTAATATTACTTAAACATTTTATTATTTGAAATGCTATACATCAAATATAAAAAGGATAATAAAGGATGCATAAAATGTAAGTACTTCTAACATAAACTAGACAAAAAATACTAATAACTATGATTGTGCATAGTGCTCTGAGATAAAAATAGTGCTATAGGTATATTGTATAATTTATTAAATTTACAAATTCTAATGAGTATAGCACCCTGAAATAGATAAATGGGCTGACCTATCATAAGGTGCATTAAATTTATGAATTTTAACATGTTTTGTTATTTAATGTTGAATGTATTGAAAATTTTAAACTTTATTTAACCTTTCCAAATACAAACAACTTGTTAGTAATAACATACAAATAGACAACCCAGGTTAGTAATTACACAATGTTTCGAGTAGTATTATTCTCCACTCCTCTTCAGGTGTTGCTGACTTATATACACAGTAACAATATGCACTTAGAAGTTGAACTCACATCTTTTTGATTCTTGAATATTGAATTTAAGGCAAACACTCTACCAACTGAGATATTCTGTCAAAGGATTTATTTGCATTTTTGGGGAATATTGACTAATTGAAGTAATGTATATAGATACAGCTTTGCAACTCCAAAGAAGACTCATTCAGATAAAATTATAAGCATAAAAAACCTGTATGTGTAAATAAAGTGGATTATTATATAAATTAATTATAAATACATTCGGTACTTGTTAAATATTGTATATTTTAAGATGTAAAACACTAAACATTTGACAAACTTAAACATTTAGAGAACTGTATACAATTAACATTATAGACAACAAGTTATCATGATGATCAATTAAATCTAGCTTTAAAAATAATAATTATAGTACTCAGAATAGGTTCAAACTTACTACCTTTGTCATTTCAGAATAAAAATGAGCCAATCAACAAACTTAAATCAATATTAATTATTTTACTGTTCTTAGTAAGGTTTGTATTATATTTTTAAAATGAGTTTTCAATGTACATTTACTATAGGGGAACTGTATCAATTAGAGTTTTTACAGTTGATTAAACAATCTGTAATAATAATTATAATATAAACAAAACTAGACTTTAATAATGCACACATTATATACATAATTAAATTATTACACCTAATGAAATTATTATTATTTACTACACTTCTTATCAACTAATATCAGTCAAGTTTAGTTTTAGGCTATATTCTTATACTATCATCATTATCAATTACTCACAAATAAATACGGTTATCCATCTCACAAGTAGTCTCTTTCTGGGTCTTTTATAATTTCTTGGGATCCAATTTAAGATTTCAATTGTCCATATATTATCATCTCTTCTAGCAATATGTTCAGCATAACTTCACTTCAGCCTTTTAATTTTTTCAATGAGGTCAGTAACACCTGTTTGTTCTCTTACTCATATATTGCATTTTAAATCTCTTCTTGTTACTCCTAACATGCATCTCTCCATACTTCTTTGAGTGATCTAAAGTATCTGTATTGATTTTCTATCAAGTGTCCATGTCTCAGATTCATAAGTAAGAACTGCTAAAACACATTTATTAAAAACCTTCATTTTCAAACACAAGCATATTTCCTTTTAGTATCAAGTTATTTCTACTAAAAGCACTCCAACCAAGTTTAATTCTAGGCATTAATTTCATCATTACGTTTCCATTTGTATTAATAATCTGACCAAGGCATTTGTAGCTGCTAACTTTTAACTCATCATAATCAATCTTTATTTTAATATTTAAAGAAAATCCATTGAACATTAGTCTTTTTAACATTTATCTTTAGTCTTACTTTCCTCCTTTCATCTGATAACTACTGTAACATTTCTTGGAACTCTAAAGCATTATTTGCAAAAACAATACATCATCGCAAAATCTAAATGATTTAAACAATCTCCATTTACTTTTACTCCTTTAGCTTCCCATTTTAATCCAGAAAATAGTTTTTGCAGCATTGCTATTAAAAGTTTTGGAGATATGGAGTTACCCTGTCTTACACCCTTCTCAATATTGACTTTTCTAGTATCATTATGTAATCTAATTGTTGCTATTGCATTTTTATAAATATTATTCAAAATATAACAATATCCTGGGTCTATACCTTGATGATCCAATGCTTTAATCACTGAAAAAATGTTTATAGAATCAAATGCCTTTTCAGAATCTACAAATTCAAAGCATAATAGATTGTAATGTGTAGTAAATACTTACAATCTGGCATCTTTTGATTATTGAAACTTGCATTAACTGGCATAAATGGTGTGAGAAAAAAAATTGCTGCTCACCAATATTGTGTAAGTTGATGTTATGTGATGTTTAATTAATTTATCTCTCTGAAATGTTTTGTTATTTGTTAATAATTTATTTTTTTCTTTTTCTCTAGTTTGTCTTATTCATTTTAAATTTCTATCTCACCATATATCTTTTTGGTAGACTACTTTTATTTTTTTATTTTTAAATATTCTATTTCAATTTATTTTACTCTTGTTTAATGATGTAGAATAATTTTTATTTTTTTAAAAAAATTCCTATTATTTACCTCATTCACTGATTCATGTTTTTTTTTTCATCTGAATTTATTTTTTCCACTTATCAGGAGTTAATGGTTTTCTACAATTCAAGTTCACTTCACCAAAATGTAATATTTCTCAACAGATTCTGATATCATGTATATCTTTAGTATTTAAAGATTATCGTTATAAATATACTCCAGTATTTTGTATAATATTTCATTAGGAATTTATTGCTTTGCATTCTCTAGAATCAATCCTTAAGTTAGACATTTACATTGCTTTTAAAATTGTTTATGCCTTCCTATAATTTGCTCCACAATCACTTGCTACTGTTATTAATTTAATGTTTTTTCTTCCATAGTTTTTCTTATTCTTATTTCTCTTAAATATTTCTGTAGATTGTTTTGCTATCTTGTTAATTTCATGACTTTATGTTAAAACTCTTTATTCTAGTCAAGCATTGGTGACTGAGTGGTCAGCACAGCTGCCTTACAAGCAGTTGTCCTGAGTTTGTGGGTTCACTTCCCAGATGAAGCTTTGACACATAAAAAAACTTTTTATTCTATGCAATTTATTTACAATTATTGTTTCTCCAATCTAAATATTTATTTTACTTGAATTTTGTTTCTTTTTATTTTATTTCTCATTTTAAATCCACCATGGCTCTTCTGCACTATTTGAGTTTTTATTGCTTCTTTCTGATGTGATTTTTTAGCTTTTCATTAACCTTGGCATTTTCTCTTATAGTAAATTTTGAACTTACTGGTGATTAGCTATGTCAATTTATATATTCTTTACTATCTTTTTAATATGCCATTATTGTTTAACTTTTTTTACTAATCATAATATCTATGAATTGTTGTCCCATTTTTGATCCTCTGACATTAGCTTATATTTGTAATAATTTCATAGCTAATTTTTTGTTATTTCATACATTTGACTTTATTTCGTTTGAGCCATTATTTTTCTTTATCTATTTTTAATTTTTGACAAATTTTAGTTTGTTCTTATCTCGTTTGAATCATTTTTTGTCTTCAGTTTTCTTTTATTCAATTTTGTCATCGCTTATTCTATTTTATTGCCTTTAAATCACATTTATTTTACTATCTTCATTAGTTTGGTATTGTCACGTAAGGCAAGTTGTTGATTTTTTATGTGAATCATATTTTCTGGAATTATTGGTTCTGGTTATCATTCTTCTGCTCTATAATTTTACTTTCATTATCAAAAACAAGTTTTGATAATTTCTTCATCAAATTCTTTTATTATCCTTACTGTTTTGCTGCCTAGTGTAAGATTTAATTATCAATAGATGCTTGGTCCAAATGCATTGTTAAAAAAATTACAAAAAAGCTAACTGATGTAAGCTATAAATTAATCAGGAAATAATTGAATAGAATATTATTGGGTAAGAATTTAGTAAGCACTACCACCTAACATTTATTAATCACTCTTACACCAGATGTCAAAACAATTTGCTATTGAATAGCAATATGTATATGCTGAAGTCAAGGGATATTTTTTTGATAATGTATATTCTTGATATACATCTTATTTTCACTATAACATGGTTTCATTAAAATTTATGATATCATCATATATTATATTTAGTAATCTTCGTGACCAATCTTTGCTTTATTTGTTATAACTGGAATACTTTCACATGGATGAACATGTTCTTTGACTTTGTGAGATTATTCATTACAATTTGAATACTTTTTTTTTTTAGTATTATAAATCTTAATTTTGTTTGCTTGCTCCATCCTCACTGAATATTGAAAATTTTGCTGTTGCAGCCTATGGCTGTTAAAAATCATTATAATCTGAAGTATCAAAGTCACAGTTTTAATGAATATCATTGTAATATATTCTACATTTTTATTGCCAAGAAAAACATTATGGAAAAACATTGGATTTTCAGGAATAGTGTTCTTTGTAAAAGCTTATGGAACATTGCCAGTATGTTTCTTAGAGCAACTTGGTCATTTGCAGATTTCATAAATGATAATCAACAATTAATTAAATCCAAAAATGAGATCTCTGAAAATTTTAATTCACTCACATCTTTAAAAATTAAGAATTTAAGTATAAACCATTAAATGTTACACAATCGCCATTTCTTGCTGGAGGGTTGCATTAGATCCTAAGATTTGGGCTCAGTGCACTCAGATACAAGTCTTTACACTGATGAAATACACAAGCTAGAAACTAGTCTGGGGATATTGGATGAGTAGGCACTAGATAGGCATTTTATGTACAAGACTTCTGACATCCATTGATCACTCTGCCTTGCACTGAGTGGCATTACTGCATGGAGAGTTTTGCCTGTCTAATTTAAGCATAAACAGCCTTCAACAGAATATGAAATCTATAAATAGCAGACTTAGTATAATAACAGTATGTAATAAGCAAAATTTTTTATCTCTGATTAATATTTTTCTAATAATTCTATATTTGAAGCATGTAACTTTGGCACAACACTAGACATATATATTCTGGTTGCTTATTGATATTTACATAATTTTTCCAATATTGAAAGTCATAATTATTTGATATATGACCATTTTAGATCTTTTGTATACTAATACTCTCTGAAAAGATGCCTTAACAACATCAACAAACATTTTCACTATTCTCCAACAAGAAATGCCCCAAAACACAAACTTCCATTTTTCAAGCATTACTTTTATCCTTTACAATAGCAAACTTGACATATATTTTTATATGTTTGTGGTTCCCCAAATTTTGTACTGAAGACATAATTTTTTTTATGAGCACTTAAATTATAAAACTCACATAGTTCAGTCTTTGAAGCCCAGATATTTTGAACTCTTTTTTTTTCAGATATTAATTTTATGGTACCATATATTCCCTCATCAAGAGTTTATCTTGGATGTAAGACTAAAAATAAAGAAGAATTATATCTATTCAAAAATAAAAAGAATAAAAAAAAACAAATACATTTTTCTTTTAATGTTTTTGTAGTTTTTTATTTTTGTATTTAATTTTTAAATGTCCTTAACTTAAAATTTTCTTAATTATTTTTAATTATTTATGTTTCTGCTATTTCTTAACATATACAAAACTATGAGGTCATTATTTTATTTTAAAATATATTCTTATTAATCATATCCAAGTAATGTATGAAGTAAGTCAAAAATCAATCATGAAGTTATATATGATGACATTGTTCCTTTGTATTATAATTTTATCTTGACTGCATCCATATAAGTTTTTTTCCTAGATGTCAGAAGTTATAAATACACAAGAAAGTTCTTTAGTGCAAAAGTTAACTTTAAAAAGTTAAATCATACTCAGTGATGGTTCTGGTTGATATTATATTTATAAAGCAGAAAGGATTCTCAAAATAATTTTTAATTAAATTTTTTAAATTAAGTTTAAAAATGATTTTAATAATTAATATAACATATAGTTTATTTTCATATTTATACTATGTTATTAATAGAAAGGTTAAAATTTATACTGTGAAAAGCAAGACAGTTCCTACCTTCACATTTTCACATGCACACTCTTGAGGTTTATAGCCTTAGTAAATATTATTCAAGTTAAAATAGAAAGGTAACCTTTAAAAAATTTTAAAATAAATTTTAGTTTTAATATTTTTTTTTCATTACTTTAGTTATGTTAAATTAATTTTAATAATAATCATGTAATTTGCTTATGCTGAATGTTTTTTATATTAGAATTATATACTCTTATTCTTCTCCTTTACTTTCTTTGCATTTCTTTATATATTCATATATATTGCTTATAATAACTTTGGTAATGAATTGTCTGATCATCCACACCACTCGATGGCACTGTTTTTATGCTAAAGCACAGAAATATGCTGTTTACAATACCGTTCATAGATCTTACAGCCTGTAAACTATTCAAACACTAAGATGTTATTTAAGTGCACCCTTTACACAACATTGCTAGCATGTGAACATTATTAGTGATGAACTGCAACTCTCTCTAAAGACATTACTCTTGACTATTGTACAGTGTTTGATATGAAGGTTTCTGTAGTTGTAATGACAAAAAGTATATTAGAACAGATTTATTTTTATTTTTTTGGTTAAATGTATTGTAATTTATATGAGTTAGTAAAAATTGTAACAAATTCTCAAACGCTGTTAGTTTAGTTCTTATGGGTCACAATTTATTAAATGAGGAATGTAAATCATGATTTGGCAAAGTTCACGATCAAGTTGCACACTTTCCAATACTTTTTAAGATCAAAACAGTTAAATGGCAGATGATTGTTCAGCATTGTAGTTTTTAGATTTACCTGCTGCAGAAGCAAATGTGGTGGCCTTCATTCAACCCAAAAAATATTTTACTCACCCAGAAAAACTGTCTTTGTGGTTACTTAATAAAATTAAGACATTGTCAAACATCTGAAATGGAATATCAATCACATCAATGTCACTGAAGATATTCGGTCATTGAACATGGTTTGAGGGCTGCTGAATACTTATTATTGGAGCCAGGATGAGCTTACAGTGAAGCCTATTGGAGGTTAATTGGAAATGTGTCAAAATGCCATAAGGAATATGATGATAGCTGTTAGAGAGCTCTGTTGAGAAAGCCTTGTTTAAAAGTAAAAAGCAATTTCTATGTATTTGTTTATAAACAAAAACACAGCAAATGACAAAAAAAAAGTTTCTTCAAAAACAAGAAAAAAGACTGGAAAAAAAAGTTTCTTAAAAAAAAAAAAAAAAGGCCGGAAAAAAGAAATGTTTGTTTTAAAAAAAAGACAGAATGTTTTAAAAAGCCCCCCCAAAAATAATTATTTATTTTTAAGAAATATACTTAAAACCAGTTTTAAAAAATCAAACAAATCTAAAAATTAAAAACACAAATCAACAAAATAAAAATAGCCTGGTAATGTTATATCTATTTGTTTTTCACTAGCAACAACACCATCGAGCTGTGTGGAGGATTAGATGATGTATTACCATAACTTCTCTCATATACACTTTAATGTAAAAAAAATTAATAAAATTTCTTTATTTTTCTGACAGAGATTCTCAAATTTCCTCTGCATTTTTGAGAAGCTCTGATGAAGATTGCTGGACAGTCAAAACTGTCAAAAAAATAAAGAAGTTTTATTATTTTTACATTAAAGTGTATATGAGAGAAGTTATTATAAGCAATATGTTTTTTTTATATATATATATATATATATATATATATATATATATATATATATATATATATATATATATATATATATATATATATATATATAAGTAGAATTTTTTAGATTAGATTGAAATGATGTCTATATGGGTATGACTAGATTATCAAGTTCAATAAGAGTTTTGAGCATTCCATTGTTGTTTTTTTAATGAAATGGATGGTTGAATAGTTGGAAGGGTGAGAAGACTAAAGCCTGTTCAGTAAAGTTTTTCTAGTAATTGGTTAACATGTGATTACAGTCCTAGTTTAACTCTTACTGATAATTTTAATGTCCCACCTAATAACACCATCTCCAAAGTGTAATTTGACTTCACATTCTAATATTATTAATATATAATCACAAATATTAATATATCTCAATCAATTAACTCAGTTCAGCACCACTATCATATTAGGCAGGATTGGTGTTAAACCATTAAGCATCACATGATCACATTTCCTATACTAGCACATTAATTGTTGATAAACAGAGCAAAACTCTCCATACAGTATTGCACTGTTTATCAACAATTAATGTGCTAGTATAGGAAATGTGATCATGTGATGCTTAATGGTTTAACACCAATCCTGCCTAATAGGATAGTGGTGGCTATGGTTGTAAAAGAGCCAAAGACACCAAAATGTATGGGTGCTGAACTGAGTTCAGACCCATATGACTATAAAAGCTATTGATCTTAGATTGAAAATATTTTTTTGTGTTTTCAATTTTATTCTCATAGTTTTGTAGTTAAGTAGAGATAAAAGGTGGTTGCTAGAGGGTTGCATTAGATCTTAAGATCTAGATGCAGTGCTCTCAGATCCAAAGCTCCTCACTGACGAAGGCCACAAGCCAGAAACTAATCTGGGGATATTGGATGAGTAGGCATTAGATAGGGATTTTATGCACAAGCCTTCTGGCATCCATTGATTACTCTGTTTAGCACAGGTGGCAATACTGTATGGAGAGTTTTGCTCTGTTTATCAACAATTAATGTGCTAGTATAGGAAATGTGATCATGTGATGCTTAATGGTAAAACTAGAGTAGTTAAAATATTCTGCTTTTTGATTTTTAATTATAAATGAATTAACATATAGAATGAACATCACATGATCATCATTTCTTATGTTTGCTCATAACTGTTATTAAAACAGGCAAAACTCTCTATATGTATTGTCATTGAGTGCAAGCCAGAGTAATCAATAGATATCAGTAGGTTTGTGCATAAAATTCCCATCTAGTGCCTACACATCCAATATCCCCAGACTAGTTTCTGGCTTTTGGCTTTTATCAGTGAGAAGCCTTAGATCTGAGAGCACTGCACCTAGATGCAGCCCTCCAGCAGCCACCTTTTATCTCTATTTAACTACAAAATTATGAGCCTTAAATTAAAAATTCTATAATATTTTCAATCCAAGCTCATTAGCTTATATCCTATTAGTCACTTTTTAAATATTTCTGTCACTTTATTATTCTATTTGTCATTCTTTCATACACATTCAGGTAAGAAAAGATAATCATCATCATCATCTTTGATGATTCTGTTTTCACATTTCTTTCTTAAAATAAATAATTAAAATAGAATTGTTTTTATATAAATCATCCTAAAATCTGTTTGTGGAATATTAAACTTTGACTGGTTTATATTTACTTAATTAACATTTAAGCCAATTATCATTGATAAGACATTACCAGTACTTATATATAGAAACTTATGAATTCTTTTATTAATGAAATGTATTATGTTTTGTTCATTTTTATAAAGTGATGATTCAAACTAGTAAGATGTTTTTATTTCATTTCATGAACTAATATTGAGTATTTGATTCTGGATTAGCAATATCTTTATTCTATTTGATTTTCTTATTATATAATAACCATAAAGTAAAATGCTGGTTCCCTTGAATAATCATTAGCTGAAGTTAGCAAACTTTTTTAGAATATTTTTTTTCTTATCCTTTTACACAAATCACTTTACACATTACCATTTTCTGAAACAAGCAGAGAAAATTTTCATTCTCCTAGAATTTGATTTAATGCTTATTGATAATATAATAGAGATATAATATCTACTATATTTTGTTTCAAACCTACATCATATATCATGTAATAATAAATTTACAACACACTTTATTACTTTTACAATGGTTTATTATCCACCCTTTCCTTCAGTTAACAGTTTCGATTACCCCAGCAATTTTCTTCAGAACCTTATATCTCCTAATCACACTGTTACAATCAAATTTTAAAAAAACTCTTGTAAAAGTAATAAAGTGTGTCATCAATTTATTATTATATCGTATACATTTGACAATGCAATAGGAAATAGTAGTTATTATACTTTATGAATCATATATCATGTATAATAATTCATATTTTGTTGATAAGCTTTGATTACAATATATACACAATGTTTCTAAGCTGTAAATATACAGTATTTTTTAAATTGCACATATATGCACATATAACCCAGACATTTTTTGGTGTATAATATAAATTAAGATTAATAGTATAAATAAAATTTTGTAAAATAATTATGTTGGATATATATATATATATATTGTAACCATATATTTTAGTATAAAATATAATAATTGATGTAACTAGTATAAAAATTTTTCTTTCTTCTTTTGGTGATTTGATTGGCTTGATTTGCACTTTGAACAGATTACTCTCTTATATTTTTTTAATAAATTTAAAATTTGCTTCTTTCCATATGCTAACTCATATCAAAATGTTTAACTTTTTAAAAATTTGACAACACATTAAAATTTGGTAGAATATTATTAAAAATAATATTTTATCTTTATTTGTTTAAAATGATCTTAAATTATTATTTCCATTGAATTAAAAAACCATTTGTTCAATTAAAATTAATTATTAAAAATAAATACAGTAATTACGTATGCGTCTCAATGTAATAAAAGAAAAGAGCGCGAATTTAAGAGAAGATCGCCTGATAGTTTGCTTTTGGAGGGAAAAAGAAAAGAAAATGGTAAAGGCAAATGGTATAAATTTGATAAGCTTATTTTAGAATAGTTAATAAGTAAATGGATTACCACAAAATTTGCTATAAACGTAAAAATAACCTAGTGGTATTTAATTAAGATGAATTGCTAAATTTAAAAAGTCTGTTCAAGTCAGCTGGCCAAGTGGATCAAATCACCGGTAACAATTTTCCAATATTACATTTTTAAAATGTCAGAGCTTCCCAGTTTAAAAGAATTAATTGCAAGAGTTTGGTATGTTTTAAAATGTTTATTATTCTACAATTTGGAAAAATTAAATAAGTATTTTAATTACAGAAGTTTTATGAATATGAAAATTTGCTTTTTAAAAAAGAAGAAGTTTAAATTAAAGTAAAATGTTAAAGTTATCAACATAGTTTAATATTTCCGTTTCTAATTCTAATAAAATATAATATTGATTGATATTTAACTTTATAATGCCAGTGATATATTTGCTAGTTAATTGTTTGCTATTTGGATAATAAACAGTCTTCAAATAATTGATCAAAGCTATTTTATAATTTTGTCATCAATTTGGAATGATTAAATTAATTGCTGTAATTAGTATTCCTAGATTTAAGCGTGGATAAATAAATATTAGCATGGATGTGATAAACTTGGAACATTTTTAATAGAGAAATGTAGAGATTAATAACTTATTAAAAACATTTTCATTTAATTTCTGCGTGTCATGTTTGAAATTGTTTCTTGTTTATGAAGCCACGTAAAATCGTTAATCTAATAGTGATTATAATAACTAACACAAATGGATAAAATTACATGTTTGGAATTCAACTATAATTATAGCTATTACTTCGTACATTTATTGTTCAACACATCGTACATGGATTTCATGGATCATATTTGTCATTATAAAATGCTATACAATCTAATTTGTGACACACACACCTGCTAAAATTCATGTATTGAACTATAAAATGCTATACATTTAATTTATATCACACACACACCCATTAGATTTTATGTATTTGATGAATAATTCATTGCTTTAATTTTATCATTATATGAACTTGCATGTGAAGTTCATAAGTTATATTTTATTAAGTTTAAATTAATAGGGGTTGAATAAAATATTTATTCAAGAGAATAGCGCTTGCGAAAAAGCTTAAGAAGTACTGAATGAATTCATAAGATGTATCAATCTTTATGAGTTATTTTGTTAGTCTTTCCAGATTTATATTCCTATACTAATATTACTTATATTATATTACACATGTTTTATTTTAAGAAAGATAAGTTAGTACATTAGTTATCCTGATTAGCGTAACATTTATTATGCAAGAACCCACATTTGCTAAAGTGTTAGTGTATTCTGAATGGTCAGAATAACTGAGGGGGATGATTTTGCACTTTAATGTGAAGTAAATAGTAATGTTGTTTTAGAATGTAAAGGACATTAATCTGTGCTGGTGGTTAATCCGCAGATTACTTTATTGCCATTTTTGTATTTTACACTCATTCCTGCGCTGGTGGTTAATCCGCGGAATGGTGTACTTGTACTTATTGCTTTATGATGGTGTATAAATCCACAAAACGTTTAGTGTTATTTAATTCCTCCGTGTAGATGAATACATCCACAGGAATATGTTTTACTTCATAGATATAAGTTAGGCAAAGTATTTTAGTTAATCTGCTAAATCATCTTCTTTCATTTGTAAGCATAATTTATAAGTTAGATCATCAACTTGTAGCAGGACATTCTATTCAAGTTACTTCATAATAATTAACTGTTGGTTGATTATTATTTACCGGAGTGTAAGTTTAAATTATCACTTTATTAAATGATTGCATTATAGCCAAATTCTACAGATATAATATTATTTATTATATTATTATAAGTTTGCGGTATGGATTTATTGAATCTGGAAATGACGTTAAATATTTCATGAGTTGATGCTGAATTTAGTATAATTTTCTCAATATTCATTGTATCAAATTGAAATATAAGGTATGATTAGGTTCTTAAAAACTGTACCTATGAGATGTTATTGAAGAAAGTCGATGGAATTATAATTTATTTATTTTATTTGTTTATTTATGTCTTTAATTATAACATTGGAATTAATTACTTATTATTCATAATTTTGTAAATAAAAGTTGATTTATAATTAAACTTACTGTGCCGTTGCTATGTGTTATTCGTAAAATCAGAAATCATAAACCTTGGATAGAGCATACATTGAAGTACATACTATCATCAACATGATATAAGAGTTTATTGATATTTTTTTTGAGAAACATTTAGATGCTTTTCGTCTTTGGTAGTTTATGATGTGTAAGGTACAATAAAATCCCATTTACCTTTTCCATCATTTTGGCTTCGCGTAGTTGATTCTAGTATACAATATAAATTAATTATTAAACTTGTAAACAGATTTACCAAATAATAACATGATTGAATATATTTACTTAACGTTTTTAAATTGTCATTTGTCAATATAATAAGAGTCTCAATGATATAGTAAACTATAAAAGAACCCAAGTATTTATGTTTATGTATTGCAAAGCTTTACCTGGACTAGCATTTGTATTAGAAATCATATAGATGGTTTAAAAATTCATAATCTTATGTAATTCCACAAATTATGCCATCTTGTACATGGTCGACCATCGGGTCTCATACAATAAAAATCGAAAATTAAGGTTTAAAAAATAATAACATTACACTTATAATTTGTTTAATGTATTTTATCATACTACTATGGTAGTTCTTCGCGGTACACCCTGGCTGCAATCAAATTAAATCATAAAAAGTTTAGGTTAGATCATTAGTTTGGTCTGTGGTAAGTTGCCCCAGATGTTGATTGTGGTCTTTCGTGCATAAAATAGATAGCAGGATATGCTTTTGGATACAGCTCTTAATAGCTGACAATGTGCAGAGGGAATTGATCAGTGATAGAAGTTACGATTCTTAGTGCATTTGCATTTCTGTAGTTGGGACCACACAATTTACAGTTCCAATTTTAAGTGCCGCAGCGGGTTCGGCACGATGGGTAGTTGAAGGGGCAAGCGAATGGTTACAATTTTTGGCGCCACAATGTGATCGGCCCGATATGTTGAGGTTATACAGTCATTATAATTGTGCAATTACAGTTTTTAGCACTTTATAAACATGCGACTTGATTAATTGATTGTTGCATAGTACAATATGGTAATGTGTGAACTGAATTAATTAATGATTGTTGATTACAATTTTAATTTCCCATATTACAAGAATATTATCATGTGACAAATGCTCTATCATGGTGATAAAATATTGTATATTTTATTGCTAAACATTTCTCCAAATTAATTATATAGATTTCTGATGACCATAGCAATCGTATTCCAAGATATACCAATATTTATGATTGAATTGGGAGAAGTTGAAATTATCAAAGGTTTATAAAGTAGTTGTTGTAATACTGCAAATATTTAAAGTGGGGGTTCAGATTATTTTAGTGTGAATGTGATATATACCATCTGGGATAAATTATTGGTGGTGAGGATTTAGTGGTTGGTCGGCTTGAACAAGATTTAAATTGATCATTGTTATTAAAACACATATTTTAGGAAAGTAAAAATTTGGTTTCACAACATATTGAAATAGTTGTTATAAAATACTCAAAATGAGTGATTCTGAAGAACTTAATTATCCTGAGAGAACTCAAGAAGTTCCCGATCTTGATTTCCAACAACGGTTTATGTTGATGCTTCAACGCATAGAGATTGGAATGAATGAACAGTCTCTAAAAATGAATGAACAGTCTCTAAAAATGAATGAACAGTCTGAAAAATTAAACGAACAATCTCTTTCTCAAAAAGAGATGTTAGAGTCTCACAAAGAGATGACTGAAAAAATGAATGAACAGTCTATAAAATTGAATGAACAATCTCTTTCCCAAAAAGAGATGTTAGAGTCTCAAAAAGAGATGACTGAAAAATTAAAGGAACAGACTGAAAAGTTAGATAGTTTCGAGAATAAAATGGCTGAAGTTCAGGAATTTGTGAAAGAAAAAATAGAAGCTGCTAGAGTAAAAACAGTAGAGGAATTTAACCAAAAATTTCAATCCTTAGAGAGTAGTTGTAAGGCAGCTAAAGGGGAGTCCGATATTAAATTAGAAGAAATTAAAGCTAATTTCTTCGATTATAAAAAGCACTTAGAAGTTCAGATAGAAGAAATTGGAAATAAGTTTATAACCCACGAGGAGAATGTGGACACTAAACTGAAGGTGCTTGATGTGGCAATGGGTGACTCAAGGAGTCAGTTGGCACAAATAGTTAGTGAAATGAACTATAAAGTTCAAGAAGTAGAGACTCAATCTGCTAAATATATTGATAAAATTAAAACTGAAATGGAATTTAAACTTCAGAATATGAATGAGAGTCATTCAACTTTTGAACAAGGCATATTTAAATCCCTGAGTGAATCTGTAACAGAGAGCAGAGCAGAATTGGGTAGCATTAAAAAGATTTTGGAGGAAACTATCAATAGGTCTAAAGTGGAAAATAAAGAATTAAAAAAGACTAATGCTAAATTTAGTGGAAATTTAGAAATGATGCAGAAAGAGTGGAAGGAAATGAGGGATAAATGTCAAGAGTGGCCAAATGAGCCAAATGAGTTTAAAGAAGGACAGAAACTAGAGGCAAAGATTGAAAATCTTCAGCTAAAAATATTAGAAATTCAAAAAGCTCAAGAGAAAAATGATAATTTCATTGGTCAAAACACCAAGTATTATGTGGATGGGACAGAGACCTCTGTTAAAGAAGTAGTTGTATCTGATGGTAATTTTACTGATATCCGCACAACTCCCATTCTCCAAAAACCATTAGGAATTGGATCTGTAGCCAATGATGTCAAGAACACAGATATGTCTATGGGTGGATCTACAGCTCTTAAATTTCTAAAGATTAAACCATTTAAAAAGGAGTATTTGGAAAACCCTCTAGAATTTCTTCAAAATCTGGAGGAATTGTTTACTTTATGTGCATTTTCAGAAAGAGAAAAACTGGCTATCTCCAGCAACCATCTTTATGCTGCTGCAAAAGATTGGTGGCAGTCTTTGTTTGATTGTCCTCAAACATATGGAGATTTTAAACATTTAATAATGTCAAGTTTCTGGGGTGAAGATCGTCAGGATAACATGCGTTATCAAATTACTCGAGAAAAGTACAATTAATAAAGGTAGCTATACTCAATTTTTTCGTGGACAGGTGGTCAAACTTAAAACTTTAACTGCTTTCCCATTATCTGAGCACCATATAGTCAGGATCTTAAGACATAACTTACCTCGACAGATTGAACAAGTTTTGATTGCTGCAGATAAGTATACAATTGATGAGGTGTCAGAGATCTTAGATGCACTGGAGACAAGTGAATGTGACCTGGAAAACAGATATAGAGGTGGAAAGGATGCTAGAGCTTCTCATAACTGTTCCATTGCTAATGTTAATGTTGCTCCAATAAGAAGTCCTTATCGTGATAACAGATATCAGAGTAGGAGTCATAGTTATAAATGACCAAAATTTTATCATAGAGTTAATGGTCAACCTAGTCTAATTAATAAGACCCAAGATAGAGATCAACCTTCTGTTAGTGGAATTAAACCACTTCGCACAAAGGATATTAAGACAAATGTTAAAAGTAGTACATTAAACTAGAAAGGGCCTCATAGAAAAGTTCCTCATGTTAGCAACTTAAAGAAAAACGAATTTAGAAAATTTTTAAACCTATATAATGGACCTTTCATGATTGAAAGCCAGGTGGGAGAGAATGCATTTATGCTCTCAACCCCTGAGGGAATCTGAGGCACCTACAATGCACGTAGTTTGAAACCTGTACCTTCAATAAATTAGGGGGATTTATATCGTGTAAATGTTATACTGTATTCAGGTTGAAGATAAATTATAGATAGGATAATAAAAATAGTGACTTATGATGTACCTTAGTAGAATTTGATTAAATAGAATTATAAAGAAAGATAAATTTTTTCCATAGGGGGGTGTAAACTGTAACCATATATTTTAGTATAAAATATAATAATTGATGTAACTAGTATAAAAATTTTCCTTTCTTCTTTTGGTGATTTGATTGGCTTGATTTGCACTTTGAACAGATTACTCTCTTATATTTTTTTAATAAATTTATAATTTGCTTCTTTCCATATGCTAACTCATATCAAAGTGTTTAACTTTTTAAAAATTTGACAACACATTAAAATTTGGTAGAATATTATTAAAAATAATATTTTATCTTTATTTGTTTAAAATGATCTTAAATTATTATTTCCATTGAATTAAAAAACCATTTGTTCAATTAAAATTAATTATTAAAAATAAATACAGTAATTACGTATGCGTCTGAATGTAATAAAAGAAAAGAGCGCGAATTTAAGAGAAGATCGCCTGATAGTTTGCTTTTGGAGGGAGAAAGAAAAGAAAATGGTAAAGGCAAATGGTATAAATTTGATAAGCTTATTTTAAAATAGTTAATAAGTAAACGGATTACCACAAAATTTGCTATAAACGTAAAAATAACCTAGTGGTATTTAATTAAGATGAATTGCTAAATTTAAAAAGTCTGTTCAAGTCGGCTGGCCAAGTGGATCAAATCACCGGTAACAATTTTCCAATATTACATTTTTAAAATGTCGGAGCTTCCCAGTTTAAAAGAATTAATTGCAAGAGTTTGGTATGTTTTAAAATGTTTATTATTCTACAATTTGGAAAAATTAAATAAGTATTTTAATTACAGAAGTTTTATGAATATGAAAATTTGCTTTTTAAAAAAGAAGAAGTTTAAATTAAAGTAAAATGTTAAAGTTATCAACATAGTTTAATATTTCCGTTTCTAATTCTAATAAAATATAATATTGATTGATATTTAACTTTATAATGCCAGTGATATATTTGCTAGTTAATTGTTTGCTATTTGGATAATAAACAGTCTTCAAATAATTGATCAAAGCTATTTTATAATTTTGTCATCAATTTGGAATGATTAAATTAATTGCTGTAATTAGTATTCCTAGATTTAAGCGTGGATAAATAAATATTAGCATGGATGTGATAAACTTGGAACATTTTTAATAGAGAAATGTAGAGATTAATAACTTATGAAAAACATTTTCATTTAAGTTCTGCGTGTCATGTTTGAAATTGTTTCTTGTTTATGGAGCCATGTAAAATCGTTAATCTAATAGTGATTATAATAACTAACACAAATGGATAAAATTACATGTTTGGAATTCAACTATAATTATAGCTATTACTTCGTACATTTATTGTTCAACACATCGTACATGGATTTCACGGATCATATTTGCCGTTATAAAATGCTATACAATCTAATTTGTGACACACACACCTGCTAAAATTCATGTATTGAACTATAAAATGCTATACATTTAATTTATATCACACACACACACCCATTAGATTTTATGTATTTGATGAATAATTCATTGCTTTAATTTTATCATTATATGAACTTGCATGTGAAGTTCATAAGTTATATTTTATTAAGTTTAAATTAATAGGGGTTGAATAAAACATTTATTCAAGAGAATAGCGCTTGCAAAAAAGCTTAAGAAGTACTGAATGAATTCATGACATGTATCAATCTTTATGAGTTATTTTGTTAGTCTTTCCAGATTTATATTCCTATACTAATATTACTTATATTATATTACACATGTTTTATTTTAAGAAAGATAAGTTAGTACATTAGTTGTCCTGATTAGCGTAACATTTATTATGCAAGAACCCACATTTGCTAAAGTGTTAGTGTATTCTGAATGGTCAGAATAACTAAGGGGGATGATTTTGCACTTTAATGTGAAGTAAATAGTAATGTTGTTTTATAATGTAAAGGACATTAATCTGTGCTGGTTGTTAATCCGCAGATTACTTTATTGCCATTTTTGTATTTTACACTCATTCCTGCGCTGGTGGTTAATCCGCGGAATGGTGTACTTGTACTTATTGCTTTATGATGGTGTATAAATCCACAAAACGTTTAGTGTTATTTAATTCCTCCGTGTAGATGAATACATCCACAGGAATATGTTTTACTTCATAGATATAAGTTGGGCAAAGTATTTTAGTTAATCTGCTAAATCATCTTCTTTCATTTGTAAGCATAATTTATAAGTTAGATCATCAACTTGTAGCAGGACATTCTATTCAAGTTACTTCATAATAATTAACTGTTGGTTGATTATTATTTACCGGAGTGTAAGTTTAAATTATCACTTTATTAAATGATTGCATTATAGCCAAATCCTACAGATATAATATTATTTATTATATTATTATAAGTTTGCGGTATGGATTTATTGAATCTGGAAATGACGTTAAATATTTCATGAGTTGATGCTGAATTTAGTATAATTTTCTCAATATTCATTGTATCAAATTGAAATATAAGGTATGATTAGGTTCTTAAAAACTGTACCTATGAGATGTTATTGAAGAAAGTCGATGGAATTATAATTTATTTATTTTATTTGTTTATTTATGTCTTTAATTATAACATTGGAATTAATTACTTATTATTCATAATTTTGTAAATAAAAGTTGATTTATAATTAAACTTACTGTGCCGTTGCTATGTGTCATTCGTAAAATCAGAAATCATAAACCTTGGATAGAGCATACATTGAAGTACATACTATCGTCAACATGATATAAGAGTTTATTGATATTTTTTTTGAGAAACATTTAGATGCTTTTCGTCTTTGGTAGTTTATGATGTGTAAGGTACAATAAAATCCCATTTACCTTTTCCATCATTTTGGCTTTGCGTAGTTGATTCTAGTATACAATATAAATTAATTATTAAACTTGTAAACAGATTTACCAAATAATAACATGATTGAATATATTTACTTAACGTTTTTAAATTGTCATTTGTCAATATAATAAGAGTCTCAATGATATAGTAAACTATAAAAGAACCCAAGTATTTATGTTTATTTATTGCAAAGCTTTACCTGGACTAGCATTTGTATTAGAAATCATATAGATGGTTTAAAAATTCATAATCTTATGTAATTCCACAAATTATGCCATCTTGTACATGGTCGGCCATCGGGTCTCATACAATAAAAATCGAAAATTAAGGTTTAAAAAATAATAACATTACACTTATAATTTGTTTAATGTATTTTATCATACTACTATGGTAGTTCTTCATGGTACACCCTGGCTGCATTCAAATTAAATCATAAAAAGTTTAGGTTAGATCATTAGTTTGGTCTGTGGTAAGTTGCCCCAGATGTTGATTGTGGTCTTTCGTGCATAAAATAGATAGCAGGATATGCTTTTGGATACAGCTCTTAATAGCTGACAATGTGCAGAGGGAATTGATCAGTGATAGAAGTTACGATTCTTAGTGCATTTGCGTTTCTGTAGTTGGGACCACACAATTTACGGTTACAATTTTAAGTGCCGCAGCGGGTTCGGCACGATGGGTAGTTGAAGGGGCAAGCGAATGGTTACAATATATATATATTGTGTATGTGTTTACTTTCTCATATTCACTCAAAAATGTTCTGGATTATATTAGTTCAATGAAAAATGTCAGACTCTGGAACATAAAATTCTCAGATCAATTCCAGACATAGTATTTCTGGCACTCAATCTTCTTATGTATTTCTTAACAATAAAACCATTCAATTCTTGTTTTACTCAAAAAAACAATGAGAACAACAACAATAGCAATAAAAGCAGCAGCAACAAGGATAATAATGATAATAATAGTAATAGCATCATTGAAACATTCCATCATAGTTTCACACCTGCCATCCATGCAGTTCTATTCAGTCTTTATGCACTTTGCTGTATGAGATGCATTTTCTGTCTTGGTAACAGCACTAGATGTCACCAAACTACATTCTCCAATAAGCTTGAGCAGATAGAAATCAGAGACAGCAAGATTGCACACTCAAATATTTTTGCAGCTACATGGTCCCTCTTAAAACCCTGGTCTAGACTCTAACCTCCTGCGATAATACCATAAATGTAGCCCTATCATTGAACTTAATAATTAGACCAAACCTGTATGTATATATAGTTAACAATGTAACTTTTATTTTCTAAATAAATTTGTCTTCAAAACATAATTTATTTATTACAATAATATATAAACAAAACAAAATTAATATAACTCCAAACAAGGAAATACTTGTGCGAGGAGTCATATATATACACAAAATAATAATAACATATTTAATTATCAAATCACATTATAAAAAATATAATAAATTACAAAATATTAATCAAAATAACTATATAGAATATAACCAATATCGCAAATATTTTTTAAATATAGCAAGTGATTGATATGTGGTCAATATCTAACGAATAATAATATTAATATTATTATTATTGCTACTGTTACTACTACTACTACTACTACTACTACTATTACTACTAATAATAATGATAGTAATAATAATTCATTTTATATTCTTTCTTTATTTAATGTATATATCAACTGCATATAGCCAATTATAGATTGCACAGTGAGTTAATTAATATAAATTAGCAAAAATAAATAAATAATAGAAACAATGTAAAAAGAATAATGACATGAGCAAATGAATAAAAAGGTAATAACCCAAATAAAACTAAGGATAATATTTTTTTAAAAATGGTTTTAGTGAACTATTTAAAATATAAATAAAAAATGTCTTTATTAGCAAAATCTTTATTATAAGTTTTGGGTAAACGAAGTAAGAAAGAGAATTTTAATATATCAGACTTACAAATTTTAAGTTCAAACATATTGGGAGCACGTTTATTATAATGCTGTTTTTTAATATTTAACTTAGAAAACAGGTTAAATACAGAAACATTTTGGGAAATAATTTTATGCAGAAATTTAAGATCTCTTCTTTTTCTTCTCAGCATTAATTCAATGTACTGATCATTATTCAGATTATTTAATTTTAAAAATTTGTCAAAAACAGATTGAATTTTTATGATATCAGTCTTGATATAAGGATTTTATATAATTGAGTCATATTCCAACATGGGGAGTACCAGAGATATAAAAAAAATGATTTTGTACATTGATAAATGCTTTTCCATATCTATAAATAGCTCCTATAAATTTGACAGCTTTATTTACCATAAAATCAATATGATAAAGCCATTGTCCAATAAATTTGACAGCTTTATTTACCATAAAATCAATATGATAAAGCCATTGTTAGAAAATATTATCCCTGGATCTCTTTGGTGATCATTTGTTATGATTTTAGAGCCACAGATATAGTAAGAAAACCTTAAGATTTCATATAATAATGATGATAATAATAATAATGATGGTAATAATAATAATAATAATAATAATAGTGGTAATAATAATAATAATAATAGTAATAATAATAATAATAATAATAATAATAATAATAATAATAATAATAATAATAACAATAATAATGACAACAACAACAACAATAATAATAATAATAATAATAATAATAATAACAACAACAACAACAACACATATCACAACAAATTAGAAAAACTTAAGGAAAGGGACAATCTTCTAGCACCACTGGACATTTATGCTGCCACTTGGTCTCTTTTTAAAATAAAAGCAGCCTTATAATAGATAGACCAAATACAACCTCAGGAAAACGGAAAACTGAAATGAACCCATAATAAGAACTGAAATATCTAAAAGTATGTGAATTACAAACGACTCTAATGATTAAGAAAAATAAAAGTATTTTTTCTATGTTTCAAGATGTATCCTAGTATATTGTTTGATACAATGTATTACTTGATAATAATGTAACCTTTTTTTGCCTAATAAAGTTTGCTTTGAAATGTAATAGTAGTAGTAGTAGTAGAAGTAGTAGTAGTAGAAATAATAATAATAATAGTAGTAGTAGTCATAATAATAATAGTAATAATAACAACAACAATAACAATGACAACAACAACAACAACAACAGTAATAATAATAATAATAATAATAATAATAATAATAATAATAATAATAATAATAATAATAATAATAATAATAATAATAATAATAATAATAATAATAATAATAATAATAATAATAATAATAATAATAATAATAATAATAATAATAATAATAATAATAATAATAATAATAATAATAATAATAATAATAATAATAATAATAATAATAATAATAATAATAATAATAATAATAATAATAATAATAATAATAATAATAAAAACTTACTGTATTTTATGAAGTGTAAACTTTCATGATAATCAAACATGTTCTGTATGATATTCTTTTTCTTCAATAGCTTCCCCTATAACAAATAAAAATAGGCTTATTATCAGGAGACTTCAGCCTTTATAAATGCTTGATGCTTTTAAATTTGTATTGACTTTGGAATTTATGCAGTCATTCTGCTTGCTGTCATACATTTCAGATTCTCAGATAAACTCAAGCATTCTGACACAAGATGAAAATGTTTTACAGTTCCTTTTTTTTGTCACTTGTAACTCAACCTTCATATTATCACTTAAAATTAATATTTTCTTAAAATTTTTAAAGCCTTTAGCTTTACAGTTAAAAAAAAACATTTTATTACATGAAATGCTTAACCATATTAAAACTTTTGAAAACTTTAAAAAATAAAAAGTAAATTGTATGTGCTTTCAACCTAATCTGAAGAAATGTTATTAGTAACTATGATTCAAGACAAAAGAATGGCTGTTGCTATATGATAACATTTATTAAGTTTATGAATTTTAATGTTTTTATTTTTTTGTTTATTTACATTTTTTGGGTAGCTTATAATTAAATCAGCTTGATTCTAACACTTTCAGGCCTGGAAAGTCATATGGACTTGCAGAAAATTTTTTTTATTACCTTTAATTATAGTTTAATAATATGAAATTCTTTTTTTAATTTACCAGTACTTCTAATTGAAAGGAGATCCATGGAGTTCACCTCAATGTCATAAAGGAACCGAGTAGGGCAGTCCACATATTCTCATTTTATTCATAAATTAAATGAACATGGTTGGATTGCTTACTAACATGCACATGCATCAGTGATTGTGGTAAGTTTTATTTGATTTTCCCTCCAAAATTATAAAAAGGGTTTCTAGCTTTCCTCAGCTCTGATTGTAAAAAGTTGTTTTCCAGTATTAATTACTGAAAAGAAAATAACTCAATGACAGTAAACCATTTGAATTTAAGATCAAGAAATATCATAGTCATCTTTCTCATTTGCTTGATACTTCTTAACTAAAATACCCAGTTGAACTATCAGGAAGAATCAGGATAAATGATTTTTATAGATATTAATAATTATGACAGACAAAATTAAATTATGTTCCTTATTTCCAGGAGACTGTAAAAATGCCAGCCAAGGAGGATATAAAAATTTCTTGTAATACAGGCTTCATTTGATAATGATCTTTAATTTAGATATCTATAACTGCACATCATTTTCAAATGAAAGAAAATTGCACAAATTGGATAAAGAACTGTCCAATATTAAATGGAACATTGCTGGAATTTGTGAAGTTAGAAGAAAAAGAAACAACTGATTTAAAAGTGACATATACATTATTGTAAAGACACAAAGACAGGAAGTACAAATGAAGTGGAATTCTTCACAAATAAAAAAAATAGAACAACATTGTACAGATTGATGGTAGAGTGGAAAGATTACTTATTAAAATTAATGTAAGATATCAAAATCACATAGTTTAAGTTTACATCCCCCCAAAACTCTTATTGTGATGATAAAGTAGGATTTTTATATGAATAAGGAAATGAGAGAAGACACAGACTTGTGGAGTTTTCAGGAAAAGAAAAACTGTATTTTATGAATGACTTTTTTTTAAAAAAGAATAGAAATGGATATGGAAACATTCAAATAAAAAAACAACAAAATTGGATTGTATTTTGATTAATAGAAAATACATAATTCAAGATTGTAATAATTTTAATAGATTCAACATGGAAAGTTATTATCAATTAATGAAGCACAAGATACATGTTAATGCAAAACAAGACAAACAAAAACTATTATGAAAGATTTTATTATCAATTGATATATTTAACTTTCAAAAATACTCCAATGAATTTAAGTTAGAATCGAATAAATATTAATAGATTTAGCATATAGTTCAGACTTGGCTAAAATCCACAAGAAAATAACGGATATACTGGTAAAACTGCATGAAAAATAACTATCATATATATAACTTTCCAGTTATTTTTTTGCTGTCACAGGACAATGTATATAAAAAATAAATTGAATATCTGAAATTTTATAAAATAGTCCAAAAAAAAGATTAATAATGATATAATAAAATATAATTATGAATTGGCAAGGAAAGCTATAGAGCAGGGATGGCCAACTTTTGTGTTCATAAGATCTACTTTTTATTTTAAAAATATGTTGTGATGACTTATTGTCATTGGCATAGAGGGAGGTGTGAAATATATACTATTTTTTATATATCTACCTAGTAAAAATAACAATTATTTAATGGGCCAAAAAACTCATGTTCAGGGCAATTAAAGCAACATGAGTAATTATTGACAATATTTATTAATTCAAATTAGCTACATTAAATCAAGATTAAAAATATTATTTTCAATAATGATACAGCTTAGTGGACTTCACTTATCTAGAATTGAAAAAAAATTTAAAACAAAAACAAAAATAACAAAAAAAACTTGAAAATCTTGACTTAATTTGTTTCACAAATTACCCAGCAGCTCTTGCCAGATTGGCCTCACGATCAATCAAAAATAGCTTTGCGATAGACTGGTAGATCACGATCGACTTGTTGGACACCCCTGCTATAGAGGATAGTAAAAGTCTCAAAAGTGTATAACAACATTTTAGTATTGGGTGGAAAGCTGTTTCAGCAATAAGAAAATTAAATTATTAATAGAGAGATGTTATCATGAAATGTGGGGAAGGATTCTAAAGAATTATATAAGAATTAGACATCAAAGCACATCTTATGAATTGCCAAGTATTTTTAAGTGACAAAGTGAAAGATGTAAATAAATCTACGAAAGAACAACAAAAACAAGGAAATGGTGGAATTATTATTGATATTTTAAAAGATATAAGCATTGAAGTAGATAAATTATTAATTAAGCTGTATATCAAATATGTAAATGATAAAGATGTGCTGGGTGATTAAAAGAATGTTTTTATGATACTGATATGTAAGAAAAGTGATAAAAATAATATTAAAAATTACAGATCTATAAATCTTTTATCAGTTCTATACAAAATCATCACCAAAATAATTACATCTCATGTATAACAAACTATGTATTTCAATCATCCAAAAGAACATGCTGTATTTGCGCAATGGAACTGGAAGGAATTAGAGAAAAGACCAATGAATATGAATTGCCATTATGTTTTTTATTTGTAGATTATGAAAAGAGATTTGATTCTATAATATTCTTTTTACAGAGATTAAAACATTATCTCATTGAGATATATACCTGAGTTATTATTATAATGAATAATAATTCTGTAGTGTAATTTTCACTATACTTTTACACAAGGTAAAGACTGGTTCTAACCATTTTTAACACATTGTGGAGGGATGTAATCATAAATATATGGCCAAAGATATGTATATTATTCATTATTGGATAATATCTCATCTAATAAATGACTAATAAAAATTATTGAAATATCATATTCGGATACTAAGAAGATTAATAGATTGACCTCCAAAACTTTTCGTAGCAATTTTATAGGAAGTAAAAGTATTTTGTAGATTAAAATTAAAAGCTAAGGTAGCAAAAGTAAATAGAGATTATTGATGTCATCTAGATTTTTCAGATTATAGGGTTGTTTTTGTAAATAATGCTTCAGAGCTTCAGGAAATAATGACAAAAATTTTCAGAGGAAAATAAGAAAATATGAGTAATGCTAAAAACAATAAAATATTGTTTAATGAATTTTCTCATAGAAAAAAAAAGATTGTTAACTATAAGTAATTAGAAGTTAATAATTTCTTGATCAAATTATTAATACACGTGGAAATATAAGGTGAAATTAATTTTAGATTAAAACTCGGATGAAATGTTTTTGCTTTAAATACATTGATATTCAAAGAAACATGCCCCTGTCTTTGAAGAGGAATATTTTTAATATGTGTTGTATCCATTTTTACTCATGGATTTCAGCTTTGAATGATTCAGTAGAAAAGTAATACAGCATTTTCAGACTACTCTATGAAGTAAGATAAGATTATGTCAGATGTAACACGAAGAAATTGAAAATGAAATACATAGATGATAGAACAAACTGGTATCATTGATATTAAAAGAATTAAGAAACTGAAATAAAGTTGAGATGGATAAATGACCAAAGAAATGATAATAGATGAACAATTGATGTTTAAACTGGACATCAAAAATGTATAAAAGTCTTAGAAAAAGGCCACATGAGAGAGAGAAATAAAATAAGGAATTTTGCTGGTGTGATATTTAGTAGAGCGGCTAGGAATTGAAGAAACTGGATTAGATTTGTAGACACAGTCATACTACAGTAGATTAATAACAAAATTTTATGATGGTGACAACAATAGAAATTCAACAATTCTTATAATATTTAATTATTTATAAACATTAATAAAATCGTTATTTGAAACAAACAAAAAAATACAGTTAATTATTTAAAAGTATAGATATAATTCATGTCTAGCTCTCATTTTTAAATAAACTTTCTTTTTAAATACAATATAAATATTAAGAATTAAGGAAGTGTTATATTCGATAGTTGTCTTTTTAAAAGCAAATGTTCACATAAAAGAAATCATTGTGAGGTCGCGGCCTTTAAAAATAAGGATTTCAATGTAACTACAATATTTGTGTTATATACTTATACAGTTTATCAGATAAGCGTAGGATTTAGTTATAATTTGAGATACTTCAATTTAAACTAACTTAACAACTGTATTAAATTTCTACTCCTACTTCTTTTAGATATTACTTTGTCTATTATTTGCTTAAAAAAATCATTAATTTATCACCTCCATTATTTAATATAATTATCAGTAATCTTACACAAACAGAATGCGGGGAATTCATCTATGTTAATAGCATTGTTTTGACTTTAACTATTGCAGCTATGCATAAACTCGTGGTTTTCTTTATGCACGGGAAAGTCCCAAAATTAAAAAAAAGACATTTAATATTTTTTAAAATGTTTATATTAATTTATGCATGTGTGTAAGTGTGTGCAAAAAATTCAGTTTTTCTAATATTAATAATTAATACTAAGTTAAAACAATTATGTATGTTATTAATAAAAAAATATCGCATGATTTACTGCACCGGAAATGACAAAACTGGACTGCGACCAATGAACCGGGAACTTCAAAGTTTACCATTCGACAGCTGCATCAAACTACGCAAATCATCAGTATTATTTATAATACCTGATGTATTTTGTCCTGTAACGGTTTGAGTGATTATTAGTTTACTTTGTCATAATAATATTTTTTTTTTTTTTAAAAAAAAATTAAACATCTTTTAATTCTATTTTTATAATACCACGAGAAACACTTGAATTATTCTAAATTACCACTTTTAGTCTGCGAATAAAGAAAAAATCTAAATATATAACCCGCAGCTTGGATATCTAAATTACCGCCGCACGACTAGAAAAAAAAAGAAAATTCTAAAATTTCAATTTAAAAATACAATTTCTTTTATTAATACCACAAAATTTTTTTAAAATAAAAATTAAGTATAGAGAATAAAACAAAATAATTATGAATTACTTGCCTAATAAAGCAAATGCTTTTTTATTTATACGTATATGGAAACTTATGAATAAGATTGATTTACTCATCAAATAATCCTAAATTTATAACTTTACTAAGTATACAACTATTGTCGTATAAAGCTGAGCATGTATACATTAGGTCATATAAACATGCATATATATAAACAATTTCTTTTTTATGTTGTAAGACGAAGAATCTTAATTTAATCTCGTTTCACTTCCCCCTGACATTCCACCTAACCTCTTCAATATTTCTATCTCAGGTATGGCATTTTTCTAGGTCTTTTATAATCTTTCGCAACTCAATTTAAAATTCTAGTTGGCAATCTATGATTTAGTGGCATGTCAAACTTATTCTGTGTTACCTAATATCAAGGGTACTTATTTGTTCTTTTGCACATGCATTTAACATGCGATCCTTGTGTATCAATACCAATATTCATACTTTGCTAGTCTGCAGTTTATATTGATCTGCTATTAAGTACAGCAAGTAAATAGTCATAATACATATTTATTAAAAGCTTACTTTTTAACTTTTATAAAAATATTTCCTTTAATTATGTCTACCATAAACACATTTAAATTTAATTCAATGATTAATCTCTATCTGTGTTATTAATTTACCAGTATATTTTTGACTGCTACTTTTTCTTACTATTAATCTTTACATTCTCTTTACTGACAAATCCTTGAACATTACTATGATTATTTTACTATTTACATTAAATTTACATTTTGTTTGCTAGTTGGTTTCCATTTTACTATTTCGTCTAGAATTTCAGCATTAGTTTTATACTAGTAGGTTGTCCATTGCAATAATCTTTTATAATAAATCATTAAATAGATGTGTGGGTTTAATTTCAATTGTTCTTGATATATATTTTTAATTATGGTTTAAGAATAAAAAGTTACACAACTTGCAAACATTATTCATTATCATCATCAGTCAAATCACTATTCAGAGGATCACATTTAACTTTCATTGTTAAGCATATATTTTTATTTTTTATATATAGGGTGGAACTACACTAACCCCCAATTTTGAGAGTGACTTTCTTTTCAGAAAGAACAACTATGGATACATTACCCTCATGTAACACCATCCCTGTTTTACCCATGAACATTCCAATACTTTCCCAGTGTACACATGATTTCTCATATCTGTAGTGACTTGCTCATGTACACATTTGAAATGAAACCAATAAATTATGAATGATGCAGACAATTAAATAATTTAAAAATATATATAGGTCATTTAAGTCAATCTCCATTGAAGAATATTAACAGTAACTATTTATATAGCATTGTGTTCATAAGAACAGAAAAGATAAATAATTATGATTCATGCAGGCTTCAATTCCCCATGTATTTACAAAAAGTTGCTTCCCCCAACATATTCACATTTAATATTAACATTATTATTTTATTGATAGAATAACAACAATATTAATAAATAAATAAAAATGATGAATATATATATGGAATAGGCTTAAGTAAGAGAGTATATCATTGGTCTTTGTACTTATATATATCACATACACATTAATTTCATCCCTAGAAGAGGAGAGGTTAAGAATCAACTAAATATTAAATATATATCTGCATTCACCTCGTCCATGCTATCTTACATTTTCATTATTCCAAAGTTTCAAACTCATGGAGAATCTGCATAATCATCTAGTTTAAGATATATTAATATCACTTGAAATATTGGCATAAATATGTGAAGTTATATGCAAATAGGCAAAAATAGTTATAAATATGTGAGAAGATATGACCAATTGAAAAGTAAATTTAGAAAATTACAACAAGAGTTTTTAAATTAACATTTGAATGTATTTAACAACTATATTTACAGTGATCAATATTTTTAACAAAGAAAATTTATAACAAAATTATAAAACCTTTAATTCCACATTTATGGTTACTCTTTGCTTATAATTGATTCTAAACTATTATTCCAAACCCTTATCCCCATACAGAATAGCCATTTGATGTCCATATTATCATAAATGAAATTTATATTATGTGTATAATTATCTCAAGCATCTTTGCTTATTTGAAAATCATAATTCATTTTATTTTAAATTAACTTAATATATTAGATTTCTATCTGTCTATCTGTCATAGTGGTGATATAGGATCCCTCTGCTATATACTGCAGTCATGATATGGTCAGGGAACACCATTTATGACAAAAATAGTTACCAAAAAAATTTAACACAGTTATTAGTATAAACAAACAATGAAAAATATATGTGTGCAATTGTACAAATGTTTGGACCAAGTACATATTAGGTAAAATTTTACCTTTTCTCTTTGATGATGATCATATTTGTACACAAGCAAGCCCTTGTTGTAAACTATATTTTATTTTTCTTACACTAAAGGCAACAGTATTTTTCATTATGTTATTATGAACACTTATATTTCCCATTTTATAGCCATATTAAAGTAAAAATACAAAAACATTTATATCAAATATACAAATAAAATTAATGACATCAATCTAAATTTAGTTTTGAAGTTCATAAGAAAAAATGTCTTATTGAATAATTCTGGTAATCCTCATTAATCTGTTTCAGGTATAGATGGTAAATTGCAATTGTTCTAGAACATCCATTTAAGTGACTTATCTTTTATATCATTGAAATTCCTGCTGTGAAGTTGAGAGTTATTGAATCCATTTATTAACAATCAATTTGATGTTTCATAGCATAATGTAAAGTGCTAGATCAATTCCATCCCAGTTCTGGCAGTTATAACTCCATGAGTAATGACTTTACTTTCTCAATGTCACATTTGCACTTAGCAATGAATATTTGTCTGTATCATTATTTATTTATTTAATGAAATATTTTGAGTAAATTAATAGTGATATTTCTTGTATTATGAGATATACTCAGATCTAGATACTTTGATCTATAATTTAGAATTTACTTTTGAAGATTTCAATTTCAAATTCCTCAGTTCTTATCTTTAATTCTATATGCTTGCTCTTGTTCTCTCAGATCTTCAGCTGTTGGTTTTTAATGTTATTTCAACTCAAATGTGGCTGATGTTTCTATTTGAATTGTAAATTCAAATTCTCTATTTAATTTTTTTGTAGATTATTCAGCAGATGAGGAATTTTTATCTCTCTTTGGAGAAGAAGCTCATTGTTGAAAAACAGCAAATACATGATTATCATTTAAGTACATTGTTGACATCATTATTAATGAATATTATTATATGTAATATGTTAATAACAATAAAATTTTTATTTGATATTTCTTTACTTTAATATAAATTTTCATTACTTGATTATGCTCATTTTATCTTATCATATTTATCATGCGTTGTTATAGTGTGTTGGAGTTATATCTCACTAAACAAGATAATAATTAAAGCAGGAAAAACTCCTTATCCAGTAGTGCCACTCAGTGCAAGCAAGAGTAATCAATTATAACGATCCAAACGAAGTGGGAGATCGCATCGCACCGCACCGCACTACCAAAGGGCGCCATCTAGGCATTTGAGCCTAGAAAAATTTATAAAGTAGGCAGATACGTAAGTCAAAAAAAAAAAAATTTTTTTTTTCTTTTAAATATTTTGGTTCCGGTCGTTAGCCCATGTCACTAGCTCAGTGGAATAGCAGAGATTAAATAATATAAGATCTTATCTAATTAGATTTCAACATTAAAAAATAAATAAAATAAGCCACTGCCAGTAATTAACATACAAACATTTATTTATGCACATATATATAAGATTTAAAATTATTTTAGTATTAGTTTACATTTTAACATTTAACATTATTTTTAACTTTGATTTTGATTTTAATTTACCTTTAATTACTATTATATTCTAATTTTACATTTTAATTAAGTTCGCACAGATGGGATTATAAAAGCTTGTTATAATAAGTTGCTATAGATCGGTTACATAGATTACACGGTTAAAAACATTCCAAAGTAAACATAAGCGATCAAAATATAAAATTATTGATTACTGACAATTGCGGAGGGAAATTTATATGTAACCCAATAGTATTCACCATAAGATACTTGCATTGTCACCAATAACTTAAAAGACATCCGAATAAATACATTTTAGATACTCACCGTAAGGTATCATTATTTATCGAATGTCTATATATTTTGATCAAATATGAAAACGCAAAACATAGTTAACCGATAAACAATCCATGCAAGCGTCTATAAACAACTTAAATTTAATGCATTTTTATTTAGGGTCGAGCATGAATACTACATAGATTTGCATTGAAATTAAAATATTCTATCCCTATTTAACCTTAGGCTAAAATTCGCAGTCAAACTGGCATCAATCCATCTGATACATCGATGTATTCAATGTAATACGAAATACGGCAGCACCAAAAGAATTAAGAAAAGACATTGACTCTCAATCAGATAGGAATATTACATCTATCTAACGAGAAGAACAATAAAAAAAAACTCCATAGAAAGGAACTGCGTTCTCCGTCTTATAATTCCTTCCATAGGCAAACGGGTGAGTGCGGCGTATATATAAACGATTCTGCCCGTAGCGAATCTCCGATTACATCTACTAACTACATCAATATATCCAATCCATTGACCCAATCTAACAACGACATAAATAACCTAAGATTACCCTCCCCTAATATAACTTTACGAATCTATACAGCCATTCACGCCCGACTTAAGTTTAACATTTTTATAATTAATTTAACGGAAAACAAAAATCATAATAAAACTTAAAGAACAAAAAATAAATAAATGGAAATGATTTTACAAAATAAATACATTAAATAAAATTATAACTAATTAATAAATAATGTTGGTCAGATAGAATAATATTGCAATCATTTAAATCTGGAAAGTTTTTAATTTACTGTTCATAAATTTTAAAGTTCTTACGGTTATTTAAATAGTTCATCTTCATATATTCCTTGCCGTTTGAACGTGAATTCCCACGTCGTCCGAAGATTGGTATCCTGTTGGCCGATTTATTTATCCATCCGGAGATTTTTTTTAGTGTAGTTGGTCCTCAATGTAGAAACGATGGCTCATTTTTCTTCCTTTCTTAGCAGAACTGAAGGGATTGAAGCTGTGCGTCTTTTTCAATCCCCTCAGCACTAACACCTAGCTGTTACATCGTAATAATCATCAATAACTAGTCACTGATTAATAATTTCCAAATTTTCCTTTTATATTAATGTGAAGGATTGAATTTACATTACGTCACCGATGCGATGGTCCTTTCGCTGCGGTCCGATTCCATAGGGATTTCTTCTTATTTGCTAACAGTTTCTATTGTTTTCTTATCTGACCGGTGTTTTTACATTTAAATGCCCAAGGCTGGTTTACATTTAACTAATTAACAATCATTTCCATTTCTGATTAATTAACCTGTTTTCCAAATCAAAAATATATTTAAAGATAAATTTAAAGATATAATTTCATCTCCAAATCTTTTTAAAATTTAGTTTTAAAATACTTTTTCTTTAATAAAGTTTTATTTTAATAATTTTTCATTATCTGTGCGATTTAATTAATATATAAGAGTTTAAGATGATATTTAATTTCAATTTTTAATTCTTAAAGAAAATTTTTAAATGCGAACTTTTTAATTTACTTTCATGTTTAATAAATTTAAAAAAAAAAAACAATGTAACGAACGTCTATGCTCGTTACATATCAGTAAAGTTACTTAAAAAAAAAATGATCAAAAAAAAAAATATTTTACTTAGGGTTAGTAATTACGGTACACGATTGACGAAGACATTTACAAAACATCCGGTTAATAATTTTACAAAAAGACTATATACAAAAAGAAAAAGAAAATGTTGACTATCGCTTACCTAAGGACCATTTACGTTTCCGACCCCCTCCCCACAAGAGTTCTATTTTATTTTATACATTTTATTTTTACACACGGCATGACAAGCAAGTTATTTTATAAATTATTTATTTAAAGAAGGTTGCATTGAGATAAATATGTTTTAAGAAATAATGGGTTTAAACGTGTATATTTGCAGAACAATTATAAATACCACCAACTTATTTATGACTGATTGAAATGCATAAATAGGGTTACACTTAAGTAATTCCCAAAGGTACTCATCGTAAGGCACCACATTTCGATCATAAACTTACGTGGCTGTGCGCGCCTATACACGTTAAAGCATAATATATATCAACAAAAAAAAAAAAAACATATTTATTGCAACCTTTTGACTTTTTTTTTTTTTTAACAAAAATTAGTTTTAAAATTTTTTTATATCTTTCCGTTGGTTTTTAATATATGTGCTATTTCTTTCTGGCAGTGCTTTTATCAGATTTAAAGTATACGACTTTATGTAAACAGATAAAAATATTTCATTTTGACAAAATTTGCTCAGGGTATTTGTGGTTTATTAAAGATCGGCCCGAGTTGGTTCGCCATTGTAACGATCCGGAAAAAGGTGACTTAACGTAAACTGCACTACGGGGCGCCATCTAGGCATTTGAACCTAGAAAAATTTATAAAGTAGGCAGATACGTAAGTCAAAAAAAAAAATTTTTTTTTTTTTTAAATTTTGATCCGGTCGTTAGCCCATGTCACTAGCTCAGTGGAATAGCAGAGATTAAATAATATAAGATCTTATCTAATTAGATTTCAACATTAAAAAATAAATAAAATAAGCCACTGCCAGTAATTAACATACAAACATTTATTTATGCACATATATATAAGATTTAAAATTATTTTAGTATTAGTTTACATTTTAACATTTAACATTATTTTTAACTTTGATTTTGATTTTAATTTACCTTTAATTACTATTATATTCTAATTTTACATTTTAATTAAGTTCGCACAGATGGGATTATAAAAGCTTGTTATAATAAGTTGCTATAGATCGGTTACATAGATTACACGGTTAAAAACATTCCAAAGTAAACATAAGCGATCAAAATATAAAATTATTGATTACTGACAATTGCGGAGGGAAATTTATATGTAACCCAATAGTATTCACCATAAGATACTTGCATTGTCACCAATAACTTAAAAGACATCCGAATAAATACATTTTAGATACTCACCGTAAGGTATCATTATTTATCGAATGTCTATATATTTTGATCAAATATGAAAACGCAAAACATAGTTAACCGATAAACAATCCATGCAAGCGTCTATAAACAACTTAAATTTAATGCATTTTTATTTAGGGTCGAGCATGAATACTACATAGATTTGCATTGAAATTAAAATATTCTATCCCTATTTAACCTTAGGCTAAAATTCGCAGTCAAACTGGCATCAATCCATCTGATACATCGATGTATTCAATGTAATACGAAATACGGCAGCACCAAAAGAATTAAGAAAAGACATTGACTCTCAATCAGATAGGAATATTACATCTATCTAACGAGAAGAACAATAAAAAAAAAACTCCATAGAAAGGAACTGCGTTCTCCGTCTTATAATTCCTTCCATAGGCAAACGGGTGAGTGCGGCGTATATATAAACGATTCTGCCCGTAGCGAATCTCCGATTACATCTACTAACTACATCAATATATCCAATCCATTGACCCAATCTAACAACGACATAAATAACCTAAGATTACCCTCCCCTAATATAACTTTACGAATCTATACAGCCATTCACGCCCGACTTAAGTTTAACATTTTTATAATTAATTTAACGGAAAACAAAAATCATAATAAAACTTAAAGAACAAAAAATAAATAAATGGAAATGATTTTACAAAATAAATACATTAAATAAAATTATAACTAATTAATAAATAATGTTGGTCAGATAGAATAATATTGCAATCATTTAAATCTGGAAAGTTTTTAATTTACTGTTCATAAATTTTAAAGTTCTTACGGTTATTTAAATAGTTCATCTTCATATATTCCTTGCCGTTTGAACGTGAATTCCCACGTCGTCCGAAGATTGGTATCCTGTTGGCCGATTTATTTATCCATCCGGAGATTTTTTTTAGTGTAGTTGGTCCTCAATGTAGAAACGATGGCTCATTTTTCTTCCTTTCTTAGCAGAACTGAAGGGATTGAAGCTGTGCGTCTTTTTCAATCCCCTCAGCACTAACACCTAGCTGTTACATCGTAATAATCATCAATAACTAGTCACTGATTAATAATTTCCAAATTTTCCTTTTATATTAATGTGAAGGATTGAATTTACATTACGTCACCGATGCGATGGTCCTTTCGCTGCGGTCCGATTCCATAGGGATTTCTTCTTATTTGCTAACAGTTTCTATTGTTTTCTTATCTGACCGGTGTTTTTACATTTAAATGCCCAAGGCTGTTTTACATTTGACTAATTAAATTTATCATTTCCATTTCTGATTAATTAACCTGTTTTCCAAATCAAAGATATATTTAAAGATAAATTTAAAGATATAATTTCATCTCCAAATCTTTTTAAAATTTAGTTTTAAAATACTTTTTCTTTAATAAAGTTTTATTTTAATAATTTTTCATTATCTGTGCGATTTAATTAATATATAAGAGTTTAAGATGATATTTAATTTCAATTTTTAATTCTTAAAGAAAATTTTTAAATGCGAACTTTTTAATTTACTTTCATGTTTAATAAATTAAAAAAAAACAACAATGTAACGAACGTCTATGCTCGTTACACAATGGATACTAGAAGGTTTTGAGCATAAAATCCCTAAGCAGAAGAAATGGTGATCATATGAAGATAATTACTAAAGGTTAGTTGTCATGTATGTGTCTTATACTTTAATTGAGATATGTATTTATAATATAATTAAGTTGGGGTTTAAATGTGTGTTGCAATTAATGGTTTGTCAATTATAGTGATTTAATTTTTATTAATCTAGTGATTAATAAATAATGTTAGTATTGTAGGTCTTGGATTTGGAGTAGGCCATAAGGTGCATAATTGGTATAGGAGGGTTGTAAGGGGCACACATAACAATATATATATATAGAACTGAATGCTTTATTTGTTTAAAAAGTTTCATCGTAAAATTAATACTAACTTCTATTTCTATAAAGTTATTTAAAAGTTTTATATGTTATAGCACAAATACTCTGGTATATTTTAAAAGTCTGTGATTTTATTTGACTTCAATAGATTTTACTTTTTAGTTTAAAAATAAGTTTCTTTTTTTACTTTTTTTTATAAAATTGTAAAAGCATTCTAATTTGAAAAGTTTTAATCCTTTTTGAAAAAGCATTTTCATTTTGTGAAGTTTTAATTGCATTCTTGTTTCTTTATTTGTAATCTAATTTTAATTTATTTTTTAAAAACAAAGTTGAGACTTTATTTTACATTTCCTTTTTTTAAAATTAATTTTGGATAAGAGCCCTGGTCAGATTTTTAATTAAGATTGAGTCTGAGATAGAGATATGCCCTGAACAAAAACTGCTAATTAAAAGATGATGCAGGAAATAAGAGTGCATATAAATAACCCTGGGATTTTGCACTCATTATTACTCAGCTATTTATATTTATTCTGCCTATTGAATTTTATCTTTTGCTGTGCTGCCTTATATTTTAAAGATTGTGGTACACTGTTAGGAAATTTTGCTGATATCATACTATGATCACTATTTTCTAAATAGCATTACTCTCTGTAGTATGCTAAAATTGCCTGGCATGAGGAATCTTTTCTACAACATGCTGAGATAAATCCACCTAAAGACAGATACCAGATCCCAAGTTATTCCTTCAAAGATCATGCCGTAAAAGTGTAAATAAGAATGGATCCAGAACTTGCCTCCACATTCCCTCCTAAAGAGATATAAATCCAAAGTCTTAATGATGGTTTCTAATCAGAAAGAACTTAGCATGTCTCACTGGAAGAAATCTGACAGACTTTATATTAGGCTTGATGTAAAAGATTTTCATCTTCTAACCAGGGTTTAAATCTCTTATTAAAGTCTCAGCTTAATCTTAAAAGAAACCTTCCGTTATTATAAATTTTGAATATTCTATTAATATTTTTAATTGTTTTATGTATTTTTCTTATTATAGTTTATATTGGAATTTTTAGTTTTAAGATTCCATACTTTTAAAATTCTTTTTCTGAGAGTGTATTGCAAATTTAGATTTTATATGCTTTGTATACTTTCTCTTTTTATATTACTAACCTTGATATATATTTGGGTAGATATTAGTAATTTTCTTTTATCTCACTTGTCAAGTTTTACTATAATTAATTTAGATAAGCTTGGTTTGTATTTCCTGCAGACTGTAAATCTTTTGGCTGGTGATTTATTGAGTGTATTGTTCTGTTTTTTCCTAGATTGGAGATTTTATTTTCTTCGATTTAAGATTACACATAATCATAATCTTCTCTTGTTCTATTTTTTATTGTCTTGTATATGGGTCAACCATGAATTACCTTAAAACTGGTATATCATGAGCTGTTCTGTGGACATATGACATTCTTGGTCCCAGTGCTTTATTCTGGGCTGAGGAAAGCTCACCGATGCTGTTTTGTTGTATTTCTTGCAAGGCCATTTTATTTTTAAAATCTCTAAATAAAGAAACTGGAATTAGCTTTCATAAACCATTAGCAGGAAGATATTATAAACCCTTTTTTAAATTATAGGTGAGAAAATGAACTTATCTGCCAGGGTATTTAATGTTTTCAATACTCTTATATATTCTTTGATGAATGGGCTGTAGAAATCTAAGTCAAACTTCTATACTTTTGTTTGCTTAAGATTTAACTATTTTCTTTTTGAATTCAATAAATCATGGAATTATTTAATGTTTGTCTTTGTGTTCTTTTCTCAATTGATTGAACAATCTAAAAGATCTGTTTCTCTCCCTGGATCTAGCTGGTGGCAATCATCTTCATTATTAACTTTTGATCACCATAGTCGTTAGGGACATGGTGGTGCCCTCAGTGATCAAAAGAAGATAGAAGTGATGAATACAATATATATATATATTGAAACAGTAGGGTCTGCTTGGCAGATCTTCGTTTCACCTTTTCTCACCTATTTCCTACCCTCATACCTTAGTTTGAACCCCAATCTATCGTAGTGTGTCTGCAATACACTTATATACCGAAAATCCTGCCTAATTTTAAACCACAAGTACAATGCTCGTATTATATATATAACTCATTCCCAAATAAAATAAAATGTATATGTTCACAGAATTTTGATTTATTAAAAAGTAGGTTATATAAGTCGTAATTGCGCACACACTATGATACGCATTTTAAAACATATCAAAATTATAAATTGTTAAAGTTATTTTGTTTGAATCTATTTACAAATATATATTACCGTCGTAATATATTTTGATTTAGAATAAAATTTATTTAGTAAATATCCGTTTAGTAAATGGATTCAAATATTGCAATTTAAGAGTAAAATAATTTTCGTTTGATTTAATAAAAGTGATTCCAAATATTTCTGTTAAAATAAATGAGGAACAATAGTTTAATTAGTTAATGTTATATAAGTTTATCTAAAAACAGTAGATGTCCACTTAAGGTTTTCTTTAATTAGTAAAAGTAATTTTTAATTAAATCTAGTTTGTAATTCAAATGTTGACAGGGAAATTAACAAAAGAAATTAATTAATGTTGAATTTCTTTAGACATTCGGATAGATTTAATTACAGCTGATAAGTTTGATATATTTTTGTAACACTCCAGGGCAGTTCTATTGTTAAATTCTACTATAAAAAGGAGGGTTTTCTTTTGTTCTTGATTCTAATGTTTCTAAGAGAAATCTTTCTGAGATCTAATGTTTCTAACCAAAATTATTGTAGTAATTTGTAAATCTTGATATGATAAAGTAGAGCGCAAGAAGGCTATTTCTCTCTGGAATGGTCATATGCTGCCGTAGACCATCGGAAGTTATCACACAAGGAACTCCGGAACTGCTGCTGCTGCGAAAAATATGAACATTTCCAGATTTTGCTGTTAATTCATATAAAAACCTGCCGACCATCAATCTACCTAAAATGCTTCTCCAGAGGTAACCCTAAATTAACCCAAGAGCTCTTGTGATTCCTAACATGCTATAGCTATTTTAAATTGTTTTTCTTATATTTCACATAACTTCATTATGTATTTCTTTAACGTGTTTAAATATACTCAACATATTTTGCTCTCTATCCTTGGATTAATATTTTCTATTTATTAAGCTTTCTGTTATTTTATTATGATAATGTGTCAGAATCGTCTTTGACCGAGTGAATTATTCCCTTTGTTGAAAATAAGACGCTGCTATGAAGGCATATTTTAAATTTCTAAATAATTTCCAACTTTATTATCTTGCAAATCACTAATTCGAGGGCGATTCTATTCTTTAATATATAATATAATCACATAGTTTAAAATCTACATGTTATTGATTTTAATCTAATATGGGAGTATGTGCAAGGTCAATGATTAAATGACCCTAATGCATGATTGCGTATATAAATCTATACTTACTTTTCAAACCCACAAGCATGCATTTTCCTATTTTAATGACCATGTTCTACTTTAATTACAAAGTTCATCATTGACATCGAGAATGTGCAGACCCCTTTAAATGAATTTCTGGGAATTTGATTGGGCATTTCTCTTAATCCAAGTAAAACCCATTCAATATGTTTTATATACACTAGTCTCGTATTGCTGGTAAATGAATTGGTTGTTGAGACCACTTTGTTTTACTTTTTCAAGGATTCTTTACATGGCCAAGTCCATTCTCTTCACTTCTTGTGGTTTCCAGGTAGAGTGTGTCCACAAATGACAAACCTGGGAATTAAACGCAATCGTCACCCAGTTGCTAAGTTTCGGTTATTCATGAAAATACTTTCCTATGGGTTAGCAGCAAGATGCCCTCTGTAGTCATTCCGGATACTCAATATTGTTTTATTTTTATATTTATTTTACAAAGCATCTGTGACTTAAATGTGTCACACCCTCCAACTTTAATAAATTCATTATCAGCAATACTGACCTCCCAATGTAACTTTATAATTATTATTATCAAATAAATGCTTTGATCACATCCTCACTTCATTGCTTAGTAAGCTTTTGTCCGTGTTATTCTTGAAATCAATAAATAGTTTATAACACTTCATTTTCAAATATTTTCTTAAACTTGTATAATTGCTCAAAGCACCTCGCACATGTTCCTATCTCTTCAAGCACATTATCGTAATGCTATTAGCCCGAGGAATAGAATATATCATTTTGCTTTAAAACCTTTTTGTCATTTATTGGAATATAATGCCAACAATTATTTAATATGCGTCCATCTCACATAAGCAGACAGTGGCATTCTATATATATTTTATATAAATAAATTTTGTGAAATTATTTATAACTAAATTTGATCTCTTATTTTATTGATTCCTATCACAGTCTCAGTCTATATATATATTTTCTGCATTTCTTTTGTAAATCCATAGATGTTAATTAGCCACCCAAACTTCTTTTAGTATAGAGTCCTCTGTTTCTTCCTGACCACCAGGCACCGGTCAAAGGTTATACGAGTAGTGGTATCAGATGCATTATCACATAGATGGCACTGTGAAATTTGGACTTTAGATTCAAACTTAGTATATCTAGAAGGCAACCCCTCCTAGAATGTTCAGTTTCGTGTATGGGGTTTGAATTCTGCAGTGTGTTAGCGAGATAGACGATTCTGACTGTTACAATATATTGTACCAGTCAGTTTTGTATGTTCACATAACAAGACCTAGCATCTAGGCAAAAGTACCTCGAATCCAATCATGCACAAGATACATAAGTCAAAAACACTCATGAATTCTCTCCTATTTGCCTATTTCCCAGATCTACCAACTTATGAGCAACAATCCCGAGGATATCGATCTAATTTCCCTTCTCACCGCCGGCATCACTCATCGGAGACACAAAAAGACTCTAAGCTAAATTTAATAATAGACTAACTTAAAATGAACTCTAATTTAAAATCAATGAAGGCTCATGACCCTGCATATTAATTATGTATTTTAGCGGAGATCATCTAATCATCATGAGCATAACTTATGAACTAATATTAATTTAAATAAAAGAAAGCACAATGATTCAGAATTGTATGATATATATTTGAGATTTATTATATTGATAAAACATAAATAAATGCGTCTGATTATTTGTTAGACACTGGTCTCATAAATATTATATGATGGTTGACTTTAAGAAATACGGTTATCTTTGATTTATACATCAAACTCAGATTTTACAATACCTTTGTTTACATTTGTAAAATGCCAATAATAAATACCATAAAGAATCAGCACTCTTAGAAATGTACTATTGAAATACTATTCCACCCCAAAGAAAACAAAAAATAGTATTTAACCAATTTGAAAGAGAATAATTGTTTAATAAGGAAACATTACATTTGTATAAAATATAACTATTAATTTGGTTTATAAAGTGGCAGATGTGTGGGATGGCTAATGAATATTTATTTTAATAGTAAATTCATCGCAATGATGCACATTTTAATAATAGACATAGATGTCTGTTTAGTAAATCATAACATTACAGTTTATGGATGTTCATGGGTTTACTAGAAATATAACAACCGATGGTACATGCATGGCATCATCTATGATGTGATCCAGTTATGGATCCAAAAGTATGCTTCGTGGAATTCATTTTGAAAATATACCGATATACTCTGCAAATGTTGGCAGGATCGGTTTAGAAATAAAGAGCGGTCAGCTATGCATTATTGGGCTGGTTTCTCCAGAGCGATTCCCATATAAGCACGCACATACAAACAAATATGACCCCAGGGGGTTTTAAGCCTGGTTCTTGGACATTGAGAACGATGATGGGGCTCGACTTTGCAAGACCTCCATAAGAAGAGAAGCATGAATATATAAATATAGAACAAAAATCGCCTATATGCACGCAACACTTGGAGATTATGAAATGTATAGCTTTAAAGACTATCTTAAATATTTACTACCCATAAATTAGAGAATACCCTGCATAATGGCATGATCTACTTGCTAAAGAGGCATGGATGATAAATTTAAGAAAATATAGAAATTTAAGACATAAAGATTTCCTCTCCCTTTTACTTTAAGTTATTCATAACTCCCTACATGTTTACTGAATACACATCTCGGTTAACAAAAGCTATTATGAAAGTAAATTAGTTGATACATAAATAACTGGGGTGGTGGTAATAGTTGGGATAAAATATAAATTTTTATATATATATAAAGTACATTAAAAGTTAAGGACAGTGCATTATTAATATTTAAAATGAAAAAGGAACATTTTATGAAAACAGGTGTTGATCTGTTTTCTATAGCAATATTTATAACTTAATGACTTTGTTTTTCCAAAATCGCAAACACCTGCATAAGCTGAATAAAACTTATTTTAATTAACCTACGTTCTTAATTACCCCGTAAACAATGGGTAGGAAAAACAGAAATAAAATATATGTTAGCGATTTTGAAAATATTATTGGCAGTTTAAAAACATAAATACATAAAACATAATGAAATATAATTATTTGCTGCATGGAAATAAAAGGAAAACATGTTAAGTAGAGGCTTAATGATAGAATAAGTTATATAGAGTTATATTACAGAGCGTTACATAATATAAACATTTAAACATAATACCAGAATATAACATCAGGATGATAGTTATTATAAAGAAGGCTGAGTTTGATAATCAAGAGTGGCTAGAGTTCTTTAACTTGATATACAGAGTAGCAGTCCTTGATGTGAGTAATGTTCACCGGCATTAATGCACTAGATCTAGGGTTTGAATACAACATGACAAGTAGCATTTATTTATTTAAACGGCAGATATTTTAGAGTTCATAAGTATGAGATCCAGAGCTTTGTTATGGGAAAAGCATATTGGAATGGAGGGGAAGGTGAAATTTCTCCTACTGACAGCACATTGGATAAAATTTCAGACTGACATGGATTTGGTTTAGCATCATGAAATTTATGGTTGTCTCCCTTGTTGGATTCAAATCCAGCAGTATTTATACTTCTTTTTTTGGTGATGTAGCATAGGAACTACTGCTGGACCTGAGGCAACTTGTGCACTTTAGCCAAGCTAAAATCAGCTGACCGGATCTCCTTTATCTTGTAAGACTTTTGAAACAATGCAATTCTGTTACAGTTTCTTGAACGATTGTTTTAAAATAAGTCTTATGATTTTAAAACAAGTTGGCATGGACAAAATTTCCACTAATGGATTTATTTTACTATTACAAAATTGTAATCTTTTACTTTTAACTAATGGGACTTTCTGGGTAATTGTTTTTGAGAAACTTTTTAAAAGAATTGCATCATTTATGACTGCTAAATTAAATATAAAAAATAATAAGTTTCATATATGACCTTTAAATACATACTATATATAATATAATTTTTATGATTTCTAAGCAATCTCCTACCCTGAAAATATATATATTTATCCATTATGCACACACACACATGAAAATAATATTAATTATTTATTTCTTAAATAATTTTAGGTTAAGATATATAAATATCTATGTGATTTATTTTAGAATAATAAAGCAAAAAAATATATATGTACTAATAAATATTTAAATGTGTGTAAGGATGGGTTTAAACATGGTTAGATGGTAGGAGATTGGACATGGGCTGTGAAGCAGGATCTGAGCATCAGATCATCTGCTTCAATATATATATATATGTAATAATGTTAAAGGTTAAATCAGTTTATAAGTAATCATTAGAAACCAGTCAACACTTAGACAATTCTAATATAGATAACAATCAAGAATTTCAAACTGTTGTCAAGGCAAACCCCTTTTAGCAATAGAGGTGGAATTCCACCTCTATTAATGTTCTTGTATATTTATAAAGACACTAAAGATTGCAACTTCACTACAAAGATTGAAATTATTGATTTGAAGAAGTTTAAATAAACCTCCTTAAACATGTAAATATAACCTGTTCTGAATGCAGACTAATAAATAGTCAATTATAACATTACAAATTGCAATTATAATTTTCAAATTGCACCCAAAGTATTACTTATCTAGTAAATGTAATAATGCTCAAAGCTAAACAGGTTTATAAGTAACCATTAAAAAACAGGTAAAACTCACTATACGTCTTACTACACATACCTATGTGTGGCAATACATATAGTGAGTTTTGCCTGTTTTAACAACAGTTATACACAAGCATAAGAAGTGGTGGTCATGTGATGTTTATTGGTTTAAAACCAATCCTTCCTAATATAATGATGGTGGCTATGGTTATTAAAGAGCCAAAGACACCATAATGTATGGGTACTGAACTGAGTTCAGACCCATATGTCTATATAAGCTAATGGGCTTGGATTAAAAACATTAAGGTGTTTTCAATTCAAGGCTCATAGTTTTGTAGTTAAGTGGAGATAAAAGGTGGCTGCTGGAGGGTTGCATTAGATCCTAAGATCTAGGTATAGTGCTCTCAGGTCCAAGGCTCCTCACTGATGAAGGCCACAAGCCAGAAACTAGTCTGTGGATATTGGATGAGTAGGCACTAGATGAGGATTTTATGCACAAGCATTCTGGCATCCATTGATTACTCTAGCTTGCTGTGTGTGGCAATATGTATAGTGAGTTTTGCTTGTTTTAACAACAGTTATACACAAGCATAAGAAGTGGTGGTCATCTGATATTTATTGGCTTATAACCATTAAAAACCAGTCAACACTAAGACAATTCCAATGTAGATAATGGTTACTTATAAACCCATTTAGCCTTGAGCATTATTACACTTTCAGTAAGAATGACGTTTAGTAAATTCTAATTAATTGCACTGACATCATTCAGTCAAAAAACATCGTAAATAGTAATTTAAAGTGAGAATTCTATGCACGATCTCCTCAACAGTTCTTCAGATTTGCTCATATAAAAAAATTTGAGTTGTAGGAATAAGAGGATCCTTTTTATTCCTGCATAAATACTATATCTTGGATTGAAGAGGAAAGCATTTATTTAACACTCTCAAAAGGCGCGTGCTCAATTAGCTTGAAAGGCTGATATTTGAATGTAATATAATTATAAACATGGTGCTAGATAAAATAATTGCTTATTTACTCATTATTATGTTTCAGTAAGAATGACATTTAGTAAATTCTAAGCAATTTCACCAGTCAAAAAACATCGTAAATAGTAATTTAAAGTGAGAATTCTACTCACGCTCTCCTCAACAGTTCTTCAGATTTGCTCATATAAAAGAATTTGAGTTGTAGAAATAAGAGGATCCTTTTTATTCCTGCATAAATACTATATCTTGGATTGAAGAGGAAAGTATTCATTTATTTAACAGTCTCAAAAGGCGCATGCTCAATTAGCTTGAAAAGCTGATATTTGAATGTAATATAATTGTAAACATGGCGCTAGATAAAATAATTGCTTATTTACTTATTATTTAAGTAATACTTTGGGTGTAACTTGAAAATTATAATTGCAATTTGTAATGTTATAATTGACTATTTATTAGTCTGCATTTAGAACAGGTTATTTTTACCTGTTTATGGAGGTTTATTTAAACTTCTTCCAATCAATAATTTCAATATCTGTAGTCAAGCTGCAATCTTTAGTGTCTTTATAAATATATGAGACCATTAATGGAGGTGGGATTCCATCTGTATTGTTGTAAGGAAGTTGCCTTGACAACAGTTTGAAATTCCTGATTGTTATCTATATTAAGATTGTCTAAGTGTTGTCTGGCTATATATATATATAAACCCATACAAAATATTGTAAATATATAAAAAAATTGAGATAATGTTTATATATATATAAAATCTTTTCCTAATAAAATTTTTTAACGTTACTGAGGCCTCTTATTTACATGTATATAAAATTGCAAAATGTTTGCACAGCTTTTTTGATAATTCATTAAGCTTACTATCATAAGTATAATTAATTATGCCTTCATCACTTTAATCAATTTGTAACTTTGGTATCATTTATTATTAAGTTCATATCTTTTGGTTAATTCTGGTTAACTCTTTCTTAATGTTGGTAATATTTTTCTTCAGTAGGTGGGTCATCTAACTGTAAGCAATGAGAAAACAATGTGTGCAAAAGCAAAAGCTACATTTTATATCATCACTATTTATTGTTCAGATCTCAGCTGATGCACTTTGATTGACCTAATAGAAGTTTTCACCATTTTCATCAAATAAAAATTTACCATAATAGCTATGTTTAAATTAGGAGATATAATTTTAAAGCCAAATTGATTGAAGACAAATGGCAATCATGAATTTAGTATGGGAGAGAAAACTGCTATAACTTGGAAAGTTTCCCTATTCTGGTGGGTTCTTTAAATTTATCATTTGCACAGCTCTTTTCCTACATCTTCTTTCTTTATCCAGTATATATACCTACATCTAATTCGCAATGAGAAACTATCTTCCCATCTATTTCAGTTTGGTTTCTTCCCAGCTACTTCGTTTTTGTTTTTAATCTATTTTATTAATTATTATCACTAATCCAATGTTTTTATTTCTTCTAACTTAAAATAAATCTGGTAATTATCACTAATCAGCTGTTTTTTGATTTACGGAGAACTTTCATTGCTATTAAATATAATAAAATTATGCATATGTAATGAAAAAGTAAAATTTAATTATTTATTTCATCTATTATTATATATAGCTTTCGGATTAAATTGTATTTTATCAGCCATGTATACAAACAATGTCCCACTACATAAAATAAGTGGCGAAGTCTCCGAACATAACATATGTTTATATCAACAAACATGATGACACATGTAAACCTCCTCATATTTGGAACAAATTTTTGGAAAACAAATTACTCTAAATTTTTTATTTGGTGCTTATTCATTTTTCAATTTGTTGAATTTTATACACTTGTTTTTTTCCTAGCTGTGGAACTTTAACAATTATTGTGAACACTATTTACAGCGCCTTTGCAACTATCTTTATAAACACTGTTTACAGTGCATCTACAATTATATAGTATTTATTTTCCAGTTGAAGGTTGTGTGATCAAGTTGAAACATTGGAATATCTAATTAAAATCTTACACGGATGAATCCGCAAAATACATCAAAATTTTATATACGTAAACGTGTACGTGGGTAATTATTTTGGTAATCTTTTTTTATTATTAAATATAAAATTGTTGAAGTAAAGTTTAATCATTTAATTACTGCTAGTATTATAGCTTTAAAATTAAATTTTATTTCTTTATCTATATGTGTGTCAATACACATATAAACAATTTTATTATAAAAACCAGCTGATATAAGCAATCAGTAGATTTTAGCATACTCTACACATATCCGAGTTTTAATATTACCACTATCCAATGTAAAGCATTAGAACAATTTGCTTATCTTATACATCTATTTTACCTAAACAGTCTCATCAGTAGAGGTTTGAATACCTGCCAAATAGAATAATTTTAAAGCGTTATAATATATAAATATCTTTTAAAATGTGTTTAGTGAGTGAATATATTAAAACATGCAGAAGATATTATACTCATTCCTTGGATATGAATATGTTCGCATCAATTGATCACAGTTTATTTATCATAAATTTATTTTTATTGTAGATAATAAAGCTATCTAATCTACCTGAAACAGTCTTTGTTTTCTTGATGAACGAAAGTGAGGTTTATCAAAAGCTTCTTTAGTATAGAATACTCCAAAATCCTTGAATTATCATGCTATTGATAAATAAAAACGCATGACATATTACCTGTGGATAGAAGAATATTTAAGGAAATGTTTTTCTTTTGCCTTATTAAAATTGAGTACGACTGCCCAATTTTGAAGCAGACTTAAAACAGATCAAATTTTTGTTTATATGCAGTCTACATTTTGTTGTTTTTCCATTTAACCTCTATAATGTTGATTAAACTTTAGAAGTAGATAGTAAAATGCTATTTATGATATTCATTTGGTCTTTATAATTAATGCGTATGACATTAAAAAAGACTATAAATTGTAAAATAATTTCTAAGTCTTGTGTTTTTACTTATAATTCTACTTTGATGTAAAAAAATGAATAGTTATAAAGTCGTTATTAACCTAGAATAATCTTATAATACAGAGTCATGAGGGATATTAGTAAATGTTAAATAGAATAAACACCTCCATACTTCCCCATTCTTTTTAAATTCACATAAATAAATATATAATAAAAGACAAATGACCCCCAAGATGCATTTCATGCTGAACCAGCACTCATCAGTTGGTCCAGGTCACTATCTCTCATATATATCTATTATATGCAAAGTATTTATCTAGAGTAAATTGTTACATTTTCATTTACCATTGTCAAACTCCCTCCACTCACAACTTTGACGCCATCCATTTCAGGTAAATACACTAATGATTATTACTAATCATTTTCGAAACTAGAGATTATCTCTAGCACAGATATAAACTTTAAACCTCAGTTAAAGATTAATATGTCTGATTTTTTTAAATTTACACACACAAAGTTATTCACTTTTCTCTGACCCGTATGTAATATCTTTATAGATATAATAAACACCTCCATACTTCCCCATTCTTTTTAAATTTATATAAATAAAGATAAAATAAAAGACAAATGGCCCCCAAGATGCATTTCGTGCTAAACCAGCACTCATCAGTTGGCCCAGGTCACTATCTCTCGGGTGTGTTCAATTGATTATAATGAGATCAAAGACAAGAATAATCAAAGGCATGCACAATGAAAGAGATTGCTTTGACTTTCTATGGTGATTGATGAATGTGATATGGAGAAGATGAAATAATAGATGCACTGATTAAAAAAAAAACACCCAAAGTCGAAAATGTATTGAAAATATTTTAATTCTTTCTGCGTAGCAGATCGGTGAAAGAGTCTTTAATTAAATTTTACTTTTACACATTAAGAAAATGATGAAATTTTTTTTGAATTAATTAGATAATTCTGCAAAAATATTATATTATCAACATAAAAAACTAATCAAAGGTTAATTAATTGTTCAGTTGGTTATGTAATGTTTAAAAACCATAAGTAAATTGTTGATCATTGACGCAGAAACTTTCAGCCTTCAAATCTTTTTGTATACATAATGCTAAGTTCTTCAGGACAATAAACAATCAAATGATTAATAATCATTCAGGAAGTCATTTGATAATTGAACAGAAAAAATGGAAGGTTGATTTTAAATTATCATTCACTCTACTGCTATATTTAAATGCATGGAATAATGAATCATGATCCATTATTTGATATAGAACAGGATGAATTTATTATAAATAGAGTTATTTTATTATATAAATTACACAGGTGCAAACTAGGTCTGCCACAATGGTTTTTAAAATGATTATCTAGTAAAATAAACACTTTTACTTACTAAATTATGATTTACAAAACAAATGCAAAATCATTCAATGAACATGAAAATAACAGACATCTTTATTGCTTAAAACAGTTATCAATTAAATTCACTTATCTATTTCTAACAGTAAAAATGGCAGTGTTATAACATTTTTATCTAAAACTATCTTGCTAGATGAATATACTGTAAAAACTTTTTTTATAAGACATAAAAGCATAATTTGAAAGTGAATTAATATTGATATCAGGAAAAAAAATTCAAAAACTAACATCAAAATGTTGCATGTGTTTTGTATGTCACATAAATTTTAGCCACCAAAAAAAAAGAGATCAAAATGAGTCTCTAATGTTTAAAATTCTAAACAAATTTGTCACTAAAAGTATTCTCCTACTTGTATATATTGTATTAATTTTAGCTACATATTATAAAATTAAAATTTGAAAACTGATAAAGCTTTGATTTTAAAAAAAAAATTCCAACTAAAATTCCATTAAAGAGAAAAAAGTTTTAAAATAAAAAATCAATAATGATGGTGAAGAATTAAATTTGGATTCTCTTATTTTTCAGTGTATTTCTATGGTAAAAATGCTGTATGTATTTTTCTTTAAAAGTATTTTTCTATATGCATATATTGCAATAATTTTAACTGTGTGCCATAAAACTAAAATTTGTAATCTGATTAAGGATTGATGTGAAAAATAAAAATAAATAAAACCCAACATATGAGAAAATGGTAGAAAATTAAGCATTAGGCATGAACTAACTAAATTGATGAACAAGTAAAACAAAACAATGTTACAATAAGCACAAATGGTTAAAATAGCAATCATATGTTCAAGATCATCTACAGTATTTTAGCCATGAGTGGAGCTTCAACCACATTATTTGATTTTGTGAGTTTATTTGTGCTAAAAATAGTCAAAATAAGAGTCATAGATCACATGATCCTATTCTCTTAAGCTTGTAAGTTATAAACAATGAGGATTGCCAATTCCTCAAGCTTTGTGATAAATGCTTAGACAGAGCCAGCATTTAAATATCTAGTGTCTGAACCTACCCCAGCACCTCTCTGAGAAGTGCCAAAGCACAAAACCTGGTCAGGGGTTGGGGGGGGGGCTCCTGACAGAGATATTTTATTTGTGCTAAAGTTTCCACAATTTCTTTGGCTCCATTAGGTTTTGCTTTTAAAATTATTTGTAAACATGCAGAAATGTTAATTGTAATCACAAACTAGTAAAATTGCATCAAAATATTTGATCAATATTGAAGCATAATAATTAAAACCCAAAAAATCAAAACTATGCATCAGTTAGGTATTTAAATTTTGAATATAATATGATTAAATCAATACTCTATATAACAGCAAATGACAAATATTAGCATCAATTAGCAACAATTTGCAAAAAAGTCACAGCAATTATTTGAATAATTTTTTTGCTGATTTTTAATAACATAAATCTTTATTGCAAAGGATTTAGATTCACTCAAGGTAAATATTGTTACAAGGTATGATGAAGGTTCTAGCACACATAGGACTAATACTATGCATTATCTCACACCAAGTAAAAGCAGTAATCTGAAGATGATTTTTAGTTTACTTTAAAATATAACTATACTGTACAGAAAATAATTATTTTTGTAGTATTTTTATATTTATACATTATCTGTGTGCTTAATAAATAATTACAACTTTATAGTAGTTTATATATTTTCATAAATCACTAAATTTCATGAAGGTTAATTTGTAAAGGAAATAGTGAACTTAAACAGTGAAGAGAATAATAGTTTCATGCTCCCAAATCAAGATGCTTCAGATGGGCCTATATAAGTGGAAAGTTAGCTTAAAGATAAGATGGCTGCTCTTATATTTATAAAAGTCACAATCTTGTGTCAAGATTTGAGAGGTCCCTCTATCAGCAAATAAAGATATTGTTTGATTATTATAAACATTCAAGGCACATATGATATAGGTTAAGGCCTGTCTCTAAAGTATTTATATTTGCTTCTATTGTTTACATAGTTGTTTTAAATAATATCTTTGGCCATAGCTGTGAGCATGACACAGATTACTTTTAAGTACATGTTATTTCAATATAAATTATAATAAACCAATCACATAATAAAAGCCTTTATGGAATCAATTTATTTTAGTAGACTGTATTAACATTCTTATGAATGGCTTAAAGCTAGGAGAATAATTGTTACAAAAGAGCCATTCTCATGTATTATTTCTGCTGAAATTGACTATCAATATAATAACAGTGTCTCATTCAAATTTACTATTTGGCTTTTGATTGTTAATTTTTGGCTTAAATAAAAATACAATTTCAATAAATTTTAAATCAGACATATTACTTTAATTTATATACTATAGCTTGATATTTTATTATTGCTGATAGATGGAAGTTTTGGTATATTAGCTGTGGTAGAACCACAAAAGTGCTGGCTTTACATTAAAAATTGCTGAACTTGATGTCATGGGTGGCAAACTCTTGCATTAGTCATATGACTCCAAATGTAAAAGAAGATAAATATATAAAAAATTATTTGCATAATTACATATATTAAAGAAAATTTTTAGATTTTATGTTGTAAATTGGTTCAAATATTTTTTGGCTGCAATAATCAAAGTCCAAGAATTGAATCTAAATTGGTTAATCTTTTAACTTTTTTTCAGGCTATAGTCATGTTGTGTAATTATTTTTATACAAACAGATAACCAACAGCCAACAGAGCTAGCCATCTAGCATTAATCAGTAAATGGGTCTCTCAGAAAATAAAGAGCACTGATTCATCTAGATCAACTAGATGGTTGTTGATGTGTTGACTGTAAAATAAAAGAAAATCAAGAACAACAATAACATCACATGATCACCATATTTTATACTAGCACATAATTGTTATTAAACAAGGCAAAAAGTGGCACTACTATGTGGAGAGTTTTGCCTTGTTTAATAACAACAATAACATAAGGTAGTTTGTGACCAACTGTCAAGAAAGTATCTAATTATTTAAGGCATACCAAAATATAAAGCTTGGCTAAAGTTAAACATTCACCCCCCCCCCCCCGATAAAAAGAAATAATATTTTCCTTAACTAAGAATATTCCAAAAAGCTTTAAGCTCGTGTGACTGTTGTTCTCACTTCTATGAATATAGCATTTTTAGTGAGGATTTCAGTTACTATTATCAAAATAAGTCTTTTACTACTTTTATGCATTTTTACAATGTTTTATTTACTTTTTAATCTTGCAGTTTCAACTGTCCAGAGATCTCTTCAGTGCTTTCAATTTTTTTCTAATTCATATTTATGCATAATTTAATATTCAATCAAATAGCATCGAAGTAATTAATATGAAATTATTATTTTGTAATTTCTTCAAATAAGCATTTTTTAACGTGGAAATTATAAATTAAAATTAAAATAGGCAAAACTTTCCATACAGGAGTGCCATTCAGTGCAAGTCAGAGTAATTAATGGATTCCAGAAGGCTTGTGCATAAAATTCCTATTTGTGCTTACTCATCCAATATCCCCAGACTAGTTTTTTGCTTGTGGCTTTTGTCAGTGAGGAACCTGGGATCTGAGAGCACTGCACCCAGAAACTAGATAGGAATATTATACACAAGTCTTCTGGCATTCATTGATTAATCTGGCTTGCACTGAGTGGTGCTACGGTATGGAGAGTTTTGCTTGTTTTAATAACGGTTATGAGCAAGCATAAGACATGGTGATCATGTGATATTTAATGGTTTAAATTATAAACTATTAGTAAAATTAAGGAAAAGTACAGATAGAAAATCAGATGGATAAAAGAATAAATAGATAGATGTACAATTATACAGATAGATAGATAAATAGGAAAATAATTAATTATATATATATATATGTAAATGGATAGACAAATAAGAAGATAATTAAATAGATATTTAGACAAATAGATAGAATAATGGATCAATTGGTGTATATATATATAAATAGGTAAATTATATATATATAAGTAAATAGATAGTAAATAGGTAAATCAATTGATGGATTAGGACAGGGGTCCCCAACCTTTTTGCACTTAAGAGCACATTCTATAAATACCAGCCAAATGGTGGGCACCAGTTATTTTTTCAACCAGGTGGCGGGCACCATTTATTTTTTCAATGTAAATTTATAGTTGGATATTGTTAATAATACACATAATGTACAAAAAAATATTTATTTCAAAAATAAAATTTTAACATATAATTAACTTTTATATTTTTATGCTGTAAAAGTATAGTATGCCCTACAATTTGATTGCAATATAATACAATAATTTATAAGAAATTTTAAAAATTAAATTTATTTGTATAAGATAAATAATTTTTTATCATGTTCGGATAGCGGCGGGCACACGTAAAATGGTCTGCGGGCACCATGGTTCCCTCGGGTATAGGGTTTGGGACCCCTGGATTAGGAGATCAATCAATAGTTAGATAGTCATTTTTCATTCCAGAAATTGAAGTACAAAGATGTACACAGGCACTTGGTCTATATTACAACAGCGCTCAAAATTGTAGGGAAAAAAAAAGTAATAAAAAAAAAAAACTAAGAGCCTTACAAGTGCACAAAACTAATTGGATGTGTATATTTTAAAGAAAAAAATGTAAACTCAAATTTGTAAACCACATGCATATCCTTTGTCTTTGTTGCCCCCCCCCCCCCAATTACAATTTTCAACTTATTTATACTAACTTCAATTCATCTGCATGTGGTAAAATAGTTATAAATGTAACCTTTTTCTTGTTATATTCAATAAAATCCTTTTGAAAGATAAATTGAAGTCTTCTTTACATATAGCAATAAATAGAAAAGTTGGTTGAAATACAACTAACATATTTTTACAAGATAAGTTAAAATAAAAAGAAATCAATAATAGTTAATGTAGTTGAAAGGTGATGATTTATTAATAATAAAAATTAAATACGTAGAAAAATCTGATTAATAGTTTTATTTCAGTATCATTAATAAAATCCAAACAAATTTAGAAGTTGCAAAATTTTTCTTTTTATTTTGTCTATCTTTCTGCTTTCAGATTAAATTTATGATCCGCTTGTTTTATTCTATCCTTTGCATAGTGTATATAGTTTTAAAGTAATGTCATAAAGTGAATATTAAAGTTTGTACTAAAACCCCTTTCTTATTTGATTCGAAAATATATTTAAATCTGAAGATAACATCTTCCCTAAATTTAACTCGAAAATGATCATGTACTTAAATAACCTAAATTTCAATCTATCGAGTTTTAAGATTCAAATCTCTACTTTATCATTGCATTAAATCTCACAGGATACAACATATATTACTTCTATTCTATATTAAATGAAAAACAATAACAACAATAATTACGCACAGAAACTGCAGCTCCACTGCGATAAATATTATAATAATAATATAATTATTATTATTGTAATCTTTTCATATTAGAGTTGTAGTTATTAAAATGAAGAAGAAAAGAGAGAAACAAGTATTAAAATTAACAGGAAATTAAAATCCTACTTAATAAATAGTAATGAAAAAAATAATAAAAAATAAATTTATTTTGAAAATAGCTATTTATTTTTTTCTCCCGATTAAAAAAAAAGATATGTAAGGCTTTTCTTATTTAATAATAGAGCTTTTCCCTTGATGATTCGTATTTTTTCAACTGAAAAATATCAATTTTCTTAATGGGCTTCTGTAATATTTACATTATCAATTACAAAATAGAAAATAAAGCTTTAATTGCGTCTTAAAAATAGTCAACATTATTGAAAAATCAGAATATGCGAAACTATGGATTTCGTAAATATAAAATTTATTTTCACATTATATATATATGGAGAAAAAATAAAATAGATATAAACAGTTAAAAATAAATGAGTCAATGAATTTATTTATTTTTAATACTAAAAAATATTTTCTTAAATTTTATTAGTTCAAATTTGTTTTCTTATCTAAACTACAAGATAATTAGAGCAAATTGAATTAAAGGAATATTAGAAAATGACAATCGGAAATTCTGTCGACAGTGATCAAATATTCATTGTTTACAATATCATATTGTCTGAAGACTTCAGTTTGATTTAGAAAAATAACACAACCATAATATCTGGTATATTTTATTCCAAACACATCTCATATGCAGTGAATATTGCATGTAATAACTCATGTTTTGTGACAAGTTCTGATTACAATAGAACATGCATTGATCATTGACCTGCAAGCGTACAGTAATTTTCAACACTATACAGAGACACTTTTTATGTGTACAGAACACAAACATAAATTAAGAGTATAGTATAAACAAAAGTTTTTAAAACAGTATTAATAATAAATTGAATGAGCATACTTACACACATATATATATACACTTGTATATACTGTGCATGTATTTAGTCATTTATTTTAAAAATTAAAATAATAAAAAACTTGCTGTTCAGTATTTTTAATACTTTAAATAAAAGAAATAGTGAAGCTCAGATTTCATTGCAATTAAACATTCATTGGGTGATATTATTTTTTTTCAATAACTTTTTTTTCTTATGGAAACATAATAGTAGTCTTCTTACCAGAAACATCAGACACATCCAGTGATCATGAGATTGTTTTTAAAAAATATCCTGATAAAAGAAAAAGTTGTAGACGATTAGAGAAGAATGCCAAGCAGAGGGAGCACGATGATGATGGGAAGTTTTACGCGATTCTCGAGGAGATGAGAGAGGATAGAAAACTTATGATGGCTATGATGGAGCGGATGTTGAGAATTGAAGAAGGACGTATGGGGATTGATGGTAAACCAGATCGGGAAGAGAAATCCAATAGCAATACAAAGAAGGAAGAAGATGACCAAACCATACCGAAGGAGTTGGAAAGTCAGAGCGAGGAAGTCAGTGAAGAGAAAACAAGCCAGAAGATAGAAGTTAGTAATGATGAGTTGGAGATGCAAACTGAGAGGCAGGGTCAAATTGAAAAACCAATAGTGGCAAGGGAAACTGCTATCAAAGGAAAAGAAATAAAAGTAGAACAGACAATAAATCCCCAAATAAGGATGAGTAATATACCATACTTTGGGTCATCCATTCATATTCAAATATTTAAAGGCGACCCCGGAGAAAATCCAGATGTACATTTGGATAGTGTCAAGGAATTTTTATGCTTACACCAAATGACCGAGAAGGAGAAAATAACAGTAGCCAGCCATTATCTAAAGGAATCCGCGAAGGCTTGGTGGAAATTATTGAAAAACCCACCGATTACAATTCAAGGTTATGAAAATGCCCTTTTAAAAAGGTATTGGAGTGAAGAGAAGCAGGAGGGACTTTTACACAAGCTCTCCAGTCAAAAATATAATGAGAACAACAGACAGGGTTATGCAGCATTCTTCATTCACCAAGTGACAATACTTAAATCTCTTACTGCTTTTAAGTACACTGATCAGCACATTACCCGGATTATTGTGCATAATTTACCACCGTGGGTACAAAGAATGATGCTGGGAAGCTGCCCCATGTCGTTTGAAAAAACTATTGAGCTTTTAAACCAGATTGATTATGGGGATTTGTCTCCAACAAAAAGGGAATGGGAGCAGAGTCATTACAACGCGAGACAATTAAAGCCTTATATACCTCCTGACCCAGGGAGAACATAGAAAACAAACAGTAATTTTGGGATAACCCGGTAAACGACCACTATGTTATAAATGTTTCAGATGATGAGTAAAGACCAATGGACATTAATATACAAATGATTGATAAAATGTATCATTCCACACCCATGTTTAGGTTCAAACTCTCACCCAGACTGTTCTCCAAAGTCGATCAACTTTGTAATGAAATGTAAGTCAGTAAAATATGTATAAACATTTTTTTTTGTTATTTTTTTTTAAGTAGGAAGAAATGAAACAGACAGATCGAAGAATCGATCTTAGTTTCATGGTTGTCATTTAAGAACGGTAATTCTAAACCACTATTTACCCGCAATGAGACTTTTTCTATTCCAAGCCACATAAATTTTAAGTTATTTATTTTGTGTTTGTTTAAAAAGAATTTAATGTAAAGAGTATGAGTATAAATGTCACAAATCATGATGAATAATATTCGTGTGTGTGTGGTTTGTGGATTTATATTAGCTCAATTTAAAAGTTTCAATTGCGTGTATATTTTCTTTAAATTTTAATTTTGCAAATTATACAAAGTCATTTAAAAATGCTGATCAAAAGTCACATTCCTTTGATCAGTATTTTTAATCAAAATCTTACTTGTACAAAATGTATAGAATAATTAATTTGTACTTTGATAAATTAAGATAATGAATTTATATTTTTGTATTCACGAATTCCGATGTAATTGTTTTGTCAATTTAGAATCATGTATTAAATTTAAAAATAAATGAAAACCGAACAATGGAAATGAGAAACGTAGAACTCTTATCAAGAAAGGCAAAGGCTATTGTATAGTCAAAAATTAGATATTGCTGGAGGCCGGAAAATCAAAGGAGGCGGAGTCATGAACAAAAACTAGGCAGAAAGGTCAACCGTAGCCATCTTAGATATAATATAGACACTCTAACTTTTGACTTGGCTGTGCTTAGATCGTCTCAAGCTACAGCAAAGTAGTTGTTCCAGAGAAATCACTTCAACCGTTATTAAGAAGTTGCCCGGTAAACTGCAATAATGATGGGCTAAGTCCAAGAAGCTGATTCCTGTTCTGCCAATTTAAATCTTTCGTACCGCTGATCTGTAATGTTTTCCGTGCTTCCAGTCTTCCAAATTCCAACATTTAAATTAACCATGCCATTCTAAGAAATTCAAAATGCGCGCCTACGTTCTTCATACATATCACCGCAAGAAGAAAAGCCGGACGAAGAAAGAATGGTAACTTTTGTTACATGAACTTTTTAACTTTCCTCTCAGTAATAATTTTAAATTTAATCTGTTAACCTAATTAATTGCATGTAAATTTCTTGTTTTCCATTTGAAAATGTTACACAAAAACCTGTCAGTAAATTTCTTCTCTAATATTTCTGTGCTCTAGTCTTTAGATGATAATTATTAATATTTGTGCCTACTAATAATCCATTTGTGAATACATTTATATTTTTACTATTACTTATTTTACAAACAAAACGATGCCAATAATAATATTTCTCAACTCTAATTAAAGTCAGTAAAGTTTATCTCATAATATTTATTATATTCATTTTAAAAGTAATTTTCTTTTATCGAACTAAAAATTGTTTCATTTATGTTGAGTTGAGAAATATTCAAGTATTTTTATTGTTTCTTTTACTTTGTCATGATATTTTAATCTATACTCCAAATCTCAAATACTTAAAATAGTCTAAAATTTTATTATATTTTTTTATATATTATTACGGAGTAATAATAATAAGTGAATATTTTATTGCTATTATTACCTTCCGAACAATCTGGGGAGTTATGGGTTTCAGAGTGAAATTAATTAATTGTTACTTTTGCGATCGTTTGATTTCGCCATGTTATTATTGAATAGTTATATCAGGCTGTTGCGTAGAACATGTTACGGATAGATAAAAGGGTTTATATAATTTCGTTTTAAAATCCACTTCCGATCACTCTTCCTCGATGTTACGGTGGCAATGCCTTTACCTTCGCCTAAGTTGGCGTCTCGTTTTACTACCATATGGAGAGAAAGAAATTCTTCTCCAGGTAATCTCTTGGATCACCGGGGTTCGAAAATGATCCCGGCTGGTTGTAGTGTCTCGGATCTACTTGGGGGCATTAAGACTTGTCAAAGTACAAGCCGCCCGGTATTCCGTCAATGCACCGCAAGTTATTATTGTAGTGTACCTTAATCCTTGCAACCATCAGTACATCAGTATTATATATTATATTTTTATATAAAACCGCCTCCCATTTATCCGTATACGCAATGGTTTGAATCTATTAAATAAAACAACTTAATATAAACTAGTAGTTAAATATTTTAAGTGCTCCAATTACTCTGATTCTCATATCAACCTGTACAACCATTTAAACACATAAATATTGGCATGAGTTTGTTAATCAGTACAAACCGATTATTGATGACTAGCAGCAATTTATTATAAAATACATATGAGAGTTTTACCGTACCTGTAAATAATATTATTCAATGCTTTCAATAATTTATTAAAAATTTATCTAACCTAATTTTGTCTCTCTTGCATTATTACTCTCGACATCTAGTCAATCACCTGCTGTCTGTATCGACAACTTAAATATATACATTAAATTATTAGCCGTACCAATATCCCGACTATAAGGTATCTATGAAATAGCTGATTGTAGGTAATTTAGTCTGTGTTTTTCGATGAGCTAGTAAAGGGAAAACCCCGTACCGTTGTAATATTGTCATCGGTGGGTCATGCCAGGGTTTGGGTTTGAATTTAGTTTGCATTTTGGAATTTATTCCTAGACGTGGACTGGGTTTGAATTCGGATTACTGTGTGTGATTAAGCATGGTGATTTTTACCGGTACAATATATATATATTATTACATAGTTTTTCAGTTATATAAGTTAATATTAACATTAGCAATTCAAATTCTCTCACACCAAAATGTTCTTTCTGCACTAACTATAATTGTGGAATTGACTATTTATTTAAGCATACTTCATCATTTCCTAAGCCCACTGCTTACATTTCTTATGGCCTAGTAGATATCTTTAAATACATAAATTTTTTGACAATGAGGAGTCAATGAATGGTTCAGTAGAGGGGAAATAATTCGTGTGATCTTGGATGAGAAGCTGCAATTTATAATGCATTATATTAAAAAATATTTGCACAACTTTGGCTAATAAGTCACATTTGAGCAGTTTTATTTGATGTTTATCTGGCTCTCTAAAATGTGAAAGAAATTAGAAAAAGAAACTAAAAATGATTTGTTTTGCAAAGTCTCATTGGTTTGAAATACTTTGTGGAATTCTTTATTAAAGCAGTATAAATTGTACAATCAGTAATGGTAATAATGATGAAACAAGAGATGTAATGAAATAAAAGTGTTTCCTTTTTTTTTTTCAAATATAGATAAATTGAAAATATGATCTTTTTTCCAATGTGGTCTTTTTAAATTCTAAAAATAGGAAAGTACTTTGTTACTAGGTATTATAATTTAAAATTGAAATAACTGCTCTTAGAGTGCTTTACTTTTATAAATGTTTCATTGAATACATAAAGGGGTAGAAGTTTGGTCATATAAAGGGGGGTATTAAAATCACATGATGTTGTATGACATAGAAATTTTGAAAGATTTAAGTTGAGGAATTGCATCTGTTTACTAATATTTTCTTTAATCCCATCTGCCAGTATTACTGGCCATCTATTCATATACTGCAACATGAAATCTATACATCAGATAAACCCAAACTTCAACTCTTAACAAAATTGATAAAGAGCTTTAACCAATACTGGTTTCCATTGTTTTACAATGAATTGACTTAGAAGTGATATTTCATACCAGTCATGTGCTCCTACATATTTGTGCAATTTAATAGTTTATGTTTAACAATAATGAATTTATAATTTAATTAATAAATTCTTATTGAACAATTTAAGACCATTTACCCCCCCCCCCCACAGTTATTTGAATATATTAAAACTTCATTTTATTATTTTCACACAATTCCTTCTGTATATATAAGTTACAGACTTTGCTATGTTAAACATGTTCCATTGGTTGTAGATTTTTACTTTAGCTATATAAGTTTCTTTAAATTTTTATGAGTTAAATTATCTGGATTCATGCCCTCCCACTCAGTTACATAGTCATTTACAAAAATTTAATTTTCACTAATTTTTCAAGTTTACAATAGATGGTGCTAGAGTAAAAAAATACTTTTGTTTACTGGCAGCAAGCTCAATTAATCAGATCATATGCTTGATAAATATATAAAATGTATTAATTCTCTAAAAATAAAAATGTCTGTTCTCTATAAACAGTTAAGTTTTGTGTTGTGGCAGGATCTAAAGTTAACATTTTTATTGATTCCTGGCTTGGGAAGGAATATAAAACATTCAATTTGCACAAACAAAAGATACAATTGAGTTCAATCCTTGTATGTTTGAGTACCTGAAGGTCTCTTGAATAACTGACTGTACATTTTTTTTAAGTATCAGTTAAGTTTCACTCAACACAATGAATACAGATTGTTTAATGAATTTAGATGAAACTTTGCATTGTTTAGTACAGTGATAGATTGTGGACTCTGAAGTTCAAAGTTCATGGACTGCACCCCAGTCCTGTCTTTTCCAGTGCTTACATAAATGCTTTATGAATTCCTGAGCAAGAAATCATTTAATTATTACTTTTTAAAAATTAGATATAAATCACAATAATTGATTTATATAGTGCAGCCTGAATATTTAGTAAGTAAAAGTTAGTAATATTTACTAAGGCTGTAACCTTAAGAATGTGCACATAAAATGTGATAGTAGGGACTTCTACAGGTCTTAACCACAAGTTTACATTTTACGTGCACATTCTTGAGGTTTCAGCTTTAGTAAATATTACTTACATAATCAATGTGCATTTAAATAAATTTATAAGTAAATGTTAGTATATACATATTTTACATTTTAAATAATTAGATTTATTATTAGAGTATATTCTACTAGCATAAAATAAAACTTGGCACAATGGGGACTTATGGAGTGGAAATACATTGCAATGTATTTTTTTCCATTAAATTAGAATTTGTACAGTAAAATGCAAATGCATGCAACAAACACTAAAATGGCAGCCATACTTCTCATGTAAGACATGGATCAATTTAATTGACTAACCTGATTATTGGTACCTTTAATGATGAAAATATGCTGTAGCAAATATCATTGTTTTTACTTATTCTACTACAAACATATTAAAATTTTGGCCATTAGCCTAAAAATCTGAGCTAAAATAAGTGATCAGTGTTGCTGTGAAAAAAAATCAAACAAAAAGCTGTAAATCTGTCAGTGAACAAAAATGCTGTGGTGCATATCATTGGTTGATATTTGCAAAGTAAATAGAAGATGTTTCAGGCATTTTCTGAAAAGCTGAATTAGAAAAATAATTACCACCATGAAAAATATATTCCAAATGAGAAAGCAAAAATAAGGTGATTTTTTTTATTAGTATAAGTTTGTTTTGCTTTTAGAGCTTATAATAAAAATTAAGAGGAAGTGACAGTATTAGAATGTAGAGAGAGACAAAAAAATCAAAATGAAAATGTTGTGAAACTTTTTAAATAAAATTACTATAATAAATAGCTTTGAGTGAAATAGGACATACATTTATAAGAAGTTTGACAGCTTTTCTGAATAGCTGATTACTATTTTGGAAAAAGAAATAACAAAAATTACAAGTGAAAATAAAGTCAGATGTGATATGTTGGCCTATTTCCATCATTTATGAGTGAATGTTGAATGTATTAGAAAATTTTAAACTTTATTTAAACTTTCCAAATACAAACAACTTGTTAGTAATAACACACAAATAGACAATACAGGTTAATAAAAAAAAATTGAAGGACTTAGAAGGATTTGAACCAACCCTCATATATAAATGTATCAAATTTCTACTATATGTTGCCTTTGACAGAATAGCTCAGTTGGTAGAGCGTTTGCCTTAAATTCGATATACAGAATCTAAAGGTATGAGTTCAACTTCTAAGCAAATATTATCATTGTGCATATAGGCCAGCAACACCTGAAGAAGAGTGGAGAATAATACTACTTGAAACGTTGTGTAACCTGTGTTGTCTATTTGGGTGTTATTACTAACAAGTTGTTTGTATTTGGAAAGTTTAAATAAAGTTTAAAATTTTCTATACATTCAACATTCACTCATAAATGATGGAAATAGGCCAACATATCACATCTTATAATATACCATCATTACAAACCTTCAGACAAATACAAAGTAAAGTCATTTTTTTATTAACTATATGTTTACATTTAGATTATTGTTTTAACTTTTCTGAGGCACAAAACAGATTCAAAATATAGCATTAAAAAAAAAAGACATTAAAGAAAGTGAAATTATTCTTAGATTAGTAAATCAACATTTTATGAGATTTTTATTCAAGAAAGGTAAATCTGTTTCTGTTTTATTTAAGTTTTAAAAAGTCTTATTTTAGTTTTAAAACGAATTGTACTCTGTGTACAGGAATTGATTATATATATATGTATTTTTGATATCATATTTTTATTGCTTTAATGATTATTTTGGAAAATAACTTTGGTTAAAACATGGGCCTGGAATGGAATATTTTTAAAAACACACATTTTAATATAAGATATAATAAACTGTGATATGAAAAAATTTGGGACTAATTAATTCATTATATTAAACCGTACAGTTCAATATATGTGGTCAAGTATAAGCTATCAAGACTAGCAGATACTACTCATTTAAATTACCGTTATATATATATAAGTTAAGATAGTATATTATTTACAAAACTATAATCTAATCTACACTTATCTTGCTGAAGTTTATTAACCTATAACCGTGGTAAGAGCTTTTCACCCCGTCGCATTCTTACATGATTATAAATTAATAGAAAGATAAAAAATTAAAACCCAACAACATAATAGTTTACGTAAATTTTATAAGCGTTTTATTTTAAAAGATGTTATTGTCTGTATAATGTTTTTCTAGAGATAAAACTAAAAACTTTTATTATTTAATGTGTCTGCAATTATAAAGAAGCCATAAATATCATTAAATGTAATTTACTTAAAAAAGAAGAGACAGTTTCAAGAATATATGTATACATATTTATAAATTACGAGTTGTGTCATTTTGCTTCTTGATAAAATGCTTTGGATATTTTAAAGACAGTAATAACTTCAAATTACATTACTTTTTTTTTTTTAATTTCATAATCTTTTCCTTTCACACAGATGTTTGCCATTTTAAAGTTGTTTATGGTGTCTAAAATATTTTATCCTAAACCTCAAAATGCCAAATAATGTCACATCAATGTAAAAAAAAAAAAAAAACGTCGTCGACTTAATGACGTTAGTTAAAATTTTGATAAGTAAAAAAAAAGTCTTTTTGTTTTTAAAGTACAATAATGAAATATAAATTTCTCTTAAGTTCAAATATTTATCATTTATACACTCATATATACATGAATGAATATGTGTTCGTAGGCGTTTTCTTACCAATATATTATTTGGTAATGTAACAAATAATTTAAAATTCTTCTTTTATGCTATTTAATTTCTTATTGTGCACAAAATTTTTTTGTATTGTATTTTATGATACAATATTTCTAGAAAAACTATTTTAGAAACTACATCATATTCTTAAATAATATTTCAAAAGAAACGACCGAAGAAGTAGCTATCTGGTCTGTATTTAAAATTTCTTTAAGAAATATTTACTAAATTAAAAGGGAATTGATAGTTATAAAAAGAATTGCTGGTAAAGATGTATAAAAAAGTCAAGGAGAGAAAGCATAGCAAGTAAAAGAATTCGAGAGATAGTAAATATTGGACGCACTATTATAAATACAATCAAAACTAAACAATTGGAACGGTAGGGACATGTACAGAGAATATTTCAGAAAGGATTATCAAAACAAATATTAAATTAGATACTATTGGAATAAAAAAAAGTGTCCAAAAAGGAATTTAAAGAAATAAATAGATATAGAAACTAGAGAGAGAAATTTAGAAAATAATTTATGGACAGTCAGATAAATATAGCAATTGACAAATGAAAGATATCATATAGACTGATTAAAAAACAGTATAATTGTAAGATCTGTTCAATGGAGTAAGAAAGGATGGACTATGTAGTGTTTGAATGCAAAAATGATGAGCTAACTAGAGAATTTTATCCAACCAATTGATAAAGCTTATTTATTATCTTTTTCACTGCAATAAATTAATAAAATAAATTTTGTTCTTGAATGAACTACTTTACTATTATAATAAATTAAATAAAATTTTAATTTGGTAACATCAAATTTCATATAAAAGAAAGCCCATATTGTTTTTATTTTAGAAAGAAAATATCAAATAATTCCAAAATAAGTCTCATACCTTCTATTACACATGTACCTCAATTTATTAATGATAACATTTCTGTTGGTGATATTAACAATAGTTAATATTCATGAACATGTAACAATAATGGAATATAAGATAGCTTGAAAGGCATTACAGTGCTATGGTAATAGGTAAATGACTTTATAAAAGTTTACAAATCGTGAGGGGTAACATCAATTGATGATCAATGATTTTACAAATTAGACAAACATTGGTATGTTCTAAAATTCAAGGGAATAAAGGAGATTATAGATGTGTCATTAATGAGGATGTCTCTTTTTACACATAATTTTTTTGCATGATTTTGAAATAATATAAGGTTAAAAAAAACATCATTCTATAGGAGTTGTTTTAAAATAACACAATTGGTAAAAAAAACAACAACTAATATATATATGTCTGTTATTATCATCTAATTAAAAAAAAAAATCATCTCTTTATTTCCATTATTTTAAAAACAAAACTTCCTCTTTTGGCAATATTCTTGCAAATGGGGAAATTTGCTTGTCTGTATTGTAAAATGTATTGTTTTGAAAGGGGAAGTATTTTTTTTGGTATTGATACTTTGTTTGCATTTTGATATTAGGTTTAAAAAAAGTGTTCCTTGTTGGTGCTGCTGTTAAAAAAAAAATTAATTTTGTTTAAATTTAATTGATTAATTTGTTTAAGTTTAATTTATTAATTTTTCCAAAAATTAATAGATGGTAAATTATACTACATTGAATGAATATTTTTGAATTTAATTAAATCTGAATTACTTTTTTTTGTAGTTTCATACAATATCAAATTATCCACCTACAAAAGAGAAGAGGAAAGGGATTTTTTTGGATACTAAAATTCAAATTTCAGATCATCTTGCAACTGGAGAAAGAGCAACATTTATAGGAAGCATTTTGGTTTACATGAAGTTACTATAAGAATTAATAGAGGTAATGAAGCTACTATTAGAAAGTCAGTATATTCTGGAACAAAATTGAGTGCCAAAACATCATTTTACACAAGAGATATTGTTAAGGAAAAAATGGAAAAAGTCTTAATAATGTGAACAGAATAAATGGCAGAAAAAAGATGGAAATTCCACAAAGCAAACAGCATTAAAAATTTACAAACCAATTAAAGAAATCGACCCAGGCACTTCATCCAAGTTAAACAAGGAATGGAAATTTTATGCAAGTACAGGATAAATGACAAAGTTCCTTAAAATACATACACTTCACAACATTAAAATAAAAGATAAAATTGCATCCACAGATAAAACAGTTTCCAAAGAATTTCCAAAAAAATTAACGAAAATGATTAAAGATGGAAGATATACTTCTGATCATGTTCAGAATGTTGTTGAAAGTGATCTTTTTTGAAAGAGAGTGCCAAGTAGAACCTACATAGCAAAATTGCAGAAAACTGCTGGTGGTTTCAAAGTAATAAAAGATTATGTCACTTTAGTATCTTGCTCCAATGCTTCAATAGATCACACATTGAAGCTTCTAAACCCAAATACCACATTCAATAAAACGTGTAGATTTGAATAAATTGTCAGTTCACTGGATAGCAAATAAAAAGACTTGAATCACCAATAAAATTTTTACAGAATAGTCAACAAATGTTTTATTCCATAAGTTAGGCAATATATGAATGCCAAAGATCTAGAATTTGAAAGTTATATTGATTCTAGATAATGCTCACAACCATCCTGCCTTGGAACACACAAATGTATGATTTTGTTTTGTGCCACTTAATACCATGTCCTTGATTCAACCATTAGACCAAAGAATTATTACAACATTTAAAACTTATTATGTAAAATGAACATTTCAATATGTTTTGGACAAACTGAATTATAAAACATTAAGTGTCATAGATTTGTAGAAGAAATTTTTGATTTTGGAATGTGTGAATCAAGATGGATTAACATTACCTGAAAAAAAATCTTCAACTTTGAATGGATATTGCAAAGCTATTTGGCCATAATGTGTGAAAAGCAAAAATTCTGTTGTCTCTAATATGACTGAATTTCCTAACATCATAATAATGGCCCATTTAATTGGCAGATAAGAATTCGATTATATGTCATCTGACGATATCAATCAATTATTCGTTGATAAAGTTTTAAGTGAGAAAGAAATCATAGAGATTGTTCTTAAAACTCTCAATCCTAAAGAAGGCAGTGATAATGAAGATGATTTTCTAGTGTTAAATGCTAATTTAAATTAGAGAAGGTTAGGTAATCATTTTGTAAAGTAATGTGATCAAGAATTACTAATGTCATTTTATAGAGAACTATATAAAGACCTAGCCACTATATAAAGCCAGCTATTAATTAGTGAATTTATTCATAAAAATGTAACATCAACATTACAGGACCTTACTGCTAGTGTTGTTTAGGAGTTTACAGAGAGAACTTCATTAATGCAAGAACACAATGACCAAAGCATTGTTAGTGATAACAGTGACATTGCCAGTTTTAGTGATAGAAATTTTATTAAAATCATGTGCAAAAGCATTGTTTATTATCAGAAAGTGACAATAAATAATATCTTGATATGTATAATTCAAGTTACAAATTCTGCCTAATTTTTATGTTCATTGATTCGTTATATTTTTTTATTTTTCAAATAAAATTTGTTTTTATAGTTCATTTTTATTTATGTGCAATGTTTATGAAGTAAAATTTGATAGCCTACAAAAATATATCATTCTAATAAAAAAAATTATATGGTTTATTTAATTATTTTCATTGATTTCTTATATCTGAAACCAATTTCCTTATTTTCCATATATACAATCTATGTTTTTAAACAATTTTGTTTTACATGTAATTTTCGGGAATGAATTATCATGTAAAAAAGAATTAGGTGTAATGAGTTCTTGGCATATTAATCGTAGTGAAATGAGCTGTAGCAACAGTGAACAAGTAACAACATCATGATAATATACATATAACTTTATAGACTTGTGAATAAAAACACATGACAACATAAGATTAGTAGATATCATAGTTGTCTGAACTCCTACTAAATGAACATATAAAAATACATAACAATATGTAGAATTTACAAACTTAATTCTTAACCATTTTTGCTTCTATTTGATTTAGTTTTTTATGTCATAAAGTGCTCCACTGTTAATTGGTGATTTTACTTATTTTGCCTTGTTTCTATTTTTATTGGCTTAAAATAAATGACTTCTTTGGTTAGAAATGTTCACTTTAATAAGTGTAGTTTTGCAGCTATTTGTTTTTATTTTTATATGATAAAGCTGATAAAAATATAATTATAACCATGATAATAATTAAAATTTTCAGATATCTTGATGATGTGAAAATAACTGTAGAAGGAAAAGTAAAGTTTAGAAAAATAGTAAAAAATATTAAAAAATCAACTTGTCCAAAAAAACCCCAAAACATTAGGATTCTAATAATTGCATAAAATTAACTTAAAGTGTGATTAAAAAAAAAAATAAATCACTAATATATTTAGGTAAAAATAATATAAAATATAATGTTAAGTAAAAGCAAAATAAAAAAACAAACAGACAAAAAATTAAAGATACAGAAGCTAATTATTCAGGTATTAAACTTTCCACAGGCTAAGAGACCATGGTCAAGTTTGTTGAGTTCAGAGTCCAAAATTAACAAGTCTTGCCAAAAAAAAAAATGATTAAAAAAATTGATGTTAATTCAAAAGCATTGGTTTATGAAGTCTAATGTCTACCAAAATACTACTTTAAAAGAGTTTTCCAACTTGTAATACCCGATTCCAATTTGGAAGTGATTCTAAATAGGCACACAAAAAACTTTGAAATATAATAAATGAAATTTTAGGAAGCGCGGAAATGTTTGAAATTATTCAAACGGAAGTCAATCTAAGAAATAGCGCCTTATCGGAGACTGACTTCCATTTGAATAATTTGAATCATAGAAGAATAAGTGCATTTGGTATATAGTGAATAAAAGACAAAAAATATAAAAAAATTAATATAAGAGAAAGATTGCAAGAGCTAGACAAAAGATCTACTAATTACTAAAAGAAAAGTAAGTATAAACCAATTAAAGTATTTGACGATTTCTTAGTATTTAAAAATACAAACATCATAGTAGATTGATTATTAAAGATTGCAAATTGAAATAATAGTGTATAAAAAAACTTTATAAAATGAAACAAAATGCTTTTAACAAATCCATCAATAAATAAATCCCCCCCCACACTCAAGAATGGCTACTATCTCCAATATGTAAATATTTTTTTACACACTCATTTCTTTATAAATCTTTTTTTATTTTATTAACTAAAGTTTTTTTTATCATATTCATTTATACAGCATATTATATATATCTATCTGTATTTTGATCATGTTCTGCAACCATTTTCAAGATATGTTTCTTCATCCAATTATACTGTAAATGATGATAATTAAAAGAACTGATATGGAGGTAACTTACTAAAAGAATATATATTAGAAATGGCCACAGGAGAATAGTGGAAATATAAATGGAGATATATAATAATATATAAAATAAATGAATATAGACAAAATGTTTGGTCATAAAATAAAGACAAGATTTATATAAAAAAAGATGAGAATGTGAATTGGCACAGGTAATGTTAAAGTGATAGAATTAGAATTAATAAAATTTGATGAAAATAAATCAAAACTACAATAAAACAAAGAATTATGTGATAAAAAAATTATTATTGATGTTTTAATTGGTTTGCTTCATGGTTTTAAGTGGCTGAGTAAAGATTTATTCCATATGTTAATATTGTTAACTGTAGTTGAGTGTTTTTGGTTGGTGAAGCCAGATTCATAGTACTTACAAGTGGCTCGGTAAGATGCAACATTTAATGTATAATTCTTATTTGAATTAATGATTTAAATACTTCATTTGTTGGAATGTTTGGTGCTATTCTCTTTTTTATTAATAACATGGTTATTATTAGCAATAAATTACACCTCTTTCACTTCACATTTTTTATTGTCTCACTCAGTGCAAACAATTTTAACATTTATTGGATCAAAAATGTGACCAGATTTGTGCTCATGTTCCAAAAAAAACAGATGTATATTCTGAGTTATTTTTAGCTTGCTTGTAAAAGTATTTGTGTTGGGAGAAGCTGAATGTGCCCTAAACTACAGTTAACAATATTAACATACAGAATAAATCTTTATTTAGCCAACTTTCTAAACGTTGATGCAAACTACAAATAGGATAAGAAAAAGGAAAATAACATGAATATTGATGTTTTAATAAGTGCTTTCTAATTAAAAATAATATAATTAAAAATGAATTGGCTAATAATCACATGGCTATTGTTTTTTCTTTAAAAAAGAAAAATATGTATATATTTAAAAGTAAAATGAAAAACTAAGCTAATTAATATTTTTATTCCAATAGTCCGTAATATCATTATCATAAAATATCCTCTTTTTAACTTGTAAAATGGTATAACAGTCACTTAATGAAATCTGTGTTCTTGTTTAACACCCAAAACAATTTTTTTCCCAAGAAAACATACCTAAATATTTAATAGACAGGGTATGAGAACAGACTTTCACATGACCCACCACTCTCCACACTATCTCATAACACTGATACACCTGAACACACATATGTCGAAAAGATAAATAATCACCAATATACGTATTTCATGCTAAACCAGCAATCATCAGTTGGTCCAGATTACCATCTCTACACATATATGCCACAAGTGCTCAGATATATATTAAGATAGCAAATTCTCCTACTTTAATGGACAAGCTTCAATGTACTCCACACTCCAACTCTTCAACTGTCCATCCAATTGAAAATCTGATGATGGAATGCTCAAAGGCCACCCTTAGGCCGAGATTGTTGTCATACCCAGGTTGACCTAAAGGTCAATCTGACCCCTCATGTACAGGACATAATCCATTAAATACATATACAAGGGATAGGCAGACATCTCTAATATGTAATAGATGAAATACACAGGCTTATATATACCTGTGTCTATATATGTAATAGACAGGGTATGAGCACAGACTTTCACATGACCCACCACTCTCCACACTATCTCATAACACTGATACACCTGAACACACATGTCGAAAAGATAAATAATCACCAATATATGTATTTCATGCTAAACCAGCAATCATCAGTTGGTCCAGATTACCATCTCTACACATATATGCTACAAGTGCTCAGATATATATTAAGATAGCAAATCAATATTGAAATAAATTTATATTCTTAATCATATAGCAATTCAAGTTAAAATTTATCATTGGTTGACAAAGCATGTGAGATTTTTGGGACATTAATCATCAAATGAAAGTGTTTACAGATTGCATTCAAAACATTAGAAACAACTTGAAGATTAACTTTTGAATGTTTAATATTAGTATAATTATTATCACACTGTAAGTTTAGAAAGCAGAAAGTTGAAGTTTATGTTTTTGTTTTTAATCAGATCAAATACAAAAAGGCCATCATCAAATCTGTATGTTTTATTCTCTTTATACCCTGTACAACTTGCTAATGAATAGTAAATAATATGTGCATGTTATGCAAACATTTTAATACTTATTGCATAAAATTGATTATAAATTATTTGAAACATCATACACATAAAATGAAAAATTGGAGGTAGTACATACCACAGTTTAACATCAATTTTTAATCTAAATGCCTCTGTTTTCTCTCATATTTTAATATAAAATTTATGTAATATGAGTAAATATCAATAGTTAGGTTTAATTACTGTCCCAAAACTTATTGTCTGCTTTAACTAATTTGATAAAAGTAATCTGTAAATCAAGTTTTTGTTTATAAATTTTTGTTTTTCAGTTGCCCAGTAATAAAACTGTGTCTACTAAATTTCTCAACTCTTTAAAACCTTATTGGATCTTTGATAATCAAAGATCATGTGAAGCATTTAATCATCAGATATGACAGATTGAGTTTTGATATAGGAGTTTTTATCTCTTGAGTCATTCCCTCTATTGTTGTGATAGAACTTGACAATGGCAAAATACTTGACTGGCAAGTTGCTTAGATGGTCATGTGTTAGACTGCATATTAATTTAGGAATCATTAGCTTTTATATCCATTACTCTACCTTATTCTATACCATTGCAGTCTTTTCCATATCATTATCCTTATAAATTGCAACACTAGAAGCATGCTTAAAATCAAGAGATACAACTTCATTAGTTTAATCACAGAAATAAGGTATAGTCATTCTACTAATGGCAAAGGATTCTTTAAATTTAAACATGCTCTACAATATTATAAAAACATGGTGATAGTAAAAATATGACTAATCGCTATGGTCTAAAGTTTTCGGATGTTATAATATTAAGCTGACTAGTATAAGAATATATCTTTTTTGAGTTAAGAATATGAAGTAACATTATTAATGGTCAAATCTTTTGCAGCATAAACTAGAATTCTGTATTTAGTATCTTTCATTATTTTTTTTATATTTGCTCTTTGTAACAAAGGATACATTTACTTTTCCAATCTGTTCACTTAATTTGAATAAAAACAACATTTCATCTATGATAGTGAAATTCAAAAGTATTCAATTTATTATTAGATAATTCTTCAAATTTATGCATTCATATTTCACATGAATGTAATTTATAGGTATAATTAATAAAATAAATGATTATCATTAAATGACATCCTAAATTCAAAACCTAATACAGCATAGTATCCTTTATATTTGATGACTAATCAACCATTGGTTTAGTAATTATTTTGCAGTCTATAAAATATGAAAACTGTAATTTTTTTGTAGCTTGATATAAATGTAAATTAAAGAAAGTAGTAACATGCAAAGTATTACACAATTGTACATATCCATGCTGCCATAAATAAACCTTAGATAATATCTTAATTAATAATCCCCATATACTTACAACAGACTTTGATTCTTACTTTATTTTAAACTCAAACATAACAGACAGTAAGATCAATATTCTGACTGATACATTTTAGTAAGAAACTCATCCTCTATTTACCATGTGGGTAATTACAATGAGCCGCCATATTCACTATAGTTTGTTCCAAGCATCATTAGCATTAAGTAATAAAAACAAGCTATGGTAGCCTAGTGGTTAGCATAGCTGCATTTCAAGAAGCTGGTCCGGGTTTGCTTCACTGTCAACGCTTTGACATATATAAAAAAAAGTCGCTCATATTTTGTTGCAGTGCTTTGTTTGCAATATATATTGTTTAATTTTTACATAACTAAAGAAGTAAAAAATGATAAAAGTTATGAATTTATTTAAGAAAAAAAGCAAAGCCTACTTTTAAATGACCAAGAACAATACATTTTTCTGATAACATAAGACTCATGCTTTCTAGCCATAACATGTAATTATAAAAATATATATATTATTATTCATTAAATAAAAACATCTTTAAGATTACCAAAACAGTCTGAAAACAAAAAATTAACATTATAATCATTTCCGCTTGATAAATAAAATGTAAGCAAATGCCACATTTTGTGCAAATTGATTTCTGTAATTTAATCTTTGAACTATAGAGCTTTATATTTTTTTAATAATTTCTACATTTATTAATAAAAATGAAAAGTGAAATATATATATTGCCAATCATTTGGAAGTAATTATTACAAGATTGCAATACAAGTGCCAAGTATTATATATCCTATTCAAATGTTATTTGATGTAAATTATGACTGACAAATTTTATGAGAAGTGCCATTCTGAGATAATACAGATTTTTCCAGGAAAGAGTTAACATTTGAAATTTTTTACAAATTCTTTTAAGACTGACATAATTTTATACATTGAAATGATTACTATGACAAAATAAGTGCTTCCAAATATGTGTGAGTAGAATGATTTGTACAAGATTTATTGCAAAACAAAGAAATGCAGTGGTCTATTAGAAGATAATATATAAATAAGCATAAAAATTATACTTTTTAAAATAATTTATGAACTTTAAAGTTTTTATTTATTTAATATTCTTTTGGATAGATATAACTGAAATAATGTTTGATGAGACACTTGGTATGATGACTTCATTGTACATAGTAAATAGCAAATGCGGTAATAGGAAAATATGCAACAGACATTAAGAACATGATTTGATTAGATTCTTTAAGCTCTAAACTCTAAAGAGAGAAAGCAGATTTTGTTTCAGCCAATAGCAACTAGACTTTTTAGTAATTTTTTACAAATAATTTTATCCTGTATCCAGAATCTTTGATTCAGTCTGAAGAGAAAATAGACAGATACAAATAGTTTGGTTACTTATCAAGTTGCATAAATACGTATATGTTTATATCTTCTAAGTAAAAATGTCATTGTCAAATGATAAATTAAAATAGCGATTTTAACATTAACCTGAATTCTAATAGTTAACTGGAAATTTAATTAAACTAAAAGGTTCGTAATATCAAAGTATTAATTCTAATCAAACATACAATGCTATTTTTATGTCAGACTGACAATTATATATTTTTATCACGTGATGCAGAGTGCAATTAATCTGCACAATGCCATTAAGTAATAATAAAGTTTTTCAAAAGTCCTTGAAGCTTTCTATGATTTATGGTTTTTAACTATAAAATCTACAGTGCTTTATTTCCCAAAGTCAATATTTCTCGAAATATTTTGATAAAATTAAATTGAACAAAGCAATATAATTTTTTCCAAACTTTATTACTTTTATTGTTACTTTAGCTTTTTTTTTTATATACTGCATATTAAGTTCTGAACTTGAAAGATGTCTTTCGTAATGTTTAGCAATTTGTATGTTGTAAAAACAATTTTAACAAACCCTGTAATAATAAATATCTTTAATTTAAAATGTTTTTCATTTCAATATATATACAAGCACATATATTTACTTTTCCCAGTGCAGTTTTAGAATGATTGAACTTGGAAAATAAAGAATTGTAGATCAAATTTCATCAACCATTTTTCGTACTCTCATGTGACATAACTTTTCAGGCAATTAACCATTTATTGTTTTTTATCTTATATTTGCAATAATCTTTTAAGACTGTTTAATTTAAAGCCTGTGAGCATGAGTAAGCAATGGATCAAAACTAAAGCACTAAATAGACCTCAAAGCTATTTTTGTTTTTGCTATAGTCTGTCGTTGGTGGAAAATCAGTATTTTGCACATGTAATTCTTAAAAACGTTGATATACATTTTTTTCACAAAGATTTCCGAGGCCTTAAGCTAACTTATCACCGAAATTATAATTATGGTTTTAGAATATGGTATATATAAATCTGTCAGCAGGCTTACTTGTTCATGAAAATTTAAGATGTTTGTATTTTTCAAGCTATTATCTTGATCAAAATAAAAAATGACAAAATGGCTTTGTCTCATATAGGAGGTTTTACTAATGAAGATTAATATCCAGAAGTTATTTGGATATATGTTTTAGTAAAACGTTAATTTAGTGATTACTCATGCTTAGATAATTGGATCTGAGATATAACAGTGCAAGATGGATTGCTGTAAACTCCTATGTTATTTTTTGTATATTATAAATATATTTACTTAAAAAAACCCAAACAGGTTAAATAAATTAGTTGATTAAATATACAATTTGAGATAATTGATATAAATAAACAATGACCTCAGCATTTATAGGTTCATGACAATTATCTTGCTGGCAGAAACAATTGTGTTATATTTCAAAAGCATTCTCTCTTTACGTTAAAATCATTAATTTTCATTCATCTAATCCATTTGATCAACATTGAACACAAGTTCCATAATTCAGGCTAGTTAAAAGTTTACATTTTTTAAGGTTTGAATCAGCGTAGGATTTGACTTTCAGGTGGAAAATTCTGCTAACCTTTCCATATTGCTTGTGAAATCATGATCAGTTGTAGGGTAAATGTATGTGGATGGAAAAATGCTCAAACCCTCACTACAAAATAATTGACAAGTTTAGTGAGTAAAATTTTTTCTTTACAATAATACTGTGGAAAATAGTAGATAAATTTCTACTTTAAAATCTTTTATTTTTTCTTGGTGTTACTATGGAGTGTAGTCACTGCTTTTGTGTATTGTTAAGAATTTTTCAGAATTTGAGAACAAATTTGAATTTATATCTTAGCATTCCATAGCTTGAATCTCTGGAAAATGCTTATGAAGTTTTTTTTTTATAATTAAGGAAAATACATGTACAATTACAATATAAATCTTGTTTGTATACATTTATTTAGATTTGTTACACTTATAACAATCATTAGTAAATAATTTTCCAAATTAGAAGATATACCCATTTGATGCATTAGTTATTATTATGACAAATTTATTTCATGATCAGAGCAAGAAGCTCATCGTTCAAACTTAGTCTATAATTATTATGTAACTAGTTTTATATCAGAACAACTGGCTCTTCATTTAGTGACTTAGCCAGTGATCATTGTGCAGACCATATTTTGATTGACAGTGATCCTTTGTCATTCTCTATCTAACTGGGCCATTCATTTTTTAACCTTGAATTAATTTTTAATTAGCATGCCTGAGGATAGGCTCTTCATCCAGCGGCCTAAGTTGCATCCAAATGTCCCTGAAGAGCTTTTCCAGCATTAATAAGCAATCCCTGAACATAGTCCTTTGAATAAATTTTTTACTTACCTCCCATGGTTTCTTACTTCCTTGCATAAAAAACAAAATAATTCCTAGTTAACCACACAGCATAAAGCAGGAACATTCCCATTCTAATCACAGCAAAAACACCATTCGTTATAGTGTCCTTGATTCTTAGAATTTTCATGTTAGCTGGCAGTACTCTGGTTATGATATTTTGTTAGCAGGACTCAAAAATGAGAAAGCAGTAAAAATATGTCCAATAGTTTCATCCGCTACTTTACATAAGCTACATAGAAATGCTTATGAAGTTGACTGCCTTTTTTATAGTTAACAAATGCAATGCAAAATAGAAATGCTATCTCATTGATCATTTTGATCATTTTTCTTAATTCTTAAATGTGATCTATTATCTTAAAATCACTGTTTCTGTTAAGTTATTTGTATGTAATTGAGTTGTTATGACATTAGTAAAAATCATATATAGAAAATTCTGTGTTATGAAATTAAATTTGATTCTTACTAATGTCACTTATCTAGCAATCTATATTTAGAAGTGTTGCAGGTTTGCTGATACATAAGAATATTATAATGATATTAACAGCATCTGAGAAAAAATATTTTTTATCTTACATATAATTTGAAAGTACTTTACTTATTAATATTATAAATTTTTGCTATTTATTCTTAAGGTTGTTTAAAATAAATAAAAATTACTCTTTTTGTTGCTTACTTAACCCTCTCACATTTATTTTTTTTCCATCCACACCAATTGAGATTTGAGTTAATAGTTTGACATTTTAATATTATGAATCAATAAAATGGGTTTGATTTGTTACAAATTTAAGTTTACAATTGAAAAAAATTCTAAGAAATCATATTTAAATTTTACAAATATGTAAAAAAGTATTAAAATATAAAATATGTAATTAGAGCAATGGTGTCACTTTTATTGTTTTTGATGTCCCTGAAAAATATAAATTAAATGAAATTGTAGCAATGTTGACTTCACATTTGTTTTACCTTTTTAATATTGTGCTAGGAATGATAGTCAGAGTAACATAAATCCATCTAAAATAATGATATTTATTGTACTTGAAAAGATGAATAAGAGTAATAATTGTAAGATATTGGTGGATAATATAATATATCGATATCCCAATCTGTGCACTTATAATTCATTGACATTAAATGAGAATATAACCTAGCATAATGAAAATTAAAATAACCAATGTTGACCTTATTTTTATCTGCTACTTAAAAAGAGTTATGTTATAAATTGATAGTTATGTATGAGAGGAAAATCTACATTATATACCATATATGAATTAGCTACATGGTCATTATTATTCTGAAGATTTAATGTTAAATTATAATATTTTTTAAATAGTAATGTCATATGACAGTTAGATCATATTCATATATCATCCTAATATTTATTCTGCAGATGAAGAAAAATATATAACAATTATGTTATCATTATAATATTGTGTAGTAATAATGGATAACAAGTATTCATATGGAAGCCTATCCAAAAATAACTGGAATTTTATAATAAATCTTGTGTATTTATTTTTAGATGTTATAAATTGAGTTTCCTTCAAAGTATTGCCCATTTGATGATGCAGTGCATTGGTCTAAAGGAGTTTCCACTGTTTAAAATAGTGCAAAGTGTTGCCTTTTAAGGTCACCATCGTTTTTTTTCCACTTTTAAGTTTGCAAAACTTTTCCTTTTGAGGCATTTTTTTATTCAGGGAAATAAAAAGAAGTTGTGCTGAGCCAAATCAGGTAAATATGGCTGATGGATATGCTGGGTCATGCTGTACAATACTCTAGGCTTTGTGGGCTGGCATATTGACATTGTGCAGTTTACTCTCCTCACTTTGCCACAAATCAGGGCCTTTATATTACCACAACATTCAAACCTTCCAAGAGGCAAAACATATGGTTATTAAGAGTGAATAATGAGTGAACAGTGCCATTTACACTCCCCCAAAAAATCAGCATTATCTTGACATTGGTTTTCACTCACTTTTTAATGCATAGTGAATCTGAACTCTTCCAGTAAACCACCTGAAATTTGTGTTTTTTTCCAAAGCAACTTGCTTGTAAGCTGTTTTAAGCACTATACTTGTTTCCCCTGCAATTTTTCCTAACAGAAATCAGAATTTCACATTGTTACAACCTTTCATCTATTATAGAAATGAACATATAGTTGAGACACCCCTAACAAATCATATACCATACCACAAAATAATTTTTTGGATAATGGTGATTGGCAGACTGACTCATTGGGATGCCTGCAAAAGGTATCTAGTGGCAATAACATGCACTACAACATGCTCACCCTCCAGACAACAATTCCATTCAGGTTTGCCTCTACCCTCATATACTTACACCAATTTGTGAAGTAAATCTAAGAGTATGTAATAAAATTCAAATCTAATTAGTTCAAATTTCTCATTAACAAAGAATGAATCACTTCAAGCAAGAATTATATTAACAAAAAATCCAAAACCCAGTTAACTCAGTACATAATTAATATCAGGTAAATAGATTTCAGATTTTTTTCTATTGTGTGCAAGGTTAAGAAATACATTTATTTGTTATTTATTTATCAAATGTGAACTAGTGGATGATTTGGATGTTATTCCATGATTATCAACATTATTATTGATATCATGCTATAATTTTGATATATTATTAAATTCTGTTTTTATTGTTATCATTTATTTATATTTGCATCTTTTTAGCAAGATTGGATTAAGTGAATGATTATCTTATTCTGCTATAACTTTGTGTTCAAGCAAAATAAAATTGCTCAATATTACCTTCAGTTATAAAATGATTTCTGAGCATGCCACAATAAATCTACATAATGAAAGTTTCATGATTTCTACTGTATTTAAATCCTAAGAAATGTAAACAGTACAGATGAAAGTATATGGTTATTTGCCTGCTTTCTATCACCAATCAGCAACAGTTACTATCAATAAGGGATTCTCTATAAATCAAATTGGTGAATATTAGGAAGATGGGCATTTCCATGATAACATATACATCCTCTGATCATTACAACATATATATATATATATATATTGTTAAAAGGATGTTGTCATGACAACAGTTTCAGATTGTTCATTGTTATCTACATTGAGATTGCCTAAATATTGGCTGGTATCTACTGATTATATATATATGCGCCATATCTAATAGAAAAATCATTATTAATTATGAACTGTATTGTCATAAAATGAAAGTTTGGACAAAAAATAAGCAAAATTTTAATTTTTATTTCTAAAACATAAAAAGTTTAAAAAAGCTCAACAAACTAATATTTGCATAACTACATTTTTATGTTTTTAATAAAATAGAATTTAATCAGAATGATTGAAAAAAATATTGAATTCAATATTTAATGTATATATTAATTTCTACCGATAAGTTTTTAACTTTAAATTTTTTTGATTATTTTCATTTTAATTCTTACAATTTTGGTAAATTTTTTAATTACCAATATTTTATTATTATTTTTTGATACTTAATTTTTATGAGAATTTGAATGTTTTATTTTTTTAAAAAAATATTTTTTAAATTTTAGTTTAAAAAAGAAATCAAAACGTAGTTTGTATTAAAAAAAACTATTAATAAGTAATAATATTAAACAGAAACTTTTTAAAATAAAATAAATATATATGAAAGATAGTGACCTAGGCCAACTGATGCATGCTGTTTCAGCATGAAATGCATCTTGGGTCATTTGTGTTTTACTGTATCTTTATATGAATTTAAAAAGAATAGGGAAGTATGAAGGTTGTTTAGTATATCTATAAAGATATTTACATATGATACCATTTCCAACTTTCTTATACACTAAACAATACTATTTTTTTACACCAAAAACTTTACTCCTACAGTTTTGATGGTCCTGGAGTCATCAGAGCTACAATATCCAAATATATAATCATACAATTAATACATTAATTGTAAGAGTAAAGTTTTGGTGTAAAAAATAGTATTGTTAAATGTATAAGAAAGTTGGAAATGGTATCATATGTAAATATAGAAACCAATACATAAAGAAAGGAAAAAAAAGAAAAAAAATTGTATTACTTCCACATAAAGATATTACATATGAGAATGAGAAAGGTAAACAATTCCATGTGTATATGTTTAAAACATTTTAAAAATCAGATATATTAAATATTGAACTGATGTTTAAAGTTTATATCTGTGCTAGAGATAATCTCTAGTTTAGTAAATGATTAGTAGTAATCATTATTGTATTTATCTGAGATGAATGATGTCAAAGTTGTGAGTGGAGTGAGTTTGACAGTTGTAAATAAAAATGTAACAATTTAAATAAATATATGTTATTAAGTGAAAATCTAATTAAGATGTAAATGTGTTTTTAAACTTATTGCGCATTCAAAAGCACAATACTCTTGAACCAGAGATCAACTTGTAACATCTGATGTTCAAATATCACATAACTTTCCAAGGTTCTAACTTATACTTTTATTAGTATTTTTTATTAAGTTATTACTGAATAGATTTCATACCAAATTTTGATTCGTTTACATTATAACAATTATATCTAAGAGATTTTAAAAAGTTGCAAAAATGATTGAGAACGAGTTTACTGCAAAATATTTTAATAAACAAATAAAAAAGTATTACAAAGTACACGAAGATGTATCTGTGGCCGATAGCATTACATTAACATGCAAAATTCATCTTTAACATTTTATATTTTTTATTCTCACCTGTCCCTTTTATTTCTAAAAATAAAAATGGCCATACTCTTCACGAGTGTCTCCTAATAAATGAAAATTGACTTTCAATTTCTGAGATATTTTTATAACGTTTAAGAAAAACAAATAGGAATTATGTTAAAGGTAGAAAACATATTGTGTCAGCTACCTAAAAATATCTATAGAAATAAGTAATATTAGCAGTACTTTGTCTATTTATATCTGAAATAGCAATCTATATTTTAATAACAAAGTGCTATATTCACGATGCTACATAATAAGCCAATAAACATCACATGACCACCACCTCTTATGCTTGGGTATAACTGTTGTTAAAACAAGCAAAACTCATTATACGTATTCCCACACACAAAACTAGTCTGGGGATATTGGATGAGTAGGCATTAGATGGGGATTTTATGCACAAGCCTTCTGGCATCCATTGATTACTCTAGCTTGCTGTGTGCGGCAATATGTTTAGTGAGTTTTGCCTGTTTTAATGCTACATAATATATAATTAAAAAGCTTTTTTTATAACATTATGATGCTTTAATAAATATATAGTCATTTATTAAGTGATTATTAGTCCAATGCAGTTTATGGAACCCATGGTTATGAATTACAATTTAGCTCTATTGCTTTTGGTAGTTGAACTTTTTACAAATTCCCAAGTAATAAAGCTATTTGATTACTAATAATTGCCTGATATATTCCAATGAAGAATACTCAAATGTTGTAGTGGTTTGTGCATTTTCATGCCATAATATAAGATTCAAATATTGATAAACTTTCAAAACATTGGGTAGTTGGAAAATAGATATGCATGAAACTATATTTAAATTGATTATGGAAGTTTAAAAAAAAATGAGTTGCCAAAATTACTGGATTAAGTATATATATATATATATATGATTGCACCATGAAGTATTTTTTATTTAAAGATATATTAATTCTAAAGCAATCATTGATTTCAAGTTCAGGTGAAAAAGTATAAATTAATAAACATAACTGAATTAATTGCACCAAATCAGCTTTAGCAGAACATTTCCAGAATCATAGTGCTAAATAAAGTTATGCAGTACTTGTAAGCTTATATAACTGATTTGGTATAATATGCAAAAGAAACATACTATGCAAATAAAGCAATTAGATATTCCATTTTTCAGACAATGGAACACATGAATCCTTTTTGTGGATGGAATGTAAATCCTTTGCAATTGTTGAAGCCTCTTTGCACTTTCTTTTTCTATTGTCTCTTTCTGAGCATATTGTCTTAACAGTTGAAGGAGAAAATGCATGACCTGTGGCACATTTATGATCCAGAAATATCAATTTGTATTCAGTCTTTTGTTTAGTTCTATTGTACAAATAAACTATAATTTCCATGTCAATTAACTTTTCCATTTAAATAGAGATAATGTAATTAATCAAAAATGAGTATGTCTAACAAAGAACACTATCACTACTGGTGTCTGGTTGAAATATTACAAGTGACTATGTAGATAAGTATTTCTGATTTACTTTTGTTTATATATATTTTCTGCAGTTAGTTTATATATTTTTTAGTCTTCATATATATGTAGTTAAAACTTTGACTCCACCATATAATCTTGAACTATAAGTAAAGATATCTGACTGATATCTGAAAGAGACAAATAGCTTCCAAGATGCATTTAACTATGAAGCAGAATTTTATGTTTAATTAAAATCAGATATATCAATCTTTAAAGTTTTTATTTAGGCTTAGAAATAATATTTAATTCAATAAACAATTAGTATTAATTATTAATGTATTTATCTGAAGTAATCAATGCCAAAGTTATGAAGATAAAAAGTTTGATACTAGTTATATTAATGCATATAGCATACAAGTATATGTCAATGAAAGAAAGCTAATCAACTTCCATTGGCTCTCAATGTATGCATTTTATTGTCAAAAAAAATAAAAAAACGTATCACTTTCTTCCTGTTTTCTGTCTCTCATGTGTATATTTATTTACATCACATGATCACCATTTCTTATAACACATGAACACCATTTCTTATGCTTGCACTGAGTGGCAGTACTGTATGGAGAGTTGCCTGTTTTTATATTTATTTATATATTATAGTGAAATCTTGATTCAGCATTTTTTCAAAGTCCAGAGAAATTAAATAATGGTTAAAATTAAAAGTAACAGAAATCACAAAAATGATAAAAAAAACAATTTAATGATTATTATTCTCTGTTAAATATATATACACCTCAACTTTTATCTTTAAGTATATCATAGATATTATGATTTGAAATATTTCACAATTATTATTTGCAAAATATTTTTGAAATGGATATTACTAATTTCAGTAGCATGTAAGTAACTTTTACTACTGCCTGAATATGTAATATGTAGGATTACAATCATATCAAAGAATATTCTCATTCTAATATATTACTCATAATTATTTTGCAGGGAGACTTGTAATAAATCATTTTTAATAAACTTGCAAATACAAATTTTACCTTTCATTTATCAACGCTGATTCATTCAGTCTGATAAAAGGAGAATTCTTCTTTTGGATATCAATGTTGATTTATTTATGATATATATAGTTGAAGATCAGATGAAAGGGAATTCTTCTTTTATCAGCCTAAATGTATGGGCATTGATAAATGAAAAGTAAAAGTGTATTTGCAAATTTATTAAAAATGATTCTTTATGAGACTTCCTGCAAAATGAATAATGTATTAAAATGAGAATATTCTGGGATATGATTTTGAATAGGTATATAAACAATTTTAATATCATTGTAATTACATACATTAAAAAAAATCAGATTAAAAAATAAAAGTGGTGCACTAGTTTTATATGATAATCATTTTATTTTTATTTAATTTTATTAAATTCATATTTTTTTATAAATCACTATTGTAGGTAAAAAAAAAATCTCTTATCATCATTTCTTTTAAAAAATCTTCAGTTTCATTTTAAATTATAGAATGTAGTTTAAAATCTTGGTAAGACTGACATGTTATTTGTCAGGATTATTATCTATTTCCTTTCCTATGTTAACAATAGATGATTTATTAGAAAATTAGTCATATACTATTTTAAGACAATTAATAAAAAAGAAGAATTGAGGTGGAATAATTTCCCTTTTATTCTGAAAATGATAATGTAATTTATTTTGGAAAATATAAATAAACTTTATTTAATTATTTTTAAAATGTTTATATGTAAAATCCACATACAAATGAAAGTTAAAAGAAATTAACAACAAAATCATAGATTATTTTAAATACCCATATATAGTTGAATTGATTGTTTTAAAATTATAATTTCTGCAAACTTAATTACCATAACATTATTTAATAAGAGTAAACTAATTATAAACATATGTGTATGTAGAGTATATATAATAATATTTGTGTGAAATACAAATTAAAAGACAAAATATCCACGGAGAAAATGGTACTTGTCAAGCGTTGTTAGCCGAAAGGTCATCACAGCCACCTTGTAAGCAAGTAGTTGATTGCAGACGGTTGTGGGTTCATCTCCCGGCTGATGCTATAACATATGAAAAAAAAAGGTACTTATTTGATCTTGATTTATTAATGAAGAATGTAATAAAATGTTGGATCCAGGCAAAATACACTGTTTATATAGTATTAATAGCAATATCAAAAACAGCAGATTCAATTTGCAGGCAAAATGAAATATATGTGATGATAGTTTAAGATTTTATTGACTTTTTAAAATCAATTTTTAAAACAAAATAAAGTCAAAATTTCTACTAAAAATGCTGATATTTGTTTTAAAGGTTATTTTGACATTTGACTAATATATAACACAAAGTTTATTAAATTATATATTTAGATGTGCTTAAGTCTATTTATAAAAATTATATGTAGTAATATATTTTATTTACAATTTATTCAACACAATGTATTGTTTTTACAATTAGTTTTATTTTTTTCATATGGTTTCGACTGTTGAACAGTTTCCTCAGAGCTACAAAAATATTTAAATATACATTATTACATAGAAACAATATATTATACTATAATTATATCTAAAACATACATGATTCATATTTTAATTAAACCTGTTTTAAAAATAATTATAGTCTAATGTATTGTTTTTATAATAATCATGTGCATTTAAATATTTTTGTAGCTCATGTTGTATTGAATAAAGTGTAAATGAAAGGAGTTACTGATTATATTAATAAATATAATCAATGCATAGAAATAAAGAAGAAAGAATATTATTGAATCTATTTAGTAAAATGATTTATTTTTCATTGAACAAATATCAAATTGTCATGCTAATTTTCAATTAGCACATGTCTTATGTGATACTAAGTCATTTCCAAGATTATTATCTAAGATTGGATGTAAATAATATTTATTTTATGTAAAGTGCAGATAGTTATTTAAAATTAAATTGAAAGGCTGCAAACCTTTCACACTTATTATAATACTTATCTGACAGCCAATCAGTTGTTATGATGGCTGTCTGAATAATGATCAAACCTTAAACACAAGGCAGAGAATTTTACAAGAAAAGGGTGGTCCACCCTTTTCTTTATTTGTCTTTCTATATATCTAAGCCAGTCTGAAGTATTTAGATTTACAAGCATGAAGTTTTAAATATCTTTACATTTAACTCGTGTTTAAGGTTTGATCATTATTCAGACAGCCATCATAACATCTGATTGGCTTTCAGATAAGTATTATAATAAGTACAAAAGGTTTGCAGCCTTTCAATTTAATTTCAACTAACTATCTGCGCTTTATATAAAATAAATATGATTTACAAATGTTACTGCAAGTTATAATATCTAAAAACTACTGCATAGTCAATCATAGGATTTCACACTGTATGTTTGTAATTTAGACTCAGTGAGTTAAATGTGAAGATGTTTAAAGCTTCACACTTTGAAACCTAAATACTTCAGACTAGCTTAGCCACCCTTTTCTTGTAAAATTCTGTCTTGTGTTTAAGGTTTGATCATTATTCAGACAGTCATCATAACATCTGATTGGCTGTCAGATAAATATAATAAGTGTGAAAGGGTTGCAGTCTTTCAATTTAATTTCAATTATCTAAGATTGGATTTTTCTTTTTTCAAAATAAAATCATATCCAATAAAAGTACAAGCAATTATTACCATGGCTCTAATTTTTACATTTTTGTATCAATATACACTATTAAAAAAAAAAGTAAACAAAAGATATATAAATAAATAAAAAATAAAAACCTTAAAATGTAAAAATTTAATAAATTTTGCAATAAGATTGAAGTAAATTTTTTATTTGGAGGGACATATACAATCATGTTTTGTAATAGTGTATGTTTGGGTTGTGTTAAATGCACATATATTTTATTCTTTCATCCTTTCTGAATTTTGATATGGTGCAGGATTTTGTGTAGTAAAATTTTTTAAGTGTAAGGTAAAAGTTAAAATTTCGAAAAATCCACCAAGTATCTTTCTTAAGCAATAAAATGAAAGTTACTGATTTAGTATTAGCAGAAATAATAATTTAAAATTTTATTGTAATGTATTAGAAGATTTAAGTTTAAAGAGTTTAATTAAAAAAGTGAAATAAGTAATGGAAAGTAGAAATGACTTTATAATTTTGAAGTTGATAAGGATTTAAAAATATCAAAACAAATAAAAAGACCATAACCTAATCATAATGAGATTGCAATTATGTTTTTATAAAAAAAATAAGTTATTGAAAAATAAGGATTTAATTCAAGGCATGTTCAATTGCAATAAAAGTCTGTTACTAAATGAAGATACAATACAGTACATTTTTTATTATTTTTATATTTTGAATGTGTAAGTGTACATACAATGTATATATATATGTACATGCTTTCTCTACTTGTTATTAATAAGTACATTATACATTTTTAAAATTTTGTTTATACTGTAATCACAATTTATATATGCATACAATGGACACAATAACATTTGTGTTATATATATATATATATATATATATATATATATATATATATATATATAATATATAATATATATATATATATATATATATATATATGCATGTTGAAAAGTGTTGTATACTTGCACTTCAGTAAACAATACTGAATATATTCTATTGTAAACAGTTTAATAACAAAATATGAACCATTGTATGTGATTTGCAAAGTATGCAAAGTGTTCTTGGAACAACATAATCTGGATGTGTGATCTTATTCTATTATTGTGTCTCATCAAAAATTTAAATAAATGCAAAAAAAAATTGAATTTTATAAAAATGTAAATTGTATTGCATTATTATATCGACTGACTTGGCAGGGATGATTATAATAATTTAAGCATTATAATACTTTGTATGAAAAGTTTTTATTCCATATTATCTTTAAATTTTCTAATTAATATATAAATAAAAAATATATATACTAAACATTAAGTAGGGTTTTTATATCTCTATTAAAGTCACAGACCTAAATCATATCTCAATTATCTTGCCTAACATTTGTTTAACTTGATGGCTATTATTTCTGATGCTAAACATCATATGATCAATAACATAACAAACCATTCGCCTACTTTTATTGATCTATTGGTTGCAATAGATTGTAAGGGTTAATTTATACAGCTTTATGTCTTTGTTCTAGTTTAGAAATGTGTAACTAAAAATAATAGCAAACAACTTTTTATCTTAACATTTTTTTTATAACAAACATTGCATATATCATCAATATCATAAATTGAGTTAATAATTACATTTTTTTTTGCTACTATTACTTTTTAAAATGAAAATAATAATACAGAGAGAAATCAATCGTTTTATATTTGCATAAACATTTTAATTAAATTTTAATCAAGTTGAATCAAATGGATAACAATATTTTATAAAAAATGTAATTACATAATGTTGCTTATTATTTACTAATTTTACATATTTCTGATAGTTTTGATTTTTTGTCTGTTGTTGTTGACAATATGTGTTAATCTATATAAACAATATTATAATCAGCTGAGTTTTTTTTCTTTAAATTATTAGAAAGACAACCAATCAAACTATAAATACTATATTTTATTCAATTTCTAAGAAATTTGCAAATATTCTTTTTTCTGTCTTTATTTTAAACATTTTTTATATTTCCAAGTTGTATATGCCTAATTTCTCTTTTATAATTTTTCAATAAGTAATCGTTTTCATTTACTGAAAGTATGTAAACATATATATAACAGTGTTTCATATGTTTTTAACATGCAATTGTAAACATAATAATTTTTAAATTTGCTATTTAAATGAAAAATGCAAGAAATATAATAAGTATTTATCAAAATATATAAAATGTGCTAACACGCACAAGCACACAAAGCTAAATAAATAAATAAAGCAAATATATATTATTTTAATATCCATTCATTAAATGGCTAAGCGCTTTCAAGGTTCAAGCCCTCATAATCATAGCTGTATTACAAAATATAATAAATTGACTTAAAGTGATGCAAATTTATGCAAATGAAATAATTATGCATTCCATTTCTTGGATATTTTGTAGCAAGAGTCTTTTCTATTGATGGCGTCGCCATCTCTAGATATAAAGAAAGCTTCTTTTATCTTTCTTTTTAGATCATGCCGCTCTCTGCACACCACCACTGGATTTCCCAGTTGACAATCGTGCCCAGCTGAAGCACAGTGCTGCACAAAAACTGAACTATTAGCAGTGTCCAACAAAGCTTTATTATAAGAATAAGTGTGTTGAGATAGCCTAGTGGAGAGAGAGGCCCTAGTCTCACCATAATATGATGATCTACAAAATTTTACAGGGCAGGTAATATTATAGATCACTTGAGGTGTCAGTGAGGGTGGGAGGCAGTATTTGGTATTATTAATTAATTTGTTAGAGTTAGGAAGTGTGTGAAAACATAACTGGTATTTATTATTGAAAATATTATAAAAACATTTATGCATGCTAGGCAGGTAAGGGAGTAGGAGTCTTTGCTTGTCACTGTTAGGGACTTTATCATTTATATATTGAGAATAAGGAAGACAGATAGAAAACGAAATAAAAGTGATAGTAGAAAAGAATAAAAAATCAAATGGTGAAATTTTAGAACCTATCAAGCAAAGATTATAATATACAAAGGAGTATATAACCATATATATATATATTTTATTTTTTTATATATATATTTATATATATATATATATATATATATATATATATATATATATACTAGAAAGGGGAATGGCTCATTTCAATTGAAATGAAGAGTATATATATATAAAAAATTTTGGGTTATGAACGGATGAAAAATATGTATTTATATATTTAAAAATTTGTTTTAATTATATATACTAGCCAAAGGGGAATGGCTTCATTTCAATTGAAATGAAGAGATACAAAATTTTTTGTATTATTACTAAACCAAATGGCACTTGGAAGTAAGACATTCACAATGAAGTACAAAGAGACTGACATTTAATGTTATATGGTAAGAAACAAAACATTCATTAGATCTGTGTGTAATTTTCTGTATAGATTATTGAAAAGCAGCTGGAAAATGTGTGGAAAAATTGCAAGCTGGTTTGAAATTTGAAAAGGCACAAAATAAGAAGAACCAATTTCATTAAAGATATTTATCGCAAACCTTGAAAAAATATTTAATAAGATAAAAAATAAGCACAAAAGAACATCATTGCAGTAATTATTTATTTATTTATTTTAAAACTAAAGTTCTAAAATATTACTTTAGTTTGATTATAATTTATGTTGCTTAAAACAAGCTGAAAAACTTTTTTTTTCTGCATCTAGAATAATATGATCAATTCAAATTAATGCATGTAATGCAAAGTTAGATTTAAATTTCGATTTCATTATTTTTATATTTTCAAAAATGACTTGCCTACTGTTTCTTTTCTGTTTTTTCTCCTGCTTCTTCTTACTATTTTCAGAATATTCTACTATTATAATGAGACTTAAGTAATGCATAATGGTCACATGATATTTTTAAAACATTTTAAATCAATATTACCTAAGGCCCTTACCTTTTTTTGGCTTTATGTAATATCACATATTAAGATTTTTGGTTATAATAATCCTACATTTTACATATATATGGCTGAACAATTGTAACTTCTTTCTGTAAATTCTTTTAGTACATTCTACATATGTTCTTTAAAGGATATTTTTTTCAATGAATGTTTTGTCTTCATCTAACTTTTATAACCATTAAATACATTATTATTCATATGTCAAGTCCATCTAAATTTAGTTTTGTATGAAGAGCATATTTTCAAAACTAAAGATACACATTTTAAAAAATTAATATTATTTACCTGAAGAGCTTTTCTTGCTTGTGATATTTTAATCTATTTTTCTTTTTGGAGTTAATATTACTAGTGATTTACTTTCAAGATTTATACCAATGTTCACATTGCATTGTTCAGTTTGATCCACATTAAATGTATCTTTTATCATGAATCATTGTTTTTGTTTTGCTTATGGATATTCTATATCTTTATTCTTTATCATGCTATTTATTAAAATTGTAATGTTTCATTACATTTTGCAATGATTGTCCTGTGTAGTTTAGTGTAGAGTGTAAAGTAACTGAATCAATTTCATTTCCGGTACTTTTTATACTTAATTTTTTATAAACACTTGAGCAATAAATCTATTCAATTATTATTGGCCATGGAAAATTTAGTGCAGAAATAGAGCACCAGGCTTTGGAACATAAGGTCTTTGTATCGAGTTTAGTGTGACCCTACTTGTGCTTAAACATCTTATTATCCCTGGAGCAATAAAACCATTTGATTTAATTTTAATTAAATTATTATGATATCTGCATATTTAAAATTAATTATTACCATTTCATGCACTATATATTTTTTGTATTTTTTTTTACAATTACCTATCACACTTTCCAGATATATGATGAATATTTAAATGGACCTGTATTTTTTTGTTATGAAGTTGTATGAATTTTTAATCAGCTTACAATTTTTTTTTTTAAATTTGACATATGTTTTTAATCTGAGAATCGTTATGATTCAAATATTCCTCAATTCACCTTTTAAACAATACTATTGAATTTTTTTTAAAAGGCATCTAAATACAGGTATGAATTTTATTTTTTTGCTTCGGATTTTTTTCTATGATAAATTGAAATGATTTAATTTGTCATTTAGTACTCCTAGTTCAGTTTGTTCATTTATCAAGTATTTTTTTTTATCTAGACTATTAATTTTTATTTAAGATGTTTATTAAAACTCTATCCAAAATGCTAATCCATGCAATAGGTCTGGAGTTTTCAAATTTTCTTTTGCTTCTCTTTTTGTACATTAGTCCTGATAAAAATTTTGTCCATGATTTAGGTACTATAATTTCTTCCATGCAATATGTATGTCATGCAAATTTTAAAATAACTATCTTCCCATATTGATTATTTGCCCTTGTATTGCTTCATTTTTGAATTTCCTATTTCTCTTAAATTTATTTACTGATCTTTTAATTTCCTTTAACAAAATATTATTTTTTATAATATAAAATAATGATGCAATTTAAATGAGTTTCTTATTTTTAATGAATTATTTTATATCACTGTCTGCTATATGTAACTCAGCACTGTATTCAGATTGATAGTTTTGACTCTGTCAACCTCAAATGTTTATCATTATTGAAGTTTTACAGCACAATTATATTGGCTATCACAACACTGTTTGGATAAAACACTTCCATAAAATAACTTTTAAGACATTCATACTCAATATATATATATATGTCAACAGTTGGCGTTCTACCAAAAACACTGTCAAGCGTTTGTTTACATAAACGTCAGAGCATGCATTCACTTACTCTAACTTTAATTCCACTTTCAGATCATGATTTCAAGCTATTTGCTATCATCAGTGAAAGACAGGAATTTTAGAAACTAGATCTAAACACAAACTCTGAGCATTTATGAAACTGTTTCTATTCAGCTTGCAAGCGTGAATCTTTTAGACACGTAATGTCTTCAAACTCAGCATAGCAAGCCAGATAGCTACATGGGTCTGATCTCAGTTCAGCATCACCACATAGTAGAAGCCTCTGCAATATATATCATTGCTAAAAAGACCTCAAAGGTACATTTATGAAAAACAAAAAACAAGTTAAAAACTTGCTAACGCTTGTATTTATGTCATCAGATGGCATTCTACCAAAAACACTGTCAAGCGTTTGTTTACATAAACATCAGAGCATGCAATCACTATCTCTAACTTTAATTCCACTTTCAGATCATGATTTCAAGCTATTTGCTATCATCAGTGAAAGACAGAAATTTTAGAAACTAGATCTAAACACAAACTCTGAGCATTTATGAAACAGTTTCTATTCAGCTGAACTGAGATCAGACCCATGTAGCTATCTGGCTTGCTATGCTGAGTTTGAAGACATTACATGTCTGAAAGATTCATGCTTGCAAGCTGAATAGAAACTGTTTCATAAATGCTCAGAGTTTGTGTCTAGATCTAGTTTCTAAAATTCCTGTCTTTCAGTGACGATAGCAAATAGCTTGAAATCATGATCTGAAAGTGGAATTAAAGTTAGAGATAGTGAATGCATGTTCTGACATTTATGTAAACAAACGCTTGATGGTGTTTTTGGTAGAACGCCATCTGTTGACATAAATACAAGCGTTAGCAAGTTTTTAACTTGTTTTTTGTTTTTCATAAATGTACCCTTGAGGTCTTTCTAGCAATGATATATATTGCAGAAGCTTCTACTATGTGGTGATGCTGAACTGAAATCAGACCCATGTAGCTATCTGGCTTGCTATGCTGAGTTTGAAGACATTAAATGTCTAAAAGATTCACGCTTGCAAGCTGAATAGAAACTGTTTCATAAATGCTCAGAGTTTGTGTTTAGATCTAGTTTCTAAAATTCCTGTCTTTCACTGACGATAGCAAATAGCTTGAAATCATGATCTGAAAGTGAAATTAAAGTTAGAGATAGTGAATGCATGCTCTGACGTTTATGTAAACAAATGCTTGATGGTGTTTTTGGTAGAACATCATCTGTTGACATAAATACAAGTGTTAGCAAGTTTTTAACTTGTTTTTTGTTTTTCATAAATGTACCTTTGAGGTCTTTCTAGCAATGATATATATTGCAGAGGCTTTTACTATGTGGTGATGCTGAATTGAGATCAGACCCATGTAGCTATCTGGCTTGCTATGCTGAGTTTGAAGACATTACGTGTCTAAAAGATTCACACTTGCAAGCTGAATAGAAACTGTTTCATAAATGCTCAGAGTTTGTGTTTAGATCTAGTTTTTAAAATTCCTGTCTTTCACTGACGATAGCAAATAGCTTGAAATCATGATCTGAAAGTGGAATTAAAGTTAGAGATAGTGAATGCATGCTCTGACGTTTATGTAAACAAACGCTTGATGGTGTTTTTGGTAGAATGCCATCTGTTGACATAAATACAAGCGTTAGCAAGTTTTTAAATTGTTTTTTGTTTTTCATATATATATATAAATGTAACAGTAATTAAATATTATATACAGTCTTTCAATCTGCAGAAGTACTTTCAGTTAATTCCTTAACCCTCCTCAATGGAGGAGGGTTAAGCAATTTACTGAAAGTACTTCTTCAGATTGAAAGACTATATATAAAATTAGTTACTGTTACATTTATTATTTTGAATGTTATTATAATAGTTTTTAATTAATGGACATTTTATTTGTATATATATATATATATATATATAAATATTTGTATATATATATATATATATATATATATATATATATATATATATATATATATATATATAGTTAAGAGTCAGAATAAAAAGAACATTAATATTAATAATGACAACTACATAATCCTTTACCTTACAGTATATGATTAATGAGATATTTATTTTATATAGTGTGATGTTTTTATAAACTGTAATAGAAATAATTAGCCATTAAGCTAATGCACATGCACTTTGTGGATTTTTAACTATAAATGAATACTCTCACTTCCAAACACAAGATAAAGTCTTTGTGAAAATATCCAAATGAATCCATCTTTCCTTTCTACCCAAACATTTATGTATGGGCAAATCTTAAGCATTTGGTAATGAGAGCATGAAGATGTTAAGCAATCACTTTAAATTACCATGCCATATAAAATAAATATCTCATTTACATATGTTTAATTTCAACTAAGAATGATATATCGTAAATTTTAGTAAATTTTGCAAGCATCATTCATTCAGGCATAGTAAAGGTAATTTAAAGTGATTGATTAACATCTTCATGCTTTCATTCCCAAATGCTTAAGATTTTCCCATACATAAACATTTGGTTAGAAAGGATAGATGGATTCATTCTATATTTTCACAAAGACTTTATCTTGTGTTTGGAAGTGAGAGTATTCATTTATAGTTAAAAATCCACAAAGCGCATGTGCAGAAGAATTCTTCATTTTAGTATCATCCATAGTAAGGTTGGAGTAACTAGTGATCCCATACTGCACATAAATTCCTAACATCTCATGGGTTTCTGAAATTTGCTTTTATCAATGAAATTTTGGATTCAAAACTGGAAATAATATATTTATAGATGTTTACAATTAATAAAGAACTAAAAATACCAAAATATATATTTATTAATCTGGAATAAAATCTATATCTTTTTAAAGCAGTTGTCTTGGGTTCAAAATATTAAGGCATTTTAAATTTTAGGCTTAGAGCTTGAATTGACAAATGGGGTTAAAGATGTTGCTAGATGTACAACAGTGTTACATCCAGTTTTGAATTTCAAATCTCACTGACAAAGACAAAAGCCAGAAACTGTCTGAGTATGAGAAAAAATATACTGTCTCCTGATATTTACTGATTATTAAATTTTATTATAGATGGTGCTAGAATGGAGAGCTAATCTTGTTTTAAAAACTTATAGTTTCAGATTGTTAAACAAATTGTAGCTAGTATACTCCATAATGATAGTTGAAATAAAAAATATATACTTTAAACAAATAGAGATGTGTTTTGAATTATCATATCAGAATATCTATTCTTAATAGAGTACTAATAAAACTAAACAAGTCTTTTGTAAATTTTGAAAACAGAAATTCTCATGGTAGTATCAAATTTTTCTCACCAGTTATAAAAAGTACATTATATTACAATTGTATTGTTTTTTTTTCAGACAGTGCATTAACATTTATTTGACCAGTTCACGTTAATAAAAACATTTATCCTCTAGTTAAAAATATCTGAATACTCATTTACCGATAAATGCTAAAGAGATAGTCCAATTGGCAATAGTGGCCACTTTAAATTGTTCTCAGCTTCTTTGTGATATAAAAAAATAACAAAGTTTCAGCCAATTAGTATTTGAATTCTAGGTCATGGATATGAAAGACAGATGTCTAATCAATATAAACTAGACCTATAAATCTTGAATTTCATAGTCCACAATTTTACCATTGCACCAATATATTCATATTATAAGTCTTCAAGATTTTATAGTGTAAGCAAAAAAATGTAATTAATTTGATAAATAATTGAGACATAAATAAATAACCATTATAAATCACATTTTTTCATAAAAATATCCAATGTGATTTATTTTCTGTTTGATTTCAAGTTTCAAATTAAGTAAAATTCTACAGTCAACTAAGTATTTTTAATTTTATTGGACAGTTTTTGTCACCAGAATAACTGATTATATGCTTCATTCAGTTTAGTCTAGTGGCAGAGTGATGGACTGAAAGTAAAAGGCTCCTGACTCAAAATTAAGTCTATTACTTCTGATTCTCAATCTCTTATATGATCTCACAAGAGAATAGCCATTCTATTATATGAATATGTTATTCACAGCATTTCCCATGAACACAAGACAATGTTCTTTAGCATGTTTTATAAAAAATGTTGGTAAATTTGATACTGCCATCTTTACATGCCCTCATTTATTTTTTGGGACTGAATCTTACAACTTACTGAATTTGTATTTATAAGATGTGAAGTTATTATTAAGGAAAACAAACATTGCATTTTGAATGGGACAGTCCTCTTATAAAGGAGTGTGTCCCATTGCCCCAATGAATTACATCAGTATTTTTTTAAAGAAGCAATATAATTTTGCATAACTTTTCACATTTTCTGAACATTCAGAATGGTTGTAGCAGATATAACACTTCATTCTCTATGAAGTGACTTACAAAGTGTAAAGTCACCATGCCAACCAATGAAAGCACACTAAAGCTAGTAGTGTAGCACAGTAGTTTTTTTACGTCTTAATAAACTGTCAAATAAGTAAAAAAATTTTTAATATAAATCTAATTAAATCATGCTGAAGAGAAAGTGCACATTTAATGAAAACATACAACCTCAATATCTCTTTATTAAAAAAGAAGTTTTTGACAGTAACGTGAAGTACTATAAATGCAGAAACTAGTTTAGAATTTGAAAAACTAGAAAATCTAAAAAAAGAAAAAGTTGTAGTGAAAAAATATATTCATAATTTTTAGACACTTGTTGTGAATATCTTAAGCAATGGACTAGTCATTATGAAGAATTAAAACAGATGATATAGTGTTCATCAAAATTTAAAAGAACTTGAAATGAAGTGGAAAAAACCATGAAATATTAGTAAAAATCACTTCTTTAATAGAAATGATGATAGAAAATTATTTTCTAAATTTATCTTAATAACTGAAACACAGGCTTATTATATACCTGTGTCTATATATATGTAATATATAGGGTATATGAGCACAGACTTTCACATGACCCACCACTCTATCTAATAACACTGATACACTTAAACACATATATGTTGAAAAGATAATCACCAATATACATATTTCATGCTAAACCAGCAATCATCAGTTGGTCCAGATTATCATCTCCACACTTATATACTATAAGTGTTCAGATATATATTAAGATAGACAATCCTCATACTTTAATGGACAGGCTTCAATCTATTCCACACTACAACTCTTCAACCGTCCATCCAATTGAAAATCTGATGATGGAATGCTCAAAGGCCACCCTGAGGCTGAGATTCTTGTCACACCCATGTTGACCTAAGGTCAATCTGAACCCCACATGTGGGTGGCCTTTGAGCATTTCATCATCAGATTTTTAATTGAATGGATGGTTGAAGAATTGGAGTGTGGAGTAGATTGAAGCCTGCCCTTTAAAGTATGAGGATTGTCTATCTTAATATATATCTGAACACTTATAGTATATATGTGTGGAGATGATAATCTGGACCAACTGATGATTGCTGGTTTAGCATGAAATACGTATATTGGTGATTATCTTTTCAACATATATGTGTTTAAGTGTATCAGTGTTATTAGATAGAGTGGAGGGAGAGTGGTGGGTCATGTGAAAATCTGTGCTCATATACCCTATATATTAAATTTATCTTAGTAAATGAATATGTTATTATTGAAAAAAATGAGGAGTCCTAATGAAAAAAAAAACTGCATTTGAACTCTCTTGGGTAAAAATTTTTAAGTAATTCAAAAATAATAATTTAGAACATCAAAAATTGGCAAAGATTATTGAATATATATATATACTATGTTTTCCAGGAATAAACGTGTTGGTGAAAAATAATATTTTTGCTAATTAATAAAATATGGGTTTTAAAAAAACCAATTATAGATAAACAGCCTTAAGATCAATGATAGCAACTAAAATTAGCACTGAGATGGATTGTCTGGAATTTTACAATCTTTTTGAGAGTCATGAAGACTTATTAAAACAAACTTCGTCGACGGAAAAATATCAATAAATTGTTTTCATTTTTTATTTATTAGGTATTTATTACATTATATGAGCTTTTTATGTTTTTTGTTATATTATTGTCATTAGCATTTTTAGTTTATTTTAAGTAAAATATATTATTAATAAAACACTGTTGTGCATATTTTCGTGTTATAAAAACGCAATTCAAAAATGGGCTATTTGGATTCAAAAATGTCCAAATCTTTAACTCCTACTGTTCTACTATTAAGTTAAAAAGTTCAGGCAGGATAGTTTGTAGCAACAATTTACATATCTTTTGACGAAATAGCTCTCTCTGTTCTTCCAGTACCACAGATGTGTTTTTTGAGACTATTTTGAATACATGGCAAACATTAAAATAATCTTATAAAAAGTGAACAAATACTAATTGCTGATGACCTCACTTTTTTGATTTTTAATATGATTTTAAATATATCTATTTAATATATAATGAAGTTTCTTATTCTCTTTTTTCTCATATGTCATAGCATCGGCCGGGAGGCGAACCCGCAACAACCGTCTGCAACCAACTGCTTGCTTGCAAGGCAGTTGCGCTCACGTCTCGGCTAACAACGCTTGACAAGTTTCTTATTCTTCATATAAATAAAAACCAAAGCGGCTTTGCAAGCATATTATATAAAAATATGTTAATTAAAAAATAATATGTAATACTATCAATTAGTAAATGTTTTTGGATTTTGATATTGAAATAAAACGAAAAAATAATTATTAAACAATATTTGTCTTTGAAAATAAAAGTTTTTATTCTAAATAAGAATTATATATATATAATATAAAAATTATAGATATTTGTGAAAAAGAAGTATGATCTTTAATGATTATCGTAAGCCCTATGTGGTTTAGCGCAGTGACAGAATTGTGGACTTAAGAGCTAAACATTTTTTCAATCAAGATGCAACTGCAAAAAAATAGGTACTCATAAACACACACACTCACAAACAAACATTGTTAGTTTAGTTCAATAAAATAATACCGACGACTTCTTGGGAAACTTATTTATTTTATTAGGATTAAAAAAAATAATAAGAAGAAAGAAATTTTAATGATATTTTAGTTTTGTGAAAATAAGATAATTGTTTATCTCTCAATGAATGACTTCAAAAATCAAAATATATATTATATCCACATTCTTCAAAAATAGTGATTTTTAATATGGGATACTTGCACTATCATATCAATCAATCAATAATATTATGCCCTATGGATAGGTCCAGATAATAGTCACGGCACTTCACTCATTTCTTTATTCTGTTCTCTTCATAACCCAGCCTTTCAATTCTATATATATCCCTTCCAAACTCTTATATCATCCAGCAATGCCAATTTTTTTCATCCTATCTTTTTATTTTCATTTACCATATTCTCCAAACATTGATTATTAAACTAATTTTTTTTAAATTTATGTGCAATATAGTTACTCTTTGTATCTTCCATTTTCGTAATCAATCTTTTTTCATTTACTCTTTTCAAAACCTTTTCATTAGTTATTTTATTAATCCAGCTGAATTTTTCATATTTCTCCATGATTACATCTCAAAGACTTCCAATTGCTTTCTAATTTAATTAATCATTATTTATGTTTTACACTGATAGTACACCCCACCCATAGCATTCAATTATTTTTTCTTTAATTCTCTTATCAAAGATCCAGAAAATATTTTCATTCTTTTAGCAAATGCATCCTTTGCCAACACTGTTTTTCTTTTAACTTCATCTCCACTTCTTCCATCCTCATTCAACCAACTATATCCAATTCTCTTTCACGGATTTTATCTTGCAGTCTTTTTCTATTACTCTATATCCATAAAAATTTGATTTTCTCAACATTAATCTTCATTTTATATTCTTCCTCCAATTTATTCAACATATTCTGAAGACACTTTTTATCCTCAGCTATAAAACTCCATATTATCTGCAAATGTTATAGATATTATTATTCTATCTCTAACATTTGCTTCTCCATAGTCTACATTTTCATTTAACATGTCTTCTAAATAAATGTTAATAAGAACAGATGATTTACTGCATTCTTGCCTAACTCCTCTTTTTATATTCACTTCATCAATATCATTGTTCTCCAATTCCAATTCTTTCTTTCTCCTGTAATTATATTCCAAATCAACATTCTCTCTTTCCAAAATACTCCATTATTTTTTAATATGATCAAAAGTTTATTCCAGATTATGCTTTTTCCAAATCCACAAAATTTATACCGATTCATTTATCTTTTCAATATATCTCTCTGCAATTGTTCTGACACACCAATAAGATATCTTGTACTTTCTCCTCTCTGAAAACCAAACTGTTCTTCTCCAATATAATTACTTTCTCATAAATTATTGGAGTTAAAATCCTCATTAAAACTTTAGAAGCATGAGATAAAAAACTTATTTTCTTGTATTTTTTATATTTAACAGCCTTCTTCTTTTTAGAAATTGGAATCATTATAGTTCTTAAAAAATCTTCAGACCAAATTTTACTATTATATATCAAATTGCAAAGTCCAACTATTTCCTTCATAGTACATTTTTTCATTTTTTTCAACAATTTTATAGATATTATATCAAATCTTACAGCTTTACCATTTTTAATTTGTGTAACTTCATCTGCCAAAATGTCTATACCTTTATTATGTACTTAAATATATTCATTTTTAAGTTCATAATTAATTGAATTATTTTCTTTTCTATATATATATATATATTTTGAAGATACTCTTTCCATATTTTCATTATATCACTACTATCAGTTAACATCTTTCCATTCTTATCAGCTATTTCATTTTCTAACCATTTCTTTTTTTCTCAAGTGACATTTTAAATTCCATCAAATACCAGATTACTTTTTGTTTATCAGGTGAAGCATTTTTATCTCTCTACATTCTGGTTCCAACTATTTTTCTTTTACTGAAGCTGCTTCTCTTCTTAGTTCATTATTAATTTTTCTATGTTCTCTCATACTAACAAAGATATTTAAAGAGTCTAAATTGAATGTTGGTGGAAAAAGATACATACACCCATAGTATGTGAGAAAATGCAAGTCAGAGGTTGAAATCAATTGAATGTTGTGATTGATGAATAGCAGGGCAAGTTTTATTCATTATTTAAATTAAAAAAAAAACAAAAACGTTTTTGTTAAATTTTCTTTTGGAAAATAGCCCCTAAGCTATTTGTTGCAAACATAACTCTATAGGGCACATGCTTAGAAGTGTTTCTTTTATGTTTGACATCCTCTTCTTAGCAAACATTCAATTGCTTTTATATTGATATAAACACACATATATGTGCAAATCTCAGACTGTTCTTAGAGCAGGATTAAATGATTGAGTTTTTTGTCTTTTTTAATTTTTTTCTTTTTATTAGAGTTGACTTAAATTTTAAATCAACACAAGAAGATCAGTAGTTGACAGTTGCTATAGTAACAAAATTAAAACACAAAGTGCATAGTTATCATTAAACACTAATTTCTTATAATATATCTTAAAAGAGTAGTATATAAAGTATGGATTTTTATATAAGAAATGTAAATCTATTCAGCCATAGTGTGTATTTAAGGATTATTTAATAAAAGTATAAAACCTTTTCCACTCTTATGGTCTTTTCAAATAAAATAGCTATATGAAAAAGGCAGTTGTTTTTATTGCTTAGTAAAACATCAGAATACGATCACCATTTTTATCAACAACTAATAAGGATAACAAAAAATATCCAAAATTAATAGTAATCATACTACTAGATACAGTAATTAAACACTGTAATATCTTAAGAATTTATATGTAATGAGTAAGCAGTAGCTAGAATTAAAAATAGTAGTTTCTCTGCTATTCAAACTGATGTAAGAGCAGATGTTGCTTATTTTACTATTTTGCTTGTTATTGTAAAGTATTTTAAAGTCATAGAAGTTGAATAGAATCTTTTGTTTTGTCATCTTCTTCTACCAAAGAGACAAGTTTATGTTAGAAAACTCAAGTTTTTGTATCATAGTTCAAATATAACATGGATTTATTGCTGCTTCTATAAACAAATCCCAGAAACTAGATATCTTCCTGATGAATTACAAATCCTTTTTCTTGAAGCCATTAAACTGGTTAGTTTATAAAGTTAAAATCCACAAGTCCAAACATTTTTTAAAGCACTGTGTGAAAAGCTGATGGGTCTTATTTTATTCCAAGTGTTTTTTTAATACAAAAGTAAGATAACTTTCTGATGGTAAAGTCTTTATCTATATGATCAAACTTAGTTAGAAGATAATTTTTTAAGATGGTTTTGCCAAATTGCTTTAAGTTCACATGACTAAAATTGATTACAGACTCTTGCATATCCATTAGAAATTTTTCTGCAAATAAATATTCTAATTTTGGAACTTCACAGTGGATTGATAACAAAATCAAATTTTTAGAAAGAGTTGAATCTACGATTTAAAAAATAATATTGAAAAATTTCCATCTGATATATCTCAGACTAAAGTGTTCATGAGAAATGATTCAGAAAATAACTGAATACTTTCAAAAGCCTAAATAATCTTTTAAAAAATAATTTTCAAAATCTGATTGAAGAGACCCCAATCGATTTGCAAATCCCTTTGAAGAAGAATACTTTGTTCTTTAGATTAGTGATAAAAAAAGAGTGATTGATTAAACTTTTCACCTGATACTTCTCTAAAACTGAATTTATAGAAAACCCCTGTATTTATTTTTGCAGACATCAATAGAGAATATAAACAGCTTTTTTTTTATAAAGATTTGCCATTGCAGAAAATAAAAATACCATATTTAAGTTGAACGCAGTTTTAGATTTAAAACTGTAACTTATATGGGTTGAATCTGATTAAAAAAAATACATACCTTATAGAAAGCTTAAAAATTGCTCTTAACCTTTATAGTGTATAAAACATTTTTGTTAATTTTATAAATATTATTTCAAATATAGGGGGTTTGAATACAGACTTTCAAGCACCCTTCAACTATCCACACTATCTCATATCACTTGATACACATGAGCATATACAAATATATAATTATATAATTAAATATTACAAACAATTAAATTATACTATATTAAATTTAATTATATAATTGTATATTTATATGTAATGTATATTTTGAAAAGAAAAAAAAAGGATGGAGTGTTGAATTTTAAACAGCAGTAATAGTAAATGGATGACCACACATATGTAGAAAAGATAACTAATCACCAATATATGTATTTCATGATGAAACAGCACTCATCAGTAGGTCCAGATTATCACCCCCCCCATATATATATAATCAGTGCTCAGTTTATATACAAATAGCAAATCTTCGTACTTTAATGGGCAGGCTCCAATCTACTCTAACCTCTAACACTTCAACCATCCATACCATTGAGAATCATTGTATCAGTGGTATGAGATAGTGTTGATAGTTGAAGGGTGCTTGAAAGTCTGTGTTCAAATTTCCTAAATTTACAATTAAACTCCAGATATATGAAAAATGCCTGTATTTCAAATATTAAATATTATTTCACTATATATTTAAAATTTTTTCGTTATTAATAAATTAAAAAGGAATACATTAATGTAATTTTTAAGCGTGTGTACTGAAGTCGATATAATTTTTTGAAATGTGAATATAAATATATATGAACCGTTTCCTCTACTTATTATCTATTCCATGTTTTTTAATTTCATTATTGGTCTATTTATTTATAGTAATTATTATTATTTTTAAATATCCACTGCAGGATGAATGTCTCTCCAAGTGTAATAAAGTTTCCCTTATTCCTAACTTTTCCGTATCCAATATAAACTTTCATTTGGTCATATATTATCATCTCTTCTAGGAATACATCAACTCATCTCCATTTAAATCTCTTGTTTCAACGATGACAATAACAATTGTTTGTTCAATTACCTATGTATTTTGTTTTTGATTTATTCTTGTTACTCCTAACATATATATCTTCATGCTTTGTTAAATAGTCTGAAGTATCTGTATTACTCTTACGTTAATTTACAATATATAATTTTGAGATAAGTGCATCTTAGTAATTGAAAATATTTAGCTAATATGAAGGTACAATTTATAAAAGGAAGCAGTCAAGGGAGTATGACGAGTGAAAAAAATATTAAAAACCACTACTCTAGAAAATTGCTTTCTTTGCTATTAAAAGGTTCTAACTCTCGTTTATCTATAGAGATATTTTATTTATTTTCCTCCACAAACTGAACTGGATTATACATCCTTTTATTCATTATCTAAAAATGCATTCTCTAAAAGTTATACATTTATCTAAAATAAAAATCAGGAAACAAATTGAGATTTTTTTTTCTAACTGAAATAAGACAAATTGATGTTATATAAACTAGATTAAAAAGAATTAATTAAATATTTTTAAAAGTACTATGGTTGATTTTTAGCATTAAAAAATGTGTAAAAGAAATCATTTTTAAAAAAATAAATTTTATATTATTAATTTTTACGTTGTACAGGCTTAAACCTGTAGTTATATATGTAATATATGCGGGATTCGAACTCAGACCTTCACACGACCCATTACTCTCAGTGCCATCTTATAATTGCTGACCCACTTGATCACCCATATGTTGAAAAGATACACATATTTCGTGCTAAACCAGCACTCATCAGTTGGTCCAGATTACCATTTCCAACATATATACAATCAGTGCTCAGTTTTATATTAAGATAGCCAATCCTCATACTTTAATGTACAGGCTTCAAACTACTCCAACCCAAAACTTCTCAGCCTTCCATTTCATTGAAAATCTGATGATGGAACGTCCGAAGCCCATGTTAGAAGTTATAAAAGACAATTATAATTTATTAATTTCGTAAAAATAATTGTACATATAAATATCTAATATGTCTACGAAATATATTGATATCTATAAATTTATTAATTTATCTATCTATCCATTTATCCATCTGTCAATCTATCCATTTTTCCATGTAATGATCTACTCACCCATTTCTTCATCTATCTATCTATCTATCTATCTATCTATCTATCTATCTATCTATCTATCTATCTATCTATCTGTCTGTCTGTCTGTCTGTCTGTCTGTCTATCTGTCTATCTATCTATCTATCTATCTATCTATCAATCTATCTATCTATCTATCTATCTATCTATCTATCTATCTATCTATCTATCTATCTATCTATCTATCTATCTATCTATCTATCTATCTATCTATCTATCTATCTATCTATCTATCTATCTATCTATCTATCTATCTATCTATCTATCTATCTATCTATCTATCTATCTATCTATCTATCTATCTATCTATCTATCTATCTATCTATCTATCTATCTATCTATCTATCTATCTATCTATCTATCTATCTATCTATCTATCTATCTATCTATCTATCTATCTATCTATCTATCTATCTATCTATCTATCTATCTATCTATCTATCTATCTATCTATCTATCTATCTATCTATCTATCTATCTATCTATCTATCTATCTATCTATCTATCTATCTATCTATCTATCTATCTATCTATCAATCATTGAAAAATCAACATGTTAATTTATTAGAGAGACATAAATATTGAGAATATAAATAAAGTAGTTTTTATTATAAACAAAAAATGATAAAACAATATAAGAAATTAGAAGAAATCAATTTGATTAAAAATACTAATTACAGATAAAAAAAATTATATTATAGTAGTAGCTATTTTTCTGCAAAACCCATAATATGGTTGAAATCGCAATGGCTAAATTTGAAGGTTTTTCAGATTTTAATTAGATTTTTTTTCTTTTTTCAACATAGTAAACTACTGAATAATTTTAGAGTTAATGAATATGAAGCTATATTTTATAGAGAGTAAAACAAGATAGAAAACACTCAAATTTTCAATGACTGCAATTTAAAATCTAATGAGTAATGTCTTCCTCTTCTTTCTCTCTTGGAGATCCTGTTGAATAACTTACTGCCAAGAGTGGGCTAATTGAAGGGTATTTTATTATTACTAAGTGCTGGATAATTCAGATTTAAATTCCAACATGTTCTGATGGGAAAATTGAGGGTCTTGATATAAATATATAGAGTGTGCTAGATCATCAAAATTGCTTTAGAAGATTCTAATAATGGGAAATGCTAAAAAGATGAAAGTGCTGTTGATAAACTGAAATACAAAAATAAAAATAAAAGAAACTACCTAGAATTTTTGAATTTGCAGAAAAACTTTATATTATTACCATTCTTTTTTTTTTTAGGAAAATTCCAATAAAAACACAGCAGATATGATTCTTTTTTTGTGTGTGTGAAAAAAGTATATGGTTGAAACCTTTAATGTAATTAATACTTTCTATGCCAAAAAATTATCATCAATCAGTAAAATAAAAAAGTTGTATTAGAGAAAAGCTAAAAATACAATGTTATCAAAAAGAAAAAGTTGTTTTTCATGAAATATTACAGTAAAGATAATCTAAAATATATCAATAGATTACAAAATATTGGTTCTAAAAAAATCAACAGATTCAGAATGAAGATAATCAATATACTATTAAAACAACTTTTAGTATTGGGAACAAAACAACAACAATTCATTTGGATTAAAGCGATGTACACAGAAAAGAAGAAATATAAAAATATTTAAAAGTGATTTAAAAAAAAAAATTAAAATTTTGTAAATAATTAAAAAAAAATGTAAATAACTAAAAATATAACTATTGAATGACAACAACAAACAAAACGCTAAAAAGAGTTGGTATTAGCAAAGTCATTAAATTATAATGAAAACTAAGATAATAATATAATATAAAAATGATGTCACTGTTAAGTATATAGATGACTTTTACAAAGAATTATATAAGTAATATTTACTAAGGCTGTAACCTTATGAATAAGCGTCTGAAAAATTCGAAGGTAGGGACCTCTACAGGTCTTAGCCACAAACTTACACTCAGAAGAAAAGAGGGATATAGTAATATAGATCCATAAAATAAAGTAGCTTTTCCATTATAGCAACTTTTGAATTGCCAAGAATTTAAATAAAGAACTATTATGCCATAAAATATAAGAATCAGTGAAATCATAATGAACATTTAAGAAGATAGATAGAAATAGTGAATATGCTGGCAAAGGTACGTATGAAATGTTCAAATGATAAAAATATACAAATACAAAAAATAGTCTAATAGAAAAAGAAATTATTACTGAAGTTTGTGGAGAGAAGGAATCAACATTCCAGGATTTATTAGTTTCTGCAAGTTCTTTACAAAATCTTTACTGAATTTATTATGATCTCTGGAGAGTGACTTCAAGTTAAATCTAGACCAACTGATGATTGCTGGTTTAGCATGAAATATGTATATTGGTGATTATTTCTCTTTTCAACATGTGTGTGATCAGGTGGGTCAACAATATGAGATGGCACTGAGAGTGATGGCTCATGTGAAAGTCTGAGTTCGAACCCCACATATATTACTTATATAAATGCGGGTTTAAGCCTGTACAATATATTAACTTATATAAATAGTGTGTAAAAGGTCTGCCCATCCCTCGCATATGTATGTATAAATGGATTATTCTCCTGTACATATGGGGTTAGAATGACTAATATGTCAACATGGGTAGGATGACAACCTTGGCACTAACAAGGGCTTTGAACATTCCATCATCAGATTTTCAATGAAATGGAAGGCTAAAGAGTTGTGAGTTGGAATAGATTGAAGCCTTTCCATTAAAGTATAAAGATTGGCTATCTTAATATAAAGCTGAATACTGATTATATATATATGTGTGAGGATAGTAATCTAGACCAACTGATGATTGCTGGCTTAACATGAACGTATATTGGTAATTATTTATCTTTTCAACATGTGTGTGATCAGGTGAGTCAGCAATATGAGATGACACTGAGAGTGGTGGGTCATGTAAAAGTCTGAGTTCGAACCTGCATATATTACATATATAAATGCAGGTTTAAGCCTGTACAATGTATTAACTTAAAAGAGCCAACTAACTTTAAAAATAATTAAAGTACAAAAGACCATATTCAAGCATTAATGTTATAAAAATTATCAATAACTCTATGCTACAATAAATTTTCAGTTTATATAAAATTGTTAATTCTTTTAACATTTTTGTAGTGACTAAAAACTTAAAGGAACATGAAAAGATTCAGTTTATTATTAAATTTTAAAAACATTTGTTCAAATGCAATACGAATAAGTAAATAATGCAGATACACTAAATAAAGATTATAAAAGTGATTCTATTTTTCCAAAATTTGTTTATGGCAGTCTTACAGAAAGTAAATTTTAGATTAAAATGGAAAGTAAAGAAAATAAAATTAAATTGAAATTAAGGGATGGCAACTAGATTTAGTAGATAGTATTATTATTTTAGAAAATAATGATGTTTCTGAAATGCAAAAAATATTACAAAAGCTAACAGATAAGAACAAGGAAGGATTTAAGATAAATGATTAAACATCTAAAACCTTCAAATGACTTTTCAAAAAATAAAACATAAAATAAGGATTAGATGATAATAAAAAGAGGTTAACAGCTCTAAGTACCTCAACAAACTATTAATGCAGATGGAAATCATTATCACCATTAGCAGAAACCATTAATAAATGAGAATAATTTCAATATCAAGAAAAAAATAAGATAAAAGTTAGTTTAGAAATGAATTTTGAAATGATTATGAGACCGATTTGTGGACAACAAATATGTTCACATATAAAATGTGTTGGTTTATTTTTTCTATATACTTTATATTTGCAATGCTATCTTTTAGTTTTACCAGCAAAAAACTTATCTCTCTGAAATATTTCAATGCTGCACCTAATTATAACATTCCAATCTTGTCTGTTTCAAGCTATATCTTTCTAATGAAACAATCAACCCATGCACTCTTTTATAATATATTTAAGATAATTATTATAATGTAAATAGATTCTGCCTTCCTATAAGAACCATTCTCAAATTTACAACTAAAAATTCTTTTGGCAAGATCTGTAGTGTTCATTCAATCTATATGTCACATCCAATAAAGATGTGATTTTATGGCAGTGAACTCTATAGTGTCACATCAAGAAAGTTCAAAAAGATGTTGATTGCTTTTATGAACATCCTATTACATTTAAATTTTTTTTTACAATGTATCATTCAATGAACTTTTACTAATGTTTTACTAAATAAGTTATCTGAGTCTCCATATGACTCTACATACAGCTAATTTATTGCAGTTATTATTTTGTTGTGTTGAAATATCCTAGTTTTTAACCTGTTAACAATAGTAGCAGCACATAGGATCAAATGCGACATTTCAATATCTAATTTTTTTTTCTATTTATGAAACTACCAAGACAAATTGTTTTATATTCAAACGAATAAACAATGAATCTAAAAAGCTGCTGACGATGTTTTTTTTCCAAGTGCTTTTAGCATTCATTATTAAACCAAAGTCTCTATATGTTGCATTCAAAGTAGTAAACATATTGTGTACATCATCTTTTGAACAGGCAAAGGCAACAAAATTGTCAATATATTGTAAACACAAAAGCTAAAAAGATGAAGTTCTTGTTTATATTTTTAATCAGATTCACATTAAAAACTCCACTAATAAACTTTTATGGCATCATGATCCTTGAGATGAAAATATAATAAAATAAATCATAAACTTACTTTGGGATGTGTTGCTTTTGTAAAAAATACTTAATACTATATATATATATATATATATATATATATATATATATATATATATATATATATATATATATATATATATATATATATATATATATATATATATATATATATATATATAAACATTACAAGCATAAAGCTAAACTAGTCAATATAAAATCAAAACTACCCCAAATCTAAAATTAAACCAGACCAGAATAAAAATAATATTAAAACACAACCTAAGGTTTCACTGCTACAAGCAGACTTCTCAAGTGTAAAGAAATAATAACAAAAAAAAACACAACTTATATATACTATTAAAAACTACCCACAAATCCATTCACTTCCCATCCACCCTTAATATTAAAAGAACTCTTAAATAAGTTAATTGCTTCAGAATCATAAATTTTCAATAATAAAGACTCTTTAATTCTTCTTTTGATTTCATTTCTCTCAAAGAAGACAACCTTAGCTTCATCAAAATCAATAGTGTGGCCTGTATCTTTTTCATGGACATACAAAGCAGAACTAAGATATCTATTTTTAACTCTACTTTTATGAACCTTTACTCTTTCATTTAAACTCAAACTACTCTGACCTATGTAAACCTTCTTACAAAATAAACAAGGAATAAAATATACCACACCAGGAATAGTCTTTCTATCAAAAACTTCCTTTGTATTATTCAAGACTAAAAATTATATATATATGAGTGCTTAACACTCATATTTTTTAAGAACCTTATATAAATTTTGAATCTAAGCGAGTCTTTTTTTAAATACAAAGGAAGTTTTTGATAGAAAGACTATTCCTGGTGTGGTATATTTTATTCCTTGTTTATTTTGTAAGAAGGTTTACATAGGTCAGAGTAGTTTGAGTTTAAATGAAAGAGTAAAGGTTCATAAAAGTAGAGTTAAAATAGATATCTTAGTTCTGCTTTGTATGTCCATGAAAAAGATACAGGCCACACTATTGATTTTGATGAAGCTAAGGTTGTCTTCTTTGAGAGAAATGAAATCAAAAGAAGAATTAAAGAGTCTTTATTATTGAAAATTTATGATTCTGAAGCAATTAACTTATTTAAGAGTTCTTTTAATATTAAGGGTGGATGGGAAGTGAATGGATTTGTGGGTAGTTTTTAATAGTATATATAAGTTGTGTTTTTTTTTGTTATTATTTCTTTACACTTGAGAAGTCTGCTTGTAGCAGTGAAACCTTAGGTTGTGTTTTAATATTATTTTTATTCTGGTCTGGTTTAATTTTAGATTTGGGGTAGTTTTGATTATATATATATAATTAAAAAATAAAGAGTTTAAATAAGTCCACCTCAACAATGAGTTAGCACTTAATAAAAAAGCAATATGGATATTGACTATAATATATAAAAGTATGAAGAGGTAAATAGTAACAAGGAGAGATAAAAAATAAAGTGTATGAGTTAATAAACAAGCAGGTATCACTGATAGTACTGAAGGAATTAAGACGTTGAAATAAAGTTAAACTGAACATATTTTAGAAAAAATGATAACGGACAGAAAGTTGAAACCAAACTGAATATCAAAGAATAAAAAAAAAAAAGACTAAATATACGTATATTAAATTATTTAATTCAGATAAAATATTATTTTACTGTTTGTTCCATTTATTATTATTATATTAACATACGTGAACAAAATATATATTAAAATATTTAATTTTAAACTCAATCAAATTCTAAAATATTCATATAATAAAAATCTAAAAACTTTAATATATATGTAAAAAAAAAAGTATGATTTGAATTTAAAATTAAGTTTGAATTAAATCACACACACACACGCACAAAATATAATAATATTTGACAGGGATTACTATTCAAATCCTTTTTCCTTTCATAGTTTTATTTCATTTCATTTTTGATCTAATGAATGCAATTTATATATGTACAAGATTGACATTTGAAATATAAATATATTATAGTAGACACTCTAATGATGGTTGTATATATATAAATATTACTTGCAATAATGCTTAAAGCTAAATAAGATAATATGTAACCATTAGAAAACAGTCACCACCTAAAGATATCAATATAAATAGTAATCAATATTTCTCACTGTTGTCAAGGCAACCTCTCTCCATTTAATAATAAGAGAAGTTGTCTTGACAACAGTGAGAAATATTGATTACTCTCTATATTGGTATGGCTAGGTGGTGACTGGTTTCTAATGGTTATATATAAATATATAAAAAATCTAAATATTTGTGATAGGCCAAACAATAATGAAAGAACTTCACTAAATAATAGATAAGTAAAAACAAAAACTGAGTGGAAAAGTAATGTACAATAAGTATATAAATTTATATAAGAATAGCAGTTACACAGAGATAGCAAAAAGCAGAGATTAAGAGCAAGCTTGGAAGTAAAACGTAAATAATGAACTAATTAAATAGATAAAGGTTACATGTTAAGAATATTAGAGCCCAAAGAAAAGAAACAAACTCTCCAGCATTCATCTATTAAAAAAGTAATAAAGGGTGATATTAGACACCAGACAACACAACTAGAAGCAGATGAGGGTTTTAATAGTTTTCATTCTTGCTTTATTCTTAATGCAAGTTAGCTATCGTCTCTGAACAGTAATTAGATGAGTTAGGAATCTTGAAGGATAAAAAAAAAAATGATTAGAAATTCTCATCTACTTTGAAAGAAGACTCGCTTAGATTCAAAATTTATATAAGGTTCTTAAAAAATATGAGTGTTAAGCACTCATATATATATAATTTTTAGTCTTGATTAAATTCTGTCAATATATTTCCAGCTCTCCTGCACTCATTAAATTGATATGCCAATGCAAAATGACGATTTATATATGCTGGCTCAGATGTAGGAAATTGTTGATCTAGCAAGTTTTTAAGCAAAATGTAAAATTCCAATGCATCTCAAATGTGAACACAGCTTCATTTATATACATCTTTATCAAAACCAGAGATTATATATAATATTGGAAAAATATATTTAATTATATCATGTGAGCAAAAGATTTTAATACCTGATTCAAATTCTTTAATATTTGTGTATAGTAATTTCAGATTTTTTTCTTCACTATTAATAACTATGTAAGATTTAAGACGCTTGACGTATATAGTGAAATTAAATTCATAAACATTACATTAATATTTCTTAAGGCTAAGCGCTTTCAGAGCATATATGGAGTTGAAGGCTCTGAAAGCGCTTAGCCTTAAGAAATATTAATGTAATGTTTATGAATTTAATTTCACTATATAAGTCATTTGTGTATTGTAAAAATGATTTGTTTGTTTTTAATATGTAAATAAATTCATAATCATTTGCATACACATTGTGTTTAAACTGTTACTGAAGTATTGAATATATATCATATAAAAATCGAGACTGGTAATTCTTCTTTTGAGATCCCGTATAAATAGATACACATGGGAATCTATATTTAACAATTATATATAATGCTATAATATATATATATATTGTTAAAACGAAGATTTGCACGGGTTAAATATATAAAATACATATTTTGTGGGTTCATCCGTGTTAAAAACTTTTAATATTAATATACTGATGTTTCAACTTGGTCACACAAGCCATCCACAGAGTTATAAAAGGTAGAAAGACGGTTGTAGAGGCGCTACAATCACTGATTTGAATAAAATGTTAAAATTCCACCAATAGCAAAAAATGTTAAATTTAGGAATGTTTTTTAAAAAAATCTTTCCAAATAGGAGGAAGTTTGCATGTATCATCTCGCTTATTGATACAATCTGGCCTTTTAAGTATCTCAATGGCTTCGCTAATTTTGCATTGGTAGAGATTATCACATCTGGATATGATCCTGGTACTAGAAAAATCAATTTTATGACCTGAATCTATAGTATGGAGTGAGAGTGCTGATGATGATGAGTGTTGTTTAACTGCATTAGCATGCTCATCTCTCCTAACACTGATGCGACGATTACTCATACCTATGTAAGAAGCTTTACAATTTTTACATGAGATTTGATAGACACCATGAGATTCAAGAGGGATTGAATCCTTAAGCTTGGTTATTATATTGCTGATCTTTTGATGAGCAGAAAATGCTGTATCTATATTATAGCGTTTTAATATACGTCCGATACTGTCTGTAGTTCTTTTTACATATGGAACACAAATCCTAATAGCTGATTTATCATCTTTTTGTTTCATATTTTGTCTATTTTGGGCTTGAAATAAGGCTTTTTTTATAAATTTGTAATTATAACTATTTGCTAATAAAACACTATTAATATGATTTATTTCTTCTTTCAGATGTGTCTCATCTGAAAGGTTAATTGCTCTATTTAAAAGAGTTTTGACTACAGAAACTATCTGAGTTGGGTGATGATGAGAATGGAAATGCAAATATCTGTCTGTGTGTGTATCCTTTCTGTAAATAGAAAAAGATAAACTGTTTGGTGTTCTGGTGACTAGAACATCAAGAAAAGGGAGTTTTCCATCAGACTCTGTCTCCATTGTAAATTTAATATGAGGATGCATATTATTTAAATGTAAGAAAAAATCATCTAATTTATTTTTCCCATGTTGCCATATGACAAAAGTGTCATCTATGTATCTGAGCCAAATGAGAGGTTTTAAAGATGATGATTCTAAAGCATGAGTTTCTATATATTCCATGAATAAATCAGCTATTACTCCTGAGATAGGTGAGCCCATAGGAGTACCAAAAACTTGTCTGTAATGCTGTCCATTTTATACAAAATATGTATTTAAGAGACAATGTTTAATTAAAGCAATAATATGGTCTGGTAAATTGCAACGTTGTGAGATTATATTTAAAGCTTCATCAATTGGAATGTTTGTAAACAAAGACACGACATCAAAACTGACCAGAATGTCATTAGCATTAATTTTTAAACTTTTTAAAACAGAAATAAAATGAAGAGAGTTTTTAATATATGATTTAATAGATGGGATTATAGGTTTAATGAAATCCGATAAGTATCTGGCTAAAATATGAGTTGGAGAACCTATTGCACTTACTATTGGACGAAGGGGGGTATCTGGTTTGTGAATTTTTGGAAGTCCATAAAATTTTGGACAGATACAAGATTTTTCACGAGGGATTATTTTATTTTTTATCTCTGTTTCAATAGGTGATTTATTAATAATAGCTTGTTGTTTTTTCCAAATACGTAGTATGATCTCTTTTTGATAGTTTATAAGTTTTATCATTAAGCAGATCTAAAATTTTATTATGGTAAATGTCACAATCCATTACAACTGTGGCATTACCTTTATCAGCTGGAAGTACAACAATTGATTTGTCCGATTTTATATTATTTAATGCTTGTCTTTCTTTCTTTGAAATATTATTTTTAGGAAGCTTATCTTTTTTAAAAATATTACAAATCTCAGCTCTAGCCAAATCAGCCGATGTAGAATCAATTTTATTGAGAGCTGATTCAACATTACAAACAATTTTCTCAAAAGGTATCCGGGAAGGTGTTAAAGCAAAATTGAAACCTTTTTCTAAAACCGAAATTTCATCTGTAGAGAGGGCTTTCCTAGATAAATTATAAACGGTTTTTTGATTTGGATACATAATGTTTAATTGTGTTCTAATTAGCATTTGCAATTTTTTCTTTTGCTTTGCTGTTACAAATTCCGAATCTTTAAACGATCTAAAACTTGCAATACAATCAAAACTAGTCCACAGTAAAGGATGTATTTTATTACCCCGCAAAATATGTATTATATATATATCAAATCAAGATTTTACAAAGCATTTCTCAATATGTAGTCACAAAATAAGACTTAAATTTTCTCTAATCCATGTGGATTATAAATAATGACTGTTAATAATTTAAAGATTATACATATGTGTGTGTGCATGAAATTATTAATTTATATAATTTAGAAAAACACAAAGCACCCTTACAGCACATAAATATAAGGTTAGAACTATCACTTGCATATGGAAATAAGATGTTGAAAGCTCTAGCTCATAGGTTCCCAACCTAGGGTACTTACATCTTCAGTGAGTACAAAAGCATGTACAGAGGATCCACTGATTAGCAGATAAATAAGTATATTATGCTATTAATATATTTCAAAAATAGGTATGTTATTGCTATTTTGGGGCTATTCGATGTTGGTACTGTCTTCAGTCACACTAGCAACATTTCAGGTCTCTTTTTAGATATGAATGCAGTCAAGTTGTATAGATTTTTTTTTACTGCATGATCTGATAACTCAAAATTCCTAGTTAAGATTCAAGACAGCTATTGAAATTGCCAGTCACTTACATGGCATCTGCACTACCTGCACATATGCATGGTGTACTACATGGGACCTCTTCCAACTATTTATTTTTTATTATAATGAATAAGAGATATTGGATAATTTACTAAAAGTCAAGGGTGTATGGGGATGAAATAAGTTGATAATCCCTGTTCTAGTTCATCTAACAAGAATAGATTGTAACTTGAAATTTATTTTAGAGAACTTACTTTTTTTTTAAATACTGGATAATAGTTTACATAATATCTAATGAAATGGCTCTAAAATCTTAGATTTGATTGGTTATTTAAATTTTTGATGTAAAGTCTATTTATTAAATGTGTGTCTATATTGTAACATTAAAATTAGAATTTAACCATGGTCATGTTGCCTGCATAAAATTTTTATTAACTTAATTTTTTTAGTTTAATTTTAAAATTATCTAAACTAAATTTAAAAAAATAATTAAAATAGTTTACGTTGTTATTAAATGGTAGTTTTGATAATGAGTCATAATGCAGCATGACTGTAAACATTTTTTTAATAAACAATGTATCAAAATATTATTTTATGTTACCTTGTGGCAAAATTTTAAGATTAATATATATATTTTTATTCTTACGATGATATACTAAATTTCATGATATATATATTATGTTTATACTAATAAGTATATAAATGGTTTTGAATAATAATAATGATGATGATGATGATGATAATAATAATAATATATGCATTAGTAAATTCATTTGATGACATTTCATTTACTGTATACATTTAAAAAATAATATGTAAACATAAACAAACATGATATTAAATTATTGTTAAAGAATGTGTATATATAACAATGTTTGGGATAATTCAAGTTATTATATTTTATGTATACAATATATTATTTTAAGACATTTAATTTATTTATAATTGGTATATAAAATAATGATTATAATGTAAAAATAGATGAATATAAGAAATGTCTATTTTATTTAAAATATGATTTTATATGGTTTTTAAAATATATTTTATGTTTTTAATTTGTAAATATATATATATTATTTTTCAGACATATTGTAATATTTATTTTTATAAAGTTTTAAAAAATATTTTAATGTCATGAAACACTAATCTATTTAAAAGTACTTTTATTGAATGGGTATATAGATAAATTTAACTCTTAATAGAAAAAACTATGAAAATGAGTGATATTAGAGAATACAGCATAGAACATCATTGTAACTGTATCCAGGATGATGATATAAGTATGACATCATCAGGAGAAAATTATTTAAGCCCCTGAATTAGGCTCTCCCTCATTCTTAGTCTCAATATTTAAATTATACAAAAGTTTGTGATATATATATATTGAAGCGGTTTATATCTGTATACAGATATACTTGCTTCATATTTTTTTAAATCAACATATCTCCTATAGTATATATATATATAATTTATTATTAATATCTGCACACATTAGTAATGGGTGCTTGTGTGCTTGCACAATAATGCATCATTTTCTAAATCTAAAGTTGATCATTTAAATCATGTGATTTCATTTTAAGAAAATTACTTTCTATAAAAGTTAGAAACAATTAAAGAAAAATGTTAAAATGTTTAAAACAGTGGGAGAGTGGCTGGAAGCCATTAAATAAGGAAAAGTAGGTGCTATAGTTCTCTATCTACACATCCCATAGTCTTAAATAGTTGCAGTCGAATACCTTTAGACACTTTTTGGTGTTAAATAAAAACATGAAACCAAAGACACAGGAAACCAAATCGGTTGCACAATGGTATGAAGAAGTGAAGAGTTGATGGATAGAAATTAGTATAATGAGTTTGAAATCCATCAAGTAAACACATGAAGTACAATCCCAGGATAACACAAGATATAAAAGCATCAAAAAAGCATTGTTTATTATTCCATTATTATTTAGAATTTAGTATTCTATTATTATTTAGAATTAGTACATTATTATCCCAAAATTATCCTAAAATCATTTTAAAATCTAAAAGATTTATTTGTTACCCTGCCTAAAAAAAGAAGAAATTATGTTAGCTGTACCTATCATCATGACTGAGTTCTCCAAGATCATCGGTGAAGTTTGGCATTCCAAGTGGCTCCATCAAGATGTATTCTGATCCATATCATATCATCATAATGTAAACCTGAAGATCAATCTACCTGCACATCCACAGAAGTCCTGAATTCATCATTTATTGCCCGTAAAATGTTTAATTTATCCAAAGCTATAACAATAACTCAATTATATTTAATATAAATCTTTCATTAGTCATAACCTTATAAATTATATATTTATATCATATTTATTAATGTAAATCTGCTGGCTTAATTTTTTAATAATTTAGAAACTTATATTTGCAAATTTATTTATGTCTATTACCTTGAATGATGGAGAGAGAATTTTAATTTGCTAAACGTGTTTATGTTTTCCCTGCTCTCAAAATCCAGAGAGATGGAGTGTGCAGAGAAAAGTCCAAATTTAAAACTTTTATCCTCCATGATGTCAAGAAAGTTATTTTTTAATTCTTAGAATTATGTATGTACAGAATCAGTGAAGGATGGTGAGTGTATTTTTATTCTATTAAATTTTCGATTCTTTGTTATGTATTATTATTGCTCTATACATATATGTGTAATCTCAGTGTTAAAAATAATATTATTAAAATACTCATAATAAAATATATTTTATATAAATTGTTACTTCACCTACTAAAAATAAGTAATGCTCTTTTGATAAAATCAATGATTGTCTATGGTAAAATTATTGTAAATGTAGTAATATCTATATATTTAATATTTTACAATGTAAAAAATAACATAAAGAATATTTTCTAAAAATATATATTGCATTGCTTATTGATGCCATGTAATATTTATATAAAGTCAAACCTATAAGCTATAAAGTAATGAATTGCGCTATTAACTATTCCAGGAATAAATAATTTTTCCCCAAAACCAAATATTATTGGATTATTAGACATTTCATTTTAAGATTTAAAAATAATTATTGTGGATGGGTTTCTTTTATTATCAAAATGATGTATACGTGGTTAATCAGAGATGCTCATGATTTATATATATATATATATATAATAAGTTTCTTAATATTTATTCATCTGGGTGGAGAGTTTCATAAGTTATATTTTTCTATATGTATTAGAATTCCTGCCTATATATACATGTGGCAATGGTCACATTATTATTACTAGTATAAAATTGCATATATTTCTGTGCAGTTAATGTGTCCTAATGGTGAAACAGTGTAAGGGCAGACCAGACACCATACCTGGGTTTCTAATTCATAGAATAGCACCAGTCCAGGTTCCATAAAGAGCCAGAGACTTGTTGTGATCCCAAATCCTGGATTTAGCACAAATTTGCGCTCTTCAATGGTATGCTTCTTTCATTAGAAGAAGATACACCTCTGTGACCAGGGACATCTACCCTTCACACTTCTAGATCACTAAATTGATCATCCTTATTTAGATATGTCATTGACCCTCATAGGTAGTACTGCTGCTCCCAATTAATGTTTATCTCTAGTCTTCACCTGTACTTGTTAGCAACCCTGGGTGACCCAAACTCAAACCTGTACATAAATGTTTTCATTAAATAAACACATTATTAAATGCATGTTCAAACCTGAAATGGGCTGATAACTTACACTTTCTCCATTTATGTGGTATAGAGCACATATCATTATTGCAAGTCACCACTACCTTCTATAATGCCATGTAAATGTCAGTAGATTCTTCCAACTTAATATTTGTAAGTCATTCTCACTATTATTTTAATGTTATAATAAACTAATATGATTTTGATTAGATAAGTGTATGTTTATATTGTGAATTGGAATCATTTATTAATTATTATAACATGCTACTAAATAAATCAAATAAATGGTAAATAAATGTTTACTAACATATAGATTGAACCTTAGCCCTGAGATATTGTTATAAATATTAGATCAGATATACAATGATAAATGAAATGAGCAAAGAGAACTTAAAAGATGCCAGTGTGTAGCTATGTTGTAATTACTTGGAGAACCCTGAGAGATAATGTGTATTCAGTCCCTGAGCTACCTTGTGCTGTGTAAAGAAAGGAAGCTATGTGATGTCAAGAATGTTAATTAGATGGTTGAGATGAGGAAGCTTAGGTAGGAGTTTAAACTAGGGGTATGGGGTAATCCTAGGCCTACTGGTTGAGAGTCCCTGATTGGTCTTTCACTCTTATTGACTGGTTATACAAAACTTGATCATTGCATGGTTTCTTTTTTATACAACATGGTGACCAATGACAGCAATGAATGTTATAATGATTGGGCAATTAATCGACCACCAGAAATAGTAAAGTTTAGGGGAGACAGAGAATAAAACCCAATGATGCATCTAGAGAGCTTAAAAGAATCATTCACATGGCACAAGATACCAGAAGAATGGAGGGTAGGTTTATATTTTACCCCTCAACTACATTTGCCTACAAACCAGATTTGCAGCATCAAACCCATTAGCTTGTTTACAAATCTTATTTTAAATTATAAAATTTAGCTCTTTCGTTGTTAGATTTCTTAATCAGACACTTTCATCTTAGTAAAGCAAAGGCAATCCCCAAGTAAATAGAAAATAGTGCTGCATGATTGTGTTTGCTTTCACTAAAGTATACACTAAATTTGTTATTTTTCAAATTAACATTTAACATACACGCAATTTTAAAGAGGTGCGGGTGGTGTGACTTCTTTTAATGGACACTGTTTTAAAATATAGAAACTTATAAATTGTTGCATAAACATTTCATTATATATGTACGCTGGTCACCCATGGAATTATACTTATATATGTGACCCTTCAGCCAAATCATGTGTTAAATTGATATATATATATAAAACAAAATAAATGTCTGCTAATATCAATAATACAATAACAGAACTTAAATATATTCCAAACAACGGTAAACAATTTATAATACAATATAAATAAAAACTCAATAAAAACTCATAAAGAAATATTTTCGATTATATTCATAATCATTTTTAACTCAACTTTCAAAATGGAATCATCTATTACCAACCGGAAACACATGTCGATTTAAATATCCCACAATTCATTAATCCTAACATTTGCTGACTGTCTATTTATTATCGTATTTTTATATCTACTAATAAAAACTGCCTCTTTAATTTTTCTTTTTTCATTATCTCTCTCTTGTCCTAAAATTTTTATTTTCTTTATATCAAAATTAAACTTAAAATTACAATTTCTATCATGATCATAAAAAACAGATTCAGTATATAACTTGACTTCATTACTATTATCATTACATATCTGTACATTTTTCAAAACTCTTTTATATAACAATTTATGTTCTTTAATTCTTTTCTCTATATTACATCTAGATTCCCCTATAAGTTACACCCACAAAAAATTCTATAAATTATATTACTCACTTTATTTTTTTCTAACTTATCTTTTGAATTATTAACCATTCTATTTAAATTACCTGATCCATAAAAAGAAACATTATATATACCATTATAAACTTTTTTCATAAATTTTACTTGATTATTATTATAAAAAGGCAAAGAAATCCACTTCTTACTCTTAATTTCTTCATCACCAGTATTTCTATTAATTTTCTTACTAAATTGACAAACCACTTGATAAATTTCTTTTATATTATAACCTACACTTAATAATTCACTTATATAATTTTCAATATTTTTCTTTTTATCACAAGCATATTTACACAAAATATTATTTCTATACAAAAAAGACCTAAAACCAGCCATCTTATAATTATGTGTCACGTTAGATAAATAGGGAATATACCCTCTAGGTTCAATAGGTTTAATAAACAATTTATAGTCAATTAAACCTATTGAACCTAGAGGGTATATTCCCTATTTATCTAACGTGACACATAATTATAAGATGGCTGGTTTTAGGTCTTTTTTGTATAGAAATAATATTTTGTGTAAATATGCTTGTGATAAAAAGAAAAATATTGAAAATTATATAAGTGAATTATTAAGTGTAGGTTATAATATAAAAGAAATTTATCAAGTGGTTTGTCAATTTAGTAAGAAAATTAATAGAAATACTGGTGATGAAGAAATTAAGAGTAAGAAGTGGATTTCTTTGCCTTTTTATAATAATAATCAAGTAAAATTTATGAAAAAAGTTTATAATGGTATATATAATGTTTCTTTTTATGGATCAGGTAATTTAAATAGAATGGTTAATAATTCAAAAGATAAGTTAGAAAAAAATAAAGTGAGTAATATAATTTATAGAATTTTTTGTGGGTGTAACTTATCATATATAGGGGAATCTAGATGTAATATAGAGAAAAGAATTAAAGAACATAAATTGTTATATAAAAGAGTTTTGAAAAATGTACAGATATGTAATGATAATAGTAATGAAGTCAAGTTATATACTGAATCTGTTTTTTATGATCATGATAGAAATTGTAATTTTAAGTTTAATTTTGATATAAAGAAAATAAAAATTTTAGGACAAGAGAGAGATAATGAAAAAAGAAAAATTAAAGAGGCAGTTTTTATTAGTAGATATAAAAATACGATAATAAATAGACAGTCAGCAAATGTTAGGATTAATGAATTGTGGGATATTTAAATCGACATGTGTTTCCGGTTGGTAATAGATGATTCCATTTTGAAAGTTGAGGTGAAAATGATTATGAATATAATCGAAAATATTTCTTTATGAGTTTTTAGTGAGTAATTTATTTATATTGTATTATAAATTGTTTACCGTTGTTTGGAATATATTTAAGTTTGGTTATATATATATATAACAAATTAAAGATTTAAAATATATATATAATTGTGGTGTGATCTTGCTAACTCTATTATAGGCTACAGCTTATACTCACACATATATAAGTGTGGTGATACATATATAATGATGTTTACAGAGATCTATCTTTTAATTAAATACACAGATCTACAGAAACATGTGTACTTGATGCAGTTTAAAGCTAATATAGATTCTACTATGTGACATAATAGGTGAAACAGGCCGTGTGACAAAATAGACCATTTTAATATAGATTCTTCATTCAACATCTGAAAAGGAGATCTAGATTTTAGAGTAGTCTTAGTTGCTGAAATTATATTTTTAAGTTAAATAATGTATCTAATTTGTTTAACAATTTTTCATAAATTTTCTGTGAGAGAACTTAATCAGTGAAGAAATATGTAAAAGAACAGGGAGTTACTGCAAAGAGGTTAACTTGAATGAGGCAGTGATATTTCCCATGGTAATATTCAATTGAATATTCAGAAGTTTAATGTAATGAATTTTTTTTATAAATAGAGATATAATATCATCCTTCAAATATTGTGCTTTAGCATGCAAAATGAATGGCTGCCACATAAAAAACAGACAGAATTTTGATCAATTCCTGATTAAAGACAGAAAATTATTAAATTATTTAGATTAAAAGTTGAACTTACTGTGTTTATTTTTAACTACATTTTTTAATAAGCTTTTTAAAAAATTTTTTTTTTTAATTTCTGGTTACAATAACTTTTTGTGAGATCATGATATTACACATAAGGTTCTGAAATTTGGTTTTTGGACAATTGCTCATGAATGTATTAAAAATTAGTGAGAAAATGAAATTTAAAATGGATGAATTTTCTATAATTATTATTTAAAGACATTCAAATTTTCTTGTTGGAAATCATTGTATTAAATGCCCAATATAGATTAGTATAGAGGAGTACATTCTATAATCTCCAAAATAGTTTTCTTACATATAAAAATATTAGAAGCTTTTAAAAGAAGGTTATTTATTCTTAATAAGAATCAGTAAGCTGTAGTTAGATATATGAAAACCATATCAGTCTTAATTTACTTGGAAAGCCATTTTCAATAAGAATTGTTAAAGATAGAGCATTAACTTTTACAGTAGTTTTATCCTAGCTTAAATTCAGCTTATTCTAAGTAAATAGTTTTTAGCTAGTGGCATAAATATTATTTTAAAAATCATGTATAAAACATGGTGCAAATGGTAAATAAGTTTTTGGATTGTTATTAGGTTTATTAAGTTTTAAAGCTGATAAAATTGTTTTTTTTTGATAAGTTTTGGAATAAAATGATGTCGATGAATAATTTCTCCAATCAAGCTTTAGCTTTATGTCTAAAGTTCACTTTAAATTTTGTGGATGCATGATATCAGATTTTGAGATCTTCAGGTTTTTAGATGTTAAGATTGGTTGCAGACAGTTGTGGGTTCGCATCGCAGATGATGCTATGACATATGAGAAAAAAAAGATAGTCAATTGAAAGCTCAAATTCATTAATGATGATTTGTTTTCAGGGCACAATTAACAGAACATTGTAAAAAAAAGGTTAGAATTCTGCTCCAATGTTGCTTCTTTTGGTTCTTTCAATATGAACTCAGATATTGAATATATATAAAATAGAAAATCTTATTGCTAGTGATTAAATAATGTGATTTTATCATTTCAAGCTAAATCTAGTAAATTTTTTTTTTATAATCTCTCTCCATCAGTTTTTTTAGCTCCATCAAGAAATTTTATATGTTTGTCAGCAATTTCAGAATATTTGAAAAGCAAATATTCAACTTGGAACAGATTGATTTCAGCCTTCAGAACAGTGACTCATTGGTAATGAATTTTATGAGTTAGTTACATGCACAATAGCAAGGAGAAATAGATAGGATTCTATAACATTTTCCCCCAAGATATTCAGTGTGCTAACACTACTTAACTTTTATTTTTAAATTCCATTTTGGCCTTAGATAGCTCTTAATCATCCAATTCAAATTTCAAGAATTGTAAGATTTATTTTATAACATTCTGGAGTTATGAACAATAATAGTGGATGATCACAGTGGTAATCAATTTTTGTTTGAAATAAATCATAAATCAGGGGTTATTACTCTACTAAATCTACCTTAATAACAATTTCTTGCTTACTTGATATCATAAAATATGTACATTTTATTTAAAGCCACCCATTCTAAAATTTTAAAAGCTGTTTTATCTTCAATGGTATATCCTCAAAGGCATAAAGGAATCTTATGAAGGAATGAAGAGTCTTATGAATAAAGATATATAGATATTTTCAGAAAACCACATCTATAAATATAATGTCATGTTAAAGATCCAATAATGGGGGATAAGGCCAGTTTATATTGACATGTTTGTAAGCTTCCTAAAAGTAAAGACATCTTACTTAAATAGTAATTGCTGTATTATTTGAGGCATATTTAATAGAGATTGTCTTCTGTTTTATTAAATGGTTTGAAGCAGTAGTGCCAAAATATGATTACTATGCATTAATTAAAAATGAGGGTCTTAGAAAAAATAGATCTTATCAGAAGAATAAATGTCTTGAAAGACAATATATCAATCTTTTGTTATTTTATTATGTAGAAAATTTACATTTTTGACTTAAATATTTGCTTAATGTTCAATTAAAATAATTTCTATTATATTTTCTGGTTGAAAATAAGATTATCTTAGAGAGAACATATATAGTACAGGTTGCCATTTTCCATGTAACCATTTTTTATTTTAAAAGTCTACGAGTGTAAGCTCTGTAGCAACATCATGGATATACCTCAAAATATCTTTAGAATTAAAATCTATTGTCTTATTATACTGGTTTAATAATTGCTATTTAATTAACAACAATGTGGATACATGTATTCTGATAATACTACTGTTTAACTATCTATATAAATAATTAATTAGTCAGAAAATTATGCCAAGTTAGAAGTGACAGGTTTTGAATTTAGATCCAGGAAGTTTAGCCTTGAAATTTGTGATTCTTTTCTATGATACATTACATTATTTTTGTATAACATGTGAAATAAATTGTTAAATAAATTTTAAATCTACTTAATTGCTGTATGGACTGCTAACTTTAAATATTAACAAATTATAACAGGCCAACAAAATAAACTATTGTAATTGTAATGTGATTTTCAAATAGTATTTATTCAAATTATAATTGATATATAAAAGTAATCTAACAGTTTGTTACTCAAGAGTTTATATAAAAATTCACATAAAGTGCAGAAGTGACATAACAGAATTGTGATTCATAGATTTTAACTATAGGGCCTACTATTCTGACATTTCTTCAAACCACAAAATCATTATTATTGATAAAAAATGATCAATTTAATGCAAAGTATATGTTGGTTTATAATACAAGAGTGTGTCATGGCTAAAACTGCAACTAATGAAAGTATAAAAGCAACTCTTATGAACAATTGTAGTTTTAATTGATAATTTAACTTTTAATTCGATATCATCATTACCATCATCACTTTCAAATATTACCAATCCATTCCAGGATAAAAGTTTCTCAAAATTCAATTCATCTTTTCTGATCTCTAGCCTCATCATCTCCTTACATCATCCATTCATCTCACATAATGGTTTCTTTCTAGGTCTTTTACAATCTCTTGAAATCTGGTTTAAGATTTCTACTGATATATATATATATATATGAAAAACAAAAAAAAAAACATGTTAAAACTTGCTAACGCTTGTATTTATGACAATGGATGGTGTTCTACCAAAAACACCATCAAGCGTGCAGATAAAGTAAGAAAGCAAGGTAGTAGAGATGTATATGTAATGGTAGGGACTAATAATTTGTTAGAGCCATCAGAGAAAGTAATGGATGAATATGTAGAATTGATTAGGAATTTGAGAGAGATTAAAGGAAGAGTAGGAGTAGTGGGACTATTACCAAGATTTGATAAGAGGCATTTATTAGATAGGGCATGTTTTATAAATGAGAGAGTGAAAAAATTGTGTGAGAGAAATAATGTTGTGTTTGTGGATGTATGGGATTGGTTTATTGGAAAGAGGAAGTTGTATAGTAAAGATGGTTTGCACTTAGGAAAACAAGGAAGTGAAGTTTTAGGGAGTCTGATATTTAAAGAATATAATTCGGGAAACCTTTAAAAGGGGGTGGGCTTTTAAATTGTAATATTATCAAAAAGAAGAATGGAAGGGATATAAGAAATAAGCAAAAGATGGTTGATTTAGATATAAGTGTAGATGTGGAGAGGGAATGGTTTTGTAAGATTAGTGGTAAGAAAGTTTGTTATAAACATAATGGAGAAGAAGGAAACAAAAGAATTTATAAAAGAGTAGTTAGGAAAGAAGAAATTGTTAAAATTGGGTTTTTGAATATGCAAGGTGGTAGGAGACCAGAAAAAATGGCTGGAATTAAATAAGGCAATTGAAAATGAAGGGCTTGAGGTATTAGCAGTAGTGGAAACTCATCTAAGAGAAAAAGAACCTATTTTGGAAGAAGTAGTATGGCAGGGTATAAACAGAAAAGAAAAAGAAAAAAGGGGTGGTGGTACAGGTGTTATATCAAAAAAAAATTTAAATACTGTTAAATGTCAAGAACATTTGTGGTTTGAAATAAGGTTGGGTAGACAAGAATGGATGGTGGCTGTAGTGTATATCGCCACTGGAGATAGTCAAACTGTAATGGAGTGGAACAATAGTATATATGAATGCCTAGTTAAGGATATATAGAATTTTAAAGAAAAGGGGAAGAGAATAATGGTTATAGGGGATATGAATGGGCATATTGAAGAAATTGATGATGTAGATAATAAGAATGGTCAGTTTTTGAAGGAATTTTGTCAAAGAGTAAATTTGAGCATTGGGAATTTATCAAATGTATATGATGGACAATACACATGGTCTAGGAATAATGTATTTCACACAATAGATTATGTATTGGTAGAGAAAGAGGGAATGAATAAAATACGAAAAATTAAGGTGTTTGATAAGGAAGAGAGAGTGTGTAATAGTGATCATAACTTTATTGTAATAGAAATGGTTAGTAATGTGATGGAGGATAGAAATAAAGGTAGAAATAATAGTGAAAAATATGGATGGAGAGTGAATGATAAGAATGAGTTGGAAGAGTATAAAATAAAAGTTGAAGAAACCATGGAGCAGTTGGTTGGGGATGAGTATAAGGATGGTGTGGGGAAGTAGAAAAAATGGCAAATAGGGTTTTAATCAAGAATATGAAGAAGAATAAAAAAAATAAAAAAATGAGAGTTAGTAAAAGTGTAAAAGAGAGGAAAAAAGCATGCAGAGAATATAAGTGTGCTATTAAGAATAAAGAAAGTGAAAATGATATTAATGCTAAATAGGGAAAGTACTTGGAAAAGAAGAAGCTAGCTAAAATGGATAATTATAGAGAGAGGATGAAGTTAAATAATAAATTGTTGGAGGATATTAATAAAAGTGGAAGAGATGGGAGTAAAACATTTTGGAATTACATTAAAAGGAGAAATGTAGGGGAAAGAGAAATAGTATTAATAGATGATGAGGGAATAGAATGTAGCTCTAGAGGTGAATTAGAGAAAATCTTAAATAGATATGTAATGGATATAGAAAAGATGTTAGATGTGAAGGAATTAGTGATAGAAAACATGAAAGCAGTTAGTAGTGGGAATATTAGGTTCACAAAAAAAGAATTTAATGAGGCAGGAAAGAGATTGAAAAGTGGAAAGGCAAGAGGATTAGATGGATGGGCAGCAGAGATGGTAATGAATTTAGGGCATACAGCAAAAGCAAAGTTATTATCATGTTTTAATAAGATGGCGCAGAAGACAGTTTTTCCGGGTAGTTGGAGTAATACAAGAATAAGATTATTATTTAAAGGAAAGGGTAAGGATCATAGAAAGTTAAATAATTATAGACCGATAGCAGTAACATCAATTTTATATAAAGTTTTCACATATATGGTAGCTGAAAGAGTTGTAAAATGGATGGATGAGAATAATGTAGTGGGGAAATGCAAGGAGGTTTTAGGTCAGATAGGCATATAGGAGATAGTTTGTTTGTAGTTACACAACTTATGGAGATGAGTAGGAATTCAGGTAGATTGTTATATATGAGTTTTATAGATATAGAGAAAGCATATGATAGAGTAAATAGAAATAGATTATGGGTAAGATTAGCCAATTTGGGAATGGGTGAAGCTTTAGTAAATATTATTAAGAAATTATATGAAAATAATTATTATACTTACCAATTAGGGGATATAGAATCAGTTAAAGTTAAAAATGGAGTGGGATTAAGGCAATGATGCCCTATGTCACCGATTTTGTTTTTGTTGTTTTTGAGTGAAATGGAAAAAGCAATAGAAAGACTAGGAAGAGGGGTAGAGATACCATTAATAGGTGCTAAAGGAGTATATACTTTGTCCGGTCTTTTTTTTGCAGATGATATCTTTTTATATGCAGAAAGAAGAGAAGATATGGATATTATGTTGAGGACATGTGCAAGGGTGGGTAAAGAGATGGGGATTAAATTTAGTGAAGAAAAATCAAATATAATGATGGTTAATACTGGGGAAAGAGAGGATGTAGTTTTTTTATTGGAGGATATAAAGTTAAGTGTGGTGGATAGATATAGGTATTTGGGAATCATCTTATGTAATCAGGAAAATTGCTTGGTTGAATGGGAGAAAAAATTGGTAAATGAAGCAAAGAAAAGGTTTGGTAAAGAAACTAACAGTATTTTCATATAATAAATATGATGTAGCTAGAATTGTATGGAAGGGAGTTGCAGTAGCAGGGTTAACATATGGCAATGATGCATTATGTGTTAGTAAAAGGATTTTAGATTATTTAGAGAAAGTACAAAGGGAAGTAGGATGACATGCATTAGATGCAGAGATGTGGACAGCAAAGGAGGCAATTCAAGGAGAAATGGGATGGTCAAGTTTCTATATGAGAGATGCAAAAAGTAAAATGAAAATGTTTGGTAGGTTGCAGTTTATGGATAGTAAAAGAATAGCCAAAATAGTATTTAATTGGGTTATGAGTAAAGGGCAGGTAACAAGATGGGTGAGAAAGGTAATGCGGTATGCAAAAGATTTGGATAAAGAATTTATATCGGTATACTTGTATAAAAGGTGGGATGATTGTGTTAGGAGGATTGTTGAGTGTTATAGTGGTAAGGAATGGGATAAAAGAATAGAAGCATTAATAAAAAATAGGGAGTTGGAGAGATGGAGAAGTAGTATGGAGGGTGAGAAGAGTTTAAATATATATAGAAGTAAACGGAATATTGGAAGAGAGTTAATTTATGATAATAGTAAGGAAAGTAGTTTATTGTTTAAGGCTTGAATGGGATCTTTAGCAACAAGAGAATATACATGTAAATGGAAAACTATGGGGGATTTAGCGTGCAAATTGTGTAAGGAAGGTATAGAAAATATTAGGCATCTGTTGATTGAATGTAAATGCTTGAAAGCAGAAAGGGTACAGATAATGAAGTTATGGGAGAATAGGTATGAACAAAGTGACAATACAGAAAGTGAGTTAGTAGTTTTTATGCTGGGTTTGCGAAAAGATAAGGGGGATTTTGATTTAAAGGCCATAGAGTTGACAAAGATTATGTTGTGGAAATGGGATGGGGCAGAATATGGGAAGACTTAGAGTGGGGAATGGAAAATAAAGTGGCTAACAGGTTTATCTGGGCATAGTTGCTGAGATATTCTTGACTTCATTTAAGGAGAATCCAAATACATCACATCACATCACATCACAAGCGTATGTTTTTTTACATAAATGTCAGAGTGAACATTCACTATCTCTAACTTTAGTTCCACCTTCAGGTCATGATTTCAAGCTATTTGCAATCGTCAGTGAGACAGGTATATGAAACTGGATCTAAACACAAACTCTGAGCATTTATGAAACCGTTTCTATTCAGCTTGCAAGTGTGAATCTTTTAGACACGTAATGTCTTCAAACTCAGCATAGCAAGCCAGATAGCTACATGGGTCTGATATCAGTTCAGCATCACCACATAGTAGAAGCCTCTGCAATATATATCATTGCAAGAAAGACCTCAAAGGTACATTTATGAAAAACAAAAAAAACCCAAGTTAAAACTTGCTAACACTTGTATTTATGACAATAGATGGTGTTCTACCAAAAACACTGTCAAGCGTATGTTTGTTTACATAAACATCAGAGCGAGCATTCACTATCTCTAACTTTACACCTTCAGATCATGATTTCAAGCTGTTTGCTATCGTCAGTGAAGGACAGGAATAAGAAACTAGATCTAAACACAAATTCTGAGCTTTTATGAAACAGTTTCTATTCAGCTTGCAAGCGTGAATCTTTTAGACATGTAATGTCTTCAAACTCAGCATAGCAAGACAGAGAGCTACATGGGTCTGATATCAGTTCAGCATCACCACATAGTAGAAGCCTCTGCAATATATATCATTGCAAGAAAGACCTCAAAGGTACATTTATGAAAAACAAAAAAAAACACAAGTTAAAACTTGCTAACGCGTTAGCAAGTTTTAACTTGTGTTTTTTTTTTTTCATAAATGTACCTTTGAGGTCTTTCTTGCAATGATATATATTGCAGAGGCTTCTACTATGTGGTGATGCTGAACTGATGTCAGACCCATGTAGCTATCTGGCTTGCTATGCTGAGTTTGAAGACATTACGTGTCTAAAAGATTCACGCTTGTAAGTTGAATAGAAACTGTTTCATAAATGCTCAGAGTTTGTGTTTAGATCTAGTTTCTTATTCCTGTCCTTCACTGATGATAGCAAATAGCTTGAAATCATGATCTGAAGGTGGAACTAAAGTTAGAGATAGTGAATGCTCGCTCTGACATTTATGTAAACAAACATATGCTTGACAGTGTTTTTGGTAAAATGCCATCTATTGTCATATATAAATTAGAGTAGATTTGAATCCACTCTTTCAAGGTCCCTTTAGCTTGAATATATATATATATATTGTAACGAGCACAGACGTTCGTTACATTGTTTTTTTTTATATATATTATTAAACAAGTTAAAATAAAAAGTTCGCATTTAAAAACTTTCTTTAAAAATTAAAAATTGAAATTAAAATATCGTCTTAAACTCTTATATATTAAGTCGCACAGATAATGAAAAATTATTAAAATAAAATTTTTATTAAAGAAAAAGGTATTTTTAAAACTAAATTTTAAAAAAGATTTGGAGATAAAATTATATCTTTAAATTTGTCTTGAAATATATTTTTGATTTGGAAAACAGGGTAATTAATTAGAAATGGAAATGATTGTTAATTAGTTAAATTAAAACCAGCCTTGAGCATTTAAAGTAATAACTCAGTCAATAAAAAACAAAACAATAGAAACTGATTAGCCAATGAAAGAAATCATGATCATCCATGACACAATGTTAATTCAATCCTTGACATTAATATAAAAAGGACAGGTTTTGGAAGCTTGGTAGTTAGTGAATGGGGTGATTGTTATGTATTGACAACTAGGTTACTAGGGGAAAAGGGGGATTTTTTAAAATCATTGAGGACAAAAAAAAAAAAAAATAAATAAATCGATCAACCATAAATCTTGACGAATTCACGAAAGAATATGAAATGAACTATTCAATAACGTAAGACTTTAAAATTTATGAACAGTAAATTAAAAACTTTCCAGATTTAAATGATTTCAATATTATTCTATCTGACCAACATTATTTTATTAATTAGTTATAATTTTATTTAATGTATTTAATTTGTAAAATCATTTCCATTTATTTATTTATTTATTTAATTTTGTTCTTTAAGTTTTATTATGATTTCTGTTTTCCGTTAAATAAATTATAAAAAAATGTTAAACTTAAGTGGGGTGAATGGCTTATCGATTTGTAAAGATATATTAAGGGAGGGTAATCTTGGGTTGTTCATTTCGTAGTTGAATTGGTTCAATGGATTGGATATATTTATGTAATTAGTAGGTGTAGCATGAGCCGCTAGGCAGGTTATAGATATACGCCACACCTCTGTGTTGCCATGATGGGGGGGCCCATTCCTATGGGGTTTTTAGTTTCTTGACTATTCCACAGATGTCACATCCCTGTGGGTGGAGAGTCAATGTCGTTTCTATTTCTACATATTGTTCAGATGTACATTCCTGACAATATAGTTGTGTTGTCGTATCATGCTACATTGAATACATGAATGTATCAGATGGATTGGCACCAGTTGATTGCGAAATGTGTTGCCTAAGATTAAGTAGGGATAGAATATTTTATTTTCAAATGCAAATCTATGTAGTCGATTCAGGCTCGATCCTAAATAAAACTATTAAATTTAAGTTGTTTATAGATGCTTGCATAGATTGGTTATCGGTTAGGTATGTTTTGGGTAACGATCCGGGAATGGCGACTTACGTACACTGCACTACGGGGCGCCATCTAGGCATTTGAACCTAGAAAAATTTATAAAGTAGGCAGATACGTAAGTCAAAAAAAAAATAATATTTTTTTTTTTTTTTTTTTTAAATTTTGATTCCGGTCGTTAGCCCATGTCACTAGCTCAGTGGAATAGCAGAGATTTAATAATATAATCTAAGAGTATATATAAAAAAAAGGAATGTAATGAACGTCTGTGCTCGTTACAATATATATATATATACTTTATTTAAATAGTATATATATAATTTTATATGTAAAAAAATTATGCCATAATGCTTATCATCTTTGTTCAAATTCAAAATTCTAATATATGTATTTTTTATATGTATATATAAAACATGAATTATTTTTAAAATTACAATAGGTTTATGATTTTTTTTACATAAATGGCCAGAGATGATTAATCCATTAATAATGCAACACTTGTCTATAATTGGGTATCTAATTATTCCTAAATGGAGAATGAAACAAGAATGAAAAACTGTTTACATCTTTATTTTCCAGCAAGTAACAAATCTTCTAAATATGGCTTTTTTTACTATTTTTATTTAGATTGGATTGCAAGAGTGTCCTTTGCCTGGAAGTGGATCATTTAAATGTAGATATACCTTTTTGTAGTCTAACATAGTTATGTATTGTATAAGATTTATCGACAATCTGTCATTCCCTATTTCATTTACTCAAGTAAATAATAGTTATGCAATATGTATAAGATGATATGTTTAATCATTTGTATAATTATGATGATTAATTTGAGTGCCTTTTTGTGATGAAATCTAAATTCTACAATAAACCAATCATTGATTTTAGTGACAGACAACTAGCCACAGGTATTTAACTTAATATAACTACTTATTTTATTGTAATATTACATTATATGCACATTATTGAAGTATAATATAAATATGTCATAGGTAGTAATATTTTAAGTTATTTAGGGGGTCATGTGATATTTAAACATCTAAGTGGCAGGTTGAATACAACAGCACAGTGATTAATTTCTGAAGTAAAATTATTTTTACTTTATTCAGAGCTTCATTTTGAGAATCATAGTTCTTCAATTTACCACATTACCACTGCACTAAATCATTTTAAGAGAAAGCATTACAACATTATTACAGTATAAAATTCAAATTCCTAATGAAGTCATACATTTCCTAGAACTTAGGATTTTTTTAGGACACATTTCCATTGTCTGCCTGGGTAGTTATTTGAATTTAAAAAGCAAACAGCTTAAATAGTTAATGGTTATCTTAAATTTGGCATGTATTGTAAAAGAGTTCTAGAGATTAATAAATTTAAAAGTATATACCCAATAATTAGCTAATTTAGGTGAAAATTTTGCAAACTAGTCTAACTTCAAATATATTAATTTACTTTACAAAAGTAATCCATATCAAGAGAAGAGGTCAATCCAAAAATGAATGAGACACTGCCATAGTATTCATGACCAAGGATATAGCACAATGGAGATTAGTCATTTTTAATATTGTGTTTCTGCTTTATAATTTTTCATATAGCACAATAAAATGTTTAAGACCATATTTCACATTCCATACTTCTTTATATAATGGTTTTATAATGATCACTTATAACATGTATAAATAACCAAAAAAATTACATCACCCTAGTTAACACATGCTTTTGAAAAGCAAATTCTGTTGTTTTGAAATGGTCCATCTATTGTAAAGTTGAATAAATAATAAAGACTAGGTAGTAGTACTTATTAAATATATAGATACTGCTACCCTAATTATATCCTCATATTATTAACTGGCTTATGCCCTTTGACAGTGTAGAGCTTGAATTTGGATGCAGTGTATGCAGGTCATTTGAAGTCGATGTTTAGATTAAAGTATTTAGTTGGTGATAATTTCAGCTTGCATTAAGTAATTTACTATGTCTAAAATAAAATTATATATTCTTTGCTTGCTCAATACAATCATTAGTGTATATGAAGAAATTGTAAGACCTTGCTGGAAATAATTGCCTATCATTAGATTTTTGCATATCTTGAAATAAGCATGTTTTACTTATATTACATTTCATTCATATTTTGTGTACATGTAGAAATCCAATCACTATTTAATACTTGACTGAAAATAAAATTTAAGGCAATGTAGAAAAAAGAGTATCTGAAACTATAGCTGTGGATATATTTGTCCAAATTGTGGCTCTTAACTACTTCACTAGCCTAAAAACTCAGACAAAGTAACTTGTAACATTATTTTATATGTAGTTTCATGCATAAATCTTTAGTATATTTTGCATATTGTTTTTATTATAGTTAATAAAAAAAACTGTTGAAGAATATCATTAAAAAGCAAATGGTTAAAAAAATATTGAAAGAAGAACATAACAACAATTAAACTATTAATAGGAATGAATACAACTTTAAAATTAATTATATAAATAAGAAATAAAACTGGAGAGGAAAGATAGGTTTGAGAGACATCAGAATTTTATAGAATAGTAGTTGGATAAGAACTTCAATTATTCTAAAATCTAAATGTCCAGGTTTGATTTTCATATTAGTACTGTCACTGAATAGACCAGCAACACCTGAAGAAGAGAGGACAATAATATATCTCAAAACATTGAACATATACTAACCTGTGTGCTGTTATTAATAGTTGAATGTAATGGGAATATTTAAATAAAGTTAAATTTTTCTAAAGACATTTAATACTGAATATTAGGCAATGAAACAGTCCAATATATAAATACTGTACAACTAAAATACCATCATCATAAACCTTCAGAAAAACATGAAGAAATAAACTGTTACAAAAACAGTAGATTTACTTGAAGAATAGCTGCTAAAAATATTAGTTATCTATATTGGAACATTATAGAATTTACTTTAAAATACCTAAATAGTCAAAAAAAGAGTCATAGATCACATGACCCTATCTCTTAAGCTTGTAAGTTATAGACAATGAGGTTTGCCAATTCCTCAACAAGCTTTGTGATAAATGCTTAGCCAGAGCCAGCACTGGGGGGTTCTGACAGAGATATTTTAAGTGCTGGCTCTGGCTAAGCATTTATCACAAAGCTTGTTGAGGAATTGGCAAACATCATTGTTTAAAAAGACCTAATAAAAAAAAAATTCAATTATAAAATTTCATAATTATAATAGTCAAATATACAACTTTAAGTAAGAATAATATAATTATAACATCATATAAAATGCCATATTTTAAATAAAGTAGACATATAATTAAATCTACGAAGAATAGAAAAAAGTTCATGAAATGGTAAATCGTTATAGACTATTTTAAAAATAAAAGATGAAAAAAAAAATGTTGACAAATAGGTTACTAAAACTAGATTTTTATTATTATTATTTATAAAAAATAAAAAAAAACAACAACTCCATAGAAATTGCAGATTTATTAATTAAAAAAATAAATGAACATTGACAGTAATAAATTAAAAGAAGTTTACAAATGTAAATATATTAGTCAAAGTATTAACAGAGTTAAAACATGAATCTTAGGTGAAGTGTTTATGAAACAATAATTTAGCATACTTACATGTTTATAAAAGGTTTGAGGGATTTTCTATAATGCTTACTAATGAATTTGGAATTTAAATGAGCAAGAGGAGACCAATACAGAGACAACAGATTAAAGAGACAAATTTTATGTTAGAATTGCCAAAGAGAAAAAATGAAAAAAAATAATGAAAGATACAAACACATATTGCAGATATCATTGAATAAATCTATAGAGATATATTTTCTTGAATAAAGTTCCTTCTAAAACTAAATTAAAAGGCTAAAATGCAGTTGAGATGGATTTGTTGCTAAAAACGATAACCATACATGAATAACCAGTACTTAATTGAAACCCCCAAAACAGTAAAAGATATATAAAAGGATTACATATAAGTCGAGTAAGACGCATTAGTTGAAGTGATATAAAAATATAGATGAGAAGTGGATTAAATTTGAAAACATTTTTATTCTGCGGACAAATACTTCATCTTAATTAAAAATTATTTTTTACTGACATATAGTATATTTATATAGGATTATAGGATTACATATAAGACGAGCAAGACGCATTAGTTGAAGTGATATGAAAATATAGATAAGAGAAGCGGATTAAAATTGAAAACATTTTTATTCTGCGGACAAATACTTCATCTTAATTAAAATTTATTTTTTACTGACATATAGTATATTTATATACTATATAAATTAAATTTAGTTTGTTGTTAGTTTTATATTTTAGTAAAATAAAAGTTATAAATAAACATTTAAAAGTAATAATCAGTTAATGTAAACATTCCCAGATAATGCAACACAAATGAATTAAATCAATCTGTTTTGCATTAGCATAACATGCTAAAATAATTTTTATTATGTCCTAATGTGCATGTAAACATAAAAGTATTTTACGCATTAGATATATTTATATGTATTAATTTATGGGGGGGTATACATACTTATTTTGATATTAACTTAAAGTAAAACATGCCTGTTGAGAGGATCGACTCTAATTACGTATTTCACTATCAGAATAAAAAAACAACAACATAGATACTAATGAACAAATATGCAAAATATATACAAAATAAAAAAAGATGAAAATTAAAATTTTATCGCCAATATTGTATAAAAAATTGCTTAATTTTGCTTATCTCTTTTAAACATTTTAAATATTATTGTGAAATAAATATATCACAATTTTTATTTTACATCATTATCATCATCTTCAAGCTTAATTCACATCTGGATAAAGATCTTTCTGATTCTAATCCTATTTCATTGATCTGAACTTTTTTCCCCCTAAATCTTTTCCAACAAAATTCTTCTCATCCAACTTCATAGTTTTCCTATATGCCATTTAATTTTAATAATAATTAGATAGCTTGATTAACATTTGAGTGAAGATTATCCAAGACTTTGATTTATTAAATATTATTAAATAATAAAAGTTATATTTTAAAATGAAACATATTGCTAACAATTAATAAAAAATTCATAGATCTTTAAAATGTTTTCAAGAGCAGCTTCAGTGGTTCAATATCATTTTTTTAAAAAAAATCAGTATATCAGTACCTGATTGTCCTTTCTTATGCTTATAACATTGGCAAATTTTTCCACACAATAGCGCCACCTAGTGCATGCTCAAGCATCTATTGATTGCACCTCAACTCTATCATATCACAACATCAACCAGTGTATAAACTCAGACCACCCTCTTTCAATATGAATGCATTTTGTTAACAACTTTTGCTTGGGTGAGCTGAAAGTATTATACTCCTAAATCTCCATGCCTGTATTAGCAACTCAATACATCCTATATAGAAAATGATTTATATCCACTATTAACATTTTGTGAAAGAGTAAATAGTTGTTATAGTGGAGAGATATTTTTTATGTTTTTGAATATTTTATTTCATCAGTGTACTCAACTCTACCATATCACAAGCAGTGCCAAAAGGCTCAGATCATTCTTTATCACTAATTAAAGTAATAGAATTTCTATTAAGAAATGTTCAAGTGGTATTGTTTGGTCATAATAATAGCTTTTGATTAGTTATTTTATTTGCTTTAGGCACAATTTGTAAGTTACTTTCCCATTTCATTTATATTAGAACTTTTGAAAGAATGAAGGTCTTTGGTTACTAATCAGCTAACATAAATAATTATGACCTACCTCAAACAAAGATGCTGCAGCCACAAAATACCTAATCTGAGTTGAAATAATATGCACAAAATATTTATTTAACTATTGTGTGCAAAAATTGCTACATTAGTCTAAGAATAACTATTAATTGCTTCTGATAATGGTATATACTATAAATGATTCTACTTTTCTAATTAATTATAAAATAATCTGTTTTGTTTTAGAGATATTGGTTATGAGCACACACAATTAATGTTCACCAAATAAGTGAGATCACCAAATCCTTTGACTAGTTCCTGGATATCACCTTTAATCATCAGGGAAGATTGGATTGCCTTTACAATCAAGACACCATGTTACTTCTTTTACAACATCCAAGCTAATAATTAATGTTTTAAATACTTCAACATTTTAAATTCAAGCAATTTAGTTTTATAATAAATGAGAAATAAGTAGATCAACAATACATTTTATTTCTGATGTAAATCACTAGAAAGAAAATAGTCTGAGATTTTGCTGTATTACCATAGAGTGACAAATGATAGATCATACTTGTAATTAATAGATGTAGATTAGTCACAGAGTAAAGTGCTATCCTTAATCCAATTGTAAAGATATTTTGTGAGAAGCATAGAATGCTTTGTTTAAAATATGATTTAACAAAAATCAATAAAGAGTACTATAAAATAATTGTATGGTTATTTGTGTGAATGTCAAATGATATTTGAATGGGAAAGTGGAATTATCATTCAATCTTGCTGTAAGTTGTTTAACTTCTTTATTTAAATTACACTCAGAATGGTTTGGTGCAATTAGTAGATCATTCACTTTGGGATTGGGAGGTCACAGGAACATCCTTGCAGGTCTGACACTTGAACTTCTTATGAACTCCTGAACAGTAAAGTCATATACCTTTTTGTATTTAAATTCCTATATATTTCCATAAAGTTCCACATCAATTTTATTATTTAACTCAGCAGAGAGTATTTTTCCTTCATCCAGTTGACCATTCTGAAAACATTTCCCCAATGAACCCAGCTGGAAATTAATCCAGGAACCTTGATCCACTATATGAAAATGCATTGTTAACTAAAAAATAACACAGTTCAAAATAAAAATGTTACTTAAAATCAGTAAAATGATTATATAGGTACATACTTGGAAGATTATGTACTCTTCAGGCACCAAAGTAGTTTGTTAAGCATAAGGACTTAATCAAATTATTTGTTGCTCTAAAGTCATGTAATTCATATAGGATTTTTTTGCTTTTGACTCATCATTCTTCCACTGTGATAACTGAAATTAGCTGTAGCTAGTTTTTTGATTAAGCTGTATTGCAAGGTTCATTGCAGTGGAACAGATTCGAAAGTTTAATATTTGAAGATCATTCTTTTATTACTTTTAATGCTTAAACATTACATAATGTATTCAATCTGTTTTATGTATGAGCATGATTAGTTTATTAATTGATTAAACTGATATTTATTTCACTTTATGCAAATGAGAATTGATATTTGAACTTTTATCTAATTAATCTACTATTCTAAACCACATACCGCATTAGCCATTAAAATTACTGACATTTTTTTTGAATCTGTGATATACAGCTATTTCATCTATTCAAATTTGTTTGCTAATTCTCTTTGTATAGTTTAGCTTGATAGTAGAGTAGCAGATTGAAGAGTTAGTGGTATCTGGATTAAACCTAGACTACCAAGTTATTAAACATTTGATTGTTTTATATTCCTATTCTTTTAATACCCCCCCCCCCCGTTTTAGTACAGAGGAGAATTTTGGAGCTGAGAATCCGTAGATACTCTACTGCCTCTGATCTTACAATTTCTTATAAATCTAAAAGCAAAAAATTATTCGCTTATTATTTTTTAATGTTATATTTATACATATAATTGCAAAAAAACTATTTATATATACCTATATTTATTAAACTCGTGCCTAACTTTCCATGAATATGTTTATTTACAAAAAATATTTTTTTTTTGTTGCTCAGTAGTTATACACAACATGTCAGGCTGTGGTGATATTAAATGTTAAAATAATATCCAACTTTTCTTGCAGGTGAAAACTAAATGAGCATTGATCTATGAAACATTGTCGTTCAATTAGAGTTAGTCGCTTCTAATTGACATTTTTTCTTTTTAAACAGAAACATAATAGTTCACATAATATCACTTTACGATATTACTATATTCTCAAATTTTACATTTACCCAATATATTGGTGAACTTTATATATCTACTTAGAAAACAATGTTTGACAGAAATAACTATAATTTCGATCAATTTTGTTCGTATGAATAACCCAAAAGATAATTATAGTCGTTAATTTTGGCATTTTGCATCAATTTTAAAACGCTGTTTGTCAAATATTTTATGAGTATAATTAATTATTATTGCTATTTTCTCTACTTAAATAAATAGTATATAGAATATTTTTTCAAGAAAGGAGCAGAATTTCCTAAAATATATCTCTCTCTCTCTTTAATATATATATTACGTTTGATCTTTATAGAATTTGGATTAGGTTTGAAAATATTTAGTAAAGAACGCTATATATTATTTCTATTGTCTACTATATTTTGCACTTCAATTTCTACGGTATTTGATCAACTCACTTTTACAGTCTTATAACAGAAAATGGATGCCTAGTTTTCTTAGTCAAAACTTAAACAGAATAAAACCTTTAAAACTCACATTCTGTTGTTTGTTGGCTGGTGAACTTCTTTATGATCCAGAAAGACATGATATATTGAAGACTATTGTGTGTGTATTTATATGTTTAAAGTGGATTTGAGCACCGGCTTTCAAGCTCCCTTCAGTCATTGTCTTTGTCTAATATAACCGATACACATAACTACATACATGTAAAAAAATATAAATTGATTTCCAATATACATATTTTGTGCTAAACCAACACTCAACAGTTCATCGGGATCATCATCTCTTACACACACACACATATATATATATATATATATATATAATGAGTGCTCAGTTTATATTAAAATAGCAAATCTACAAACTTTAATGGATAAGCTTCAATCCTGTTGACTCTCTAACTCTTCTCTAACTCTTCAGCCATATCTATCAGTGAAAATCTGATGATGCAATGCTCAAAGCCCTTGTTGATGTCAATATTATTGTCATACCCATGTTGACTTTGAGTTACTTTGATGCCTCATATGTAGGATCTTAATATTACCATTTAAGTATACAGAAGAAAGATGGGCAGAATACAGGCTAAATATATATTTTAAATATAAGTATCAGGTATATACTTAATCTAGATGTAATTAAAATGGATTTGAATCCAGACTTTTAAGTTCTCCAGTTAGATAAAATTGATGGATGAAGGGAGATTGAAAGTCTAACTTAAAATTCACTTTAATTACATCTAGTTTAAGTAAATAACTATACTTGTATTTAAAATATTATATATTATAACACCCCCCCCCACTTAACACTGATCCTACACATTATATGAGCAAATGCCCAGGGCACCAATTCTATTAATGAATAGAATAAGTTAACAATTATATATTGCTTTAAATTAATATTGAGACTCTTCTACTTTTGCCTGACTTATAGCTTAGCTCAGTGGAGGGTTATAGAAAGTTAAAAATATACAGAATATAAATAAATGAAGAAAGAAATACAATTGATGATTAAAATAAGATACATGCTTCATTTGTTAATCAACCAAATGATAGAAATCCATAAAGTTTTATTTATTCAAGCTAATAAACTATAATTTATATTTGATTTCTTCCATCATCTAAATACACTATAGATTAACTACAATATAACTTTAACATAAAAACATGATATCATATATAATAGTACAGCAAATATAACATCACTTTTTAAAAAAAAATATATATGTTCTACAATAATATCATCAAATTAAAAATCCTTCACATTTTTCTTTTCAAAAACTTTATTTTCTAATAATACTGAACATATATATATATATATATATAAAACAAAACTCCAACGTTTCAACTGTTTTTATCTCCATACAGTCATTGTCAAGGATCTGCAACAACAATGAAATATATATTTATAAATAAACTTCAATTGCATAAATACCATCATCTTACATTAACATAACAGTAACAAACACATTAAACATACATAATTACATTTTACTTACATATATCTCCTACTGCTATTTTTTTATTATACTTTCTTTTACATTATTTAATTATAAATCTGTTCTTAAAATCATCCAAGAAACTTTTTATACAAATTTAAAAACCCACTCTAATTTCAAAAAAACCTCCCCCTTTTTAAATCTTATCTAAAACCTATCTCAAAACCTACATTTCTAAACTATATCTTAAAAAAACAACAACAACAAAAAAAAAACAAAAAAAAATATAAACATCTTTTTTTATACAAAAAAAAAAAAAAACAAACAAAAACCTTTTAACAATTTACCTAAATCTATTTAAACATTTATTTTAATTATACATTATTTTAGATTCCTTATCTACTCCATTAATTCTACTTAAAGTAGGATTATATTTTTTATATAAAAATATTCTTTTACCATCTTTCCCTGTAATTTTTAACCCTTTCCAACATTTTATGATATTGAATAAATCCACTATCTAGCACATCTTAATCTAAATAGCTAAATTGATATTAATTTGGAACTAGGAAATCAGATCTCAGGGAATCTTTAATATGATTTGATTAAATAAATTCTATTACACAATAACTTATAACTGTTGTAATAAAATAATAATAATAATAATAATAATAATAATAATAATAATAATAATAATAATAATAATAATAATAATAATAATAATAATAATAATAATAATAATAATAATAATAATAATAATAATAATAATAATAATAATAATAATAATAATAATAATAATAATAATAGTGCTAAGCTTTAAATATTATTAATAAATATAACTTTTTTAACGAGTGTTAAAAGTACATAATTATTGATATTAAATAATAATAGTAATAATAATAATAATAATAATAATAATAATAATAATAATAATAATAATAATAATAATAATAATAATAATTCAATTTATTCTATGAAATAAAACAAAATACATCACAAATATTTAAAAACTCCAAACAAGAAAAATCTTGTGTGGAAAGGCTATGACCTCATACTGATACCATACTCGTGACCACTGCTAAGGGCTCTGACCCGATGTTTGGCCATCCCTCTCACCTCCAACATTTCTCAGTGGTCATCTTCTTAGGAAGCCGACTCTCTTTATAGCTCAGCAGCACCCAAACTATCGTAGGTCGCTTTAATAAGGATTATGAATGTCTATGCTCAATCTATTTCCATTCCACCACATCTGCTAATCTATGAAACATTTATTAGTGTATATTAATATTAAGAAAGTAAGGAATGATAGCCGGGTTGACAAATGCACTCATCATTATGGCCTCATAGTGTAATTTTGTAATGTTTGCAACTTAAACGTGAGGCATGAGATATGATTAAATATGATACCCTGGTAGCATAATATATTTACATGTATATTAATTAAACATCATTAAATATTTATATATATCTATTTCTATGTTTTGTGTGTCTGCTTAATTTAATAATAAAATTGATGTCTCATTCCATTATCAATTAGTATTAAGTATATAGCAGTAGCCCATAATATTAAATAATTAATTAGAGTCTCTTGTTTACCTGACCACCATGCCTAGAAAGATATTGCTATTGTTATGGTAGATGTGTTGTCATGTGGGTTTTGTTGTGAATGAAATGACTATGTTCGAACATGGTACAGTAGGACCTGAACCCACCTATTGCGCTGCTCTTCAAACATGGTGGTGGAATTTTGCAATATGTTAACAAAACATACGAGTTCTTACTGTTACAATATGTTTCAAACATTCATCTTTTAAATATTCAAGTTAAGGTTTTAAAAAATATGTAGAAAGATTTTAAAAAAATATATTGACTGAGGTTTATGTAATGGTTTACATTGTATTTCTCCTAAGGTTTATGCATTGGTAAATAATCCAAAATATTATACCTTCAAACAAAAGAGTAATATTGTGAACCAAATGTAATATAAATGCAAGACTTTATACATAGGTGAATTATGATGTAGAGAAAATGCTAAAATAGTATCAACTTTACATAAACATATAAAATATAAGAATAATAATGATGGCATCAGTAGTGTATATTATCAGAGTATACATAAATATAGGATTATAAATAAATATCTTAGTTCTGCTTTATATATCCATGAAATATATACAGGTCACACTATTAGTTCTTATGGGGCTAAGATTATCTTTTTTGAGAGAAATGAAATAAAAAAAAGAATTAAAGAATCTTAATTTTTAAAAATAAGAGTTTTTTTTTAATATTAAGGGTATGCAAGAATATAATTGGGAATTGTGGTAAGTAGTATATATTTTTTGATATAGTTTAGTCTTTTGCATTTGCGAAATCTTCCTTTAGCAGTGAAATCAATGGTTGTGTGATAGATTTTTTTCTTTTTTGGCTAGTCTGATTTAGTTTTGAATTTGGGGTAATTTTAATTATTTTATTGACTAATTTATCTCTAAGATATATATATAACAGCCTTTAAATAACTCACTTTAAAAGCAAAGGGCCCCCTCCACATAAGCACCTTACAGCCTTTAAATAACTTACTTCAAAGACAATCCCCACCCCCACACCATCACGTTTTTCTACTCTACAGTGTAATAATGAAGCTGAAGATTTAACAACTGCTTAGTAATAATTTATATTTTATTCTAATTTTTAACTCTCACAAAAAATAGCTGGATATTTATTTACTGACTAATATTGGTTTATGAGCTAAGCCTTTTTGAAACCTGAACTATTATTTCAATAATTGCACATTAATTATTTAAACTGAAGCTTTCCAGTTAGATCCTGTGCATGCTGAAATACAATATATTTCTAAAGCTAGAAATATTTTTATGTCTACTATTGTCTTTCCATATCAAAGGTCAATTATCATCTTACATCAGAGCCACCTAGAGAAAGTTTGTATAATCAGTAGATACCAAATGATGTAGTAGTATAAAATTTTCTTATCCAGACAAGTTGCTGATTTTCTCCTTGATCAGTGAGGACCAGAATTTAAAGCAAAAATTAATGCACTAAGCCAACTTTATATTTTTATATCATTCAAATTACTATCCTGAAATTTTAAAAAAACAGACTTTAAAGTTTTGAACCAAAATTAACTTCCTTAAATCATCACGTGATATGATGCTGGAAGAATCAATCAATACTATTTAATGCAATCCTTGGACTGATCTTTATGTTTAATTAAAATTAAAAATATATCATGTTGTGTCTTTAGCATATTATATTTAAAAAATTATAGTTTTGTAAATAGTTCTATATTTATAAAATACCTCTTTACACCACTTAGCATGGACAATTGGTTCCCCCACACTCATCATAAAGTAAGTAGATTCTATGTGGAAAAATTTAGCTTGTTCCTAGATACAAAAATATGTCATAAATAGTTAATATTGTATTAACAAACAATATAACCTAGTATATATAGTATTTAAAAATGCCTAATGTATGATATATACATATATAATCTGTGCTATAGTTGTATTATGCAAAGATGCATTTAAAACATATATGTAGGCAAGATAATGCAATTTAAATCAATATAAAAACATTTAGCTTAAAGTTTCTTTTTCTTATAATTCTCCATTCAACATTCATTATTATCCAGTATTCTGAATCATCAGTCATTCATTCAATGGATTTATCTTTGCCTTTAAATCCTTTAATGATCATGGACTTTTTGGAGGAGAATCCCAGGTGTTGATAGCTGATAATTTCTAAAGAAAAAATTTAAAATCAATGATTGTCTTGCTTCTTTAATTTTCTCTTTGTACAGCATATTATAAGGTTTCATTTGTTGATTTAAGGCACTTTGAGTTTTGACATTCCAATTGAAAATATATGTAACTGTAAACTTAAATTTTTATCTAGTATGATTATATAAAAAAGTTATTTCATTATCAAAATATATAGAAAAATAAAGTAAAAAAGTGAGAGCAATCTTGCAATTGACAATTTTATGTATATTTCTGCAAAATATTGTTAACTCTTCTAGTGAAAAACATCTCATACTAAAGTTTCATTTTTAAAAAAAAATTCATAATCTTATTTATGTAAAATTATTTAGAATTGAAAAAGCAATGTTTAATATCTCACTTAACTGTATTGTTGTGACTATAAAGAGTTGTTATTTTTTAACAATGTAAGAGTATCCAAATTATAGAAATGTACATTACAGAATTGTAATCACAAAGTTCATTTGAAAAAATAAAAATTCTAACACTAAAACAAACAAAAAAAAAGTATCAAATGCCTTCTGCACCTTGTGTTTGCATATTACAATCAATATTTAAGGCTTTTTAAAAACAATATATAACTTTCATATCTAAATAAACAACAATTTATATACAAATACCCCACATTGGCATATTTTTGACAATGAGATGTCTTATTTTATTAAAAGCGATAGCCATTTTTTTGGGGGATGACTTCAAATTTTTTTGAATAGTGTATTACTTGTGAAGACGTAGATTGAGTTATTTAAATAAATATTATAGGTACAAAAATTATTTTTAATTTATTTATATTTTCATCATACAAAATTTAATATTAATGACATAAAATTATGCTTACACTTTTTAAAATCATAAATGCATTTATTATAGTTTTGATTTGATATAAATTAACATTCATAAAGATTTTAATCCAAAATTGATGGACTAAATATGTTAATTAATATTTAGACTGTAGATAATTAAAAACTAAATATTAATAGTAAATGACCAACATTTATTTTTAGTTTTATGCTGAATGAAATTTTCAGTTTTTTGTCATTTCTATATTTTTATATAATAGCAATAACTCCCCTTATTTCTGAAATAAATTATGAGAAGTTTTAATATTGAGCAAGTAGATTGTTATTTTTAATTTAGATTTAGTAATTTTTGATCATATAAAGTGCATTATTACTCATGTAATCCATGAAATAATCCTCTCGCCCAAATAACTATCATGATAACTAAATTACAATACAATGTTCATACTTATTGCCAAGTAATAATTATAGGAAGTTTAATCCATGGAAGTGAGTTAATACAGTATAAAGTTTTTAAATTAATGCACACATTTTAAAATTTAATACTATATTAATGTATTTGGTTGCCGTATATCACAAAAATATGATTTTGATTATTTATTATACTAAATAAAACACTTCTTTTATTTTGGTTTTGTAATCATTAATGATGAAAATCTTTACTTTAAGTATATCATTAATAAAGTATTGATTGTCTTGCAAGAATACTGGATAAAAATTAAATAAAATACTATAGTGTAATACATGTTAATCATATTTTAAGTTTATAATCAAAATGTGTATTATAAATAAATTCTGTTCTGTACAAGTTTAGTATGAAAGTTAATACTTTGCTTTTGGATGACATAACTTTAAAATAGTGTATAATGTCAATTGTCTTACAAAATGGCTGCCATTTTTAAAAATGGCCACTAAGATAAATTGTGAATTTTTTTAAAAAAAAGTTTGTTATAGTAAATAATCAATTGTAAATCAAAATAGTAGGTACAAATTGTTCACTATTATAAATCTCACATAAAAGCCAAGTGCTAGGTGAGGTATAACTGTATTTAGATGTAAAATAAAAAAGTCTATTCACATTTGTTGAAAAATGATAGAAATCCATAGATTAATGGCCACCAGACCACTTATTGGTTTTGCATAGTATGATTTTAAATGTAAAAAAAAATTTTAAATTAAAATAAAACTTTGAATGAGGGAGAACAAGTATTCAAAAGATGAAGGAAGTAGTAGTTTCTATTGTACCAAAGGTTATCAGTAGTTCATGAGTACGACATTCATAAGAGTATTAAAATTCTTCTCACCAATAAAGAAGCATCACTTGAACAATCCATATTTATTTGGGGTGTTTATATAATATATACTTACGGTGTTTTTTTTATTATTATTGAATGATAAAATACAATATTTTGCAGTTAAATGAATGCAAGCACACACCGTGTACAGTACATATATAATGAAGTAAAATCAGAAGACAATAGTTGTGTTATCTATTGGTTGGCCACCTGAAAAAAGCCTTAAGAATATTTATGATCTAAAAAAAACCTTTAGATTCACTTGGCCTCGGCCCAAACCACAGGCGTAGCAAATAAAAGTGACAAAGCACTTTCATTGTTAAGCGTTGGTGGTCTAGCGGTTAGCATAGCTGCCTTTCAAGCAGCTGGCCCGGGTTCGCTTCCCGATCAACGCACTTGACATATGAAAAAAAAAGCACTTTCATTGAAATGTAGCTAAAATCCTTATGTTATAGAAGCTTGACAATTGATAGAATAAGACTTTCAAAAATACTGTACTAATGTAATAAAGAAATATTAAGTTTATTTCTGTATTGAAAAAACGCAATAAATTATCGTTACTTTCAAATTATACTTTGCACATGTATAAGAAATGTATGTGGGGGTAATTGCAAAATATTTTAACATTTTAATTCTAATAATAAAAAAAGTATATAATGAATAACGCATCCGGGATAATTAAAATGTATGAAAAGAAACAAAAAAAAAAAATCATTTATTAACAGTCGCATCTGGAACAATAGGTGCATTATATTCATTTTAGTTTATTTATTTTTTTAACTATTAAGTCTAAGTGAAATTGTTTAAATCGGGACCAAACGAAGAGACAGCCTAATAGGCTGATTTTTTTTAAACGCCGGAGAGATTAAAACTTTTTATCTAAACAAGACTGTCTTATCATTCTTTCTTAAATATTAAACATACGTAGTATTTACTCATTAATATAAACATACATTTTTAATGCATTTATGTATGCTTTCGAGTAATCTAGCAAATGCATTTAATTATATAAATATGTTCACACAGTGATGGTGTATGTGCATATTAAGTTTATTATCGGAAAACATTTTAATAAACTAACTAATAAAATATAGCCTTTTAAATAAATTATTTAGCATACTATAGGGCTAAGCCCTATCCAACAATTTCTCGTAGAGGAGCAGTGGAGAAAAAAGAAATTATCGCAGGCTTAAAAATTTGCAGGCTGGGTGAGGATTTGCGCGATTATTCATCCTTATGTTGTTCCTAGCTAAAAGCAGTTAGATATCATTTATTGATCCATGTTGGATCGGCCAGCTATATGAAAATAAAATCCTAAGGCATTTGAAAAGAATTAGACTAGACAAAGAAGGCACTGCAGTAAAGCAAGTTTGGCTATAAAACAACTAACTGTGTGACAAAACCTTTTGAAACAAATTTCACTCAACCCTGATATATAGGACATCATATATGCATTACCTCTGCATCAGAAAGCCATTCACTAACATTTGATCATTGTTAGAATTAATCTTACTCTTATAAAACTTAAGATAAAATAATTTTAAACAGTTTAATGGCAAAGCAAAGATTTCTCTAACAGTTTCCTACAAAGCATTGAGGGAGAAGATTGCTAGTTATCGAAAAGTGAAGGTTTGAGCGGGTTTTTCCTTTGGTTATACCCTATAGCTAAGAAGAATTAGATAATAATTCACTAATCAATGAGTATGAAGAACTGAATTATACATTTTAATGTAACTTTCATACCATTATTGATTAGTATGAAGATTGCTTTAATACCCGCAAAACTAATATTTACTTTTATAAAAACTAAATTATTAAAAATTATTATTTCTTTAAATATTAACTTAAATATTAACCAGCGAGAGTAAATTAATCATTAATGATTTTTTTAAAAAGGCATATGGTTTAATTGCTCGGGATTGATAAGAAGTTTGAACGCCAGACCTGCGAGCGGCAGAATCGACCCTGGGTCTTCCCAATCCTAAGTCGACCTCTCTACCAAATACGCCAAAACACGCAGGTCATCACTAATGATAACAATGAGTTATCGCTTGGTCATACTACCCTGATGCCTAGTTATCTCAATATGCCTTTAGGAAAAATCGTAAGATATGTTTATATATATTACAGCTTATAATTTTTAAAATATAAAATTAATTATTTGAGAAAGAATATTTCTAGCATTAATCAACTGCTGACAGATTCTGAAGTGATTTTTTCCTTTCTCACTCAAAATCTTTCCAGGAACAACTTTTAATTAAACTCGAAATAATGATGCACATAAAACAACTCTCCTTGAACAATACACTTTTTGTTTTACTTCTTGAGATGATTTACATTGTGAAAAGACAAGCATAATATATATATATGGAGTACTGGATATTATCATTTATTTTAATTGGAACCAATATTGGTCGATTGATCTTCATTCAATCAATCAGTAGAATTTTGTTCTATGGACATGTCCATAGAATAGTCACATCATAGTTTTGTCCTTTTCTCCATTCCATTCTCTTCATTGCCCATTTTTTAAATCTCCTCATTTCTTTCCATCTCTTATATCATCCAACAAGGTCAGTCTTCATTGAAATACTATAATTTGCTCCTGTTTTATTGCAAATATTTTAATTTGCAGTTTATTCAATTTAGTATTTATGGCAATCATCAACTTATGTAGGATTTGATGCGAATCTATAACTGATTCCGCCTTGCATTGCTAATGTAAGAAGTATAAACACAGCTGAAAAGTGTGATCAAGCGCTATTTATATGATAATATATTCAGAATTTAAAAGTATGATATAAAAAGTGTTTGGACATGATTTTGACATAATTGACTGACAAATGTTTAGATCTTTAACTTACTTATGAGAGTTCAATTTATTTATTTTAGTTTTAAATTAACTTTATTAGATTTACTATATACACTGGAGATTATTTACAAGTCATATTGAAACAAAAGAGATTTCAAGTAAAAAATCAATAAGATAGAAGTTCATATAATTGAGCAATAATCAATGTGTATCTAATGTGTATTATTAGTATAGTTAATCATCAAGTCACTGGGTTGTTGTTAATGAGATCAAAATCCATGTAGCTGCAAAAATATCAGTTGTTGCATGAGCTTGATCTCCGGTCTTAATGTTATTTAATTTTTTTAGAAAGAGTAATTAGTATTGTGAAATGTGGAATTAAAGGTCAGATAGCATCTTACAAACCAGAGTGTGAAAAGAATAAATGTAGTAATTCCTATATTGGGAAAAGATCACTTTGTATATTTTTTATATGGCTGCTTGCTGATTGTTAGTGAGTTTGAATCAGTCATGATAAGAGTACAGCAAGGAAAAAGTGAGGAACAATCCATAAGAAAGTGTTCTGATGTTCTTCATTTTAGTGACAAAGGGCATATAATGGATTTATATTTTTGAAGTAGCACTTGTAGAATAGAAAATAATTAGTAAGAAGGAAGGGTTTTGACATTTATTTTAATTAAGAAGTCTAGATATTTGGATTCCAGGTGCCAATATCTGAACTTTTTTTATAATGTATTTGTTACTACACAACAAGAAAGATTGACTATTATTTGATATACTATTATTACTTCTAATTTCATGTTTCTCAATAGATAAATTTTATTTAGAATTAGATTATGTGACAGTAGTGTGTTTACTTATGAAAATTATTAAGGTTTTGATAAATTTATTGTTAATGGTGGTAGAGCGTCAATAGGGTTAATGGGAATTACACACACTGGGAAAAAAAACTTTAGTCAAGTTATTAATTTTATTACACTATTAAAACGTTTGCATTGCACTAGTTGATTTTGCAGTAAATTTTTTTTTACTATACACTAAATAATTTCTAAAAACGTAGTTCTTTACTTTTTTCATAATAGAAGCAAAGATAAGAAAAAGAACAATACTAAATGTATACCAAGATATAAGATCAACAATGAATTGTTATTCCCCAGAGTTCATAACAAAATTGACAAATAAATTGATCATCCTATAGATTATAGACTCTGAGAAAAATAAAAACATTTATGAGATAATAGAAGTCAAAACTAATGCCTCTGTTTTAAACTACATTTGAAGTAGAATCTTTTTTTTTTTTTTCAAAAAATGTTTTGATTAATTAATCTTCTAATAAAGATTTGTTTGGACAGGATAAAAGTATTTTTCATCAGATATTTTCCGATAAGAAAGTATTGTTTTGTTCTACAACCTTTAATGTCCAACTAGCAACGAGGAACCGCTAATCCTATAAAATTATTTTGATCAATTGGCTGCCTTATTTCTTGAGTTAACAAATAATGTAGCAGTAAATTAATAAAAAAAATCACGTAGTTTATTGCTGAGTATTTTATAATGATATTCGAACGCTGGAAGTGACTAATCTAAAACTCACAGGACTACAAAGTTTACATAAAAAATCCATTTATGAAAAATAAATGACATGATTTTTTTTAATATTGTGCAACTATCCTTTTAATTAACAGATAGATGAGCAGGATTACATTTTTTCTGTATAACTACAGAGATTTAGTGTTTATTTTTTTTTGGCTATTTTAAGAGAATATATAAAACTCTAAATATAGATTTCTTTTTAAAAAAAAAAACTCAAGCTTGACATTTTGTATTAGATTAAATTGGGGGTCTTCAGCTTAAACACCCAATACATTAAACTAAACCATATATATATATATATGCACATATACTCATATTTTATTTAGAACTTTTATCACCCATTCTGAAAATTTTTTTTTTTATCTATTGGAAATTTTTATAATGAAATGGGTTATATATATATAATAAAAAGGTACTTGAGTATTAACTAAGCTATGACCTACTACACCAAAGGCATACTATTCTAATCTTATGATCTTTAAGATAACGTCTCCTAGTGATTTGCGAACAAACTTAATCGATAAAGTTTGTGGAGAAGTCACCTTGAAGATCGCAAGATTAGAATAGGATGCCTTCGGGATAGTACATCATAGCATAGTTAATAGCAAAGAAGAAGATGTTGAACATCACCATGTTTGGTCATTGCAAAAAAATAACTAATAATTTACTATGAAAAAAATATATCAAAAAATGAATATTATAAAGAATCATTATAATTTTTAACGATATTTAACTAATTACTTGACCCTGAAAATGCTAAAAAAAAATCAAAAATGAATATTATAAATAATCATTACCCAATTTTTAATAATATTTAACTAATCATTTGACCCCAAAGACAAAGAAATTAACTAATCATATATTTTATCAGACTAGAAGCCGTTGGAAAATAATAACTAATAATTTACTACGATAAAAAATTAGTATCAAAAATGAATATTATAAATAATCAAAACAATTTTTAATGAAAACAATAAAAAACAAAATTATTAAAAAATGAATATTATAGATAATCATTACAATTTTTTGTAGGGATATTTAACTAATCATTCGAACCTGAAACAAAGAAATGAACTAATCATTAGAATTTTTTTCAGACTAAATTTTCAGTCCAAAAATGAGACATATTTATTTTCAGAACAGCAGTAATAATTTACTCCGATAAGAAATGTGATAATAAGTCATAATTTATTACAGTAACATATTATCAAAAATAACTATTATAATCAGCATAGCATAGTTAATACCAAAGAGGGAGACATGTCAAACGTCGCCATGTTGGCTGTTGTGAAATAATAACTAATAATTTACTACAATAAAAAGTTTATCAAAAATGAATATTATAATTTTAAACGATTTTTAAGTAAATCATTTGACCCTGAAATAAAGAAATGAACTAATCATTATAATTTTTTGTCAGACTAAAGTATGTATTGGCAGTACCTTTTGGCAGGGAAAAATCATCGGAGAATATCCCCCCCCCCTGCCAATTTTCAGTCCAAAAATGAGACATTTAATTTCAGAACCGCAGTAATAATTTACTCCGATAATAAATGGACTAATAAGTAATATTTTATTACAGTAAAGTATTATCAAAAATAAGTATTATAAATAATCTTTATAATTTTTAAATGGTATTTAACTAATTATTTACATTTTTTTTTTTTTAAAAAAAAAAGCAAATTGTTGTCAATTATTAACTACAAATAATTGCCTTTATGAGATAGTGCGATACTGAAATCGCTTCTTTTTCAGAAAAGACAGTAAGTCCCAATAACTTAATATGGCTTTCTTTTTCTTTTCTTGGTTAGACATTTTGGTTAATTAGTCATAAATGGTAATTAGTAATCGCTTCTTTTTCGGAAAAAACGGTAAGTCTCAATAACTTAATATGGCTTTCTTTTCCTTTTCATGGTTAGACATTTGGGATAATTAGTCATAAATGGTAATTAGTAATACATTAGATAAATTAGTAATAAAATTTGATAAATTAGGAATACAATTTGATAAATTAGTAATAAAATTTGATAAAATTAGTAATAAAATCAGTAATATAAAATAAGCAATCAAAATATTCAATTCTTACAAATAGTTGATCAGATACAGTAAAAAAGGTCTCACTTGGTCAACGCAAGCAGGTAAAAGACAGATATTTACCCAAGATTCACCACAGTATTCCAAACAAAATCTCGAATGTGACCACAAACCCACCTTTACCACTCCTATTGATTAGTCATGCCTATGTTTCAGTTACCATGCCATTGCTTTGGTTCATCATCGATCATATCTTCAGGTGGGTTGTGTAGTACATCATATCTTAGTTAATACTCAAGTACCAATAAAATAAAATAAAATCAAGTCATATATCACGTGACTTGTTTTAATCTTGTATTACAGATATGTAATATAGGGAGTGTACCAATATCTGTAACAAGCTTTCATCAGTAAGTGCCACAAGAGAATGCATTTAAAAATCTCTATCTAGAATAATCCCTATCCTCAGACCAGTTTTGAGCTTTTGGCTCCCATTCTCAGACCAGTTTCAAGCTTTTGGCTCACATCAGTGAGGCATTAGGACACTAGATTTTCTAGTGCCTCACAGAGCTGAGCCAAAAACTCAAAACTAGTCTGAGGATAAGGATTATTCTAGATTTTTAAATTCTTTCATTTGCACACTTATCATGAAAGCTTGTCTGAGCTATTAGTACACTACCTATATATATATATATATATATATATATATATATATATATATATATATATATATATATATATATATATATATGCGCACAGACATATAAGTATACAAAAAGTTTATTTAAATAAGATCCATACATAGATAATGTATGGAATAACTTTTAGATATTAATGTAAACTGTGAATAACACACACACATATATATATATATATATATATACACTGTCTCAACATACAAAGAGCTTTTATATGAGAATTTCCCATAGTAATCATGACCATTTTTACCCATTTTTTGATTAACAATCGACTATTTACAATATTTAGTTTTAATATTTGAATATAAGCATAATTTATATACTTGGAGATTAGAAGTAATTATAGAGGATTTTAACACATACTTTTAAGCTCCATTCAGTGATCTATTCCATCTCATACAACATTTTAAAAACTCTCTAAGGCACGTACAAAGTGCATCATGGTGGTGCTGTTGCCACACCAGTGTGTTGCAGAAATATTTGGATGCCTAGTTATTACTACAACTACTAAGAGCTTATAAATACATGGATAAAATATTTTTAGGTTTAATTCTAGCTTTTGTCAAAAGATATAGCCTATTGTATCAAAGATAACATTGAAAGAAAAACATTTTTTTTCAATAGAAATACCACTACTTTATTCATATTATTTTTTACTTTTAAAATTCTTTTTTAAAAATTATGTATAGCATTTTAAATTTTTATTTATATTACATGGAAGTTCCAGGAAATAATACTGATTTACTTATAAAATATATAATTGTTAATTAGAGAAGATATTAATTAGTATTAAAGTTTATCGGCTTAACGTTTTCGAGGATCCATGCCTCATATTCATAGCCTTCATAAAATGTATAATAAAATATGCAAATACAAATATTCAAATAAGCTAGTATTACATAGCCCATTTCTTCGAGATCTCGAAGCAAGTGTCCTTTCTATTAATGGCATACAGACAAAACTCTCCATACAGTAGTTCCACTCTCAATGCAAGTCAGAGTAATCAATGGATGACAGAAGGCTTGTGGATAAAATCCCTATCTAGTGCACTGAGTGGCACTACTGTATGGAGAGTTTTGCCTGTTTTAATAACAGGTATGAGCAAGCATAACGAATGATAATCATGTGATGTTTAATGGTTTAATATATATATATTTATATATATATATATATAGCGATACGAAGATTTTCACGGGTTACAGATATATATTTTTCAGATTCATCCATGTGTGATTTTTATCATAAACATACTGATGTTTCGGCTTGATCTTTTGTGATGAAAAGAATACTATAAAAACGTTTGTGGAGGCACTGTAAACATTATTACATGACAATGCTAAAGTTCCACTAATGAAAAAAATAACAACAGATATATAAAGCTGAAAAATAAATTAAAATTCAAAACCTGTTTTTCTAAAAAAAAATTCTTCTAAATAGGAGGAAGTTTGCTTTGTCATCAGATTTGTTGATACAATTTGTTTTTTGATGATCTGAATGACTTTTCTGATCTTTCATTGGTGGAGAGTTTTACATCTGGAAAGTATCCTGGTGATAGAGAAATCAATATTGTGACCTAAATCTACAGCATAGAATGAGAGTACTGATAATGATGAGTATTGCTTAACTGCCATTTGCATGTTCATCTGATTTAGTATGGATGTGACATGATGATTGCTCATACTTACATAAGAAGCTTTATATATGCCTCATGAAATTTCAAAAACTCTATGAGACTCAAAACGAATTAAATATTTAGGCTTGAATAAAATATGATTAATTTTTTGATAAGTAATATGTACTGTTTTTATATTGTAGCATTTAAGAATATCCCAATAGCTGTTTCTTCTTTTTGTTTCATACTTTGATTATTTTGGATTCGAATTAAGACTTAGTGTATAATTTTATTATTATAATCATTAACTAATAAAACATGATTTATTACCCTTTTTTAGATATGCTTTATCTGAAAGATTAATTGCTCTTGTGAAAAATGTTTTGATTATTGAAAAGATCTGAATTGGATGGTGATATGATGAAAATAATAGGTATCTGTCTCAGTATGTAGTTTTTCTAAAATCTGTAATGATAAAATGTTGTGCTTTGTTGTCATGAGTACATTAAGAAAAGAAGTTTCCCTTCAGATTACTTTTTATTGTAAATTTAATATGGGAATGATCATTATTTATATATACATGAGAAAATATCATATAATTTATATCTACCTTGTTGTCAGATGTAAACATGTTTTCTGCATATCTTAACTAAATAGGAAGTTTTAATGTTGTTGATTCTAAAGGATGAATTAAAATCCATAAATAAATCAGCTATTACACCTAAGATAGGTGATCCCATAAGAGTACCATAAGTTTGTTCATAATGTTTTCCATTGTATGCAAAATATGTGTTTAAAAGACAATATTTAGATAAGCCAATAATATGATCTGCTAAATTGCAACATTCAGAAATCATATTTAAAGTTTTGTCAATTGAAATATTTGTAAATAAATATTTATAATAAAAAAATACATAAGTAAACCTTAAAAATTTATCATTATATATATATAATATTGAAGAAAGAATTATTTTCCACATATAAACTAGAATTGACACAAATACTTTTTTTAATAATTGCTTTAAAAACTAAGAGTGAGGGATTGTCAATTTTAGAACATGTAAAGAATAGTTCCTTCCACAGTATGACAGATATATAAATCACCATATTAATTATTCCATTGTTTATTTTTATAAACACATACATTACTTTATGGAAAAAATATATCTGTTGAAAATGCTGTACATTTTCTTGATGAAATAAAAAAAAACTCCACAAATATCATATGTTATTAATTAAGATATTGATTATTTTGTTTAAATAGTATCACTTTATAAAACTACATATATACATCATAATAGAAATACAATTCCTACAAAATGGTTATCCCAAGAAAAAAAGAAAGATGTTAGTTTATTCATTATGTATGTAATAAAAAATGCCATTATAATAAATAATGAGTATAAAATTATGATCTACTTTTATATTTTTTATTTAGTATTGTCATACTGTAGTTTGAAATAACATTTCTGATACAGTTAAGGTGAAAAAGATTTTCATCTTAAATGAAAGTTATCACCACATAAAAATAGAAATTGCATTCAAAATAAAATAAACTATGACTATATAAAGATTAAAGTGCACTATCTAAAATACAAATTAGTTAACTAATTTTTATTTGTTATTCTTGAAACAATAAAAATTCTTATTTCTTTCCAGACAAAAAACAAAAACAAACCACAAACATAAGTATAAACAACATTGACAGAAAGAGATCGAATCACTTACATTATTAAGACTAAAATAGTTAACTATGCATTACATTTTTTTGTCTAATTTTTAATTAAATTTCATTTCTGAAAACAATTTGCTTTTAAAATATTTTTTTAATGATGCTGCAAAAAAAAAAATAGTGAACGTTTATTAGATAATTAGCAGAAAAACATTGATAATATAAAACAAAGTGCTCCAAAAATAAATTTAAATATATATTATATTATTTGCACACAATTCATTTTTAATTTTAAAAATAATAATTTTACAGAATGTCATTTTTTTCTGATATTGTAATTTCAAAATGGGGATTGTAAAATATAAATGTAATATTTTAAAAAATGTATTAACTGAAATAATATACAGTATATTTAAGTACAATACATTTTTTGTTAATAATTATCACTTTTTCCAATTTTAAGCTTTGTTTTTTTTTAAATTCATATATTTAATATTTTTTGTATATACACCTGGGTCTCATTTTACACGATAGATAGGTTCCTCAGAAAACATGCGCAAACGAAATCACGCAAAAATAGACATAACTTATATTGAAAAGGGGGGGATGCGGTCTATGATTTTTCAAAATTCACATAAAAGCAAAGCACCAACGTAAAATTACTTTAAAATTCACACACACAAAAAAAATAAGGAAATAAAATATGATTAATAAAAAAATTCAAATTTGAAAAAAATTGATACAAGACAAACTTTTTTTAACTATAATATTTAGTTTTATTCGGAATAATATATTTTTATGCATAATTTACAGTACAGTAATTTACATTTTTTATACACATTTTAATTATTATTGCTACTTGCTGAAAAACATGTTCATTTGCAAACTGGTAAAAAATCAATTTTTCACAAGAGGAAATACAACTAGCACCAACTTCACACTCACGTTGTGTCAATGGTGTTCTGGTGACAACATAATTAGTAATTAATCTTTGAAACAATAATTTTATTAATTGTTTATGAAACTAACAACTAAAAATTAAATTCTTATTTTTGTCTTTATTTTTTAATTTTCAATTTTGTTTAAAAATCAAATTTCACATCACATTAATTTCAAGTCACCGTAAGTAATTTTTAAATTGTTAATTACAATTAAAAATCAGATTTTAATTTTTAATTGTCAAATTTAATTGTGCCCAGTGCTATTACTCACCTTTTAAAAATAAACTTGTGGACACTAAATGATTAATAATTGATTACGTTCTTTTTTAAAAAGCAAAAACAGAATGTGATTTAAAATGCAAAATTAACACACACAATGTTTGAACAAATTTACATTATAATCTTGTAAAATTTAATATGTGTATACATAAAATGTGGAAATCATGATTTTAATTTCATTATTGCATAAAATCTTACTATTATAAAGTACTGAAAATATTGAAATTACTAAGATTAAAGTCGAATTCCAATAATGTGCTATTACTTTCAATGTAACGTAAGTGCACAAAATTTATTATTTAAAGTAATAACGCATTATCGGAGTTCGACTTCCGGTGAAACATGAATCGTGTAACTTCAAAATCGTGTTAAATAAGTCCGCATAAAAAGAGACCCAGGTGTACTGAATCTATTATATGAAGTAAAATATTTTGCCATAGGAGCCATTACAATATCTTATTTTATAAAACCTTACTAATTTCCAAGATATTTGGGTTATCCAATTGCCCTTGCTACCTGGTGAGAAATGTATAATATATATGAAACAAAGACATTTACATATTGCTAGCTGAAATTCAAACATAGAAAGCAAATCTTATCAATTAATACCTAATATTATGTTATTTAGGCACCAATAATAGAAAAGTAAATATTAAGGCTGAATAAAGCAGCATAATTAAAAGATGCTGTTTTAAATTATGTTTGATCTTCAGATAGTGCTACAGAAACAATATATATATATATATATATATATTGAATTAAATATTTTCATGGATTGTTATTATAATAAAGAATAGAAATAAGAAGATCATATCCATGTAAGTAGAGGTAATTTTTGGTGTTGTCAAACAACTCTCTATTACTATTAATTAACAAAATTTAAAGCTAAACAAGTTTTCTAGTTAATGTATATATTTGTAGTAAATAGAATCAATGCATAATTCTAAATGAAATCTATATAAAATATTTTAAATGCTCCATAGCTATAAATCTCAGCCATATTTTCTTTTTAAATAAAGAAAAACTTGAATTTTTCAGAGAGATGGAGAGGTTGTTGCATTAGCTAATCATAGGATGTGTTCTGCCATTCAGTGCAGTAGTAAAACACCAGACTTTGAAGTATAAGGTTCTTAGAATGATTCCAGTTTTGGTACATCCACAACTCAAACTTCTTATGAACTCCCAAATAATTATACCATTCAATTATTTATTATATTTATAGAATAATCATACCTCACACTGAAAAAGAAAATGTAATTGAATAAATAATATGGGTAAATATGCGAAGTCAAGTCATCTATTGATGATGATGATGAACATGTATATACATATATATATATATTGATTAGAGAATAGCAGAGTTATAATAATATTTAACTGAAATTGGTACCATTGGTGATTATGACATCTAAAGTGCAAAAATCAAAAGTACAAATAATAATAATTCCAATAATTAGAATGATGGCATAGAGGATTATGATTTCACTTTCTAGATAGATTATCACAATTAAATGACATAGATTTATATTTATATGGTATATGCTTGCTTTGTAATACAATATTATATGGTCATCAGTGGTTAATCAGAAATATAAAATAATAGCTACTACTTCTTGGTCAATCTAAAGAAAAATACCAACCTACTTTATTTCTTTTAATATGGTTTATTCCCATTTTGATCATATTTGGCCTGAGAAAAGTTTAATTTTTTTTTATATAGCATAACAGATTACATTGTTCAATAAATTATTAATTGAATAGAAAATCCTTTTAGATAAAATCAATTAAAATAAACATATGGTCAGTTGTTAAAACTATAATTAATAATCTGGAAAAATTAAATTACACATTTAAATACTTCTAAAATTAATTATTCAATAAACAATTCCGAAAATTTAATGTCTATGCAATTATTACCAAATTTAAAAGTGTTGTTTTTTATTGCCCCCCCCCCCCATTCCAGAATTAAAACAAAGCTGTTTTAAAAACTTTTAAAATACTCTTTTTGAGAATATGGTTGAGATGTACTTTTTTTACACATATATATGAAGTAAAAGTTAAAACAAGATTTTAAAAAAAGTTAATAAACTGGCATTCTTTTCAAATGAATGATTAAATTAATCTTTGTATGTATATATTTGGCAATTTTATGAATGTATTTGACTGATACAGATTATCTTTAGGAAAACATTAAATTTATTATATAACTAAGAGAAATTAAATATTTATTTTTAAAACATTCAACTGGAAGATAGACATAAATTTTAAAATTATAATTATTATTAAGACAAACATGTCTAAATAAATGCAATTGTTCCAATTAATAATGATTATTGTAATTGTTTTTTTGTTTTTTTTGGAATTCATTCTATATATTTTTCTGAGTTATGCACTGAAACGATTTTGCCAATGTTGTAAATAATTCAGAATTTTAACAAAACTTCAAGGTAACATTTCTGATGTAGTTTAGTTAATGCTTGGCTGAAGCATGATGATGAGAATAATTATCATTTCAAAATAGCTTAACTTAACTAACCTTTAATAGCAATTGGAGGACACTCTATTGATCTTACAATTTTTTATTGTTAACTGCCACTGAACTTATTGTGGCCATAACTTAATTTAAACTCAAACTGAAACACTGTAAATTTTTTATTAGGCTGTTTTTATAGGTTTCTGTTCTGAAAAAAAAAAAAAACATTTGTTTTCAAAAAATATATATTTCTTTCTTTATTTAGCATATATATATATTTTGAAACTTAACAATTATTAAAATATAATAAAAGACCTTATAGAAATTTCAACCATGAAATGACATCACAAATGGATGGATTTAGTTCATAAATTTTGCCCAGTAGCTATAGATTCATAAAATCAATCAGTAGGTATTTTATGATTTATGTTTTTCCTCATTTACATAAATTTATATAACAAATGAGTGTGATGACCAAGGAATTTCCCAATTCTTCTACCAAGATTTCAGTTGCATTTAGAAAGATAAATTAATGCTGGATTTATTGTTTGCATGAAAAAATAAATTGGTTTGGAACATCATAAAAATTTCCACTTTTTATGCCAGAATTACTTGATTGTAGATTGTTGCTTGAACATTAATAAGGGGAATTTGATTTCAGATGAATCTTAGGCTGTAAAACTGTATCTTATTTTAGTGGCATGTCTGAAATGCTTACCAGCATTTTATGCATTTTCTGTGAAGCATCTTTTGATATCTAGTGGAAGAATATGTGAAGAAAAACAGGAAGCAATTGCAGAGGAGTAAACTTGAGTATACCAATAATATTTTTCATGAGAATATTTAACTGAATATCTAGAAGGATCTTTTATTCAAAATGAAAATGCAGTATTCAGCAGAGGTCTAGTGCTAAGAAGCTTTTAATTTGTTTTTTTTTCTATGTTAAAACTCTTTATCTGTTTCATTTATCTAATATTTATCACATCACAATCTCTATACAAAGATATTTATACATTCTTTCCTTTTAATTTATTAATATGAAGAGGGGTGATCAAAAATACATTAATAATAATCAAGAAATATAATTGAATCTGCATGGGAACATTTTATGTAGGTTCGGTTGGATTATTGCTTGTGACTATTATCGACTTGTCAATTAAAAATAAGTTGCATGTAATCACTCCATCATATACGCACTTACCTGTTAGTTATTTTTAAATTCCCCTAGAGCAAAATTAATCTGCAAATATTATATTTTTCCCATTTTATTGTTAACTTGATTATTACCAATTGTTAAAAAGATGGTTACCATTACAATATAAATATATATAATGTTGACAGTTATTGACATTGGTATTGTTTAGATGTAGACTGCTTTCACATGTTAACATACACATAAATATACATACACATAATTAATATTCATATCCAGATTATATGTTGTAATTGGAAAAATTCTTGCATTTTCTTGCAGTCCTAACGTAAATTGATAAATATTTTTAAATATATTTATAAAATGGATGTATTCCTTACACCATATAATGTTTTGAATAATAAACATATTCTCACCAGATGTTCTGAGTATTTGACTACCTATAATTGTACTAAAAGATCACTATGCTTTTTATATTATTAAATATTTAGTGATCTATTTATTTAATGTGATGAATGTTATAAATAAAATTCTTAATTAAATGTTACATCTAAGCCAGTTTCACGACATTAAATACATACTATGAAAGATAATGATAATTTCTATCACATTTACAACCTTCCATATTTTGTGAAATATTATTATATTGCATAAGAAATTGGTCGATTATTTTTATATCAAATAACATTTGTAAATTTAAATTTGATTTCAAGAGAGTTCTAAGATTTGCTCAAAATGACCAAATAAAATCTGTTATATGATTATTAATTTTATACTAGTATTTATAATATTTCACAAGATTTATGAGATTTTGAGTTAGAAATTACATCTATTTTTCATAGTATATGTTGCCTTGAATACTTTATTTAGACTCTGGATCATAAACTTCTCAGATCAAATCCAGTATTGATACTTAAAGGGTTCAAACTTTTTCTGAACTTCTTAGCAATAAAGCTATTCAGCTATATTTTTGTAGCATGTGTTCAATGCTGTGAACTTATTTGTTCAGTATTCTTAATTAAAATCAAATATTTATAAACATTCACACCATAAATAAATAGATTGCAAAATATCTATTAATTTAAAAATACATTGGTATTCGCAAAATGGTTACAGGTGTTCAAATCGTCAACAGATCTGATGAGAGTATACAAAACATAATTACATAATGGAAAAAATTGGCTAATCACTACACTATAAAGAGATATGTTTTAGGAAGTTTTTTTCTATGATAAAAATTTGGTGATGAAAAATTAATGTTTTTTTAACATATGTTAAATACTGAAAAAAATGTCAACAGATTATAAGCAAGACGTAATTATTAAAATGATTAATAAAATGCACCAAACTAAAAGAATTTAAGCAACAATTAAAACATCAATTAATACCATATAAGTGGAAACATTTTTAAAATTTCATTTTAATATCTTTAACAAGATTCTTAAAAAATGTCAGAACTTATTAATAGATATTTTATTTTAGTTGAAATTATTATTACTGCTGAAGTCTATGGAAGTCATAGATTTATATCTTTAGTTTATCATTACTAAATACTCAACAACATAACTTGAGTAACTTAGATAAGCATAGGCTCCAAACATCACAATGTTTTTATGCCATTGCTTATCTCTTTGAACTAAATAAGACCATGGGTCTATGCATTTGAACTCATTTTCTTACTCTGATATGGAAGCAACAATTATGCCTCCAGTCATTTATTTAATAAAACTTATATAGTTAGAAAATAAATACTTCATTGCCATTGTTTCTAGATTAACAGCATGCTTATCGATAGCAGAATCATGACTGATTAGAGGATTACTCATGGAATATTTTTCTGGTAATGTAACTGGATTTAATCTCTGTCACAATAAAAAGAAATTTTGATTTCTCCTCATAATAGCCACTTTAATTTTTTAACTTTGGCATCAGCAAAGACACAATGTGTTCCATTGAAAAGATATCTGGTTCTCTATCCTAGCTACCTACAGTGCCATCTTCAAATTAATGTATGTATTTCATAGCATCATACTTCAGCTATTCATGACTAACATTTTAAAACACAACATTTCTGGAACCTAAATGTTCACATGAAATATGACAGCATGTTTTATATCATTGTAGATAATGTTGATTTAGATGTTGGAGTTCTAGGAAATTTGTGGGGAAAAATCACTTTTTTACATAAACATACGCATACATATATTTATTTACATTTTCTATGTCACAGATTTAATTAATTTTATTCTGAATGTAGAATTTACATAAATACATCTAATTTGAAATATAGAATTCCTCAAAAAAATTTTGTTATGGTTTTAGGTATGAAAATGATCATTAAATGGCTATAGCAGACATCAAATGGCTGCAAATGTTTTTTAATGAAAACATTATTAAATATTTTTATAGTAATTACTTCTAACACATCTGAACCCACACATGTATCAGTTTTCAAAGTGTAATAAACTGTAAAATAAACTCATTTGTGAAATCATTTCTACATTTCTCTAGAAATATTTTTTGCTCGATCAGTTCATTCATTTTCATGTAGAGTTTTCACATAGATATAACAAAAAAAAAGTATAGTAACTGTTTTATTTCATCATTTAAAATGACTTCAATTTTGATTTATAATTCTAATTAGATATCTAGGAGAAGCCCTGTCTAAAATGCCAATCGGGTTGGAGGGATAGGGCATTGGTGGAGGTGCAATTGTTTTATCTTCTGAAAGACCATCAAAATGCCAATTGTTATAATTCTATATTTTTCAATAAACATATCACTTATTTTAAATATTGATAACATATAAAATTGTAAATATTACTATTATTTTTACTCATATGTATCTCTCATTACTCTTGTGTGCCAATTGAATCCCTTTAAGTATTTTTTTTAATAATTTTGAATGCAGTCTATAAAAAAATTGGCTTAGTAATTACTATTAACATTTTTAGATGCTTTACAAACTAATGATGGAATACACATTTTCATTAATTTTTATGTTGGATAATTATCAATGTGAAAATGTCAATCAGTTTAAATATCTTGATGTCTTCTTAGATGGAAAGATAAATTTGAAGGATTGAAATGATAGAAAGATAGATTTAAAATGTAAAAGTTCCTAAAGTGATTGCTGATACTGAATAGCAACAACATAAACCCAAATGGTATAATTTTTACCTTGCTGCAATAGTACAAAACTACAACTGTAAGGTTAACATTTTTTTGGATTAAGCATATCAGGACAACATTTTTTTTCCAAAAAGTATTTCAAATATGAGCATGAATCTTGTGAAAGAATCATATTATTTTATGAACACTCTAAAAGATGTAACACCAATTGCTTTTATTTGAAGATGTAGTTGAAGAGAGAAAACAATATCATTACAATGTTTGCATTCATCAAAAAAATTGTTCATAAAGAATTTAAATTTTAATATGATAATATGTCAAATAAAGTAGACCAAAAGGCCACTGTATGATGTATTGGACACATAACATATTGGTTGCAAAATCCATTATTAAATTTCTGTTTTTTTGGCTCTCTTTTGTCAAGAATGGCAGAACTTGGTTTTGGTGATTACTAATAATGAATAAGATGACATTCTAGATATCCTGCATAGTTTAGTGTAGTAGTCATGTGACAAATATAAAAGTTTCTAGATTAAAGTCAATTTATGGCTTTTTATGGTTTCTCAATGTCACATGACCTCCCTATCTACAAAATCGTTTTACTGTTGTTTTTTTTTTATAAAAAATACTATCCAAATAATTGATATATATATATGAGTGTTTGCCATGTTTTATAATTATAACTTTTCATGAATCTTGGGCGTAGTATATTTATTTTATTAAAAAGTATTTATGTTTAGATAATTAAGATTAAGACTACCATTCATTAAGAACAAATTTATTAAAAGTATACTTGCTCATATTTTCATTTTTGTCCCAACATTCCAATTCCTATTGTCAAAATAAATATCCAGATATTGGGATTCTTATAACATGATGAATAAGGGCAAGTAAAAAAAAAAAAAACACATTTCATTCTACACAATCAATAACCAGCAAATAGATTTGTTAATTCAGGTTTTGGCATCTGGAGTCTAAATACCTGAATTTTCCAATAAAATCAACTTTGTACCCTCCTCACTATTGACAGTGTGGTTTATTTTGTTTACCATCAAATGATTAATACTAATCATTATGCAATAATGTTTCTCATTGTACAGGGTAACATACTTATGTCATGCAAATTTCTTAAGAATTCCTGTTCCTTTTTTGTTCTATATCACTTACATTGGAGTGTAAAGTTCTCATATAGATTCCAGTTCTGGATGTTGCACTGATCAAACGTCTTATTACTTCCCAAGTAATGATTCCATTCAATTATTTTTACTCTGGTATGATTTAATGCAGTAGTAGAATATCAGACTAATGGTTTTAAGATTCTTGAATTGATTCCACTTGTGCATTTCTGTGCTCATTCTATGCTAGAACTTCTTATGAACTGTTGAGTACTAAAATCATTTGAATTTTTTTTTTACTTATCATATTCTTAATGAATGTTATTTCTATAATGTAATTTTCACTACATCACTCACTCAAGGTAGAGACTGGTTTCTATCTGCTTTTAATACCTTGTGGAGGGGTGTAATCATAAACATGATTAAAGACACATGAAAAAGATGTATGACCCCCAAGATGCATATTTCCTTCTAAACCAACACTCATCAGTTGGCCTAGATCACAATCTCTTACATATATCTTTATAGGGTTCAGTATATATAACCAATTATTACAGTTTAATTGATAAGCGTCAAACTTACTGCCCTGCATACTTTGACTCAAACCACTCAATGGAAGTTTAATAAAAAATATTAATATCATTAATTGTTTCTTTTAATTGTAATTTTATTTTCTACCCCCAAATCATGTTATTTAACTATTAGAAGAAAAAATAATTATATTATCAGGTCTGCAAGTTTAACCTATAATTTACGGTAAATCATTTTCTGATCAATAAAAAGTGCTTTGAAATTAAAATAAAAATGTTTTGTTTTTTATTGCATTCAGTTTATTGCTATTTTTTTTTTTTTTTTAAAAAAAGTATAAAATTAAAATACATTACTTTTTTTTTTAATTATAACGAATTTAAATTAAAGTATTGATTATTATCTTAGATTTATTTAAACAATAATTTTAAATTACCTTTTTTTTTTTTTTTGCTGTGAATGTATTTTATTCTTCTGTCAAGTTATTATGCGGTATAGGAACCTCGATTCAGTTTTAATTTAAAAACGACAACTTTAAATTGCAAGCAAATTGTCCAATCGCCAAGGCAAGCGGGATAATTGTGTAAAGTTCCTTGTTATTGCTTTAACTGTCACTTGGATTTTATGGAAAAAAAAGTTTTTTTTTTTTTTAGATATTTTAAAATGGACGGATCAAAAACTAATTATCCCCTACTTCTTCAAGCGTTTTCATGAGATTCATTTATTTTTCACCCAGTAAATTCTTTATAACGTACTCTTTAGAGAAATGAAGTATCTAGTAATCTCATTTTCTGACATCGTCACTTGGAAAGTCCAATTAAAAGACCTCATTACGGACTTTCTCTATAAAGCTGTCTTTTATGCATTGCCCACCGTTAACATGTACCCTTAAGTATGAATGCAAGCATGTATTATTTAAATAGAAAAAAAAAAGCGTGGAAAAGAAAACAAATGAATTTAAAGAAAATAAATTTAGAAAACATCATTAACTTATATATAGATGAGACAGAGCGATAACCCAGGTGCCACATTTGAAAAGATGCTCTAAAGAGGGTGGATTAAAAAATAAATTGGATACAAAAAATAGTTTATTACATCGATAAAAACTGAAAGAAAAACAGTATATAAAATAATAATTGATGTAATTTCGGTTTATAATTTGGTATCTCATGTAAGATAGGGCATTGGTAAAGTGACATATCTATGAAGGACCAAAAGTTACTGAATAAATCTCAACCTGCTATTTCTGGTAATTAATCATCATCTGACAGCTTCATTAATCAACCAATCACTCGATTATTTGATTTTACAAACTTTTTTAAGATAGGCAGATATATTGGCCTTGAAATTTTTGTTCAAGTTTGGGTATGTATGTGTCAATTTATATAGCAAAGCCAGAGTTGTAAAAAGGACCATTGAGAAAATGATTTTAATGAGGTTAAAATTCTTAAGGTCCATAATTTCCGTTTTAATTTAAGATATTTAGATGACCCATGTATCAATTATTTTTGATTTTGTAGAATATTTTTTAATTTACAAAACAGATAAGTCCGAATTTATTAACCAAAAGCTCATTCTATGCATATTTGAAGAGTATAATAATTGTTGTGACATATCTACTTTACAAGCAGAATGAATGCTACATGACATACTAGCAGAAAAATAGATTGTTTTTCTTTCTTCATAGCTTTTAAATTATTAATCTAAGAAGTAGTTCTGAGTGAGACTTATTGCAATAGACAAATCTATGTCCATTAGGGGTATTAGATTTACTTAGTCTAATAAATAATTAGATTTGTCATAATGTAAAGCGGTTCATACGTGATATAAAATGTATAAACACTACTTGTAAATAAATGATAATACAATATTAATAATTAAAATTAGATTTGTTTTCAAATTTTACTGACTAATTTTGTTACAAGAAACAATTCTTTTTATTATACTGCAGAGCCTAATGAATAAAAAAATAATTACAATTGAGAATATTAAACTATATAGTTATTTGACTAGTTTCAGACCTATATAATAAAACAAGCAAACTGGCCTAAATGAGAAAAAACAATATATTTTATATTTTAGGTTATTGTTGGGGTAGTAGGAAAAGAGAAAGGTGATGGCTAGATTCAATGGAATTAGGTCAAACAACTCACTGATAAAAACTCAATCCAGAAGCTACTCTATGAAGATGGTTATGGTAGCTTACACTAGATGATTCTGAAGCCGATTGAAAAGATTTGTTTCTGAGTAGCAACTAATTTATGATTAGAATCATATAATATTTGTTATACATATGCACATTTCCTGAGTAAATTAAAAATTAACATGCATATACCAAAGATATAACTGATAAAAAAATCTAACAGAATGCAAATTATGTGTGTGCATGAGTGAGAGAGAGGGGAAAGAATAAAAATGAAAAAAAGATAATTTTAACATTCTTTTTTTTTTGTTTAGAAAAAAAAAAATCTTAATTTTTCTGTATTTCATTATTATTATTCTAATCATTTTAATTTATTATCAATCCACAGAATAATAAGTTTTTCCAAATGCATTTCTGTAAGCCATTGCTTTTTGTTTTCTCATTATTCTAATTAAACATTTTATCTCAACTGATGATACTACAAGTGTTTTTTTTTTGTCAGATCTTTTACAATGTTTTAAGATTCAATTTAAGATTTTAAATTTGTCATCTATTCTTGAAATATGCCAAACTCAGATCCAACTGTCTTTTAATTTCTCAATTATGGTTATGTTAACTAACTGTTTTTTTTACAACTGTATTTCACTTTTGATATATCATTGGTACTCTGAACATATTTCATTCTTTGCCATAAGATATTATTTTTTTAAACAAAGCTCAGATTATATATAAGCACTGGTTAAACACATTCTTTTTAAACACATGAACATATTTATTTATAATGGAAACTAAAAAAAGCAATCCATCTAAGTTTAATTTTTTGATTAATATTATACATTATATTTTTATAAGTGCTAATAATTTTACCAATATATTTGTAAAATATATGAGGTCTAAATTTCATTTCAATGAAAGGAATAGATTAAATCTTGTGCTAATATGTAGCTGAATAGAAGTTTTTTTCTCTCCAGATGAAGTAACAAAATAAAGCTGAACGTTTTTGAGAGTTACAATACTCTCATATAGTTTTTACATTTCATTACTATTAATCCTTATTTTATTTTATGAAAAGTGGCTGAACATCACTTTTATATAATATTAATCTTTAGTCGTACTTTTTTGTTTTCACGTAATAAATCTTGTAACCTTACCTAAAACTTTGAAGCATTATGTTTTTAAACAATGACATCATCTGCAAAATTCTATTCACCTTTTCCCACAGCATCTTACTTTAATGCACAAATTATTCTTCATGTTCAGCATTTTTAAATTCATAATTTTTTATTCTATCATTATCCTCATTAAACATCATCATCGTTATCATTGACTATAATAATCAAATATTTTTTAAATTTGACTTGCAAATTTATTTAATATTAGAATATGTCTAATAATCAATCAATTAATGCCCACATGCCACTAAGTAAAAGTATAAAATGAAATGGAGGATAGAGAAGGTTAAAAGAAGAGAATAAGATCTGATGAAGACTGCAAGGTACAGTCGAAACTGTAATGATTAATAAATGTTTTTTGCTGACAGTGAAAACCAATCCTGTCTAATACGATAGTGATGGCCATGGTTATTAAAGAACCAAAGCCACCAAAATGTATAGGTACTGAACTGAGTTCAGACCTGTATGACTATATAAGCTAATGAGCTTGGATTGAAAATATTATAGTGTTTTCAATTTAAGACTCATAGTTTTGTAGTTGAGATAAAAAGGGGTTGCTGGAGGGTTGCATTTGATCATAATATCTAGGTGCTATGCTCTCAGGTCCAAAGCTCCTCACTGATGAAGGCCACAAGCCAGAAACTAGTCTGAGGATATTGGATGAGTATGCACTAGATAGGGATTTTATGCACAAGCCTTCTGGCATCCATTGATTACTCTGGTTGCCACAGGGTGGCACTACTGTATGGAGAATTTTGCCTGCTTTTTTATTATCCGTATTATTGTATACTATAAATTTATTAAATAAGTAAAAATATTTATTTTATGAAATCTAATTTTTAACTAATGCAAACATAGCTATCTTTAAGTAAAATACGTAACTTAGAAATTACTTAAATATATATTAAAATTATTATTCCATTAATATCTTGAATTATTTCTTTAGCTAATAAAATTAAAATCATTATCCTGTTTTATGGAGATCTTAATGTGATAATCTATTTGAAACTAAAATTAATTTCCTTATAGAAACTGAATTAATGATGTTTGTAATACTGCTGGTTATTTTGTGTTTGCTTCATTTCTTTGTATAGGAGCTTGTGTTCAGTAAACTTCTGTTTTAGAATGCATATCAATGTCTTACTACTCACATTCACAACTTATTTTAAATATAACATTACTTTTCTATCCATTATTATTTGTTTTTATTAATCAATCTAAATTTGAGATTGCAATACATTTTATATTAAATATTCAGAATATTAATATTCAACTTAACTTTTGCTATTTTTTTTATATTACTTAAGAAGTATTCATTATTTAATGGTTACTTTGTTTCTAAAGTTGTCTATTATTTTTGATACTTTTAATTTTGAAAGCTGCAGACTGCTTTTATGTATATTAAATGAAATGATTAGGCTATATAGCCCTTGTTTGGAAAGCAAAAACATAATAGAAATAGTTCAAGGAGAGGATTATATGAATAATATATATGTGTATGACACCAGTCATAAATATAATAGAATAATTAGAACTTTTACTTATGCTCTTGTTTTCAAAATTATTTCTTAGTAGAATAACCTAACTCATGTAAGTCACTACTTCATTAAGTTTCAAATGAGATGATGTCTTCATCATTAACTATAGTGATCAAATTTATTTAATATTAAAATATGTCTAATAATCACTCAACTAATGCCCATATACCACTAAGTAAAAGTATAAAATTAAATGGAGAATAGAGAAGGTTAAAAGAAGAGAATAAGATCTGGTGAAGACTACAAGGTACTGTTGAAACTATAATTAATAATAAAAGTTTTTTTTGCTGAAAAGTGAAAAGTGTAAGATTTTTGAAGTTTAATACTCCAGAGTATTTAAACAATGACCCATATCCCATATTTTATGTATCATTGAAATATAATATAAAATGTCTTAATTATAATAATATATAAACATTTTAATAGTATAAACAAAAAAAATAAAAATAAGGCTTAATTTGTGTAAAGCACAAAATATATCAATAAAAAAATAATTTTCTAACTAAAAAAAATATCAGTTGAAATGCAAATATTTAATTTAAAATATTAATTAATTTTTACAACTTGACAATATGTTTCTCTTTGAATAAGGTTTTAATCACCATCATTTTCAACCTTTAATGATTCACTGCAGTGTGAATATCTCTCCAAGTGTAGTTTTTCTTTCACATCAGTAAATTTCTTAATTCATTCATTTATCTTTCATGTGAGATTTTCTAGCAATATATCCAGTGTTTACTTGATTCATTTATCTTACATGTAATCTTATTTAGTAATATGTCTAGCATTAGTTCCATTTCAGTGTCATAACATTATTTAATATCTAAAAGCTTATTAAACAGACAAAACTCTCCATACAGTAGTGCCACTCAGTGCAAGCCAGGGTAATCAATGGATGCCAGAAGGCTTGTGCATAAAATCCTCATCTAGTGCCTACTCATCCAATATCCCCAGACTAGTTTCTGGCTTGTGGCCTTCATCAGTGAGGAGCTTTGGATCTGAGAGCACTGCACCTTAGATCTTAGGATTTTATGCACAAGCCTTCTGGCATCCATTGATTACTCTGGCTTGCACTGAGTGGCACTACTATATGGAGAGTTTTGCCTGTTTAATAACAGTTATGAGCAAGCATAAGAAACAGTGATCATGTGATATTAAAAACCTGTTTGTTTCTCACCTCTTGTATTTCAATTTCTGTCTGTTCTTTCCTAACATGCATCTCTTCATGGTGTGAATTTTATGTATTGAATTTCTATTAAAGTGTTCAAGTCTTAGATACATAAGAAAAAAAATGATAAAAATTCTGTTTAAAATCTTTTCAAAACATGGAAATATTTTTTTAAATATTAAGTTATTTCTACCAAAAGCATTCCACTCAAGTTTAATTGTATAATTAATTTCATCCATTATGTTTTCATCTATATTAGTAATTTATGAAGAAGCTCTATTTCATGATTATAATTTCATATTTTTTTGTGAGAAAATTCATTGAAATCTTTAATCCCATTTTAAATTTTTTTTTTAATTACTGTTGAAATATTTCGTGAAGCTCTGAAGTTTTATTTGCAAAATCAATTACTTCGTCTGAAAATATAGGTGATTTAAATAACAATAATTTACTTTAATTTCTTTAGCTTTTTATTTTAATCCACAAAATATGTCTTATAAACTTGCTGTAAACAATTTTGGAGATATAAAACCATCCTGACACACTTCCTTATCAATGTCAGTCCTCTTAATATCACTATCTAATCATTTGCTGTTACATTTTGATATTTTTCAAAATATGATATCATAAATGATTTAAATTCCACAGCAATGGTTATAGAATCAAGTAACTTTTCATAATCTACAAATCCAAAAAAATAATAGCAACTTATATTAATTGTTCTTTCTATAACTTTTCTCAATACGTGGATATGATCCACTGTTAAAACCATTTTTAAATCCAGTTTGTTCTTTTGGTTGAAAATAATCTAAAGTTTGTTGTAATTATTTTAGTAAAGATTTTGTTTAGAACTGATAAAAGACTAAAAGGTCCATATTTTATCATCTTTTTTAAATATTAATTATATAGCTGCATTTTTCCAATCACTGATACATGTTTATCATTTTGACATTTGATATATAAGTTATAATTTTTATTTATTTCTAGCTTTTTAAAAAGATCAATAAGAATTTCTTCAGTTTCTTGAGCTTTTTACCTTTTTCATAAATTTTAATTGTGTGTATTCTCTCTGCACCTAAAATATTTGCCAATTTAGAATATTTTAGTAATTGTACAGGACACTTTGTTTATCAGTTCTTTACTATATAATTCTTTGTAGATCTCTTCCACATACTGCAGAAAGAACTCTTCTTCCAATATTATCTTATACTTTGAACACTTACTCTCTTCTATAGATTTTTTCAATTTCTTAGTATCATTATTTGTTCTTTTTCGTATCATTTTACAAAACATTAGATATTTAATTATTCTTCATATATCATTTTTAAAAAGTTTTATAATCTTTCCTTTTTAAAATACACCGTCTTACCTCTGTAAAAAATTACTGATACAATTCTTCATATTTGTACTGGTTATAATTCTTGCAGTTCTTAATAGTGCATCAGTTATTTTTTTATTAATTTCAATCATGCATATATTTTAAAATGTTCAAATTCTAATTTAAATTCATTAAAGTCACAGGGATATCAATTGTTAATTATGTATTTAGTGATAGTTTTCATGTGTAGTTTTGCAGTACCATGCTTCCTACATTTCATTAACCAATTAACACTTTCTGTGTTCATCTAGTAAAAATACTATAGTATTGAATTATATATTTCTGTAAATGTTTTTTTTTTTCACTTAGCATTTTTCTCAATAAAAAAAAATAAATAATACACAGGTATTTTTTTTTTACTAAGTCTATAATTTTGTGTTCTCTCTCATTTTTGTCACTGCAATCAGATTGACCTATAGCTCTTTCACCTTTCAATTACTTAACAATTCTAGTGTTTAAGTCTCCCATGATATTTAAAAGTGTTGTTTAATCTGATTAAAGACATTTCATATATCAACATAAAAGTCATCAACTTCATTACAATAAAAACTGGTTGCATAATAAATCTGAATTCTCTGCATTTAATATGTTCTGTTAATTTGGATAAATTAATCTTACCATTCTGACATATATTACCAATCTACTCAATGTATTTCTCTCACTTCTTTTTTGCAATGATTTCATTGCCCTTGTGTCTTCAATATTCGTGACTTTATAGTAAATTACACATCCACTTTTTAAATCATTGGTTTATTCAAGGTTTTTTCTAATGACATAATATCTAACAATCTCTCATTTAATATTTCACAGTTCTTCTATTTCATGCACTCTTCCTTTATTTGGGAATGATCTGCAGTTGTGTCTAAATAAAAAGATCATCATTAAAAGTCAGCCACATTCTGTAATCAAGGAATTCTTAACATCTTTCATCTTTGACCACCAGACCAAAGCTTTGGCTAGTAACTTTACAGACTTTTGAGTATAAAGACTATAATTTAGTTTTACCTGCCATAATTGTAAATATGTATTAAAAGAGTTCATTTATATACACAAGAAAACTAAACAAATATTTTAATTAAGAACTATTAGATGACTGAGAACAAATAAATGGTGTTCCTTTATCTTAAACTCAGAGGTAAAAGGCCAGGTAAACTCATTTCTCATAAAACAGTAAGAGTTGCATTCTTAAAAACGTATGGGGAGGGCATTAGAAATTTATTCTGCTTTAGTTTTTTAAGGTTTCAAACACGAATTAAAGATTCTCCTTTTACTTTTTTCATCCAGTTCTAGGTGTTACATAAAACAAAGAAGATTCTAGATAACCAGAATTAGTTATATAGTCCTGTTTTTTTACACTCACTGAGGAAAGTCTCTGGGCCACTATTTTTATTTTTTATTAGTTGGATATAAGTGTCAGTGATATGGAATTACTTCCAGAATTATTACCATTTTCAAAAAAAATACTCATTACTTTTTCTTATATATGATTGAATCTGAGTCTGTTTGGGTGCAATTAATATTTCAAGTTAACTGATTACCTATTGTCAGTTTCTCTTTATTTAGCAATCACAATTTTTAAAATAAAATATTTTCATATATATATATATATTGTAATGGAATGATACGAGAAAGTAGGTGTGAAATAGCTATAGAAATGATTTAAAAAACATCTATCACATATATATTCCAAAATAAGGGGCCTATATGAGGAATATATCATTTATATGTCCCACAAGCTAGACACTCTATCAATATTTATGGAATTTGTAATTTATGATTACAGAATTATGCTTAATGGCATTCAAGTCATATGCATGTGTACAAAAACCTAATTTCCTCACTCCCACTGTCACAATCTGAATTTATTTGGTTACTAAATATTGCTAGCTCTTGTGACTAAATCTACTATCAGTAAATAATTCTAGTAATATTAATTGATGCTTAATTATATAGACCTATCTGAATAATATAAAATGAAATAACTAAAGCTAAAATTTTAATTCAATAGATAAATATTTTATTTACATTGGTAACTAGAATATAGGTCATAAAATTGCATACTAAAATAAAATTAGCTTATAATAACTAGTATGTGTGTATTTACGTTATGGGCAATGTTAAACAAGGTATTTAGCTTTAATTAAAGGGTAATATATATATATATATATGTTCAGCTTAATTTTTCTGATAGTAATTTAGTGTTGAGAATTATAACTTGTTATGGTCTATGTTAGGGTTAAACCTAGATAAGTTATCTTGGCAAGCATTGTTCAATAATTATTTATCTTTTGTGATTTAAGGCAGCTTCCTTTAATTTAATGTGTAAATGCGATTGTGTACTTTTTATAACACTATACATGAAATGATTCTTTATCACTTGTATATAACATAAGTAAAATTAAAAAAAACAAAACCTTAAAGACATTATTGAAACATTTAGCATTCAAATTTTCACTATACTGGGTAAAGTGGTTCCAAATTGGTATAAGAATTTGTAAGTATCCAAAATGAAATGATAATAGCACTAAGAATTTTATTGTAGTCTCTGGGATAATCCAATATAATCTATTCAATACTACTTTTAGTGTTATAACTCTTTTATATGGGGTGGGTGGTTAGTAATTATTCATCTATTTAGTTATCCACAAACATCAGATTATAGGTGTTAGAATTCCAACATGTGCATAAGAATATTTCCAATAGGATATAATGAAATAATCACTGGTAAGTGGTGTTACGGTCTTATGACTAAAACTTGATAAGCTTGATATTCTATATTTGTTTCCTTTCTTTTAATGAACAATTCTATGAAACTGACATTTCACTTTATTTATTACAGCTAACACTTTACTCCTAATATGCATAGATTATTTTGTTTTATATGCCTATGTTCCAAATTCGAGTGACTACTTTCCAAAAGCAAGAATGAATTTATAGTATACTGGAAGTCATGTTTTTCTTCATTAGATGATCTTAATTTAAATCCATGGTCCTTAGGAAACGGATGCCAACTTGTTTGAATCTAGCAATTCTCTTTTATTGTCTTTTTCTAACTGATCGTGCGAATGCTGACATTTCAATAAATAGAATATGCTAATTAAAATGTAGTTTCCTGTAGATAGTTTGTCGGCACGCGTGTGTATAGATTCTCTCATAAATTAAAATTATCCAATAAAGTTAATAAAAGAATTTACTTTTTAATACACTTATCAATCTGTTATTTTCACACACAAAACAAAGAATATCTTTTTTTTATATATAATTTCCTTTCATGTTGTTATAACAGCTTTCTTCCGTGGATTTCATTCGAACTGATGCTTGCTTAAACGATGTAATAATGTTTATATAATAATGAATATATCCGCACACATACATATATGTAAATTATTACATATGAAATGTAACGTGCATTAATGATTCATTAATGTGCAAGTGAATAATGTTATTTTAATAAAATAATTTCCCTAAAGTCAGTATTTTCGTTTTGTTCTCTTGTATTAGTGATTTCAAATACAGTGTGATTACAAATTAAAATTGTTATTGAAGTTTACCGTACTAAATATGTGAACTAATTACATTCTGATAATCCTTTATTAATTTTAATTTTGAATTGCTTTTAAACAAAATAAGCAATAAAAAATTACGGTTAAAATACTGTGTAATTAATTTACCTATATATCCTAATTAACAATTCTCAATAGTCCCTTTTATATATCAACTTATTAATATTGTTATGGTCCTCGTTGGCCTTTGGGCCAAGATAGTCATTAATCAATGGAATTTCTAAACCTTATATATAGGTTTGACTTACTTTATATCCCTAGAAAATTATGCATATGACGCACTGCCTTAAGGCATTATTGTAATCTTTGATTTTATTTTTATTTATTTATTTATGTTTCTTTCATACTTGCATTAATTTGCCTATCATAATTTTCTTATGCAGCTTTTGAGACTATGTTATTGATCTAATATAACTTTTGATTTTTCTATATACCTGGTTTGCATACCACATTTATATGTATTCATTGAAACTTTCTTATTGATCTAATTTTATGCTATTATTGATTTCTCTTGTATCTACTCTAAAGTGTAAATAAAGTTTTAATTTTGAAAGTAAAATCTTATGGTATAGGTCGTGTTTTATCAGAGAATTATCAATTTGCAGTTTTATCGATTATTGTTTAAGAATGAAATAAGTTGACATCTAAAAAAAAATTTAAATGCTATACATACATAATCATATGCTGAAGGACACTCCTACCTAACTGGCACAATATATATATATCAAAGGTATTATATATACGACATATATATATATATATGCAATATGTTTATATATACAATCCTTCCGTGTGCTTATATGCTTGTATGTAGAACATTAATTTCTTTGTTATACGTTACATAGAATCTATAAATATATATGCATATATCTATTATTTATATATATATGAACTATATAAATAAAGTGATTACTTCTTTAATACTTATATTCCATCGATATAAAATGATGTTGATAATAGTTGTTTCAGCAGTAAAAATGCTATTCAAATTACATGGAAAAAGCAATTAAAATCTTTTGTATACAATGCTGAAAATTTTATATGGTTTTTGATTGTTTGAATCGACATTTAATATTATATAATTTAATTATAAAAATGATGTACAGTATTATATAAAAATATTCTATAATTCAAGCTACCAAATATATATATATGAAATCCTTATTCGGTATGAAGTCAATGGTCTACATCTGTCGACTATTTTTTTTAACTTACAACAAATTTATCAAAAGTTTTTTTTTTTTTTAAGAAAAAAAAAGAAACGTCAATAGGCTAGTGATGTGTCAAGTTCAATTTTGTTATTTCTTCAATATTTTTTATTTTTAAATAATAAACAGAAAAATGACACAATTTTTGTTAAATATATCTTTAAAATAAGTTAATTATGTGTGGCAAGATCGAATTTTTTTTATATATTGAATGGACTTTTTTCCAAAATATAAAATCAGAAAAAAGTCGGTTTTATATATATTTAGATTTCTTCGCTGTAGCAAAAACAAAAAAAAAAAGGTTTATCTTTAATTTAGATGATTATTCCCAATTGCGTGTTAATAGTTCAAGAATTTTATATAACCAATCTTAAATATTTCGGTGGGTCGAATTGACAGTGACGTATGTAAGTCGGCTGGAATAACTATGCAAGCGGAAAAAAACGGCTTTATTCCAACTCATTACTTGTAAGTTGTCTTCCTCCGCAATTTAGAAAAGAAATGAAATGTTTAAACATTTTACAGCATAGTGTCAGTTTATATTTTATTATGATGTATTGTTAACTTACATTTTTGTTAAACAAATGTGTTTTGTTTATTTCTTTTTATTTTTAAATATTTTTTGTAGTATGTTTTAGAAATATAAATTCACTCGAATATATCCGCTTATGCGCATGAACAAGAAAATATTTATACCAACACAGCATGAGCTTACTTCTATCACAAGAATCATGTTAGCTAGTGATTAGCGTACGTTCCTGCCATATTCATGACTTGTAGTTCAATATCGGACCCCTCAAATTTTATAAGATTTGTCTTGTTGCAGAAATTTTTTTTTTTTTTCAAGTAGCTACAGTGAACCCATGAATCCAATATAGATTTATAAATGAGGATATTAACCATTTTAAAATTACTTTCTTTTTAAATTTTATTTTTAAGAAACACAATTTACTATCGATCCAGCAGCCTTTATAACATATTCAAAATATAATTTTTGTTTTAATGTATTATAACAGTCCCCGTATTTCATCAGAAGAGGGGGAACCCATCTAACTACAGTCAGATGTAGGGTCTTTGAGTAGGATGCTGTGAATGATGCAATGAAGTAACTAACCAATGATCATATCCACCTCCAATGGACTAGCTCTTGGTTTACTCATTAAATCTAGACACAATTTAGCCTACTTCATCCAAACCTCACTCCCCTTTTGGATTCCATTATGCCTCAGTATTCAAACCCAGGGAGAATGTTGCCTTTGGCTTACTTCAGGGGTGAATTTAGTTTATGTAGCAACTAAGTTTTTATTGACCTAAGATATATCCAACCCTATTGCGATGTTATGTATTATAATATTCTATATGTGTGTATATATTAAATTAATGTATGAGTATATGAACGAGTTTGATAAACTAGAGATCAATTTGATTCAAAACACATTAACAAATTTTATTAATTCACACAGCAAAAGATGTGCTTATATATGTCCTAATGCATCTCTATCTTTTCAATAACTAAATATTTCATTATACCAACCCATGTCCCTGGTAAATATGCATTTAGACACTCTCTATTTATAAAATTAATAAGATTAGCTAAAATACAAAAACAAAAGAAAAAATATTATCTCATCGTCATAACGATCACAAAGCTAACTAACTATTTACAAGATTTTATTCCAATGCATCCAGTGGCTTCATGATCCAATTTCTGCTAAAAAGATCTTCTTTGGGACCCCCCTAACTACATACAAATTTCTACTGTTGATTGAAAAGAGAGATTCACACAGCAGCATTAGTCATTCACACTGGATAAACTAAATGTAACAATTGTTAGTTGATCATAAACAAATAAGCAAGTAACATAAATTCTGTCATGTCCTTGATGATTGCAAATTAATATGAAGAGCATCAAAAATTCTTACCTCCAAACCATATTATATGTTGTTAATGATGAGTGAAAGTAAAGTCACTATGGAGGGTAGACCTAAATTTTATTTACAAACAAAAAAAAATCTAGCTTAATAAACCTTCACCCACATATTACCTTACTACTTATGGAATGGACCCTCTCAACTGCAAATGTGGAAATTTCCAAATATTGGAATAATAAGAGCAGAATTTTACAAATGTATAAAATAAAAATAAAAATATATATCATGATAATTTAGATTTTGTTCAAATCTTTCTGATTAAAATTCATAATTTAGATATTAGTGTCTTTATGGATACTGTCTATTCTGATGACTCGTCCATTATTCTCCAGTAATGCTTAGACAAGATTGTGTCCATTTCAAATATCATTGTCCTTCAGGATCCACTTAGACATTTCTGATTAGATGTTGGACATTTTCTAGGCATTATTTATACTAGCAAGTTACAACATCATGCTCTTTGGCAATTAAGATGGCACCCTGGTCCCATGGCACATTTATCTAGTTGATATGCATTGTCTGTTAATTTTAAAAATGTTTTAAATTTTTTTCAGATTATGATTGATATTGAGTGACTTTATATGAAGGAAAGTTTTATTTCATTTCCTATCAGTATGTGCTGGCTATATAATGTTCCCTTCTTTTTTTGATTGCACAGTTTTCTGTCTTCAATTGTCACTGCAAAATTAATTTAATCCTTTGATTAAACTGCTAAAGTTTATTGATTTCTACCATTTCAAATATTGATAAATAACTATTTCAATTTTCAGTGCTTTAAAATTTTATGCATAATAGATATCTTCGAATACATCATCCATTTTATTGATGTTCAATATTAAGCTATTTGCTGTTTGCCATTGTTATAACACTTGATAAAATGTGAAAGAGAATGGAAATGATTTGGGTTTGATTTTATACTAGGATTTAAAATCCATTGTCCAACAAAGTCACATTTTCAATTCCCTTTTCTATCGCTATGGGCATCTATTGTTATGAATTAATGGTTTGTTGTTGATGTAACATAATAGAATTATGTAATAAAATTATGTAGTAAAACTCAATTCTCATTTTTCAATACTTGGTTGCTTATATACTGACTTGATTCCAGGTCAATACCACATCAACTAAATTACTGTTTGCTATCATAACATCTACATATCAACAAACAATTCATAATTGGTTATATATATATATATATATATATATATATATATATATATATATATATATATATATATATATATATATATATATATATATATTGTAACCAGTTGGCTTACATAGCATACACTAATATAGTTTATGTGCATATATATATATGTAAAATAAAGGAAAAGTAGAAATAAACACAGACATAAATTTTTGTGAATATTTTTCTATATTTTCTAAAATAAAATAATAATAAATAAAGGGTTAAATAACTCTGGGCTTAAAAGTAAAATTTCGTTATGAAATTAATATTTTAAAAAGGTCTGAATAAATATAAATATTGCATTATTATTAATTATTACTCTGATTTTGAAATTTAAAAACACCCTATTGTATTTTTGAAATTTTAATTAATTAAACAAAGTTTTTACCTATTAGAAATCTTCTAAGTAGAAACATGTATATGTTTTTAAGAGAATTAGAGAGCTAAAAATAAAAACTTTGTTTTCAATGAAAGTGTTATTATCACCTCAGATAATTTTATAAAAAGAGCTGATAAAAAATATCAGTTAGTTTGGCTTGCAGTTTTGTAAGAGTTAGCAGAAGGGCTAGCTGTAAAGTTGCCTAAAATATTTTGTGAAGAGTTGGTAACTGTAGCAGAAAATGGCCATTGTAAAGCTAGCTGCAAAGATAGCTAAAATAATTATCAAGAGAACTGCCATGAGGATGTAAGAATGCAAGGAAGTGTCTGCTATACAATTCACTGGTGGAATTTGAATTTACATGGAGGAAAATGGGTCAAGATTCTTTGTAATTCATAGCCTTAAAAGTGTTCTGGAAAACAGCTTGCTGACATGAAGCTTACAAAATCCAAGTATAAGTGAAACTGACTACAGAAGGAAAAAAAAGCCAACCATACCTGAATTATGTACTTTTATCTGATGATGACAATTACCTGGAATGACAAAAAAACAACTTGCCCAAGAGAAAACACCAGCTGAATAAAGAAGTAGTTATACGTATGCTGATGCGTCTACATATACGAAGAGAAGCACAGATAAATGTGTATACAAAAGTGAGTTGTTTTTCAATAATTCATTTGATAGACATTTTAAATCTATATTTTTAACTTTAAAGAGATTTATAATTAGTTAAGAGGTAACCTAATAAAAAACTTTCGAACCTCTGGAAAATTGACTATATATTTTTTTTAAAGAATAAAAGAAAGCTGTAATAGAATTTGATAAACTGATTTTTTTAAAAATATTGATACACATGTATAAATGTAAATTTTACTTATATTCAAAAGAGAATTATTAATTATAAAAATTATTATTTATTGTTTGACAAAATTAAATTTATAAATAATCTGTGCGCACATATATGTCAACAGGACATATATGCAAATTTTCATAATTTATGTTATTAAATATTAATTGTATATTAGAAATCGCGCATCTGTGCACACATATATGTAAATAATTGTAACAATTTTAATTTTGAATAGTAAATATTGTAAAACAATGTAATAACTTTAGTTGTGTATATAATTTTGTATACTTTTCAAAATCAGAGCCTTATCCTATAAGACCTTAAATATCATTTATTTTTTTGTTAATAATAAACTTGTATTTAATTGTTAAAATTGTATTCCATCATCTCTTGGTCACATACAGTAATAGAGCTTGTGTTTTCTGGGCTGGATGTGGACACAGATAAATGGGAATGTGTACTTAGTGCTTTGGGGCATCCAGAGATGATCAATCATCATCCTGGTTGGTGCAAAAGAGGATACTCTTTAAAGCTCATGCACTATTATTTTTTATTTCACTTTAGTCTTATTAAAAATTTAAGTTTATAGTTGGCCAGTACAAGTGGCCAGAGCATTGATGATGATCAGCATGTTTTAAATCTCCCAGCATTATTGTTTTGATTTCTGATTATTGTGTATTTTAATGGATGGGCACTAAGCTGGTGCATCCAAGTTATGTTTAAATAATTGCCCAAGCTGGCAAAGGCTCAATAGTTAGCCTGGTCTACAAAAGACTCATTTCCAATCCAGTCACAAGGTTGACTGTTGATTTATATTTTTATTGTTCAAATCCAGTCACAAGGTTGACTGTTGATTTATTGTACTGATTTATTTTATTCCCATCAATGATGATGATGGATGGTTATTTCTCTTGGACATTTATTGCACTTATTTTTTATTATAATGCTGGTTGATATATGATTGATGTATATTTTAGTTGCTCTTCTGAGTTAGCTGGTTGATCTCTCAATGTTCTCAGAGATCTCTAATCTCATGCTCCTCTTAAATATACTTTTTGTAAATATTTCATTTTAAATGGACTAGGGGTGATAATGATGTTTCCATCAGCCCAGTTCAATTCCATATTCCTACTATTAACCACCCCATCCTGTTACAATATATATATATATATTGTACCATTTATTTATACGGTACAACCCCATCCTGTTACAATATATATATATATATTGTACCATTTATTTATACGGTACAAATATATTGGCATCTGGTAAGATATTTAAAAGCTAAAAAAAAAGTAAATTTAGCGATCTTTTAAAAGAAAAACATTTTTAGATTTTTCTGATTAGTATAATTTATTTTTTAAAAAAAAACATATAATGAAAGTTAAAATTGTCATCATATTTTTTTTTAAGCAATTAAAAATAAAAGTTAAATTGGAAAGAATAAATGACATACAGATTACTGATCCAGATAAAGTAAAAATTCCAAAAGTAAAAAGATTACAATTAGAAAAATCTTTTGAATAATTAAAGATGGCAGAATTATGCTAAAAAAAAATAATAACTTTGTAACTTAAATTTAAGAGAAAGTGTAGAAGATTATTATCTTATATGCTGATAAAAGAACGAACAAAAGATATGCGCAGAAGTTTCAAAACTGGATCGGGGTATAAAAGGAGGAGGACAACCTCAATCTAGGTCTTCTCTATACCTTGTAGTTACATGTCTTAAAGCTGGAGGTTTCCACGAGCATACCTGTGGCAGTAATAGATGTCTGCACAGGTATGCCACTTGCAGTACCTAGTCGTCAAGCAAGCAATGGAGACGGGCCTTGTGAAGACCGCCTTTCATGATAAAAGGTCACGACAACCATGCCTTTTCTCCATGAGCATAACCTGTGGCAGGAATATACATCTATACAGGTATGCCACTTGCAGTACCCAGTTGTCAAGCAAGCAATGGAAACGGGCCTTGTGAAGACCGCTTTTCACGATAAAAGGGTCACGACAGCCATGCCTTTTCTCCGGTTATAGAACGGAACAATAATGGAAGATGCTGGCAGAAGAAACCGATGGAAATTTTAGGAGCTCGAGATCCCAAAAAAAAACACACACCAACTTACCAGTAAGTTAAGAGTAACTTTTCCTAATTGTGACAAAGTTTGCAAACAATTATAAAAATTGATATCAAAATAATCCCGATCAAGACTTCAAATTTTATTCTTCAAGAGACTCTTGTGTATCTAAGAACTATAATCATTGAACTGTTTTTTTATTATTAATTAATTCATATCTAGATTAGTGTGTGTGTGTCATCTTTCCAATTAATTAAATCATAATGTTTTTGTTTTTTATTATTTATATTTTTAATTTGTTAAAATAAAAATCTTTATTTCTAATACCCTTATTCCTTGTACGTTATTAATGATTATTAATAAATTTATTAAAGTTAATTATGATTTGAAAATATAATTTACCTTGCCAACGCTGTATCGAAACTCAATCCTCCAGAGTTTCTAGATAATTTCGTTGTAGCTAAATAAATAAAAAAGGGATGTTTGCCAGTGGATTGTAATATAGAATTCTGGCACCTTTCAAATAAATTAAAAGCTGGCTTACTTTACCCCATTATTTTAGTAGCTACATTAGTTAAAAGAGTGTTGTGTGACCAGGAAAAATAATTGCGTCCATTAAATCTTACTGAATTGTATGATGAAACAAATTTAATAGATAGGACGTAATTTGGTCACCGAGTACGAGTAGTTAACTCATTTAAAAACACTAAATAAGTAGTGGACGTTACAACATATATATATATATGAGTTTTATAAGATTAAGCTTTACATATCAACAAACAAGTCATAATTGGTATATATATATATATAAGATTTCTAAGATTAAGCTTTTCATTTTCATTAAAAAGGAGCATTTATTTTCTTTCAACATTATCTTGGTTTGGTGCTTATTAAACAAACTTCAAGTGTGTGCACATTTATATGTATGTTTGCACATAAAATTAAATAACAGGTATTTAACCTATTATTTTAGCTCCTCCTTTTTTTATGGGTTTAGTCTACTACTGTAGACATATAAGGGTGGGTTTGAACTGGATTGTAAGCTACCCCTATAGATACATACATCGTATAAAGCTGCAGTACATAATTTTAATAATTTATACAAAACATTTATTCAGTACTCATATGTTTCAAATGGTTAAATATTATGACATTATAATCTTGGCAATGCTTTACAATCTATTAACACTATTAATCACAAGTAGGCAATGATTTTTGTTGTGTTTTCATTTATGATAATATAAGAGTTAGCTCTTCACAATTGTGCCCTCTAGTGTAAGCTTGAATAATCAGAGATTACCAGGTGCACATAAAGTCCTTATGCATAATATTCAAACTCCCATCCTCAAACAGTTTTTAGCTTTTGTCCTTATCAATGAAATCTAGATTGCATATTTGTATTTTTTTCACCTTTAAGGCAAATTCAGAAACAAGTCTCAAGATGACATTAAAAATAGGGAATTTGTGTGCATCTGGTAATCACTGATATCACAAACATATCCTAGGTGGCATTAGAGTTGACAATTGCTCTTGCATTTTTATATTGTTTCATGTTGGTGGTTTGCTGTTAGTATTTTATTTTATTACTGAATTTTATAATATTACTACTACTTTATAATAAAATTTTAAAACAAAAAGCTTTAATAATTTTTATAATAGCTTTTTAAAAGCAATATCAAGTTATCCATGATGATGATTAATCAGTTGTCCTGTATGATTTAGAAAAGTAGTGTAAAGATAGCTCTGATTAAGGTTAATTTCTGATTCTTGAAGTTTATATGATCCTATAATCAATAATAGTTCCAACACAATTGAAATAAAACAACTATATGAAAATAATAAATATTTTCTTTATTGAACTGGCTTTCGCTCTATATTAGGGCCTTTTCAAAACACACTTTTCTAATATAATATATGACCCTTATATCTATCAATACTTTCTCTAACGTTCACTTTATATAATCATTTTATATAATCACATAACCTATTTACATATATATACACTTCCCCTTTCCCCCAATTTTTTTATATACATATTATTTTTATACAATAAATAAAATTACATTAAATACAATTCAATAATTATATACATATATTATACACCATAAATTATATACACATACTTTATACACTAAATTATATATCACTTCTCATATATTTCTACTAACCATATCTTCAAATATAACCTTATTTATTTATAGTTAACTAATTATTTACATTACCTAATTATTTACATATATCATATATATTAATTTAAAAAGCAACAACAACAACAACAAAAACAAATCAACCATATATTAAATTTTCCAGTTATCCTTCAATGCCATTTACTACACAACTTTGCAGGTTCTTTAACTAAATTAACACATTTACTCATATTCTCTTGAATATATACTGTCTCATAAAATTTCCTTCTATTATAATCTTTAACATATTTTATAACTTCCATATCTTCAATACATCTCATTGTATGACAAGGATTCAAATAATGAACATATGGTCCTGAATTCATATCCTTCCTTTCAATAGCTCTATTATGCTCTTTCCCCCTTTCTATTGCTGTTTTCCCCATTTGACCTATATATATATATATATATATATATATAGGAGATCGGAAGAGCATTTATTACAATATATATATATATATATATATATATTGTAACCTAATAAAATGATTTCAAAAAAAAGATATTACCATACCTGAGTTGTCCATAGAATGATCATAAGTAAAGGAGTCAAATATATCAAGAATTAAAGGTTGATCAAATTATTAATAACAAGTATTATAGCAATCACGTGAGGTGAGTACACTAGTAATTCAATAAAATCTAACTCAGGTATACAGGCAGTAGGTTTTATCCACTTTCATTTCTTGGTTTGATGTTAAGTGCATGTTTAAACAAATACTAAGTGAATATGGTCTAGCAGGGCGCCACTAGATTATCTGAATCTAGACATGGTTATATCTAATAACCTTTCACATGTACCGGGTTTGAATCCCCTTTTGGTACTTTATTTCTAATAAAAAATGAGAGATTTTGCTTTTTGAGCCATATCATTATACGCACTAATATTTAGGTAAAAGTAAAACATCTTTAAACCAAAGTGGAGTATATTAGACATAAATCATTTCTCAGATCTTAACATAACAAATGTGTTTCAATATTTTATAAGTTCACTAGCTCAGATTATATATATAACTAATTTAGGATGGCAATTCACTCATCCTTGCATGAAATAGATGATGGGATGTGGTTATAATAATACTAAGAAATCACTAAATATTATAAAATCAATATTTATTTATGGCCTTTAAACAGTTAAACAGCTCATTAATTAAAACGTTGATGACGATGATGATGATGATGATAATAATAACGATAATGACAAGGGTTTCAACTACAGCTCTAGGACTAAGCCTAAACATAAAACTAATTTTTATAGAGAAATTCCTACTTATTGCTTAATTTTAGCATATTTACTTATATCTTAAATAACTAATATTCAACCATTGATGATGATGAATAATCACACTTAACAAAGACTACACTTAATGAAATATATACGCCTCGTTTAATAAAACAAACTAATATTTATTACTACATTTCTAACATATACATAAAAATTTCTAGATAAATATGAAAATTGACATGAATAATAATAATAATAATTGATTATATTACAATCCTCAAATTAATTTTAAGTTCTTCCCCCTTTCCCTTCAAATGTATTTTGTATTAAGTTGGACGTCACATTGACCATGAAAAGTATTTCAAGACAAAAAATATTATCTGCTCATTAACACACATACTTTAAAATCCAACATGTAAATAGAATGTAAAAAAAAATGTTAGTAAAAATTGAAAGAGCAAGTTTTAGAAAAAAGTTTTAAATTATTTTCTCCCCCTCCCTTCCAAGCGCTGAAATCTATACTGAACTTGAAACAAAATAATCTAATATTCTAATACTACTCATTATTCCACATTCACTTCCAATTATACATATATAAAAATATTATTATGTATGTGCGTGTTTTATCCCATGATAACAAAATATTATTTAAAACCAAAATAATAATATATTAGTTAAAACTAAAATCATAATACCATAAAAAAAAATAAAAAAAAATTGTTTTACATATTAATATTGTAAAATTAATAATCAAATCATTTTATACATTCAAGATCATTTATGAAGCTCAAAGTTATTATTGGTAAGACATTCTTGTTTTAATCGATCTGAATAGTCTTTAAAAGTTCTTTAAATAAAATATACCACTTTATCGCTAAAATGTTTCTTAAGACTGATATCATAAAGAAAATAGATATAAAAGGTCATATTACCGATCTTTTGTTTGTGGCGAATTTTCAAGGGTTCAAACTTGTCTTGTATAATGCTTATATTTCTCAGCTACCATTTCCGTTTTACTGGGAACAATCTCTTTCTTGAGGTTGATAACTATTTGATGATGGTGACTCTATTGAGGTTATTTGCTTTAGTGGATAATTTGGAAATCATTATAGTAAATTTTCTTCTCTTCCTGTCAAGCATGTGGATGAAATACAGCAGTTGTTTTCCCATTTGTAAATTTTCTTGAGTTTAAAATCAGTTGTTGTAACAATTAATTGGACTTGATGATTAATATTTATCAGTAGATTAATTCATCTTCTTTGAATGCAGGTGAATGCTTTCTTCCTTCTATTAAAAACATCTTATTTATCTGGTCAGTTGAAAGGTGTAGAATCTTATTTTAGACACATCTTTTCTTTACTATGTGATGTGCAGCTTCCCCAGATGGTCCGGCAAATGGAATATACATATAATTTTTCTAGCAAGCCATTTTTTTTTTATTTTCAACGTTCAATATTATAGTTTAATAATCTGAATCAATCACAATAATCATAATAAATCAAGACAGCTTTTTATATCCAATTTTTAGCTACCTTAACCAATCAGAGATAGCATCACTTGCTATTTTTGGACAAATTTGTTTTAATTAGATCTCTAATTTATTTTCAACCAAAGTATTTTTCAACTGAAAAGTTTAATCCTTTTTCCAGACACTTTTGTTTAAAAAAAAAAATAGACTCAATTCTTATTTCCTTTCTTTTGTTTTTTTTTTCTTTTTAACATCCAGGTAACACTTCAAATCTTTGAGCTTCCTTCTTTAGATCTTGATAAGATTTCAAAAATTATAGTTCTGACTCATTATAAGCTTCCAAAGTGACAATCATTTACAAAAAATTTACTACAAAGATCGATATCTGATTAAACAGATTTCCTCTTTTAACAAACAATTGTACAAAAAAAAATAATTTAACAGATTTAATACTTCCTTTTCTTTCAATATTTAGGAAATGTAAAATTTTGTATGTAATGTACACACATCCTTCATTCTTTCAAATCATTCATAAACTAACCTTAAATACTATAATTGCTAGCCTAGTAATTATAACCCAATTATTTAATTAAATCTGTAACTTTTAAATCCCACTTATAATTAAAGAAAAGCAAAATAGAAGTATAGAATAAAATATTAGAATTGATCAAGCATAGGTTAGTTTTAAAGAAAGTTAAAATGTTTAATATTTGAAATATAAAACAATTAAATAATTTACACATACATTGCCTATATGTATGCATTATAACTTTGCTTTTTAACAGAAAATTTAAATATTAAATAGTTTAAATGTGTGTATTACCTTTCTATCAACACACACACAAATAAAGCATATAATTGTTGTCCCATTCTCTGTCTAAAGTGTTTAAGATTTTGATCTGGTAGGGTTTGAACTTGGATGCCCTACAGCTTCTTTTATGGTTATATAAAATCGTGATGATGATTTTGTTTTACCTTTTCTACATGCACATTACTATAAATTTGTCTAGTGACCAAATTGTAATGGCACAATATATATATATATTACTGCAACTCCTACAATTATTTTGTATACCAATCCTATTTTACTTTCTTTATTATTCTCTCTCTCTTCACATTTGATATCCATTTTTCCAATGATTTACTATTCTTCCAAGCAATTCTTATATTTTCATTCACCCTCCCTTTTCCTAAAATCTTATTACATTCAAATATCAGCCTTTCAAGCTAATTGTGCAAATGCTTTTGCGAGTGTTAATAATACTTTCTCTCCAATACAAGATATAGTATTTATGCAGGAATAAAATGAATCCACTTATTCCTACAACTCAAATGCTTATATATGAGCAAATAAGGTATTGATATCCATCTATTATTGAACCTTCCATCTTTGTTTTTATTTTCCTTTTTTCTTTCCCCATATTTTATTTTATCTTTACTCTTACTGTTCAAAACTTTTCTAATATCTTTTTTATTATATTTCATCTTTACATAATCCTTTTCTATATTCATTTTTTGTTCAATAGATTCCTTTTTATTTATTATAAGTCTATCATTTTTTATTTTAAACCCCTTTAAAACTGACTTCTTTTGTGACCAAGATTGGTACGAACTAGGATCAATTATTCCTTTAATTTCAACATCTTTAATATACTGTTTCACCTCTATTTCATTTCCTTATTTCTATTCAAATAAATAGTCAAATATTTTAGACCCTTTTCTTCCTTCTCCATTGTAAACTTAAGTTTATATATATTATCATTCAATTCATTAAATATTTTTAATATACTCCTATTATTTCCAACAACAATTATGTCATCCACATATCTATAATATTTAATTATTTCTTTATTTTTTATTTATATTCCTACTATTTTTTCTTCCAAATTATTTATAAACATCGATGATAATAACCCACTTATCAAACAACCCATAAACCATCCTTCTTTTATATTCCAAAACCTATTCTTATATTTAAAATAGAAACTATCACTTATTATCATCAATGCTTTCTTAATAGTGTATATCCATTCTTTACATATTCTTCCACTTTTTTCTAACATACTTATAACTAATTTTATACTTTCATGTCTTGGAACACTTTGATACATTTTTTCTACATCTAATGAAGCAATCAAACTATTCCTATTTAATTTAATATTATTTAATTCCATAACAATTTCTTCTGAATTTTTAATACTATATATATATACCATATCCAATTACATCTACTATTTTTTTTATATATTATTGTACATAAATTCTTAAGAATATGATTGTCAAAATTTACAATTACTCTCGTAGCCATATCTTTTTTGTGTGTTTTTATTTTTCTAAATATATATGGATACACAAAAGCCAGTGGGTATAACCATCCATATATATTTGGAAAAATAAAAACACACAAAGAAGATAGGGATGCAAGAGTAATTGTAAATTTTGACAATCATATTCTTCTGAATTTATGTACAATAATATATAAAAAAAAATAGTAGATGTAATTGGATATGGTATATATAGTATTAAAAATTCAGAAGAAATTGTTATGGAATTAAATAATATTAAATTAAATAGGAATAGTTTGATTGCTTCATTAGATGTAGAAAAAATGTATCAAAGTGTTTCAAGAGATGAAAGTATAAAGTTAGTTATAAGTAGTTTTAGAAAAAAGTGGAAGAATATGTAAAGAATGGATATACACTATTAAGGAAGCATTGATGATAATAAGTGATAGTTTCTATTTTAAATATAAGGATAGGTTTTGGAATATAAAAAAAAAGATGGATTATGGATTGTTCAATAAGGGGTTATTATCATCGATGTTTTAAATAATTTGGAAGAAAAAATAATAAGAAAATATATAAAAAAATAAAGAAATAATTAAATATTATACATATGTGGATGACATAATTGTTGTTGTAAATAGTAGAAGTATATTAAAAATATTTAATGAATTGAATGATAATATATATAAAATTAAGATTACAATGGTGAAGGAAGAAAAGAGTTTAAAATATTTGGATATTTATTTGAATAGAAATAAGGAAAATGAAATAGAAGTGAAACAGTATATTAAAGATGTTGAAATTAGAGGAATAATTGATCCTAGTTCATACCAACCTTGGTCACAAAAGAAGTCAGTTTTAAAGGGGTTTAAATAAAAAATGATAGACTTACATTAAATAAAAAGGAATCTATTGAACAAAAAATGAATATAGAAAAGGATTATGTGAAGATAAGATATAATAAAAAAGATATCAGAAAAGTTTTGAACAGTAAGAGTAAAGATAAAGTAAAATATGGGGAAAGAAAAAAGTAAAATAAAAACAAAGATGAAAGGTTCAATAATAGATGGATATCAATACCTTATTATAAAGATGTATATAAGATGTTAGGAAAAATGAGGTTCAATGAGAATATAAGAATTGCTTGGAAGAATAGTAAATCATTGGAAAAATGGATATCAAATGTGAAGAGAGAGAATAATAAAGAAAGTAAAATAGGATTGGTATACAAAATAATTGTAGGAGTTGCAGTAAAATATATATAGGTCAAATGAGGAAAACAGCAATAGAAAGGGGAAAAGAGCAGAATAGGGCTATTGAAAGAAAGGATATGAATTTAGGACCATATGTTCATTATTTGAATACTGGTCATAGAACGAGATGCATTGAAGATATGGAAGTTATAAAATATGTTAAAGATTATAATAGAAGGAAATTTTATGAGATTATATATTCAAGAGAATATGAGTAAATGTGCTAATTTAGTTAAAGGACCTGCAAAGTTAAGTAGTAAATGGGCATTGAAGGATAACTCGAAAATTTAATATATGGTTGATTTGTTGTTGTTGTTGTTGTTTTTTAAATTAATATATAAGATACATGTAAATAATTAGTTAATGTACATAATTAATTAACTATAAATAAATAAGGTTATATTTGAAGATATGGTTAGTAGAAATATATGAGAAATGATATACAATTTAGTGTATAAAGTATGTGTATATAATTTATGGTGTATAATATATGCATATAATTAATGAATTGTATTTAATGTAATTTTATTTATTGTATACAAATAATATGCATATAAAAAAAATTGGGGGGGGGAGTATATATATGTAAATAGGTTATGTCATTATGTAAAATGATTATATAAAAGGAACGTTAGAGAGAGTTTTGATAGATATAAGGGTCATGTGATTATATTAGAAAAGTGTATTTTGAAAAGGCCCTAACATAGGGCGAAAATCGGTTCAATAAAGAAAATATTTATTATTTTCATATAGTTGTTTTATTACAATTGTGTTAGAACTATTATTAATTATTGAAAACAACATTATGGACAAATTTATGTTTGACAATTATTAAGGATGATCCTATAATCATCTAAGTATTTTCTTATTATAAAAAATATAGTTAGTCACAGTAGTGGAATCTCAACACATTCTGTCAAAAGAACTTTTGAAGACACAAACCTGCTTGCAGAAGGTCATTTAACACAAATAACTACAAACTTTATATTTAATTTAAAATATGATTAATTTAAAAATATAAATAACATTTTCTACAAAAAGTAAAAAGCAATCTCATAACACTTCTGGAGAACCATATTTAAAGTATCACCATTGTTAATTGGATTTTAAATTTATTGTTGCAGACGTATAATAAACTACCTGGTTAGTAACAAACTCTTTGATTTATGGGACAAAAAATAATTATGTAAAAGTTAATGACATAAATAGAAATAACATCAAAAAATCTTTAACAGATATTTGTGTCAAATTTCAATGTGCAACGTCATCAATGTGCAACGTCATTAATTTGGCAGATAAAGTATGAATGAAAAAAATAGCAAACAATAAAGACAAAGATGGCTTATTAAACTAATCAAAAACTATATGATTAAAATAGGTTTCTTTATTTATATCTTCTAACTAAAATTTATATACTAATCAATTAAAACTAGATGTATTTTTAGACTCATAAAACTATAAAAACTATTTAAGTTTTTATCTAGGTTTGAACTCTAGCTTATTGTCATGGTAGACAGATATGCAGATAAATGAAAGCATAAATATTCTGTTTAATATGTGATAGCAATCTATTATTATTACCATGCAAATGACTGACATTTGAAAAGTTTACCAATTAATGATACTTTTTTTGTCTTAATTTTATTTTGTAAGCAAAGTCCCTTCAAATGCCATATAATCTAAAAACATTGAGTATAATATGCAAATCAATGACACATAGAATGTCATTTAAACACACATGCATTTTAAAATGGAGGAGGGGATTCTTTTATGAGAAAACCTATATTTATGCTTTAAAGCATTGTTAGCTGAGAGGTCAGCGCAACTGCCTTGAAAGCAAGCAGTTGGTTGCAGGCAGTTATTGTGGGTTCACCTCTCCGCTAATGCTATGACATATGAATATATATATATATTAATCTATTAATAATTAAAAAAAAGCTTAATGTCACATAGAAATACCAAACTCTCCATACAGTAGTGCCACCAAGTGCAAACCTTCATAGTCAATGAATGTAGAAAGATTTGTGCATAAAACCCATATCTAGTGTGTATATTCATTCAACATTCCCTGATCATCAGGAAGGAGTCTTAGGTTTTGCTGTGTTTTCGGGAAGTTAACGATCTCAGCCAAAAACCCCAATTGATTAACTTAGAGTCAAAGACAGTTTTACTTTCTTAAAGCTAATTTATTTGTTACACGTTGTGCGTTATTATACAAAAAAATATCTATCCTTAAGATAATAATATGTGCATAAGGAAAAACAGCAACAAATTCAGAAATATAGATATAATTAGTGTCTTTCAAAGAAAAGTTCAGTTACTCATGGCAAATGAAAAATAAGACATCCATTCTCCCACAACTATTTTACTCCCAGAATATTTTAATGTTTTCTTTCTTATGAGTCACTTTTACGTCCCATTTATTTTCTCCTTCCGTACAACTTAATTTCACTATTTACTCCAAACAGTTCAGGTTGGTTAAATGTAAATTTATCCGTAGATAATAAATGGTTCCATGACAATTTATTATAACCTTTGGTTCCATGTGTGGCCATACATTATGCCATCTTGGTCATCTCTTCTCATTTCTTTTTTTCCCGTTCTCATAAAAACCGGACGTTTACAACGTCTCCGTATTGTACCGGTCGGTTTTGTCTGTTCATATAACAAGATCTAGCATCTAGGCAAAAGTACTGTGAGTCCAATCATGCACAAGATACATAAGTCAGGAACACTCATGAACTCTGCCCTATTTGTCTATTTTTCAGATCTTCTAACTTATGAGCAACAATTCCAATGATACTGATCTAATTTATTTTTACCCACCAGCATCACAAAGTCATGACACAAAAAGACTCTTATGTAAACTTTATTCATGTATAGAATATTATTGTTAGCGATTTTTGATCATCTAGTAAGTGAAACCTTTTATATAACATCAAAATTATTTCTATTCAATAAATGAAACAATGACTTAAATATTTAATAATATGTATAAGATTTATTAAGTTAACTTGAGATATATATATATATATATAATTGATTGCAAACATTACTTGTGTTAAAAAGTAAATAAAACGGGTATTTATCTCCCTTAGATGACATTAACCTCTCTTACAATGCTATAAAACAAACATATTTAATCAGCAATAACAAATAATTTATGGCTTTGTCCTAATGCGGCTATTTATATGTCAATAATTTATAGATTGTATGGGATACCTAAGATTTTTAATAATAGTGATAGACTACAGTTACTTAAAGTTCTTTGAATACACCATTAATAAAACAACAGCACTCGTACCAATACATAAGTTTATTGAGTTTGATGACACTGGTAATTACATTTAAGTAATATTTGCATTTGTGAAATAAAAACGTATGTGGGAAGCTAATTTAAGAAATAATAATTGTGGCAGAAATAGCGTATCTGAAAGTGTGAATGAAATATAAAAAATGGCAATCCATTTAGCATAATCATAACAGTACAGTTTAGGAGCATTGATAGGCTTTAATGAGAATGAAATATGGGAGAGCAGTACATGTATGATGGCAATGGAGAGATCTATTCTGAGATCCAAGAAGGTGCTTCAATTCACAGTTAAAGAAGGTGACTCTGCAAATGTTGACAGGGTCAGGTCATAAACAATAAAGAATGCTCTTTATTGAATTGCCATAGGCTAGACTTTTGCCAGATCGAACCCTATGCACTAATATCTAGTGCTGAAGAAGTCCAAAGGGGTTTGCCAAACCTTGTCCTTGGTATTGGAAGTAAAAATGAATGAAGCACAAATATATATAAAACTAAAGGCTGGTATACATGTAACGCTTGAATTAATATAAATATATATATACTTAAAACTAAGAAATAAAAAATTATCACCTATCTTTATTAATAAAAACCCAGCATACTGATATGATTTGATTTACTATGAGGATATGGAAGAATTACATTTAATGCTAATATAATAGCTTATAAAACTAGAAAATCCCCCCCCCCTCCTTTCATATTACTTTAAATTACACATAAACTTCCCACAATGTATGACTAATATAAATCTTTGGTTTTGAATGCTTTAATAAAGATATAATTTTCATATTATTAAATATATATAAAGTCGGTGGCGGTTAGTGATTTCAAGAAAGTAATATTAATTTAACTCATATAAATATATTTAAAGTTTTAGACATTAGAGCTATTATTTAATTAATAAAAAAAAGACACATTTCTAAGAAAACAGATTTTTGCTTAGTTTTCGGAAATAACATTGTACAGTAATTATCAGATTCTGATTTTATTTCCCCAGACTTGCAGGCACCCACTATAATATGAATAACAAATTTGTTTTAAAAAATACTAGATTAATCACCCTCTGAAAAGTAAGGAAGGTTTTCTTTTATTAAAAAAGATAGCGTAAGCATTTGCGATTCTGGGGGAAATTATCGACATATAATTTAGTATATGAAAATATAAAATATCATAATGAAAATAAAATATTGCCACATAGATGTAAAATTAAGAACTAATAATTATTCAGGAGAGGTTTAATGTAGGAGAGATTACAGCTAAGTTATATAGAGAGAACAAGGTACAATTGACTAAAAGGTAAACATTTTACAAATTAATTCATACTTAATATTAAATTTTACAAATAAAAAGGCTTTACAAAATGTTTAACGAAACAGATAGGTGAGAGTTAAAATTATTCATGGTAACTTTAAGAGTCTAGCAGCATTTGAAATGATTACCTTTGTACAAATTTGGCTGTTCTTTTGATGTTTTTCAGATTTCCCTCAGAGAACTAGATCTAGTTTGATGAGCATAATTATTGAGGCAGGTAGTAAGTTCAGTATTTAACAAACAGGCATATAATTATAGTATATGAGTATCAGGATCCATGGGCACAGATTTCAGGGAAGGCCATCTCCAATGGCGAGAAAGGTGAAGTGGATTTACTCACGACACATTGAAATTAATGAATGCAAATTTACTTGGCAACTGCTCTCCTTGACTGTCTTAGTTCCTCTGTTAAATTAATTCATAATTATCCCATGCCTTGGTATTTGTGGAATCCCTTCTTGATTGTCATTGCTAATCATTTTCTTTAATCTAATTTCCAAAAGAATTTCTATACAAGCTTTTACCCATTGTGATGGAAGATGCCATTGTTAGATAAGTATTCAAACTGAAATTAATTTGATAAAAAAAATGTTTGTGACAAGAGTAAATCAATTAAGTTTAGTTTCTAATTTTGATTTTAGAGAAACTTTTAATTAAATTTATTTTAAAAGATTATACAAGGTTATGTTTCTGACCTTTAATTAATTTTGACTAATTACAATCGCATCTTCCATATTGGATTTAAAATAAAAGTAGAGTTTAATAGCAAAAATAATTTAAAACAAAATTTTATATAATGACATATAACAAACTTTTTGTAGTAATTATTTGCTCATTATGTTTGTCTCTACAATATCTCTGTATATGAACTGCTATCAATAAATAATTACTATAACTTTTATAAAATAAAAAATACAGAACATATAATATATTTTGATATTTATAAGTCCGTTATAATTAATCCGCTGTTACCTATTGTGTATACATATTCCCTATTTAAATACTATATTTATTACTTTTATTTTTTTGTGTGTGTATTTAAATTCAGATATTTATGCATATATCTTCATTAATAAGTATGTTAGTTAATCAAAAAAAAAAGAACAAAAATGTGATAGTGAACGAAATATATATGCAAGAATAGGGTTTGAATTTAGCTTGGTAGTGGAATATTTGAGGTGGGCTGTGAAGCGCAATCTGAATCTCAGATTCCACTTCAGTATTCTACACCTCCCCTCACTCTAGAACATAGTCCTTCAACCTTTCTGGCAGCCTACACTCATGGTGAACTCTTGGTGCAGGTGTCCCTTCATCTTGTTGGGTTGGCCCACTATCAGTGTTATGTATCGGGTCCATAACTTCCAGTAACCTATCCATCTAGTCTGGTTTTATTTTGGCTAAACTCTTCCTGTGTTATTTGTGGCAATACTTCCTTATCTTCTTTAGGTAAGATGTCCCATTGACTGGCATTTCCAATGGTTTCTGGGATATCCGTTTGACACATGGAGATCTTCTCCTTAAGTGGTCTATGTGTTTATGGACAGATGGACCATTCTCTAGTCTTATTTGGTAAATTGTCCTTGATTTCACACTTATGATGGTTCCGGGTAGCCATCTCTTCCTTAGTATGTCATGCACCCAGACTGGATCATTTCTTTTGAACCTTTTCAAGTGTCTATGGGAATCACCTTCCGGTTCTCTTTTAGTTCTTTCCTTTCAGGGTAAATTGATTGACATGTGTGTGCGACACATTCTGTTGAATAACAGTTTGGCCGGTGATTTACCATCTTTAGACCTTGACAAAAAATGATGGAAGAACATGATTTCCAGCAATGCCCCCTCCATCCTGGTCTTGCTTGTTTTCTTCAGGTCCTTTTTTAAACACTGGACTGCCTTCTCTGCCAAACCATTTGATGCAGGGTGGTATGTCGGTGCAAAAATGTGACATATTCCTCTTTCTGTCAGGAAGTTTTAAAAACTGGTGGAGGTAAAGTTTGTTTCATTATCTGATAACAATATCTCAGGGTATCCATGCGTGGTAAACATCTCTTGGAGAGCCCTTTCGATACATGTTGAGTTTTCCGACCTTACCAAATGGTATTCCACCCAATTGCTGTATGCGTCCACCACCACCAAAACCATTTGTCCCTCTATAGGCCCAGCATGATCAATTTCCAGGGTTTGTTTGGTTCCATCCAAGAGCTCAGTGTTTTTCTTGGCAGGTTTGCCTCAGCTTGGCAACTGTGGCACTGTCTCACCATCTCTTTAATCTTTTGGTCAATTTCTGGCCACCACCCATATGAATGCAACAAAGCTTTCATTCTCACTATTTCCAGGTGTCCAGCATGGAGTAGTCTTAAGACCTGGGCACGATCTTCCATTGGTACGAATACACGATCTGTCTTGGTGATACAACCATTACAGGTTGAGAGGGTTTGGTGGGCATTCCAGATAGCTATATGAAAATTATCAGGATGGTGGTTTGGCCATCCTTCCTTTATCCAAGTCCTCATTTGGCAACATCCCGGATCACTAGCTGTCCACTCCGCTATTTTTGCACTATTTACAGTATCATTCAACTGCACCACTTCCAATAAATTCACTTCCATGAATTCACGTGGTCTATCCGCCTTCAGTGGTAGATGTGATAGGGCATCAGCATGAGGTATGTCCCTTCCTGGCTTGTGTACTAGATGTATAATCATATGCTGCCAGTATATTAATCCATCTTAGCATTCTCTGGCTGCTATATTCGGGGAGAAAAATCTTATTTAATATGCCTAATAGTGGGTGATGATCGATGCATAAGGTGAAATTTCATTCATAGATGTACTGATGAAATTTCTTTACCATGAAAATGATAGCGAGGGATTCTTTGTCCAGCTGGCTATAGTTAGTTTCCACGGGTGACAGGGTACGGGAGACATAGGCTATTGGATGTTCTTGTCCATTTAAAAAGTGTGATATGATGGCTCCAACTCCATATTCTGAAGCATCCGCAGGTACTATAATTCTTGATTACCTTGGTAATGCATTAACAGACTTTCAGATGACAATAAATCCTTAGTTGCCTGGAAAACAGCTTGGGGTTCAGCCTTCCACTTTCAGAGCTGACCCTTGCATAATAAGGCATAAAGGGGTTTTAGCTCATGTGAATTTCCCTTCAAAAAGGTTTCGTAGAAGGTTAGCATTCCCAGAAATGCTTGTAAGTCTTTTACATTTCTTGGTACTGGAGCATTTTTTATCACGGTGACCTTCTTGGGATTAGAACGTTTTCCATTTTGATCAATAATATGTCCCAGGAAGTTTATTTCTCTTGTGGACCAAATGCTCTTAGTGGTATTTATCCTGATTCCCACTTTTTCCAATCAGTCGCATATGGTAAGCATGTGTTCCTTCAGTTCAGTTTCTGATTTAGCATAAATCAGTAGGTCATCCAGGTAGGGATCACCCCCTCCATATTCCGTGTTGTTTGATCTATTTTAGCTTGGAATATATTGGGGGCTGTTGTGATTCCATATGGCAGCTTATTGCACTGGAAAAGATCGACATGGGTACAGAGAATTAGTATTTTTGCAGACCTATCCATGACTGGGATTTGGTGAAAAGCTGACCTCAAATCTACCTTAGCAAAACCTGCAGCTTCCTGGAGTGATGCCACTATTTCTGTGACATCGGGACCGGATACACTTTTTTAGGTATTGATTTACAGTAAACCTGTAGTCCCCACAGATCCGTAAACTTCCATCTGGTTTTGTGACTATCACAATTGGAGTGGCCCAATCTGAACTTTCCACTGGCAACAGCACCCCTTCCTTTACCAGGGCTGACAGACTCTCTTTGACCTTTGCTCTTAGTGTGAATGGAACATTCCTGGGTTTTCTTGCTACCAGTTGGGCCTCATCAGTAAGTTCTATGTCTACTGGGTCTATCTTCAGTATTCCTATTTTTTCTTTAAATATCCTTGAGAATTTCTGTCGCACTAGTGGGTGGAACCAGTTTCGGCCCAGTAAGGGTTTTATGTAGTTTTTGGCTATGTACAAAGGCAAAATTTTACTTTTGTTATTTAATTTCACTGGGACCAAAATTTTTCCACAAATTTGGATGTTGTTTCCATTTACATCAGTGGCAATAACATTAGTCTTACCCAAATTTAGTTTCGACTTGGATATGGTGTTAATTTTTTCCCAGTCTTTTATTGACAGGATGGATAGCTTTGCCCCACTGTCTATCTCCATCATCACTTTTACATTTATTATTCTGACATCCAGCACTATTTGTTCACTCAGGTTTGTCTCACATTTTTTTATTTCTGCCCTCCTAGTCACTTCCATTCTCTTATCACTTCGGTATTGGTTTCCATCCCTGTTTCTGCAAACGATCGCCATATGGCCCTTAATGCCACAAGTCCGGCATTTCAAAGTTCAGTTCTTACAAGTCCTTTTCATGTGCCCTTTCATACCACAACAATAACAGCTAAAAGACTCTCTCGACATCTGTGGTTGTGTTTCCAATGGTTCTAGTTTACGCACATCTGTCGTGTAATTTTTTTCTTGGATTCCCTCTCAAAATTCCTTTACATTAATCACCAGTGTCTCATGAGCCACACATTTTGCAATCACTGCATTATAATCAATCTCTATTTCACTGAGTAGTTGTTTTCTCAGATTGTGGTCCATCATGCCATATAGGAACTGGTCTAGGAGCATGTCATCTATGTCTGGGAATGCACAGTCTCATGCTAATGTCCGAAATGCGAGGTTATATTCCGAATAGCTTTTATGTGTGTTTTGTTTTCTCATTCTGAATCTCAAATGAGCAACTCTTTTTGTAATTGCTGGTTGAAAATAATTTGTGAGTTTTTCAACTAGTAGATTATATGGTATTTGCTCAGCCAACTGTTTAGCAATCTGAACTACATCTATTCCTGCGAAATACAATAATGTTGAGATTTTCATTTTGTCATCCTCAACTTTATTTAATCTCATATATCTTTCTACTTGTTCGATGTAGAGGGTCCATCCCACCGGGTTTCCAATTTCAAAATCTCTTAATATGTGTCAGGGTACTGCCATTTTTATATTTATTCTGATCTATTAACTTTTTTCCAAATCACGCACAAAAAAAAAAACAATCTCCGATCTAACATCCTATCAACTGCACCATCTGCTGTGTTTTTGGGAAGTTAACAATCTCAGCCGAAAACCCAATTGATTAACTTAGAGTCGAAGACACTTTTACTTTCTTAAAGCTAATTTATTTGTTACACATTGTGTGTTATTATACAATAAAATGTCTATGCTTAAGATAATAATATGTGCATAAGGAAAAACAGCAACAAATTCAGAAATATAGATATAATTAAAGTCTTTCAAAGAAAAGTTTGGTTGCTCATGGCAAAAAAAAATAAGACATCCGTTCTCCCACAACTATTTTACTCCCAGAATATTTTAATGTTTTCTTTCTTACGAGTCACTTTTACGTCCCATTTATTTTCTCCTTCAGTACAGCTTAATTTCACTATTTACTCTGAACAGTTCAGGTTGGTTAAATGTAAATTTATCCGTAGATAATAAATGGTTCCATGACAATTTATTATAACCTTTGTTTCCACGTGTGGCTATACATTATGCCATCTTGGTCATCTCTTCTCATTTTTTTTCCCGTTCTCGTAAAACCGGATGTTTCTAGAGTCAACGTCTCCATATTCTACAGGTTTGAGAGTACTGCACCTAGAAAGTAGCTGCAGGAGAATTACATTAGATCCTAAGATCTAGGTGCAGTGCTCTCATATCCAAGGATTCTCACTGATAAAAGTCATAGATAGAAATGAGTCTGGGGATGTTGGATAAGTAGGCATTAGATTGAGAATTTATTAAACAATTCAAAACAAAACAACACTCTCCATATAGTAGTGCCATCTTGTGCTAACAAGAGCAATCAATGGATGCCAGAAGGCTTGTGCATAAAATCCCTATCTAATGCCTACTCATCCAATATCCCCAGACTAGTTTCTGGCTTGTTTTGTTTTGAATTGTTTAATAACAATTATTGTGCTAGTATGAGATAGTGATCATGTGATGTTTAGTAGAATTTATTAACAAACATTCCTGCATCCATTGATTATGATGGCTTGCACTTGGTGGCCCTACTGTATAGAAAGTTTGGTACTCTTATTAGCAGCATGTGTAAGCATACTAAATGGTGATCATGTGGATGGTTTGATAGTTTTACATATAGAAATACCTCAAATAAAGAATAAAAGATTATCTGAATGGTTTGTTGCTTGAGAGGTCATATGACATTACAAGCATCACAAGTGAGTTTCAACCCAGGAACCAATACCTTTTTGATTGATCACTATTATTTTAGTAAACTATCTGAGACAGAAAGTAAATTCATTCGTAATATTAATAAAAATTTTGCTATTATATAATTTACTGCATCTGTTTATATTTATATAGAAGCATAAATGTATCTGTTATTATATATATATATATATATATATATATATATATATATATTGTAACCATATATTTTAGTATAAAATATATTAATTGATGTAACTGGTATAAAAATTTCTCTTTCTTCTTTGGTGATTTGATTGGCTTGATTTGCACTTTGAACAGATTACTTTCTTATATTATTTTAATAAATTTAAATTTGCTTCTTTCCATATGCTAACTCATATCAAAATGTTTAACTTTTTAAAAATTTGACAACACATTAAAATTTGGTAAAATATTATAAATAATAATATTTTATTTTTATTTGTTTAAAATGATCTTAAAAATTATTTCTATTGAATTAAAAAAAAAACCATTTGTTCAATTAAAATTAATTATTAAAAATAAATACAGTAATTACGTATGCGTCTCAATGTAATAAAAGAAAAGAGCGCGAATTTAAGAGGAGATCGTCTGTTAGTTTGCTTTTGGAGGGAGAAAGAAAAGAAAATGGTAAAGGCAAATGGTGTAAATTTGATAAGCTTATTTTAAAATAGTTAATAAGTAAACGGATTACCACAAAATTTGCTATAAACGTAAAAATAACCTAGTGGTATTTAATTAAGATGAATTGCTAAATTTAAAAAGTCTGTTCAAGTCGGCTGGCCAAGTGGATCAAATCACCGGTAACAATTTTCCAATATTACATTTTTAAAATGTCGGAGCTTCCCAGTTTAAAAGAATTAATTGCAAGAGTTTGGTATGTTTTAAAATGTTTATTATTCTACAATTTGAAAAAATTAAATAAGTATTTTAATTACAGAAGTTTTATGAAAATGAAAATTTGCTTTTTAAAAAAAGAAGAAGTTTAAATTAAAGTAAAATGTTAAAGTTGTCAACGTAGCTTAATATTTCCATTTCCAATTCTAATAAAATATAGTATTAATTGATATTTAACTTTACAATGCCAATCATATATTTGCTAGTTAATTTGTTTAACATTTGGATAATAAATAGTCTTCAAATAATTAATCAAAGCTATTTTCTAATTTTATCGTCAGTTTGGAATGATTGAATTAATTGCTATAATTAGTATTCCTAGATTTAAGCGTGGATAAATAAATATTAGCATGGATGTGATAAACTTGGAACATTTTTAATAGAGAAATGTAGAGATTAATAACTTATGAAAAACATTTTCATTTAAGTTCTGCGTGTCATGTTTGAAATTGTTTCTTGTTTATGGAGCCACGTAAAATCGTTAATCTAATAGTGATTATAATAACTAACACAAATGGATAAAATTACATGTTTGGAATTCAACTATAATTATAGCTATTACTTCGTACATTTATTGTTCAACACATCGTACATGGATTTCACGGATCATATTTGTCGTTATAAAATGCTATACAATCTAATTTGTGACACACACACCTGCTAAAATTCATGTATTGAACTATAAAATGCTATACATTTAATTTATATCACACACACACCCATTAGATTTTATGTATTTGATGAATAATTCATTGCTTTAATTTTATCGTTATATGAACTTGCATGTGAAGTTCATAAGTTATATTTTATTAAGTTTAAATTAATAGGGGTTGAATAAAATATTTATTCAAGAGAATAGCGCTTGCGAAAAAGCTTAAAAAGTACTGAATGAATTCATGAGATGTATCAATCTTTATGAGTTATTTTGTTAGTCTTTCCAGATTTATATTCCTATACTAATATTACTTATATTATATTACACATGTTTTATTTTAAGAAAGATAAGTTAGTACATTAGTTGTCCTGATTAGCGTAACATTTATTATGCAAGAACCCACATTTGCTAGAGTGTTAGTGTTTTCTGAATGATCAGAATAACTGAAGGGGATGATTTTGCACTTTAATGTGAAGTAAATAGTAATGTTGTTTTATAATCTTAAAGGGCATTAATCTGTGCTGGTGGTTAATCCGCAGATTACTTTATTGCCATTTTTGTATTTTACACTCATTCCTGCGCTGGTGGTTAATCCGCGGAATGGTGTACTTGTACTTATTGCTTTATGATGGTGTATAAATCCACAAAACGTTTAGTGTTATTTAATTCCTTCGTGTAGATGAATACATCCACAGGAATATGTTTTACTTCATAGATATAAGTTGGGCAAAGTATTTTAGTTAATCTGCTAAATCATCTTCTTTCATTTGTAAGCATAATTTATAAGTTAGATCATCAACTTGTAGCAGGACATTCTATTCAAGTTACTTCATAATAATTAACTGTTGGTTGATTATTATTTACCGGAGTGTAAGTTTAAATTATCACTTTATTTAATGATTGCATTGTAGCTAAATCCTACAGACATAATATTATTTATTATATTATTATAAGTTTACGGTATGGATTTATTGAATCTGGAAATGACGTTAAATATTTCATGAGTTGATGCTGAATTTAGTATAATTTTCTCAATACATTCATCCTATCAAATTGAATATGAGGTATGATTAGGTTTTTAAAAAACTATACCTATGAGATGTTATTGAAGAAAGTCGATGGAATTATAATTTATTTATTTTATTTGTTTATTTATGTCTTTAATTATAACATTGGAATTAATTACTTATTATTCATAATTTTGTAAATAAAAGTTGATTTATAATTAAACTTACTGTGCCGTTGCTATGTGTCATTCTTAAAATCAGAAATCATAAACCTTGGATAGAGCATACATTGAGGTACATACTATCGTCAACATGATATAAGAGTTTATTGATATTTTTTGAGAAAACATGTAGATGCTTTTCGTCTTTGGTAGTTTATGATGTGTAGGGTACAATAAAATCCCATTTACCTTTTCCATCAATTTGGCTTTGCGCAGTTGATTCTAGTATACCATACAAATTGATTATTAAACTTGTAAACAGATTTACCAAATAATGACACGATTAAATATATTTACTTAACGTTTTTAAATTGTCATTTGTCAGTATAATAAGAGTCTCAGTAATATAGTAAACTATAAAAAAAGAACCCAAGTATTTATGTTTATTTATTGCAAAGCTTTACCTGGACTAGCATCTGTATTAGAAATCATATAGATGGTTTAAAATTTCATAATCTTATGTAATTCCACAAATTATGCCATCTTGTACATGGTCGGCCATCGGGTCTCATACAATAAAAATTGCAAATTAAGGTTTGAAAATAATAACATTACACTTATAATTTGATTAAAGTATTTTATCATAATACTATGGTAGTTCTTCGCGGTACACCCTGGCTGCGATCAAATTAAATCATAAAAAGTTTAGGTTAGATCAGTAGTTTGGTCTGTGGTAAGTTGCCCCAGATGTTGATTGTGGTCTTTCGTGCATAAAATAGATAGCATGATATGCTTTTGGATACAGCTCTTAATAGCTGACAATGTGCAAATGGGAATTGATCAGTGATAGAAGTTACGATTCTTAGTGCATTTGCGTTTCTGTAGTTGGGACCACACAATTTACGGTTACAATTTATAGTGCCGCAACGGGTTCGGCATGATAGGTAGTTGAAGGGGCGAGCGGATGGTTACAATATATATATATATATATAAATAAAACACCTTCCACTATTATAATACATAAAATTCCTAAATGCTCATCTGTAATGTTGACACATGATATTCAAGTTACACATTTCTTTGTTGAAGGAAAAACAGTTTCTTCCTGACAATAATTTTTTTATGAAGCATTTTATGTAAATAAGGTAAGTTCTTTCTTTCATAGGCCAGATATATTTGCCAGCAAGTAATTCTGCAAAGCAAAAAAAAAATTAAAGCAAACAGTTAAAAAAAAACTATTACAAAAATGATGATGTTTCCGTAAAAGGCAAAAATACTTGGAAAAAGAGATTAATATGTGTTTTTAACTTCAGTATAGAACTAAATAGGTATAGTATTTAAATTGTAAAGGAAATGTATTTCAGGGGAAAAAATAGATGCTATAGTATTGTATTTAGATTTAGTTTTGGTTAACATAATAATTGAAGTAAGGTATATTACATATTTCACAGCTCCACAGTAATACCATGTGGTTGAAATTTATTAAAGCAACCAATTAAAAAAACTATTACAAAATCAACATTTCCATAAGCTAGATACATTTCTGGTTATGTTATAAATAATATATATAAATTATAAGACAGTCAATAGCATTCAAATAACTTTTTTTTTTTTTTACTGAGTTTTTTTTTTGTTAACCATGGTATGATAATGGTGCTTATGTGTTGAAAATATACTTGGTTTATTAAATTAATTTTATTCTTTATTCTCTGCTGTAGTTTTTTAAATACATTATGCAACAAGATAGTATTCAAATCTTAATACATGTTTTTATACAAGTTATCAATCTTGTTAATAAATTTATATGTAATTGTTTATTATGGGCAAAAATGATCTTTTCTAAACTCCTGTACATTGAAATTATTATTACCTCACCTTTTTGTATATATGTTACTTTTTGTTTTTTTAAAAATTCATATACATTATGTATGTATTTTTGTATTGATGCAATACTGTATCTATAATCCACTTGTGGGCAAAATAAACTTCAAAAATATGTATATAAAATTTACTGATGTAATTATTTGGCTTCAAACTTTCTCCTACGGAAATTTTTTTTCAAATGCCCTTGGCTGACGGCATGGGGGAGGGGCGGGAGAAACTTAAAACTAAAAAGTAAGCATTAGTGAAAAATAAGTTTGAAGATTTTGCCTAGTAAAGATAAACCACAGATAAAAAAATTAACACTTCTTTGAGTAATAACGTATTAGGTTTCAACATTGAGAAATTATTTAATCCAGCACACACAAAAATATTTTTAAAGTTTTTTAAATTCTTCAGCAAGGTTTCTCTCACTACAAGAAAGAAATTCTTTATTGAATTAGATTGTCAACATTTTAATGACTTAATTTTTGTCAAGAATAAGACTGTAATGAAGAACTATTGTGTCTCAAGTAGTGATGAGATTCTGTGTGAATTGAAGACTATTCATTCATATGTATATTTGATGGTTATCCAATCAGAATAGCTGTATTAACGACACTTTCTGATTAGACAACCATCAAATATTAATATGAATGAATGTAATATTGTGGAAAAAAACTAGTCTTCATGTATGCACAACACTTTTTGATTAGACAACCATCAAATATTAATATGAATGAATGTAATATTGTGGAAAAAAACTAGTCTTCATGTATGCACTATGTGACATATATCCCTCCATCAATAAATATTTTAAAAGCATTGACAGAAAGAGAGCGAGAGAGAGAAGCAATTCTATTGTACATGTGTGAAGATGAATTATCTTCTACAATAGTACACATATATACTATATTATTAATTATTACAAATGAGTGAATGGTCCATAATTAATTATGCAATCTTGTTATTACTTGAAGCACAGCAGTTTTCTATTACAGTTTTAATCCCGACAAACAATAAATGTGATTTTATTAAAATATTCGCAGTATAATTCATGGAAGGATTTTTTTGTTTTAGGGGATAAAAATCTTGTGGAAGAATTTAATAACATTAAACACGATTTTTTATGCGCTGAATGAAATAATTTCTCTACACCGAAAACAAAAGCACAGTATGATCCAAACAGTTTTGACTTCCCACTTATAATCATAAAAATCTTTATTATAATACAGTAGGTATATTTGAATTTTATTAAATTTCAAATCAATACTTCAAATTAAATGGAATGCAATAATTTCTAATTTGATAAAAATGATATATATATAACTCATATCACTTCATCTACTGCTTAGGATTTTCTAATAGAATATCAGCAATCTATTGTCAAGTCATCACTCAGTTAATAAATGGATATCGATTTAATAATCTAAGATTTTAAATAGACTTTGAGTGACAGCAATTGACTTAAACAGACTGAGATTAAATTTGCCTAGAAGTATTAAATAATAGATCAGAATAAACCATTTGAAGGTATTTTAATAAATAATAATAATTTTTTAGAATCTTTCAAACACACTACTGTTCGATGCTTTAAATATAATAAACCATAAGAACACATTTCTAATTGGATATCACATAAATCACATGACAACAGCTACTACTTAAAATTAATCAATGGAATATCAGTGAGCTGTCATTTTATTGTTTAATTTTAAGCATTGTCTAGGGTGAAGCAATTTACATATGCTAACTAATTAGCTATGTGCTCGCATGTATATAAATAAAATGTCCGTTAAATCAAAACTAATGCCATATAACTACTATATACAATCTTTCAATTCAGGCACATGTTAGTCTGAAAGTTTGTGATAATGACATTTTACCTATAATTATATGTTGTCCTATCATCTATGATTAATTGTAAAACATATTTAAAGAATGTTCAAATCTAAATTTTTTAAATTGATTCCACCATTAATAATACCATACAGGTTTCTATATAACTCGGTATTTGGAGTGATATTATTCCCCTCTCTCCTTTGGATGTTACTGATCTGCTCAATGATAAAAGTATTACAGAAATAAAGTTTGGACTTTTGGATTCATGGATACTGAATTTAAGTTAGACCTATTTGATTAGTGTATGATCTTAAATTTAATATTAATAAATCTAACAATCCATGTTCTATTTCCATGATAGTACTGTAATTGGGCAAAACAGAAATATAGGAAGAAAAGAGGAAAATAATACTGCTCAAAATATTGTGTTATATTTTAGTCTGGATGTTATTACTAATAGTTCAATGTATTTGAAAAAAGTTTAAATACAGTTTGATTTTTTCTAAAGTCATTTAATAATAAATCATAAATGGTGTCAATAGTTTTTCATATAATTACTGAATTATATAGTGAGCTTGCAAATAGCTCTTAACAAGCTTTTCAGAATATCCCCAACCTCAGGCTGGTTGCTGCTACTGGTTTCCTCAGTGAAATGCTATTAATATATGGTGTATCTGAAGTAGGTTCAGTCCCATATGGCTATTTAAGTTAGATAGCTGGATTGGAAGACATATGGATGTCTGAAAATTACAGATTTTCTACTTAATAGTTATCCATTAGATAAAGTACTAGACTTGGCTTGGTATTTTAAATCTAATGCTTGAATATCCTAGCACCTCACTGAGGAATCTAGTAGCAGGAACTGGCCCGAGGTTGGGTATATACTGAAAAGCTTGTTAAGAGCTATTTTCAAGCTCATTGTATAACCTTTGTAATACAAGCTTGTTAAATTATGACATGTGACATATGATTTGATTTCTTTGTAATTTTATTTTTTACTTATTAAGGCTTTGATGATTTTAGATTGCTAAAGCTATTAATATATCCTGTGCCTGAATTTGGTTCAGTTCCATATGGCTATTTAAGTTAGATAGCTGGACTGGAGGACATATGGATGTCTGAAATTTTCAGATTTTTTACTTAATAGTTATCCATTAGATAAAGTGCTGGGCTTGGCTTGGTATTTTAAATCTAATGCTTAAATATCCTAGCATCTCACTGAGGAAGCCAGTAGCAGAAACCAGTCTGAAGTTGGGAATATTCTGAAAACTTGTTAAGAGCTATTTGCAACCTCATTATATAACATTTGTAATGTAAGCTTGTTAAATTAGATCATGTGACACATGACTTGATTTTTTTATAATTACTGAATTATATATGCATGTTAAAAGCTCAGCTACAAGTTTATAAGTACCAGAAATATTTAGTTATATACAAATATTTTATATAAATGTTTAAGATCATTAAATTCCGATGCACAATAAGATCAATGAATTAGTGTTTAAATCCATTAATTTAATAATCCACTGTTTAAACATAAACATATTCAATAAAATATAAAAACAGTAGTAAAACACATTTTAATTTTTAATTCGCTGTGCAGTTGATGATGCAGCAATCACAATAATCTTATAAAATGTCTCCAGCATTGAAACCTATAAATTTGATGTAATAGACACTATTTTTACATTTTATCATCATTGTTATCATTGATTTTTGTTACAAAAAAATGAAGAAGTATATTCATTTTTTTTTTTGAAAGTGACTGAGCTAATACATTCATATACTTTCCCACTTGGATTTAAATATCAGTCAGTGTGTACATTTTCTCTTTCAGTGTATTACACCTTCATTACTTTATTTTTATAGTTAATTATTTTTATTGATGTCTTAATGTGTATAATTTTAATTAAATTGTATTATATCATAAGATATACATACTGTATGTACTTTATAAAGAGGGCTTTTGTTATCATGTAATGTGGTAGAACAGTATTCTGGGACTTTTTTTACGATATTTTTAATGATTCAAACATAATTAGATGAAGCAGTATTGCACATACATAATTACAATCCATATTTATATAATCCAAACAAATAAAAAAAATGGTGTTTATGAATCAGATAAAATATGGATAGATTAGGCACTCTCATGTAGTGAGAAGTGGACTTGTTTGTGTCACCATTGGTCACTCACGATCTATGACTAATTAGTGATGCATGTGCATCCAGTAATATCTGCCATTTGTGATTGAATGCACCTGCATAGTGATTAACAATGTGTGGAATATTTAATTTCTTTATTTAGATGTAAATTTGATGTCATTATTTTTATTTTATTTATTTTTTAGTGTAAAAGTGTACCCCAAGTTTAAAAATAAAAAAAACATTTCCAGTTACTTCTTGATTGTTGGTCCCACCAACAAAAAGTCCATACAGCAACAGAAAATATGGAAATATTGGTGCGAGTTGATATTCCTGGATTATCTCAAGTGGATCTTGAGGTGCAATGCTGAACTCAAAATGATTGGCCAGATTGCTGGTCATTGGATCAAATAAATGATTTTTGTTTTCCATGTGACGTATCTAAAATAAAAAAAATTATGATACATTTTGTTTAATTTTTATATTGATTCATAGCATTGGAAAAGCTGCTTTAAATTTTATTTAAATGATATTTGAATATAATTTTGTTTAGTAAAAAGCTTGACAAGAAGTGAATTTTGGCACCTTTTTTTTATTAAAAAAGTCCTGTATATATATGCATAGTATTATTTCTAGGAGCTTCCTTGTAAGAATATAATAGCTAAATAGCTGACATTTCATTACAATAACAAGTACTTTCTTCAAAGTTTCTTCTTTCTCAAATCATAAGGATATGTGTGGTGAGATTTAAAATCTTTTTTCTCTCTTTATTTTCTGTTCATTCTCAAATTTTATTGCTTGAAAAGTTTTAAAAAATATTTTATCCTCCAATAGTGTTTTCCAAATATTGTTAATATTTTTCAATTCACACTTTTCATTTATGCTCTTAGACCTTTAAAAATATCTGTAGCCTCCTTTAGCAATCTATGGTCAATAATGTTCATTTTTTGCAAGAATATGGGTTTTATTAAAATTGATGTCATGGTTAGTTAATTTAATGTATGTATAAATGGCTGATAATTTGGATTTTTCTCTAACTGCCAAAATTTGTTCTTCCTTTCTTATGTTTATTCTACAATTGGTCTGTCCATTGTATGAATGTGAACAAACCCCACATGGAATTTTATATACAGCATGACATTCCAAAGAAATGTGTCTTTTGGACATGAAAATACTTCATTAATTTTTTTAAATGTAGTATAAACTGTGTGGATGTTATTTTTTAAAACATTAGCAATTTTATTAGTTATTTCCTTTATATATGGCAGAACTGTCTTAATTTGTAAAGTATTAAAATCTTTTTTTCCTAGTATATAAAAAAAGCCCCATTAATAATCATGTGATCAAAACTATTATGAAAAAGTATTTTTTTTTTTGTAGCAGAGATAACTTATCAGCACGAGCGTGGTTTATCAAATGAAGAGGACACATTGTGCATTATTACTTTATACTTACCCAAATTTTGTTTATGCAACTTAAAAACTTATTAACTCCACCAATGAAAAGATAATTAAAATTCTGATAATTATAAAATGCAAGTCAAAACTTTTTCATTATCACAATTGTTATTGACATTCAAAATAAACACTCATTTAAAATGGAGTTTTTAAAAATTATTTAAAAAACAATAATGATTCAGAAATAATTACAGTGGTAAAAAAATAACTGAATTATTTCACTCACAAACTCTTTAGCAGTTTGAGTACAGGAATTGGATCTTGACTGCAAAATCTGTTACTCTACGACTGCACAAATAATATAAGGAATGACAATGATCATATAATTTTTAAATGAGTTATATATTTTTTAAAAAAATTGATTGCAAGATTTGAAGCCATAAAACCTTGAAAAAGTTGGATTTAAGGTGTTTGTTAAAAAATTACTTGTTTACAAATAAAATTAATAATTTTATTTTTTAAGAATATTTTATTAAGAATAAATTACTCTTACTTTTTGATTTTATATATGTGTATACATATACAACAAATAAAAATGTTCGTTAATTAAAAAATATTGTAATAACAATATAAATAATACATATAACAGTAATAAAATATAAAAATACAGTTTTTCAATCCACAGATCTACTTCCAGTTGGGGAGAGTTAAGGAATTAACTGAAAGTACTTCTGTGGATTGAAAGACTGTATATTTATATTTAACTACCATGATAATTATTAATTATATATATATATGTAATTTTATAAATAAATATTTGAAAATACAGTAATTAAAAGTCTATAAAAATTATATGTATAACATATAATTTTTATAGACTTTTAATTACTGTATTTTCAAATATTTATTTATAAAATTACGTATATTATTTTGAAGAAATACAGACATCGATTTGAAATATTATATATATATATATATTGTAATGGTCAGAACTCATATGCCTTGTTAACCTGTTGCAGAATTTCATCACCAGGTTCGAAGAGCAGCACAGCAAATGGGTTCAGGGCCTGTGATACTGTGTTCGAACCTTGGTATCTGATTTCACAATGAACATCTACAGGACAATGAGCCTGCCACAACAATAGCAAACATCTTTCTAGGCCCAGTGGTCAGGTAGATACAAGAGACCCTAATGAATTACATTAACATTATGGGTTATTGTGCTTTGATGCCCTAATCATGATTGAGATGAGATATCTTGAGTAATAATGTTAAGAATAACAGATAAGCAGACATATATAAAAATCAAAACAATATTTTAATAACATTCATAAACTAACTTGCAAGAATAAAATACAACTATATATAGCCTTTATCTTAACCCATATTTTAATTTTATATGTTAGTCATGTATCAATATATGATTACATCCCATGCCTCACAGTTAAATATGAAATTTGTGTGATTATTACATGAGACAAAATGCATGCATTTTGCCAGAACAGCAACCACCACACACATATTGAGAAAGAATTTATTAAGTTGGTTTATTAATAAAGCATTTAATGTGCAAGGATTGGAAATGACTTTAGTGTAAATATCTATAACTACAAATTATAATGATCTGTGATAGGTGCAAATGATGCAGAGTATTTAGGAAAAATGGGCTTCATGATTGCGAAAACATTTGGAAACTCCAGAGATGAGAGAACGGTCAAACTTCGGACCAAACCCTTCAGAGTGGTCACATAAGTGTCATTGGCAGGAGGTCTTTGCCTTTTCATTTCCAACTGAATTACAAGGCCAGCACCCATGGAATCATTTCTTTATGTTCTATTATCTGGGAGCAAATTTAGGAGAAGGATACATCTACTCTGTTTCCATGGTTTAAATAACTAGCATATATACGCTCTAGCACATCTCACAATTAAAAACAATCATTAATCATTATTACAGTTTATAAATAGAAAATCAATTTCCAATCCCCCACACCACTTAACTAAATTAAGATTTTCCCAAAATGTAATGATATTATGGATTAATTAGATTATACCACAATCTGATACAAAACTCAACAAAATATGGGATGATGCCCAAGATGACCAGCATGCTGTACTAAAATTTATATAATCTCACTTCATTATTATTTATTATAAAATATAATGTAATCAACTTATAATTCTCGAGCTGACTGATTATAAAAAAATGTTGAAAAATAGAATATGCACCAATAAGCAACGATTATTAATGAGTTTATTTGTGATATAATATCAGCTCGGAAATCATTTAGGCATGAAATATAACATGAAACAAAATAGTAAATAAATAGATACCCATGTAAATAAATAAGATAAGGATAGGCTTAATTAGATTTACATAATATGTTAAACAGAATTTCATTTACAATTTATGAGGTGAGGGATTTCAAATTTACAAAAAAAATAATATAATGGAATTTAAAACTAAGAATCTTAAAGAAGGTCTTTAATCTTGGGTATCATTTCCCTTAGATTATTTGAAGTGTGCACACTCTGTTTGTAGAATACAGGGTTTATTTATTAATAGCATCAGTTCAGTCTGACTTTGATTTGTTTCACTTAGATCGAATAAGAAGTTTAGCATTTCCATAGCAATAGGTTGGAGGATTATAGCACTGGCCACTACTCTTTGCACATTGTTATGTTACACAAAATAAACACTCTTTGCCTTTCTTTGATTTATGTTATTGTCTTATATGATACAAAACTTTAGCTTTTATTACTTTCTTATCTTTTGGATCCATCGCACAATGCATCATACAACCAATTGGTCTCTATTCCCTCAGGTAAAAGATGCATTAGTGGCACATGTTGAGATTACAATTTCAATCTGATCACATTTTTCTCTGCATCGATTTGGTAGATTAGAAGAACATTTTTCAATCTGACCACTTTTTATTTTACATTTTCTTTTGTTTACATTTGACATATTTAAAAATGCTTTTAACAAAATTACTTAATGATGAGTTTCAGGAATATTTTTCAGTTCTATCTCTTTTCCCCCTCCCACTATAACTTATAATTTTGACAGAAGACCCAAGGGAATTTCTATTTACATGGATTTATAATGCTTTAAATTTCTTAATAAAACATTATTTAAAATAATAACTTTTGGATATTAAGTTAAAATAAATCTTAACTGTAAACAGATTTTATTTTATATTATTAATATTCATTTATCTATTATTTTGAATAATGTGATATAACTTTAAAACTTCTCTCTTATATCAGAGTGTGTGTATATACAATCCTTTTAATGAAAATGTACATGTATTTTATAATAATATCCACACACAGTCCAATATCCAAGGTTTTGAACTTAGGTAAAATGGTTACTAATGGATGAGAGGTGACGAATTGATAGAACTAAGGTGAAACTAAGATTTGGATTCAAACCTTACTGTTTCAATAAAACATCAGTATATTGATATTAAAAGTTTTTAACACGGATGAACCCGCAAAATATGTATTTTATATATATTGAATTAAATATTTCTATGAACTGTTATTATAATAAAGATTAAAATGAATAGAAAGATAACCTTTAACTTTTAATGTTACCAATAAATTATGAATTGATACTAATTGACAATTGCTAAACAAGTTATCTTATTTTTGCACTTTTGGTGGAGATTTTTGTCGAAGTAAAAGGGTTACACTTTTACTTTAAATCCAAATTCATATGTGGATTTAATAAAGTTTGGCAAAAGTTAGTGAAGATAAAATATTATTTAAAATTCTTAAATGAATGATAAAAAATGGTAGTGGCATAAAACGGTAGTGAATTTCAATAACAGCATATTTATATAATTTAAAAAAAAAAAAAACTCTGAAGAAATTACATTGAGATATGATTGATATTAGTTTTATTATTTCCTTAAAACTGTTTTATTTTACTTTCACCATGTATTTTAATAGAAATGTTTTGATTATACTCAGACAAGAAAATGAAAAAATAGAGCAGATCAGCATTTCTTATATATATATATATATATTTATATATATATATATATATATATATAACAATACAAATAATAAATATAATGGTAATTAACTATTACATGCAGTCTTTCAAACCTTAGATATACTTTCAGTTAATTCCTTAACTTGCCTCAACTGCCATTAAATTAAAAAAACAATGGAGGCTGGTTAAGGAATTAACCAAAAGTACTTCAGTGAATTGAAAGACTGTATGTGATAGTTAATTACCATTATATTTATTATTTTTATTGTTATTACAATAGACATTTTATTATTATATATATATATAAATTAAAATAATTTATAAAGAGCCCACTTCAAAGCAAAGTCTCTTTTCCAATCCCATAAATAAGTAATGAGAGATAAGCCATTGCTTAACGGATTTTCCAAATAAATGTGGAGTTAATCATATAAAATTAATATTCCCTTGTGGAATATTCACATAAAAGTTTCATTGTCTGTATAATCACAACATATAATATCAACAGCCAGATAATCTATTTAGATCACTTGATAGTAAACAATTTCAATGAAATTTAATATTTTAATATTGATTATAGTGCAAAATATTTAACAGAATAAGATTTTAGTTGTAACCATTGGGTTTAGATATCAGCAGTAATCAAGAAAAAAAATATTCACAAGAGAAAATACATTATTATTGTTATACAACATAGATTATTTTTTACTTTAAAGTTGGCAAAGAAATAATGTATTTTTATTTGTGCTTATTAATTTACTTTTTTTAAATAAAATTATTTAATATTTATTTCTCAATAAATATATGATGTTTACATATAGCTTTTGCTTGAATATAATTTGATTTTAATCAGATTGATAAAAATGTATGTGATTGTCAAGAAATGCTTTTGACAATAATTGTGTTCTTATTTTTCTTATATATATATATAAAAGTTTTTAAGAAAATTTGTTTGCATTGAAGTGTATATGAAAGAAGTGTTATAAACATTATATATATATATATGTTAAAACGAAGATTTGCATGAGTTAAATATATAAAATACATATTTTGCGGGTTCATCCGTGTTAAAAACTTTTAATTGCGTTCGATTTGCATTGAAGTGTATATGAAAGAAGTGTTATAAACATTATATATATATTAGTAAATTGACTTTTGATATTTCTAAAGTTAGTTTTTTTATTACTTCTCACTTTAATAAGATTTATATAGAAAATAAAGTTTTGATTAAGATTTTTTTTTTAATAATATTTTGAAATGAGGCTAATATAAAATTATTTATTATTGCTATTTTTTATTTATTTATCAAGTTGAAATTTTATTTTTAGGATTATTTCATTTTTAGAATTTATGCTTTTAACAAAACTTTTCTAAAACTTAAAGATTTGATAAAGAATAAATCTTTTTTTTTCATTTAAAAATGCAACTGAAAAAAAAAATACAAACAAGAAAAATAAGCAAAAGAAAAATATTTATGAATGTCTTCCAATTGATTTTGCAAACAAATGTAAAATTATAATCAATTTATCAATGCATCTGCCATTTTCAATAAACATATATATATTTTAGAATATACATGATATAATTATATAATAAATTTTATGAAATTAACTCTACATTCTATTTATTGTATTTATATGTGTATGTGTAATTGAAGAATTTATTTATATCCAATAGAAGATTTTTTTAATGATCAACAACTTTATATATTGATAAAAATTATCTTCATTATATTCTGATGCATGATAGTATACTTTTAATTAAGTGACAAACTTATTTTAAACTTATGTACACACACACACAGCTTAAACTATGTTAGTCTCATTATCACACTGTAATTATCATTTATGTATGCTGACTAGTAATATTATTAAGACTGAACATTAATTCAAACCTAAACGGAAACTTTTTTTTAATGTGGCCAAACAATTATCTTTATTTATTAGAGATAGTGTCTATTCACTTCCAAAATTGCAAATTAATAATAATTAGTCAAATATAAAGTAATTAATAAATTCCAGTATTTTAAAAACTATATATGAGCACTGGAATAAATATTTTTCTAAATATTGTTGTTATCAATGCACCAACCTTATTATCAGAATGTCCAGCAAGGATAAGTTCGACCCATAATATTGACAAGGACGAGTTTGATTAATGATATTGTTAAGAATGGATTTCAAATGAAATATGTAAACATAGCTTTTTTCAATACAATGACATTAAACTCATAAATAGTTGTTTTATATTTTTGGTCAGGTTTGCACATTGATATTAATTTGCATTTAGAACAATAACCATTTTAGTATTAAAATATAATTTTAAAATGCTATGTTAATTTGTTATTATATATTTAACCACAGATTATTAATTCATAACAGTTTAAAATTGAGTAGAAATTTTCTTTATCACATTAAGTTTAATCTTTATCCATATTGAAAGTGGCTTTGTTTATATGGTTTGGTGAAAAAATAAATAAATTAAACTTGAATAATGATATGGATGGCTGAAGAGTTAGATAGTGGAGAAGATTGAAGCCTATCCGCTTAAGTTTGAAGATTTACTATCTTAATATAAACGAAGCACTGATTATATATATATGGGAGATAATCCAGACCAATTTGGTGAATGCAGATTCAGTACGAAGTACATATATTGGAGATCATTTCTCTTTTTCACTGTATGTGCTCATGAGTATCAGTTGTATAAGATGGAGTGAATGACTGAAGGGAGCTTGAAAGTCTGGGTTCGAATCCCCACTAATTCTAGCTTAAGTATATGTATTATACTTGTATTTAAATATTATTAATAATATTATCTGTCTAACTTGTCCTATAAAATCTGAGGTAGCATGCGTAAACTGTTATCCTTACATTTTCCGAAAAAATGATAAAAAAGGCTGGTGCATTGATATAACAGAGTTTGGTCCAGTGTTTCTTTAATTAAGTGACTTGTTAAAATTCTATATAATTGTATTTGAAGATTAGTACTGTTAAAATATGAATAATCTTTGATCACAGACAAGTTCGTTATTGACAGAGCTTATAATTAATACAAAATGTCAGCACAGGTTGTAATAATGTTTTAACAGCCAATTATAATTACGACTTATATTTATATGAAAATATATTAATTTAATTTATAAAATTGATTTTTGACAATTTTTAAGCAGAGCAATGATAATTTTTTTTTTTAGATTTTAATTCACGTTTAAAAGTAACCGATTTATTGAATTCACTTAACTTTAAAAATTACTTAATATATTTTGAAAACCTTTTAAGTTCAGACAAGCTAAACATTAACCAATTGATATGAAAAAAATATTATATCCCAACTCCTTCAGAATTTCAAATATTTATATATATAAAAAATAAAATGTCAAAATATTTAATATGTATTTTTATATTTAGAAAAATATTTGACAAGATTTGCACTTTTCCTAATCATAAAAATTCATAATATTTATTGAATAAAAAGCTTTTCAAATAAAATAAAATTATATTCCGAAATTTATAGTAACGAATGCATATAAATTATTTCGGCTGCAGAAAACTTTTCTTTTAATAACAGTAATCATTATTATTATTATTTCAAATTTAAGGCCCTAGATAAAATTTTAATATATAATTATTGTTACATACGTGGTTCCCAAACTTATTTGCCCTACTGCCTCCTTTTGAGAGAAAAACAATTATTCAACCCCCCCCCCGGTAATCTACCTTCTTTAAATAATTAAATAGAAAGATGCCTTGCCAAATTGCTATTTTACTTATCTATATTTCTACTTATTTTTACATTATAGTAAAGAAAAAATATAGTTGAAAACAAGATTCCTTAAAGCTTTAAATTATAAAATTACTTTTTAAAATCAATCGTAATAACATTCCCACTACCCCTAGAAAATTTCAAAAACAAAGATAATTATTAAAATAAAAATCTTGAATAACATCAAAGGTAATCCTAATGAGAATGATGAACCGGAAGTGTTGCTACCGATTTATTAATGGTTGGATCTATTTTTATTAGCAGCATTCTTAAATCATTGCTACTAGCTATTTGCAGTCAGTTTTTTTTTTTTTTTAGTTAACAAATTTGAGATTATACTAAACCCAGATTTCACTAAATAAAATAATCAAGTGACTTCATAACTCATAGGAGTTAATAAAATGCTTAAGTATCAGAAGTATCAAAGCAGGATATGATTGAAGAGCTACCAACTTTTATTCTATAGCCCATAATCCAGGTTAAAGCATAATTATCAGCTTCTGCAGTCAAAACTGTTGGTTTATCTTTGAACTTAGATTTCAATTCTCATTTCTAGTTCATCATTGAATTTTGGATATTTTTTTCTAATTATATTTATAAAAAAATTTAAAGTCCAATCAGGTATGTTCATTTTTAGAATATTTTCAAATCTTTAAATAACATCAGAATTGGAAAATCTCCAGTTGTTTGCAATAGATAAGGAAGTCTTACTTTTTCTATATAATAAATTTGAAAATTCTCAGAATTCTCTTCACTCAAAATTTTGATAATATAAAAGAAGTTTTGTCACAAATACGGAAATAATAGTGTTTGTTTGGGTTAAATTCAGCTTATTACTTTGTAGATATATTTCATTACATTTATTAAATAAATTTGGCAAATAAGATGTACCATTTTTGGAATCAATAAAGTTGATTCATAAGATACCATCTTTATTTTTCAAAAACACAAGCGCTGATTCCAAGAGTTAATAAATTGATCAGATCAAGAACCTTTTGATAATCAATAAACTTCTATATGAATTAGCAACAATTGATTTTTATTATTATTTTAAATACAAAACTGTCCAAACAATCTGCCATTCAATGAGTTACTTCTGATTTTGATGACTACATTATTCATGTATTATAATAATCTATGTATATATTCACTCACATTTTTGCTGACTAAGTGTTGATATTGATTATAAAACTGCAATCAACTAATTATAAAAAAAAGCTGTCAAATAAATCCAGTTATATAAAAATACTTTTATTTCAATTTTTGGATGTATTTTGAAAATATTTTTATACCTATAATTTTAGAATTTACTGTAAATAATGCTTCTAAAAAAATCAAAGTAGAAATGATATATATAAAATAAATACATAACTTAGAAGAAGTATGAGATACTGGTTATAGTCTAAATGTTCCAAATTACATTGTAGCAATGGTTGGTAAAGCATCTAAACATTATGTCGTAATGTTTAAATGACAACATGTTCTACTGCCACATACTATAAGTTTTAAATAATGTGATTGGTAATTATTATTTATATTTTAATTTCTATCTTCAGGCTTTTGGCTTCTGTCTTTATAAATGGGTCTCAGAATGCAAAGTTGTAGGCAATAAAGTTATACATCCAACCACCATTTTTAATTTTTTTTTATCTCTAAAGCTAAAAACATGAAATTTATGCATACTTAAGATTTTGAACTGAAGTCAACCTTCTTTAACAATTAGTTTTGTAATTCCATATTTAATAACTTCAGTTCTCTATTAACCATAAAGACCTTGTTTTTCTTCTAAGAATATTAATAGTAAATACAAAACATTTAACTTTTCAGTTCACATGATACGATTTTCTTTATAATTTTGTTTGGATGATAGCAATTTTTGCATTACAGCTATTCTGTTTAGAATATTATTTGAAGCTTGAAAATTATTGAAAAATAAATATAGAATCTCTAAATAGATATGATTAAAAAGCTATAAAATTACAACAAGGAGAAAATTTCAAATGAAAGTTAGAAACAAATATTTGCAGTACTCATAAAACAATATTGAATAATATTTTTTAAAAAACAATTAATTTGGTATGGCTTATGAAAAAAGTAAATTATTATTAATTAAATGCAGTTCATAAATAAAAAAAATAAGAAAATAAAAACCTAAAAAAAAAAAAAACAACGTAAAACATAAAAATGTCTATAAACGCAAAAAAAAAAAAAAAAAAAAAAGAAAGAAAAGAAAAAACACACACACAGAGAAAAATCATTATTGATTTAATATATGTTTAATACATTTTATACATTCCTGAAGAGCCATCAAAACAATGTTGAATTATTTTTACTAAATCTCAAATTTGTCAATATGTATTTTTGAATTAATGCATATTTTAATAATTAACACTACTTTTGACACAAAATTTGAGAGAGAAGATTTGCTATGTTATTTTAAGCCAAGCATTGATTATATATGTGGGTGGAAGGTGATGATCTGGACCAACTGATGAGTACTTGATAGCACAATATATATATATATATTTATGAAAAATAAAAACAAGTTAGTCACGTAACCTGCTATCACTTGTTATTTATGATCAATAGATGGCGTCTTTACCAAAACCGCCGAAACAAGTGTAAATATTTTTACATAAACGCAAAAGGAGTCAGAATTAACTACCTCTTTCATTTTGCTCACCTCCAGATCAGCTGATTTCAAGCTGGTTTGCTTTCGTCAGTGGAAGGATAGAGCTATAGAAACTAGGTCTAAAGACTGACTCTCAAGCGTTTATGCAAAACGTTTATATCAGTTTGCAAGCGTGAATTTTTCAGACCGGTAAAGTCTTCAAACTCAGCCTAGCAAGCTAGATATCTGTATGGGTCTGATCTCAGTTCAGTTTCACCACATAGTCAAAGTCTCTGCAATATATATCATTGCAAGAAAACTTTAAAGGTACATTTATGAAAAATAAAAACAAGTTAGTCACGTAACCTGCTTTGTAGATCATTTAAATTTCTCACATGCATGTCATCATGTGTATCAGTAGTATAAGATGGAGTGAATGACTGAAGAAGTCTAGGTTCAAATTCCCTTCAATTACATCCAGTTTAAATATATATACTGTACTTGCATTTAAAATAATACAAAGTAGTAAATATTGTCTGAATTTTTAAAAATTATATGAAAATAGAGATGTAAATAGTGACAAAATTTTTATTTTTGTGATAAAAGGGAAAAAGCAAATTTGCAATTATCATTTTTATTTTCTTTCTTTTTAAAAACTAGCCAACATAAACCTGTGGTTATTTGATAAAGATGAAAATATTTACAGCCAAGTCTAGTCTATAAAAATATGAGAAACTTCTAAAATCAGAGAGAGAGAGAGAGATAAAATAAAAACTACATGAGCTAAATTTAAACCAATCTGATTTTTGAAAAACAGAAGCTAATTAGAAAGATTTTGAAAGGAATACCTATTCAATTAAAAAATATAAAATTAAAATATTCAGAAACTGATAGTGATATCATATACTGGTTGTAGCTGTTATAGGATAATATTCATTATTATTTTACATTTTAAATATAATTGATCTTGGTTTTTACATTGGAAAGTATCATTTAAATAGATCAGAAGTTATGCTCTTGACAGAAATATGTGGCTGACAGAAGATTTGAAATTTCCATAAAAAAAAAGAGAGAAATATTAAAAAAAATAAACTGGAGCTCATAGATAAAAATAATACTGCACATATAGTTTTTATATGTTTTTATTTATCTTGATTCTGTTTTTAGACTTTAGTCTAGATAAAATCTTGTAACTCAAATTTCACACACTTTCAAATTTTCTAACTAGTTGAATCTTTACCTATATATTAATTCTAAGAATCTCATGGATAAATGAATTTATATTTCTGGGAGCTTCCATGTAGTAAAAATATAATAACTAAATAGCTGATGTTTCAGTACAATAACAAGTACTTTTCTCAAAACTTCTTCTTTCTCAAATCATAAGAATGTGTGTGGTGAAATTTAAAATTATTTTTTTTCTTTGTTATTTTCTGCTCATAATCAAATTTTATTAGTTAAGACATTTTAAAATATATTTTCTCCTCAAATAGCTTTTTTCAAATAACAAATTAATAATATTTGAAAAAAGTTATTGGAGGATAAAATATTTTTTAAATATTCTCAAGCAATAGAATTTGTGAATAAGCAGAAATTAACAAAGTAAAAAAAATAATGATTTGAGAAAAAAGAAGCTCTAAGGAAAGAGTTTGCTATTAAACTGAAACATCAGCTATTTAGCTATTATATTTGTACTACATAAAAGCTCCCAGAAATAATATTATGAACATATATATACATATGTTGAAATGAATGTTTTCATGGATAAAAGATATTATATAAAACATGTTTCCAGAAATAACCATGTTAAATAAAATGAAATTTTATTCTATTTTATTAAACATAGTTATTTCTGATGACATGTTTCATTATATATATATATATATATATATATATATATATATATATATATATATATATATATATATATATATATATATATATATATATATATATATATATATATATAACAAAAATGATAAATATAACCATAATTAACTATTATATACAGTCCTTCAATTCACAGAAATACTTTTGGTTAATTCCTTAACCCTCCTCAACTGCTGTTAAATTCAAAAAACAAAACAGGAGCAAACATCATCAACTCAAATTCCATGAATCCTGAATTTTAATGTTAGCAGATTGTCTGTTAATTATATTCATTTTATTTCTATTTATTAAAATTGCTTCCTTGATTTTTCATTTATTATGGTTTCTCTCTTCATGAATAATCTTAACACTTTTAATATCAAACTTAAATTAATATTTACATGTCCTTTCATGATTCAAGAAAACTAAAGCAGTCATTAAATCACTATTATTTTTACTTTTCACACACTTGTATAACAATTCTTGCTTTTTTAATCTTTTTTTTTTTTTTGTTTTTTGAATTTAACATCAGTTGAGATGGGTTAGGGAATTAACCTAAAATACTTCTGCAAATTGAAAGACTGTATATAATAGATAATTACTATTATATTTATTATTTTTATTGTTATTACAATAGTTTTTAATTAACAGACATTTTATTTGTATTATATATATAATAAAAAACCATAAAACAATACAATACTAAATAAAAATCCAAATTTTACCAAAATCCTTACATGATCATGGTTTCATCTACTAAACAAATAGACCTCCTCAAGTAAAAATCAAAATAAAGAAAAAAAACATATATATATACAAAATAAAACTTCCCATAATTCATTTCAAAAACAAACTTTCTTTTATATCAAAAGATGTCTTCATAATATTGATAACCTCAGATTCAAGAAGTTTTATCATTAAAGTTTTCTTTACTCTTTTCTTTAATTCATTCTTTTCATAAAAAATAACCCATATTTAATTCATGGATATATAAATCTGTGTTTTGATGCCGATGTTTAACTCTACTTTTATGAACTTTAATTCTTTCATTAAGGTCAAATTTACTCTGACCTATGTTGATGATTCTTTGTTTTTTATTCGGAAAGAAAAATTAGAGGAGTTTTTAGATGGATTGAATGCTTTTGATTCTAATATTAATTTTACTATTGAGGGTGGTAGTTTTGATTTTGTAAAATTAAAATTTTTACATTTAAGTGTTGAGAAAGTTGATAATGTTTTATTTTGTAGTCATTTTATAAAACCTAAGAATTTGAGAAATAATTTGCTGTTGATTACATAGAATTGGGTTATATTCATGAATTTATTAGAAATGTTGTATTTAATAATAATATTTATAGTCATGATATGAATAAAAAAATTTTATGGTTAGTAAGAATAAAGAGTTTGTCTTTACCATTTAAGCCATCAATTTATAATTTGGTTTATAGGAATAGTCCTTTGTTAGGAGGAATGAAGGTGGCATGGAAGAAAGGTTCTGATTTGAATTCTTTACTAAATGGTTCAAAACAGTCAATTGATAGTAAATCTATTCCTGGTATTATTTATAAGATTCCTTGTAGTTGTGGTAAGATTTATATAGATCAGAGTAAATTTAGCCTTAATGAAATCATTAAAGTTCATATAAGTAGAGATAAACATAGATATCAAAACTCAGCTTTATATAATCATGAATTGAATACAGGTCATAAAATATTGTTTGTCAATGCAACAGTTATTTTTCATGAAAAGAATAAATCAAAAAGAAGAGTAAAGGAAATTTTAATAATAAAACTTCTTGAATCTGAGACTATCAATCTTATAAAGACATCTTTTGATATAAAGGGAAGTTGGTTTTTGAAATAAATTATGGGAAGTTTCGTTTGTTTTGTATATATATGTTGTTTCTTTATTTTGATTTTCACTTGAGAAGGTTTATTGGTTTAGTAGATGAAACCATGGTTGTGTAAGGATTTTGGTAAAATTAGAATTTTTATTTGGTATTGTATTGTTTTATGGTTTTGTATTTTATTTATTATTAGTATAGTGTTAGACAGTTTTGTATTATATATATATATATATATATATATATATATATATATATATATATATATATATATATATATATATATATATATATATATATATATATTGAAAACAATACATTTTATTTAGATTATGCAAACAATTTTAACAAAAAAAATGAGCTAATAATTTAAATTTCTAATTTTATAGGAAACATTTATGCTAGTTATAGCATTCTTTGTAATTTAAATCTGAATGATTTATTGAAAACTGGATCAACCTCAGAGAATATTATAATGTTAAATTAAATGTTAAAGTTATAATATTTTTTTAATAATAAGCTTTTATTCAAAATACTACATATATATAAAGCTACAAAATTAAAAAATGTATTTTTTTAAAAAAAGCTCTTATTCATATAAATGCACTAAAAAAATTCTCCAGGTTTCACAGTATTCTTAAATGATCAAAAATAAAATGTGCTATGCTCATATTTATCTGAGCTGAATTGAATAGTGGGTCATGGGTCCCAAGTCACCCAAAACATCCCTAGGTTGTGGATAGGGGGATGACCATCAGATATGAAGGCGAGCTGTTAATAAGCAAAGTATTGTAAATAAGCAGTTATTGACAATATTAAGTTTTGACCCCCATTAAATAAGTCAACACCCTACTGGGTGCTGGGTTAGCAACAGCATTTTTCCAAGTCAGCAGATCACTATATATTATAATAGTGAGGAGGAAGTAGTAGAAGGAATGTTCATTTTATGTGATTTAGCAAGCACATTAAGTCTGTTATGGAGGATATTGCTGGGCAAAGAAGTCACTATGAAACCACTTTGCCTTATAATTCTCATTTTATTATGAGTATGTCTATAAGAATCATTACATTTGGTGTTGTCACCTTAGCTAATAGTGGATTTACTGTCTTGATGGGCAGGTGTGGACATGAGGTTACTCAGGATGTAAGCCTGCAAAGTGCTCATAAATTTTATTAATTGAGAGAAGATACATTGAAAATTGGCATGTGGAATATTAAATTATTGAAAAGAGTTGGGATATTGGAAAATGTTGTGCATAAATAATAACAATGTTCTAGAATTAAGTGAAATGAGGTGGAAAGAAAGTGGGAAAGTAAGTAGTGGTGATTTTATTTTATTTGGATGGTGTCAATTAATGGAGTTGAAATTGTTGTATGCTATACATGTGTATTATGGTCATTGATATTCCTATGTAAAATAGCATGCTAAATCTTTTTTAATGAAAAGAAAAAGATTTAACATTAAACATCATTATTTTTTGCATTAATTTCATAAACAGATGTAACCATCTTTCAAATTGCTACTTTGAACATTGTTTTGCTGATTTTACCATTACTTTATCAAGAAAACCATACTGAATAACCTTTAATTTTTTTTTACAACTAATAAATCAATAGACTAATGTGATAAGTACCTAAACTTCCACATTGGTTGGTTGTTTCTTGTTCTCTATATAAGAGAACATTTGTCAATGATTTTGACAGTCCCAATATTTTTCCTTTTATTTACAAAGTGAAAACATATGTTTAAGAATCTTTTAACATTATTTTGCTGATTTTATTATTGCTTTATTAAGAATACCATATTGAATACTATTTAGGATTTTTTCACAACTAATAAATCAAAACAACAATGAGATAAGAACACACATTCCAGAGTGCTGATTGGTTGTTTCTTATTCACTATTCAAAACAATGTTTGGCAATAATTTTGACAGTTCAAATATCTTCATTTTAATTTTCAAAGTGAAATGTATATTTTAGAATCTTTTAACACTACTTTGTCAACTTTACTGTTATGTTATTGAGTAAACAGTACTAAAAAATCTTTAGCATTTCTTATAACTAATAAATCAATATAATAATGAGATAAAAAACCTGCTTTTCACAAAGCTGATTGGTTGTTTCTCACTCTCTACTGAAGAGAGTGCCTGTCAATGAATATGACAGTTCTGATATCTTTGTTTTAATTTTTAATGTAAAAATCATATATTTTATATTTTTGTTTTGCACATTTTTGATTCTTTTTATAAAATATTTATGAAGATATTAATTATTTTAGAAGAATGATTTAGATTCTAATAGAAAAAAATTACTGTTACATAAAAGCCAATTAACAAATTAAATTACAATGTTCAGCTGGAATTTATAATTGGATGACAAACATGTTTTATATTTGCTGCTATAGATTATTTTCATCAATTATAAATAGAAATTATTTATAAAAAACATTTGATTATTTTAATCAGATGACAAATTATTAATTTGCATTTTAGAAAAGGTTTTAATCAAAAGAAAAAAGATTTATCAGTAACATTAAATGTCAATACCATTATGATATTTACACTTAAAAAAAGGTGTGTAAATGCAAACAATATACATATAATTATGAGTGGAGGTCTTGGAAAAATATACCAGAAGAAATTTATCAAAAAAATCTTTCTCAAAATGTTGCATTGATAATAATTTAAATAGCCTGAAAATGATGTACCCTGAGGGAATAGTGAAGATGAGAATTCAAATTCTGAAAATGAAGATATAAAAAGTGAAAGAATGTCTGAAGAAGATTTGCAATAAATTAGGTGAGCTAATAGTGTTTACATTAGTTTCCATTTAAGTAAATAACAAAGTTTCTTAATTTTTAATAAAATCATTTACATTTTTTTTCCAATTTTCCAATCTTAAAATCCCACTGCATCCCAAATTCAGGGATGTCTTACATTCAACATAATATGGTATGTGTTTAATAAAATTTATATATATGACAATGGTCTTGTTTAATATAGATGTGTCAGGATATCTACTACAGACTTTGTTATCAAGATACTGAATAAAGATTACTTTTAAATATTGTATTTGAAGCTTATTTTTTATGCACTTATTACTATATAGGTTCAATATTTATTCTTAATTATGTACTGAATAAAACTTCTATTTTTTATTATATTGTTTGCCCTTGTAACAAAAAAATTCTATTACAGTCCTTTATTACAAAAAATGCTGACTATTAATCATATTTTAATGTCCTTTATTACTAGTGTGTAATCCAAGTTTGATTTTCCATGCAGAATAAATAATTTTTGCAATGTGTTTTATGTTTTCTTGGAGTAACTTTCATTATTTTATCATATAAAAATAACATTATTTTTTTGGATAATATTTTATCACATCAGTAATATTACAAAATACTTGCCTTTAAAAAAAAACAAAGATCTAAAAAAAAAAAGGTAGAGATTTAAAAAACAAACAAACCTTAATTTTTTTTAAAGAGCGTTATAGCAAATAGTTTCTTGCTTATCAAAATAATACGTACAAATTGATGACGATCCTTGTGATAAATCATCATATAAGCAGTCCGTGGCTATAAAAATATAGCTGTATTTAGATTTATTTTATAAACTTTCTTGATCTTTTTAAATCGAAGAGTAAATATAACTAAACAGAGAGATTATAATTTATTGGAGACATTTTTTCTTGGCTTATTTACCCTCCAGTTCAGAGTGGCTTACTATATATATATATTAAAGTTTATTTGCATACAATTCCAATGTACATATTGAACTTTAGATGTAATTCGAGGGGATTTGAACACAGAATTTCAATTCCCTTCAACTATACATTCCATCTTATATAACTGATACTCATGACCACACACATGTGAAAAAGATGTGATTTTTAATATATGTATTTTGTGCTAAACCAGCACTCATCAGTTGGTCCAGATCATCATCTCCCATATATATAATTAGTACTCACTTTATATTAAGATAGCAAATCTTTAAATTTTAATGGACAGACTTCAATGTTCTCCACCCTCCAACTCTTCAGCCATCCATGTTATTAAAAAACTGTTGATGGAATGCTCAGATCCATTGTTGTGCCAATCCTGTTGTTAAACCCATGTTGACTTTGTCACTCTGACCCAACATATATAAGACCTTAATATGCCCATTGGAATTTACAGAAGAAGAATGGACAGAATTCAGGCTAAATCTATAATATCTGAATACAATGTACATACTGAAATTTAGATGGAATGAATAGTTAAAGAGAGATTGAAAATCTGCATTTAAATTCCATCTAATTACATTTAAAGTTCAGTATATACATTATACTTGTATTCAAATATTACAGCTTCAGCCTAAATTCTGACCATCTCTCTTCAGTATATTTAAAAGAACATATTAAGGTTTATACCCAAGGAGTCAGAGTGACTTTAAGCCAACATAGATATGACAACAAGATTGGTACCAACAAGAGATTTGAGCATTTCATCATCAGATTTTTCAATAATATGAATAGTTCGAGTGTTGAAGGCTGGAAAAGATTGAAGCCCGTCTACTAAAGTTTGAAGATATGCTATCTTAAAATAAACTGAGCACTGATTAATACATACATATATGTGTGTGAGAGAGATGATGATTTGAACCATCTGACCAATGCTGGTTCAGCACGAATCACGTCTGTATATTGAAGATCATTTACGCTTTTTACATGTATGTGGTTATATGTATCGGTTATATAAGATGGAATGGATAGTTGAAGGGAGCTCGAAAGTCTGATTTCAAATCCCTTCTAAATATCAAAGTTTAATAAATGATCAAAAATCGTTATATATATATATATATTTGTATATTTCTATAACAAACATTATAAAAATTAAAATATAACGTTCTTTTAACGATTGAGAGGAAATAATCTCAATAATTTTGCTTTGAAAAATTGCAGACTTGTTTTGGCAACAATTATGGAGAGTAAATGAAGCATTTCATTTAAAAATAAAAGTAAATTTGTGGTAAAATAAAGGAAATTACATTCAAGAAATACGATATTATAATTAAACGCAGCAAGAAATCTGAAGTCCAAGTTTTGTCAACTTATCTTAGGTAATACTGCTAATTTGAATTTAATAAGCGTAGCTATTTTTGCTGCAGTAAGTGGAAAATTAAGATAAATTAAAACCTTTACATAAGCATATGTTATATTGATTTTAAAAAGAGCAGTGGAAAAATTATATATTAATAAAATAATATAAATAAAAATGCTTTACTATGCCTAAAAGCTGCTCTTATCATCTTAATTTAGAGCCATCTGCTGTAAGCTTGAGCAATCAATAGGTATCAGATCTTTGACTTTTGCTTTCATCCTTGAGGATTAAGATTAAAAGCTGGAACTAATGTGCTTTTTTTTCATATGTCATAGCATCGGCCGGGACGCGAACCCACAACCGTCTGCAAACAACTACTTGCTTACAAGGCGGTTGCGATGACCTCTCGGCTAACGACGCTTGACAACTAATGTGCTTGTATACCTAGGATCCATTTTTTTACATTTTTATACTATTCAAAATAATAGTCTGAAATTAAAAAAAGCCTAAGATTTTAAATCCAAGCTAAATCTGATCTTAGATTACTTTCTGTATATTTTAGGATACCAAGTTTAATGCCAACTGCATATCCTTTTCTAATCCTTGGCAGAAAGTTGATATCAACACCAATATCACACAACCTTATCATTTGCATACTCATTTTGTAACTCATGAAGGCAAAAACAGAAACTTATCTGAGAATAGGTGTATCATAACACTATACTATGTGGTGTTCATTGATTACTCAAACCTACAGTAGATTGCGCTAGGGTAAGGTTAAATAACTGCTCTGGAAGCATAAGCATATGAGAGTCATGTTATAATGTTATTTTCCTGAAGACTTGTGATGATAGTGTTCTAGTTGCATTTTTATATTGGACTATTTCCATCATCTAATATGTGAATGGAATGTCTTTATAAAAATTTAACTTTATTTAAATATTCCAAACACATTCAGCTGTTAGTAATAGCACATCAAACAGGTTAGTATATGCACAATGTTTTGAGAGGTATTATTTCCCCCTCTTCTTCAGATGTTGCTGGCATAACCAGTGACACTACTAGCATGGGATTTAAACCTGTACCTTTAGATTCTTGAGTATTGAATTTTAAGGTAATGCTCTAATCAACTGAGCCATTCTGCCAAAAACAACAATCTGTTGTTTGTATTTTTTGGTAATTGTTTTAAGAATAATGGCTTTATAAATATTTTATTTAAAGATGCTTTGTAAAATTTTAAAATGTTAAAGTTACAATATATCAATAAATGTTTTTAACTTAGGATGAAATTATAAGGTCCACTATTGTAACATCAGATTTTCATTGTATTGAACATGCAAAATGAAGGAATAATTAAGACTCTGTAAAATATTGTTTTGTGGAGAACTTGATCATGGTCTTTGTGGAAAAAGTAGAGCCCATTTACATTGTAAGGATTACCCCAAAGACATTCTAAACAATGGTGATGTCAATTGTTTCTGTTGAAAAGCTATGGCAGAAAATAGAATATATTAGAGATCTACAGTTGAACATAGTGTTGAAATATTTCAGAAAGAAAATATTTTCAATAGAAGAAATTAAAAGGAAAATAGACCAGTATGTTTTATTTGTGATCATATTTTTGGTCCATAGTTTGGGTTGTATATCTACGTGTAAACAGTTTTTTATCTGTCTTTTCTTTCTTTTTCTTTTTTTTTTTTGGAAGTTAAAATGGCCATACATGTTTTGGAGTAATACTTCGTTTTATGTTTTGTTTCCGAAAATGATATATATATATATTTAAACTTTTACATAGTTTTAATTATTTTTTTTAATAATAATGAAACAATGTTTTGAATATTAAGAATGTAGAACATTTTTGTATTAAGAAGTGGAGTAGTCAACTACCACAAATAATGATATTCTCATTTAATTACTTCCTTAAAAGGTGATTTCATAAAGAGAACTGTATATATGTACCTATATGCATATAATCACAAACTTTCTCATGATCTTATAAACCAGTATTTTGTTACAGGATATGAAGAAAGTGATGTATTTATGCTAGTTTTATTAAAAAAATAAATTCTTTTTGTCTACATTAATTCTACTGAAATCTTGTAAGCAATGTTTTTTTTTTTTTAAAAAAAAAAAATGCAAGTGTCTTTCTAGGTTTTTAATATCATTTAACCCACTTATACTTCAAATGACAGAGAAATGTCTTTTGGCCAATTCACCCCCTGGTGAAATTTTCTGTAAGCATTATATGTTAAAATGCATGTAAAACAGTATACTTTATTATAATAATTTTTTTTCCAAAAAAAGTGTGAAATTCAAAATTCCAGCTCTTACAATAGACATAAACCTCACCCTAATCAACCATTGTGTGTTGCCAAGGCTGTAAAATTTTCAGTGTTTAACAACATTGAAGTTTCCAATGATGCAAAAACATGCTTATTTGTGAATTTTTATGGTTTTAGATTATTTTTTTAAAATAATTTACATTATATTTATTAGATAGCAACAAATATAAATTATTAATAACTTATTTTGACTTGAAATATTTTATTTTCAAAAATATTATGTGATATTAGCAGCTAATGTAAATATGACCTGAAGCAAATTTGAAGACTTGCTATGATGTAAGTAATCTATTTATACTTACAGGAAGAAAATAATCACAATTTTGCAATAAATGTTTAAAAAATTTAAACTTTTAAAACATAATTTGTTAGCTATTAGAGAAATAAATAATTGTTCATTCAAGTTTTTAAAAATATTCAGAAACAATGAAGATTTCATTGATTTTATAAACTGAAAATAATCTTTCTAAAAACAAATGATGTATAACATCTTTGCTTTGATTACAGTTTAATTTTTTTAATATTTACCGAAGCAAAATGTGAACATTTAAAATTTATTTCAGTAGTAAACAAGAATATCTATCAAAGGAAGTCAAATTTGTTATTTTCTAATAAGTAATAATCATTTTATCATATATTTTATGTTGACATAAGCTGAAAATATTTTTTCTAGAAACAATGACATATAAAGTCTTTGTTTTGATTACAACCTCATTTTTTAAATAGTTACAGAAACAAAATGTAAACATTTAAAATTTATTTCAGTAGTAGACAAGAATATCTATCAAATAAAGTCAAATTTGTTATTTTCTGATAAGTAATAATCATTTTATCATATATTTTACATTGACATGTGATAGAAAGAAAAATGTCATAATAATGAAGTAGAAAATGGTTAAGATAATGTTCTTATTTCCATAGTGATTTAAATAAATACTAAAATAAAAGCTGAAGGTTGTTGAATATTTATAGATGAAAAAAGTTAAGAAAAACTCACTGTGATTAAATAAATCAAACTATTGTTCTCAGACTGTCATTTTATTGTTCAAATTTAATTTATTTTCTAAACAATTGAAAACATTATTTGTTTACCTAAAATTCAAATTTTATAATTATAAAAAATAAAAATAATTGTGTAAGCAATTGCTCAAGAAGGTCATGTGATATCCAAACATCTAAATGGCTGATTGAAAACAACAGTTTTATTTAATTGCCAAACTGATTTTTAAACAACTTGTTTTCAGTAGGAAAAGTAATGCATAATTTAGGGCATCAGGTAAAAAATTCTGAATTGATTCTCAGTTTCAATTAGAGCAATTAAATATGTATTTCACTGAATCTGTCATTTGGCAATTTGAAACTCATATGACTTTCTGAATAACCAATCATATGTTTAAATTAGATTATATACATATAACAGAATATCTACAGATATATATATATATATATATATATATATATATATATATATATATATATATATATATATATATATATATATATATATATATATATATATATATATATATATAATATTCTGAGTTTAAGACTCATAGTGTCCCATTTCCTGCAATAACATAAACTGATGATTAGAAGAGAGAAAACATGTATCTAAGGTAGCAGACCATGTATGTACCAATGAACATAGATTTAATTGGGAAAATACAAAAATATTGGATAAAGAAGAAAAGGTACAAAGAAGAAAATTTAAAGAAGCTGCTCACATGACAATAGCAAAAAATCCCATAAGACAACCTAGTGAGTATCCAGTCATCCCTAATAAATGTTTAGGCTCATAAGAAGCCTGGTGGCACCCTCAAATAACTGATATTCTAAGGGATGGAGTGCATTTGATATTATATAAGGTATTTTATTTAAATAGCACAACCAATGTGAGCACTTGATTAAGATTGAGTTTGATGGTTTTTCCACATAAATTTAATTATAAACTGAATGGAGTTTTTTTTTTTGAAACAACTGGTAGAACATATTAGGAGTTGGTTGAAAAATTTGGTATTAAAGAGAAAATAAAAGATCAGTCAGTGATAGTAGTGATATGTATGGATATAAAGAGTGGTTTATAGTAGCGGTTTGTCATTTAAAGAATTGGTTATTAATAAAAGTAATTGTATATAATAAATTAGCATTTTGAGTATCAGAAAGTATATTCTAAAAAAAAATTAATTATTAAAAGAAGTTAGAGTTAGTTGATAAAAAAAAGTTTTGTTTGGCTCTAGTTTTTAAAAAAAATATAGAATCTGTAGAACATGATCATAATTTAACACCACAGGAGATAGAATAGGAAAAAGGTGGTCCCACTAATTTTAAAAACCCTGAAGTGGTTGAAAATGTAAATCAGCCTACAGACATGCAAGAGCTGATGAATGTGATATTGGAAATGAAAGAAATGATAAATCAAAAATAAATAGGTTGTAATGGTGCAAATGGAGATGAGATTAAGCATAAATCAACAGGTTTTAATAGAAAATTAAATCAGTGTCAACAACAATGAAACAGGAGTTAAAAGAAATGAAGTAAGAGATAACAGGTAAGGTAGATAAAAATCAAAAGGCAATAGAGACAATAGAGACAGATTTAAATAAATATAGTTTTAGGAAAGGGAACAGGAAGTAAAAATAGAGAAAGAAGATGTGAGTGAAATTAGAGAGAAGAAGTAAGATTAGAAAGTATAAGAGAAGAACTGTTAAAAGAAGTTGTTAGTACTGTGACAGATTGGGTTCAAACCCAGTCACAAATAAATTATTTAAACAGTAGACATGTATAGATGTAGAGATATATAATTTTGTTTATTATGTGGTGGTGGTTACATATACGTAAACACTGGGGGAGGGACTCTGTCATTTTAAATGATATATATGTGTGTGTGACAAATGTGTGTATGAATGAATTAAGTAGTGAAAAGAGAGAAACAAGATTTTTTATCTCACATTGAAAAAAACTAGAGTTTTCCAGCAGAATGAAATGTTATTTTTCTGTTATATTACAATAGAAGCTACAACATGAGTTTTCACACATCTAACAGATCTGGTTATTCCACATTGAAAATTGGAAGTGAGATAAGAAAGAAGCTTCTAGAACCAATGGAGGGGGCTATAAAAGCAAGCCACCCAGAATGCATAGGATTTTTTTCTGGCTGAGCTACAACAGTGAACACCTAAATGGTTTTAATATTTAAAATATATAATGGTGATTTCAAAAGACATGTCGGGGTAAGAGAAGCCGCATCAGATTCAGGACTCTGATCCCAACCTACTGCAGCTGCCTCAATAGAACCATGATGCTTCGAAACAACACATAATTCCAGCATGGAATCAAATGAACCTCGTCGGACAATGGACATCAAGATCTCAAATCATTACGTGGAATTGCCTAATTTACCTGCAGAACGGAACTATATAATCAATAAATAAAAATTGCTTTTACTACTTCCCGGGAAAGCCAGGTAAAGAACTTTAATCATTGATCTTTTTAAAACTTCTCTATAAAAAGGAATTTTGTATTTTTCAATAATCGGTGAAGGTGACATGCGAATTAACTTTATAAGATTTTTTTTAAAAACTTCATTCCATTACGGACGTAAGAAAGTAACGAGTGTTGAAGTCACATGATACAAACTTTTCATAGTATCGACCTTCACTACTTGAGATATGTATGTGAGATCTATTAAAAGATTGATGTATGATTGCGATTTGAAATGACAGAGTGCTAAATATTATTTTTTTTATAATATTAAATAAATATATCAAGAAAGTAGAATATTGACTTAGTTTAATTGTTTATAAATCCATTTATTTAGTTTATGATTATTTTGTTTATTTTTATGTTTAAAAATAAAAATAAAAGAGAATTCATAACCCCATTCACAGCTACTCATGGCTGTGATGCCACCCAACCATGAGATTGAGTTAGCTGATGGTCAAAATCTCTCTCACATTACGTAAATAGTATTCTTGTTGGTAATATATCCACTTCGTGTAATTCTTATATTCGTATAGGATTGGTGATTGGTGTCCTTCGGATGACCATAAATATGCATTGGGGATATATTACAGTTGTGAAAATAACCGATAAGTTTGAATAATAATATTTTAGGTCAAATCAATACACAGGCATGTATATTGATACATCATATACATATTTGGTAGTACACACCTGTCTAGTGAGAGGTAAATAGGGTTTTGTTATAATGACGTTCCAACTAAAGGGCTTCGAAGAGAAGTAGAGGGGAATGGGGAGAGTTATGAGATATTAGAAATACGTTAATAAAGCGAAAAATTTTATATTTTATTGAAGAAAGGGTTGTTGAGATATATAGTTCAAATGAAGCGTTAAATAAATCAAAGGGCATTAATTTGTTAAATGTATATCTATTAAGAAATAACCAGTTTTATCAGTTCGTAGCTGCGCAGTAGTTCAAACATACGAAAATTATTAATTTTAATTTCTTTGTCTATTCCAATGAGGTTTCAAGAGGTAAAGTGGCTAACAGAAAGGCAGTGTAGGGTGCAGGGATGGGGGAGTGGGTCTGAAGCATTAATCAAAGGTAAAATAAAAAAAATAAATTTATGAAACCAAGAGCACAAGAGAATATGGAAAAAGAGGAACAGGAAAATGTGTTGGAGTGAATTTTGAAAAAAGCTTGAAAGTCTAGAGTTGAGATTCAGAGAGATAGAAAAGAGAATGGACAGATTAGAACAGAAAGTGAAAATCAAAGATGAGACTGATTTTGGAGAACAGGAAGGTGAAAAGACAGATATGGAGAGTGAAGTTGAACAGAAGCAAAGCGCTCAAGTAAACTCCTCAGGAAAGCCGGCAGTGGTAATGAGTCACACGATGGTGCAAGGGAGTATGAACCAATTCATAAAAATTCATCCATTTGTAGGTAGAATGGGGGAAGTACCAGTTGAGCATCTATGTAGCCTAGAAAAATATTTCAATATAAATCTCATGTCGGAAGAAAGTAAGATAATTATCACATGTGGCAACCTTACAGACAATGCCCAGTTGTGGTGGGACACGCTTGGTCGACAGCCGGCTACTTTTGAAGAATATAGAAAAGAAGTGAGAGAGGCCTTTTGATCTGAGGATAGGCAGGAGTTAACACGCTATCAAATTATTCAAGAAAAGTTTAAGGAAGGGTGCAATGATAGCTATTCACAATTCTTTCATAAACATGTGGCTAGACTGCAGACATTGGATGCATGCAACATGACAGAGAGTCATATACTGCATATTATAAAACACAGTATGCCCATGAGAGTAGAGCAGATGATCTTGGGGGCAGAAAAAGCATCACTGGGAGAGATTGCGGAGCTGCTCAATGCCATTGACATGAGCTTGTATGACTACGGTGGGCATCATGAAGCAGTAAAAGAAGATGAAAGAGGATGGAGAATGGGAGTGAATACCTTTCCAAAATGGAAAGGAACACCCGAAAAGAAGAGACCACTGGAGAAGCTGAACTTTGGACCAGAAAAAGAAGCAGATGGACATATTAGGCGTAATACATAAGGGTTGTACAAAAGAGTCATTCAAAATATGCAAATGTATTTGAAGGCTTTTGGAGAAGGGGGTATTGTGACAGAATGGGTTTGAACCCAGTCACAAATAAATTATTTAATCAGTAGACATATATAGATGTAGAGATATATATATAATATTTAATTTTGTTTATTACGTCGTGGTGGTGGTTACAAATACATAAACATGGGGGGAGGAACTCTGTCATTTTAAATGATATATATGTGTGTGTGACAAATGTGTGTATGAATGAATTAAGTAGTGAAAAGAGAGAAACAAGATTTTTTGTTTCACATTGAAAAAACTAGAGTTTTCCGGCAGAATGAGATGTTATTTTTCTGTTATATTACAATAAAAGCTATGACACGAGTTTTCACACGTCTAACAGATCTGGTTATTCCACATTGAAAATCGGAAGTGAGATAAAAAAGAAGCTTCGAGAACTAATGGAGGGGGCAAAAAAGTGATCCACCCAGAATGCATAGGATCTTTTTCTGGCAGAGCTACAACAGTGAACACCTAAATGGTTTTAATATTTAAAATACATAATGGCGATTTCAAAAGACATGTCGGGGTAAGAGAAGCCACATTGGATTCAGGCCCCTGATCCCAACCTGCTGCAGCTGCCTCAATAAAACCATGATGCTTCGAAACAACACATAATTCCAGCGTGGAATCAAATGAACCTCATCGGACAATGGACATAAAGATCTCAAATTGTTACCTGGAATTGCCTAATTTACCTGTGGAATAGAGCTATATAATCAATAAATAAAAATTTCTTTTACTACTATCTAGGAAAGCCAGATAAAGAACTTTAATCATTAAACTTTTTAAAACTTCTCTATAAAAAGGAAATTTTGTATTTTTTCAATAATCAGTGAAGGTGACGTGCGAACTAACTTTATAAGATTTTTTTTAAAAGCTTCGTTCCATTACGGACATAAGAAAATAATGAATGTTGAAGTCACATGATACAAACTTTTTGAGTATCAACTTTCACTACTTGAGATATGTATGCGAGATCTATTAAAAGAATGATGTATGATTGCGATTTGAAATGACAGAGTGCTAAATATTATTTTTTTATAATATTAAATAAATATATCAAGAAAGTAAAATATTGACTTAGTTTAATTGTTTATAAATCCATTTATTTAGTTTATGATTATTTTGTTTATTTTTATGTTTAAAAATAAAAATAAAAGAGAACTCATAACCCCATTCGTAGCTACTCACGGCTGTGATCCCACCCGACCATGAGACTGAGCTAGCTGATGGTCAAAACCTCTCTCACATTATGTAAGTAGTATTCTTGTTGGTAATATATTCACTTCACGTAATTCTTATATTCGTATAGGATTGGTGATTGGTGTCCTTCGGACAACCATAAATATGCATTGGGGATATATTACAGTTGCGAGAATAAGCCATAAGTTTGAATAATAATATTTTAGGTCAAATCACTTAATTAAATAAAAATACACAGGCACGTATATTGATACATCATATACATATTCGGTAGTACACACCTGTCTAGTGAGAGGTAAATAGGGTTTTGTTATAGTACTAAAATAATAAAAGAAATTATGGACTACCTGTATCAGGAGTAAGAAAAGAAATTCCAGGCTGACTTTGCAATAGTGAACTGTTGCATCTAAAAAGAAAAATTGTTTATAAAGAGCAGAAGAGCAGTGATTTCATTATTTATTTTCATAAAAATATTTGTATCATTGATGACCTACATATATAATTAAAGAGCCGAAGATTCATTTAAAAAAATGTAATTTTAGAAAAAATTTAGGAAGAACTAAGAGATGATGGGAGAAAAAAACTAAAGTTTTTAAATATTCTTCTACATAAGTGGATCTCAACCTTCCTAATGTCATGACCATTTAATACAGTTCCTTATGTTGCAGTGACCACCAACCTGTAATTTTGCTACTGTTATGAATTGAAAATATGTCTTTCCCAATGGTTAGACGAACCTCGTGAAAGGATTGTTCGACTGTCAAAGGGGTCACAACTTACAGGTTGTGAACTACCATCCTACTTCATTAATGCTAGTGTCAGTCATGAAATATGTAGAACTTTTGGGTAAGAAAATCTTACTAGAAAGTCAGCTAATAATACTACAGATTTGGTCATTTAAGTACAAGTCTAGTTTGACTCAGCCAGAAAAGTATTTAATTGAATCTAACGTTGGAAAGATTTTCTTAAATATATCCTACAGCTTAGGGAAAGGACAAATCCTGGCATTAAGCTTGAAATATATAAAAATAAAAGAGAACAAGCTCAAGTAGATAAATTGAGCATTATATCAATTAGCCTCAAGTTTAAAATAATTAAAAAAAAAAGAACCTCAGATAGAATGCAAATAGCATAAAGGCCAGACTTACAGTAAACAGACCAGAAATAAAATTCAGTGAACAGATAAGTGTAAATGCTCAGCAAATTTAACTTTCTTATGTCCAAGGTTTTAAATGTTTTAAATGTTAAAAAATAAATAAACAAAAAAATGAAAATTTCATTTATTATCCCCCCCCCCTGACGTGAGGGGCAGTTGAAACAGACGCTTTGTTATGTTTCAAGTATGTATATAAACAAATGGTGGATTCAGATAAAATTCTACTTGTAAATTAATTTGATAAATTATTCTTTATTTAAGCAATCTCTTCCCTTTTCTTTGTTTAATTTTAATACATATTGTATCATAAATGGTATACTATCTACATACCTGACTGTCTATCTATATATCTATCTATTTACCTGTCCTTAAACTGTTTATCTATTTATCTAACCATTCACCTATCTATCTATCTCTCTATCCATCTATCTATCTATCTATCTATCTATCTATCTATCTATCTATCTATCTATCTATCTATCTATCTATCTATCTATCTATCTATCTATCTATCTATCTATCTATCTATCTATCTATCTGCCTGCCTGCCTGCCTGCCTGCCTGCCTACCTACCATCTATCTATCTATCTATCTATCTATCTATCTATCTATCTATCTATCTATCTATCTATCTATCTATCTATCTATCTATCTATCTATCTATCTATCTATCTATCTATCTATCTATCTATCTATCTATCTATCTATCTATCTATCTATCTATCTATCTATCTATATGTATGTCTGTCTGTCAACTAACTATCTATTTCTCTATCTATCTATCTAACTATCTATCTTTCTATCTATCTATCTATCTATCTATCTATCTATCTATCTATCTATCTATCTATCTATCTATCTATCTGTCTGTCTGTCTGTCTGTCTGTCTGTCTATCTATCTATCTATCTATCTATCTATCTATCTATCTATCTATCTATCTATCTATCTATCTATCTATCTATCTATCTATCTATCTATCTATCTATCTATCTATCTATCTATCTATCTATCTATCTATCTATCTATCTATCTATCTATCTATCTATCTATCTATCTATCTATCTATCTATCTATCCATCTATCTGCTTTTATATTATTATTATTTATTTATCTAAATAACCATCCATATATTTGAGTATTTATTTACCATCTATCTCTCTACTTATTTAACTGCTTACATATTTATCTATCTAGCTATTTACTTATCTGACTCTATCTAACCTGTATACTATCTATTATTAACTATCTATGTAGATGGATAGTTGGATAGATAAATAAATAGACAGGTAAAAAACCAAAAAGATAAATAGATAGGTAGTCCAAGAGGTAAATAGATGGCTGTTATTGATTGATTGAAGAATAATAGGTAGATAAATGGATGGATGAAAATGTTGATCAATGAATACATAGATATATTGATACATAGAGGGACTGATTAATGAATAAAAAAAAATATAGATATAGATAGTTATGTGATGAATGCTTGTTTAAAGTATGGATGAATAGATAAATAGGTACTATAATAGATATATGGATGAGTTGATGGACAACTAAAACAATAGATGGTTGAAATAATGATTGGTTAGACAGATGGATGGTCAAATGTGTAGATAAATAGGTAGATAAATATGAAGGATAGATAAATGAGTGGATGAAAAAATAAATACACAGATTAAAGACCAGTAAATATATAGATAAATGAATGGATTGATAAACTGATAAATAGATGGGTACATATAAATGAAAAGATAGCTAGAAAGATAGGCATATAGACAAATAGATAGATAGATACAGGCATAGAGAAGTTGATAGACACAAATAAATATAAGGCCAGTTAAGTAGGTGGATAAATAGATAGATAATTAGGTAGATAGATGGACAGTTAGATAGTTAAATTGATGGTGGGATGCACAAATAAATAGATAGGTAGAAAAAATATTTAGATATATAGGTAGAAAAAATATTTAGATAAATAAACATATAGATAGCGATAGATAGGCATAAATAAATATAGGTAGACAGATTAATAAATAGATAATGATTGTATGGCAGGTTAGATATTTAAAATTGATGATTGATTGCATAAATAAATAGATAAATTAAAAAACAAATAGATAGATAGATGGATATATATGAGAAGAAAATTAAATAGATGGGTAGATAGATAAGTAGAAAACCAGAAAGATAGATAGATTGGTAAATAGAAATAAATAAACAAATGGAGAATGGTCATAAAAATATATAGTTAGGTAGACAGATAAGATGGATAATGGATAGGTGATTTGTTATATCGTTAATGGTTAGATGCATAATAAATAAATAGGTAGAAAAACAGATAAAGAATGGGATACATATAAAATAATAGATAGATAATTAGATTAAATAGATAACATATAGGTAAGTGGCTAGTCAGATAAGTTGAATGGCTGTATGGTAAAAAAAACAGATAAATAAATAGGTAGATAAACAGATAGAGATATAGTAAAAAGTTATGTGTATGAAGATAAACAGATAAAGAGATAAGAAATAGCTTGACAGATAAATAAACAGAGGGACAAGTAAAATATAGAGGCAAATAAAAGATAGATTGATGGATAAATACTAACTAATAGTTGAATGATTATGTGGGTGACTAGTTAGTTAAGTACATGGATGTTATTTTTTTTCCTGCTTTAATTTTTTTTTTTTTACCATCTTAATATAAAGAGTTTGACCTAAACTTATTATTTTGTTCTCAACTTGACACTATTGATGTCAAAGATGAATCCCTGTGAGTGTCAAGGATAATCCCGTTCAATTTTTTATCTTCAGTTTACTATTCTGCATGTGATGGGGAATGGTAAATGTGATGTAATGTTTTTATAGTTTTATTTATTTTTTGCGACCAATGTTTCATTATTAGTTAGTAGTAATTTTTTTTTTTTTTTGCGTCTAAAATATTAATATTTGCTAAGCAAAATATATTGATATGTTTGCTACTTAATTTCTAGAATTATTTAATTTTGGAAGAGATGTGTGAATATGCTTTGTTGTAGTCATTTATCAATTATTAAGATTTGCTAAATATTGTTTTTTCATATTAGATTGCGCTAGTAATTTGGGATTTTGGTCATGTGATTATGATAGCAAACTCCCTGTTGTGGCCATTTACTAATTATTAAAATTCATGAATATTGAGTTTTCATATTTGATTGCATTAGTAATTTGGTTTTTTGGTCATGTGATTATGATAGTAGTAACTCCATCCTCTCCTTATTTTGTTATTTGTTAAGTACGGATATTTGCTAAATATTGATTTTGAAATTTTTTTTTTTTGATAGAAATTGTAACTTTATGTAAAATGAACAAAATATCTATAACACATTGTTTACAGTTGGAGAATATTAACTGTCAGTCTTTATCGTTTGGTTGTGAAGTAATTTTTGGGTTCTGTATCTTGTCTAAAATAATGGAAAATACACACGGAATGGGTAGCAAAATATTTTTGTGCACTATAAAATATATGAACATTTTATTTTTTTATTTGTTCGTTAGGTATGTGGATTCATTAACCTCACATTGTAATAGCGTCTAAGAAGTGACTTGTCAATCAAACACTAAATGTAACAGAGTTGAGCTTTGATTCAGGGACTCCATTAAAACATGTAGACATAAAATTGATTATAACAATATATATTAATATGCATGCATATAATAATACAAAAAAATTGTTTATAATTACCATTGAATCCTTAGAGCAAAGTAACTTTTAAATAAGTAAAATGTTCTTTTTTGCTACAAATATAAGCACTAATGTACTTTTTTTTCAAAATATACAATCAAAATGCTTAACAAAAAGCATATGCTTTATTTTTTGACAAAGTCATATTTATTTCCTTTTATCATTATTAATATCTTCTCATTCCATTAATGTTACAAGTCATTTTTAAAAAATCATTTTTACCAAATTTGTCTAAGGTTTAAAATCCATTTAATTTTTAGAGTGACTTTTTTGACCTTCATTTTGTTAATTGTAGTAATCAATTAAAAGTAAAGTATCATTCGTTTGTATTATATCTATCATGTACCAAAGACATTTATAGACAAGTCACTTACAATAATACTCTTTTTCTTCTTTCTAAAATGTTTTAATGAATTTAAAGCCATTGATATCTTTCTTGTAAAATGAAAGACTAAAAAAAACATTTAATATATATATATATATGTTAGATGTTCCCATTTATATAAATATTAAGACTACATCTACAAAAAAATACTGAATACTGTCAAAAGAGCGGGAAAATTAACTATTTATTTATTTTGATTCTTACTATCAGATGTTCTTAGAATGTAACACCTCACAATATTTTATCCCTTTTAAATTTTCGAAGACAATTTTGATATGTGCTATATCACATTATTATTTTTTAAATTTCATTCATTTTGTCAATTAAGAAATTGTGAATTTGATTTTCGATTTTGGAACGTTTTTGTTTTTATATTCCAGACGTTTTCAGAATTGTTTTTATATATACTGCTCATATTTTTATAAATAAATCTTCTCAATCCTGAACAATGAAAATTGGGGGAATCTTGACAAAATCACATACCCGAAGCAAAATCCCCTTGTTTTTCAAGAGGTAGATGCCATACGTCACTGTTAACCATATTTAAAAAGAACTTCAATATATTTTGTAATACTAGTATTAAATACAATCAAATTAATGACACAAACTCAACAATCATAACAGTAGAGACTTCCTCTTTTATATGATAAACAAATATTACTTAGAAGTTGTCAATGTGTTGGTGACCTAGTGGTTAGTATAGCTGCCTTTAGAGAAGTTTTTTTTTTTTTTTTTTTACAAACACTGATGCATAGCTAAACTCGTTTCACATGTATATAAATAAAGTCAAAATCCGGGATTATCACAAAATTATATTTGAAATTAAATAAAAATTTGTGTGAAGTGATATATCATACCTTCATTTCTATATTAATTATAAAATTTAAATATAGTAAATAACCTAAAATAGTACCACATATTCTTTTAAATTCGTACAAATAAAGATACAATAAAAGACAAATATACCCCCAAGATGCATTTGGTGTTGAATCAGCAAATCGTCTGTTATTCCAGGTCGCCACCTCTCATATATAATAATCATTACTGCATTTATCTAAAATGGATGGTGTCAACTTGTAATTCAAAATGTAACTATAAAATTGTAAAAAGATCATTATCAATTTTACAAAAAATTAAATATTTTAAAAGGAAGATCCTACAACCACATTTCTATAAGTCGTGTATATATATATATACACACAATAAAAACAAAGCATAACATGTTATAGTAACATGATATTAATAATTGGTTGAAAACTAGTTTGCATTTACATGAATGATGAGATAAATAGATATAATTATGACATGAAATGAAAAGAGAACGATAGATGCTATAAGTTGATTTAAAAAACGTTTAAAATAAAAATAAGTATGAAATAAATAGTTTAAAAGTACATAAAAATAAAAAAATATATTTATAACTTTTATTTTATTACATATCTAATTACATGAATAAAGATATTTGGAAAAGACAAGTAACTTTCAAGATGCATTTCATATTGAAGAACACACATAAGTTGATTGAATCACAATGTCTTACATGATTTTATTTTGTTTGTACAATTTATAAAACACATATGACCTCACCTAACTGATGAATACCGTTTGAACATAAAATGCAATTTGGGGGGTCATTTGCCTTTTAGAGTTTATGTGATAAAAAGATACTTATAAGTATACTATTATACATGGTCAAATGCGAAGTGGGTTCAGTGAATTATTCTGTAAAGTTGTGTTTAATAATAATAGATATACATTATATATTCATCTTGGTATTTTAGACTAAAAATTATATGATACTTTTTAACCTAAAAATGATAAGTAATAATCATTAAATTTGCATTCTGGAGAGAATTATGTCCTAGTAGTGAATACAGTAAGTTTGACAGTTTTACAATAAATTGTTAGAATAATGAATATATAAAATAGAAAAGGATATGTGATGGAATTTACAAATGATTACAATTTATTATATGTTTAAGTATTTATATTCCTTTGATATAGATTTTTTTTTAAAGTACATCAACTTCCTTTTTTTTCTTTTTATTAATACTATTTATACATATATAATTTATTGAACATACTATTTTTTCACTAAAGTCTTATTACTATAATATCTTTAATCTTTGCAATGTTCTTTAGTAATGGTTTCCCCTTGTAATCAATGTCCGCTATTAATTATTGTAAATGACTTCTCAAGAAAGTGTTTATTTCTTTGTAAAGAATTTTCAACTAGCTGTAGCCTACACTTACTTAGCCATAATCTTAATCAATTTTCTCTTTAAGTATGAGCCAGAATCTTTGACATAAGGATGCCATGTAGAAAAAAAGCATATGTGTGGGAGTTAAATTTCAGTGTTCCTAATCCCATGAAATAAAATTTGTAAATTAGAACAAAGTGATTTCTATAAAATTCTATTTAATAACAGATACAAAAACAATACTACAGTAAAAAATTATAATTATGTATACTATTTATGCTTTTATTTTTTATTTACATACTAACTGTCCTAACTTTGTTGGCATAACCTACAAAATCTGACTAATCTTGCAGATCTGACATTCATGTCAAAAAAGATAAGAATGTATTTTCTTTATTTCTTATATAATGGCTTGTCTTCATTATCTTTTCTTGAGTACAATAGCTATAATGAGGCTGATGTAACTATTAGATTAAATAGATCAACTTTAACCAGAATGTCAACTAGTTTGTTAAAAATAGCTTTCATTTGTTTGAAAACTCTCTCATGGATAACTTGTTTATGTTTTCTATTAAAAAAATTATATTCCTTCAATAATAAAATGTTTATAGTATTATTTATGTATTTGTAATTTTTTATTACCTATGTATTATACAGTCTGACATTTTAAGCTTTCATATCTACATTGTTTATCGATTAAATTTTTAGACATCATTAATATGCATTTGCACTTCATTTTAATGTTTTTTTTTTTTATTATGGATTAATTACAAGCATTTAGCTAGATAATAAAATCTCAGACAGTCCAAATCCAAAAAAAGCAGATTAAAACAGGCAAAACTCTTCATACAGTAGTGCCACTTAGCACAAGCCAGAGTAATCAATGGATGCAATAATGTTTGTTTACTAGATAGGGATTTTATGTACAAATCTTCTTGCATTCATTAATTACTCTGGCTTGCACTGAGTGGCACTACTGTATGGAGAGTTTTGCCTGTTTAAACAGCTTGAGCAAGCATAAGAAATGGTGATCATGTGATGTTTAGTGGTTTAAAAAACAGATTAATAAAATGTAAAAAATAACATCAATATTAACAAAAAAATATAATATTGATATTAAAAAGAAATTGAGACAGCACCAGAATCGCTCCCTAGGTTTCATATTTCAGTCTGACTTTTACTACTGCACTATATCAAACACACTATACTGATGTTTACTGAAGGTTTATGATAGTGGTCTTTTAATTGTATTTATTTATTGAATTATTTCCATCATCCAGTATTGAGTATTGAATGTCTTCAGAAAAATTTAACTTTATTAATAATGCAATATATAAATATTAGCACTATAGAAGTATTATTCTTATATTTTCTCCTTTAATTTTTTTTTGCATTACTTCATATATATTACTTTTTATAAATCTCCACATATGTACTCTAAGGCAAATTTTTTTTAAATTGCACATCCAAATATTGTCTTTCAACTTTTTAATCCTTTGTGTCTTTTCTTCTCCTTAAAAGTATTATTTTTATATATGCTCCTTTATTTTTTTTGCATTTCTTCATATATATTACTTTTTATAAATCTCCACATATGTACTCCAAGGCAAATTTTTTTTTAAATTGCACATCCAAATATTGTCTTTCAACTTTTTAATCCTTTGTGTCTTTTCTTCTTCTTAAAAGTATTATTCTTATATCTGCTCCTTTATTTTTTTTTTGCATTCCTACATATATATTACTTTTTATAAATCTCCATATATACTCTATAATGCAATTTTTTTTAAAATTACACATCCAAATATTATTCTTTAACTTTTTAGTCCTTCCATGTCCTTTCGTCTTCTTAGAAGTATTATTTTTATATCTTCTGCTTTATTGTTTTTGCATTCCTTTATATATTCATATATATATTACTTTTTATAAATCTCAACATATACAATCTAATACAAATATTTTTTAAATTACTAATCCAAATATGTGGTGATTTATAAAAAGTAATATATATGAAGGAATACAAAAAAAAAGTAGAAGATATAAGAATAATACTTCTAAGAAGAAGCAAAAACATAAAGGATTAAAAAGTTAAAGGACAATATTTGGATGTGTAATTTAAAATTTTTTTGCATTAGAGTGTATATGTCAAGTTTTATAAAAAGTAATATATATGAATATATGAAGGAACACAAAAAACATAAAGGAGAAGAAAAGACACGAAGGATTAAAAAGTTAAAGAACAATATTTAGATGTGTAATATAAATTTTTTTGCATTAGACTGCATATGTGGTGATTTATAAAAACTAATATATATATATATATATATATATATATATATATATATATATATATATATATATATATATATATATATATATATATATATATATATTGTGAATGTTCAAATTGATGATCCAGGTATATATATATATAAAAAAAAAAAATAAACAATTCAGTACAATATAAGTTTAACTAAATAGGATCGATATTATTTTATATATTTCATATATGAATGCAGTCACCATAGTAACATTATTATATACAGTTCAATGTTTTTTGTGTTGTGTATATGTGTTTATAAATTAATTTAAAAAAAATATTATTATTAAAAAAATATAGATATGTGTAAATTATTGATGTTTATCAATAATTTAAAAGGTTATTATATCAATTTTGTATTTTGGTTTGTAAAATAATAAAAAAATTGTAATCGAATTTGGATTTAATCTTCATGTATCTTTTTATCCGAACTTACCCCAAAACCGCGCGAAAAGAAACTATAAGAAAATTGATAGAATTGAGTTTTTAATTGAGTAATATTGTATGGTCGTCAAGATACGAAAAACGTCAGAAAGAGAACATATAAAAAAGACGCGACAGAATATAACAGGACTCTTTATCATTTTGCAATAGTAAAGGATAGATCTATTTTCTGTGTCTTAACAAATAAATTTTTTCAATATTTTTTTTTTGTGTGTAAAACCATAAAACATGGAAAAATAGTGGAATTATCTGCCCGTTCAATCATTTAGCGGGCAGTTGCGAAAAGGGTTTCCGGGGAAGCGACAGCAAAGTAAAAAAAAAAAAAAAACCTATGAAATAAAAAAAAAAATGCTTTATAAAAAAAAAAATGGATTGGCGTAAACATCGTCTCACGAGCAAAGGAACAAGACCCAACTGGATCAATTCACATCATAATAGGGATAATCAAAGTGCACTCACCTCTTCGGACAAAAAAAAAGAAAACTTTTAATGAAGTATTGTAAAGTTTACGATTATTATTTCTGACGGAGAAACTTCTCTTTACACTATAACTGAAGTCAATCGATAGACCAATAAATAGTGAACGAACAGACTTATATATATATGGTATGATTTTTTTTTATATGAAATGTGTGTGTATTAATTTTTTTTTTATATGTAATAAAATGGGATGATTTTTTTTTAATTATCTCTAAAAGTAATATAATTTATTAAATGAAAATGATCGGAAAGACTCAAATATATTTATTATTTCATATTCATTTATCCGTAATTATTTTGATAAACAAATAGATTTTGATACCCTCCTATTTCACATTTTGGTATCGGTTATATGTAAATTTTTTTAGTAAAATATCTAAGAGCCTTTCCCGTCATTTACTCATTCATTTTTTTTTTGTCGTTATCGTTATTGCAACACATATATAGAGATACACATAGCAATTTGATCATTTTATTTAGTCAACCAATCTAAAATATAAAGTCATTTCGGATGTATTTTATCATTAATATTGCCAATTTTCTTTTCTATAATCTAATAAATTGAGTTAATTTAAATATCAAGACTAGTTTAATTATTTTGTTTTATTTGGATTGCGTAAGACGGCGTAGCTATTTAAGTAACAGGATTCAAACTCAGCTTGGTAAGCGAATTGGAATATAAGATAAGGTATGTTTTGCTTATTAGTATTTTATTTTGTTTCTATATGAATTTCATATTTATATTTGCATTCGAATATTATATATACATATTATCATTTATCTTAGTTAATATTACAAAGTCAATCATTTCATGTTTGTCTGATTCCGTCATAAAAATCTAAATAGATTATACTTTATCGTTTGGTTCAGAATAATTCGTCTTGGATATTTTTCTTAAACTCCTATAAAATGAAGAGAATAAACTTCATTGACCGATTTAATTGAATATTGTTTTGATTTGTATAAATATCAATTATAATCATATGTTGCCAGTCAATTTTTATTCAATTGTTTAAAATTTCAAACAAGTTGTATTAATACTCACAGGTGAATAAACATCCAATAGAAGCTCGATATATCTTTTATGTAATGTGGTTGGACATTGTAAAGTTAGAGATGAGCTAATAGAGTGTTGATATTAAACTCCAGTGAAGTATTCTATTTTAAAACCTAAACGAAGCACTAATTAAGCATCATTTTATTGGAAGATATTTGTGAATTATTTATAAATTATTTTGTAGCTTCTTAGTAAACCATCGACGTCTATTAATTTGTTTAAACATTTAAGTGAGCGTATAAATTTTCAAAGTGTTTATAAAATTATAATAAAACCAGTTGATACCCACAGAAAATTATTAATTAGAGATTGAAGTAGAAAGAATTGTATATCGCTTATTGACACGAGTGTTTATCTTTCTATTTAGCGTTTATTAAAATAGATATATGTATATTTGGGTTCAAGTATTATTTTGTTTTGATATTTAAATAATGTCTATATGTAAACAAATGTTTTGTAAAGTACTATTACGGATACTTAGAAGCTTATCCATTAAGTTAAAAAGGCAGCATCTTTAAATAATAAAGTAGATTTAAATTACTATAACAGTAACAGGCTAATAAAATATATATTGGAATCTGTTTTAGTTATTAATTGGATTTGATTTTGATTAGATTGCCAATCTAGTAGTTAGCCTAATCCTATATTATTGTTTAGGGCAATAGTAGTTGGTTTCACTGCTCTTTGCAATTTATGTTGTAATTGTGATGGATTTGTTGATGTCTGGAGCAGATAGTCTCATTATTTCTTCATTTCACATATAACTTAAGTAAATTAAACTTTAAGAGAGATTATTTGTGCTTTGTGATGGTTTATTACATAACGGCGACCCGATTGAGCTAGACCAGATTAATTTAAATTAGATTTTTAGATTTTTTTTATCAGATCAGATTGATCATCCTAACCATCACCTTCATCCATCAATTCAATCAGTTACAAATTGGCACCAACATTTTGGGCCTTCTTTCTTCAATTTAAATGGAATACAGCATTCAACAATTCCGACGGTTACAAAATGGCGCGCCAACTCGGGCCGAAATAACCAATTAAAGACCCAAGTTTGAGTCTCATATAGATGCTAAAACATGGTATTATTTTTATATGCATTGGTGGAGTTATATAGCTGATTATATTGTGTCATAGGTTTAAATAAGATATTAGAATATTTGTTGTTGTCGTTCTTTGGGGATTTTATTCGCAGCTGCAGGATTGAACGGATAGATATGTTTTATGTAAGAATAAATAAAAGTAAAGTATTTCGCAATTTATTTAAAATAGAGATATTATATTTGACATAAATAGAAAATAAAAATGGAAAGCAATAAGAAAGAAAAATTATCAAAACCTGAAGGAGATTTGTATCCAATTCTGAAAGAATTAATGGAAAAGATGGGTGATATGAAAAGTGATATAAATAAAAAATTTTGTGATATAAATAGTGAAATAAATAATAAATTTTGTGATATAAGTAGTGATATGAATAATAAATTTGAAGGTATAAATGCCAAGTTTGGTGATATAAATAATAAATTTAGTGACATGAGTAGAGATAATCAAATGTTAAGAGAAGACATGAATAATAAACTGGGTGATATGATTAAAGAAAATAAAGAACTTAGAGAGGAGGTAAATATTAAAATTGGCTTATGCAAAATCGAGCTAAATGCTACTAATGCCAAGTTTGAGGAATTTAAATATGACTTAGATGCTCAGTTAAAAAAATCTGATAGTAAATGTGATAGCAGATTTAATGAGTTAAGGGACCAGTTAAATAAATCACAAGAAAGATTAGAAAATAGATTTGAAAACTTGAGTGAGGAAGTTAAAAATTGTAAAGTTGGGCACAAAGAATTAGAGAAAAAGTACACAAAATTTGAGAAAGCTTACAAGGATGGTCAAGAGGCTTCAAAAGTAGAAGTAAACAATCTTAAGCTAGAAGTTAAGGATCTTCAAAGCCAGATGAAAGTTGAATATAAAGAGGTATGCAAGAAACATAACAAGGCTGATAATGAAATAAAGAAATTACAGAAAGTGTGTAAAGAATCGCAGAATAGTCTACTAGGTGTCCAAGAAGAGTTAAGCAACATTGAGCAAGTGAAGGCAAGAGAGTTAGACGATTTAAAGGATAGACTAGATAGTCACCAATCATCATTGCAACAGTTAGAAAATTATGCTAAAAATCAAGAAGAGGTTTATAATGAAATGAAAGATAATAGCAAGATACTGAAACAAGAAATAAATAGGCATTTGGAGGAACAGGAAATAAATCTCAATCATAGGATATCTATAATGTTGGAAGATAAAATAGTAGGAATAAAGGATACTATGGTAAAGGGTAATGATAGTCTAATGGATAAACCATATCAATATTTGGCCACAGAAAATAAGTTAAATAGAAGTGATCATGATATACCATCAATGTATGGGGATGAGAATAATAAATTAATACATAGTCCAGAAGAAATTAAGAGAGAAAGGATAGATGGAAACATAGCAAGGTTTATCCAACTCAAAGTCTTCAAGGGTGATTATGATGAAAACCCCATAGAGTATCTAAGCGCACTGGAAGAGCTATTCTCATTAAGTAGATTAAGTGAGATGGAAAAATTGTCGGTGGCTAGTAATCATTTGAGTGCATCTGCCAAACATTGGTGGAAGTCCTTGTTTAATAAGCCCGAAACATATGGGGATTTTAAATATGTATTGTTGAATAGTTTTTGGGGGGAAGACAAACAGGACAACATTAGGCACCAGATTAGCCAAGATAAATATAGTGTTAGTAAGGGTAGCTTGACTCAATTTTTCCGGATGCAGACAGCAAAATTGAAAATGCTGACCGCATATCCGTTGTCGGAAAACCAAATAATTCGTATCATTAGGAGAAACCTGCCACGCCATATTGAGCAAACTCTGATTGCTGCCGATAGGCATACTGTTGAAGAGGTGTCCGATATACTTGGATCACTTGAGGCAAGTGAAGCACCTACAGGAAGTGGTCATAAATACCACAGAAATGATCCTACTTACAATGTTTCTCCCATTAAATATTATAGAAATAGAAGGACCTTAGATAATAGAAATGATAGGTATTATAGAGGCACTAAATATGCCAAGTCTTTAGCACCAGTAAATACAAACAGGGCCAATCCCAAAGGTTATGATAGAGCAGAAAAGGGTGCATGTGCAGCAGGAAGTTATCCTGTCAGCATATCACAGAATACACCTGTGAAAATGCTAGGGGCTAGGCCTAAGACTAGTCCTTTAAATTAAAAATGGCCTCGTTGGAATGTTCCTCACTGCGGGAGCCTCATAGTATAGTGAATTTGGGGAGCCATGATATTTTTAGTTATTTGGAATCAATAAATTTTGAAACAGAAGATGATGATTATGATAGGGATTTGGAAAGTTATATCCTTAATTATTGTCCAGAAATTGTTATAGTTATTCAAGGTACCTCAGTAAGGGCTTTACTTGATTCAGGGAGTCAAATTTCCCTTATCTCTGAGAATTTTTATAATAAGCTTGCCGAAATCGATTCTGAAATCCCTATGTTGCCATTGAGACAGACACAGGTTATAATGGCAAATGGTCGAAAGGCAAAATTGTTTACTCAGCAAGTATGGCTGAATGTGAGAATTAATTTAATTACAGTAGAACAAATCTTTTTGATTATGTCTGGACTTATTCATGAGGTCATAATAGGATCCGACTTCATGAATCGGTTTGGATGTATTATCGATTATGCAAATCAGGAAATAATTATAAAAGGGGAAAAGCATAGTTTTGAGAGGTCAGTACCCATTAAGAGTGTAAATATACTAACCATCCAAGATAATTCTACAAAGTCAGATTTATATGCAAAGGTCAATGAATCATCTGAGTTAGATGACAACTATAAGCAAAGGTTTTTTCAGATACTATGTAGATATAAGGATGTGTTTTCTAAAAAGCCTGATGTGATAAAGGGATATGTGCATCGGATACGCTTGAGGGACTATAGCCCCTTCCAATGTAAAAGCTATCCTATCCCTCACCAATATAAAGATGAAGTAAGAAAACAAATTGATCAAATGGTTGAGTGGAAAATTATTAAGAAAAGTCCCTCAGCCTATAACAGTCCATTAGTGGTCGTTCGTAAAAAGAACGGGTCCATACGTATTTGCTTGGATGCGAGGTTCTTGAATCAGTTAACGGTTCCAGAACGTGATGTTCCTCCTACTGTGCAGGAATTGCTCATTAAATTTAAGGACAAAAAGGTCTTTTCCACAGTTGACTTAACAGCTAGTTATTGGCAGGTATATTTGCATGATGAAGATCAGCAATACACTGCATTTAAATATGAGGGCTACTCATATGTGTTTAAAAGAATGCCTTTTGGGCTTATAAATAGTGGAGCTGGACTCCTCAGATGTTTAGACAAGGTATTGTCTGATGAAGTAAAGGGCATCATTACTATGTATGTAGATGATGTTGTGATTGCCTCTGAAAACATGTCAGAGCATTTTCATCATCTTAATATGTTTCTGAGAGAGTGTGAAGAGAAACATATTAAAATAAATTTAAAAAAGAGTAGAATAGCTGTTAAGGAGATACAATTTTTAGGACATATTGTAGGATATGAGGGAATAAAACCGCATCCAGAGAAAATAAAGTCTATTCAAAATTTTCCCATTCCAGAGAATAGAAAGCAACTACGTTCTTTCCTTGGTGTCTGCAATTTTTATCATAGATTTTATGAAAATTTTGCATATGACACTGTTCATATATTAAATCTATTAAGGAAAGATGTGAAATGGAAATGGACTGAGAACCACTCTATAGAATTTAAAAAAATAAAATCAAATTTTCTAAATACTGTAATCTTATATTACCCTAATTTCCAAGAAATATTTTATGTACAAACTGACAGTAGTGGGTATGGTCTAGGAGTAGTTTTATTCCAGCTGGACCATGAAAAGAAGCCCCGTGTCTTATATTTCTTGAGTAGATTGTTGAAAGGTGCAGAATTACATTATACCACCACAGAAAAGGAAGCCTTGGCTGTTGTATGGGCGTTTCAAAAGCTTCGACAGTATCTGCTTGGATCTGAAATAGTTGTTATTACAGATCACAAGAGTTTAGAGTTTATAAATCGAAGCTATCTAAATAGTGAAAGGCTAGTTAGGTGGAGTCTCTTCCTTCAACAATTTAATTATAAGGTTCAGTATTGTAAAGGAAAAGACAATATAGTAGCAGATATTCTAAGTAGGAATTCTGTCAAGATAGACACCTGTCACTTAAATCTCGATCATGCTTTTATCACTGTAATCTCTCTGGTAGTTGATGAATCAGTGGAAAATGATTTAAAGAACTTAAAATTTTTACAATCTGGTGATCCAAAGTTGAGTGCTATTATTCAATATTTGGATGCGGGGATTGAATCAAAGGCCATAAAAAGAATAATCAAGAGTAAAGTAATTTTTAGATATAAGATGAGTGAAGGTCTGTTGTATTATAAGGTAAAGGAGGACCATGAACAATCATGGAGAGTTGTGATACCATCATGTATTAGAAATCGATTGATATATTATGTGCATTGTCTTTATGGGCACTACGGACCCAGAAAGGTAGAATATGTTGTGCGCAGACTGTTTTACTGGCCTGGATTGTATGCATCCATAATGAACAGGCTCAAATATTGTGAGATCTGTTTGAGATCTAAATATGCTAACAAGTCATATGCTGGGACATTGCAACCAATAATACCTGCTCATCCCAACGATCTCTTGGCAATTGATTTCTATGGGCCTTTACCAGCTTATAAAAGGTTTAAGTTTGTTTTGGTCACTTATGATGTCTTCTCCAAATTTGTAGGGGCATATCCGGTGACCAGGGCAAATTCAAAGAATGTAATTAAATGTTTGCAAGAAATACAATTTGTAAATATAGGGAAACCCAAGGCTATCTTGACAGACCATGCTACATCATTCCTATCTAAGGAGTGGAAAGGTTGGATTGAACGGCAGGGTATAAAACATATTCTGTGTTCAATTAGGAACCCACAATCTAACCCATGTGAAAGAGTTATGCGTGAGCTGGGTAGATTATTTAGGGTATACCTAGGAAGCAACCACCGTGCATGGGTGAATAAATTAAAGGATGTCATTCACTATATAAATATAACACAGAATGAATCCACTAAATACACCCCAATGTATTTGCACTTTGGATATAAAGAGCCCATATTAATTAAAGCACCATTACCTATTATAACTGAAGAAAAGGTAGATTATGATAATGACTTAGCAAAGGCTGGCCAGAATTTGAGAGAGATGGGACAGAAAAGAATTACCCAAGCCTCTCATAAGCCTTGTATATTTAAAGTAGGAGATTTTGTATTTGTAAGAACTCCCCAAATCAGTGACCCGCAGAATTATAAGTTCAAAAAGTTTTTGAATATATATGAGGGACCATTCCAAATAAAAAGAAAAGTGGGGGAGAATGCATTTCTCATAGAAACCCCAGAAGGTGAAAAAGGTACCTTCAATGCCCGAAGCTTAAAGCCAGCAGCACCACCCAATTAAATAAAAAGACATTCACTAAAGTAACTTTATTAGTATGTCTTATGATATTTATTATTATGACCAAAAGTCATTAGTAATAGTGTAGATACACATATGAAAGACTAAAAAAAAAAAAAAATAGAGTGAGAAATATTTATAGTCAAAGTACTTTTGAAAATTTTCATTGTATAGTATGCAAGTACTGTTTAAAATTAAACCTTGTAAAATTGACTGATGATGGTGAATGTGTTATTTAATGCATTGGAGATGTAGAGTGTAAGATTTTAATGTCTGTGCTATTTGTAAATTGTAAATATTTGTATAGTTAAGTCTTTTCTTTGAGGAAGTTGGCAGAACTATAGATGTGTGTTGTGGCTCATAACTCTATATAAAATTATATTGAAGTCTGAAGTCGACAGATGTCCCAGACTTATTATTATTCATTGGCAGGTAGGAAGAAATCCTTGATGGCAGGATTTATCTTTTAATATGAGTTATAATTTTAAAGAGAAATGTTTAGTAGTTTCCCTAACCTGTATAAAATAAAGCTATTCAAACATAAATGTCCCTGATTAGCATCAATGTAGAGCACAGCTTAGTTTGTAAAGTAGTTGTCAGATCCTCCAGAAATTAAAATTAGATTTGATTGACCTTTAATCAGTTTACTTTAGTATTAGAAGTGATTTAAAAATGGGATATCTCTATTGTTTTGAATCTCCAGCTCACTGTATGAGTTAATTTTCATTTGTTTAGATTATTTTATAGGAAAAGTGACTTTAAAGGTTGATATTTTCAATGTCCAAAGCAGGAATTGAATAAATATAAGATATTAAATAACTAAAGTTACATTCTCATTTTATGACAATATTGAATGTTTAAAATTTAGGCCCATAGTAGTGTCACTGAAGTGAACTACAGATATGTCTAAAGAAAATAATAATAAAAGCTATTGTTGAGTTTTAAGAAAATAAAACCGTGAATATGTATATATTTTAACAATGCAATGAAAATATATGATTATTAGAGAGTAACTAATAATATTTGGCTTATAAATGAATTTTGTTCCATAATATATTTGGCTTGTATGAAGCAAATACTAAATGATTTTCTTGTTTGACTCTAATTTTAGAGCATTGTTGTCCAGAAAGTTGCAGAGAGGAATATAAAGATGTAATAATTTGATTGTGAAATTCAAAAAAAAAAAAAAATACATATAGGTGAACTAATTAGTCAAGCATAAATGGAATGAACGAATTCCACATTGCTTCTATGAGAATAAGATATTTTAAATTTTTTTTACTAACATTTCAAATGATATTAAAATCAAGACAGATGGAAATGATAGACGTTTATCTGTGCAGAAATTAAAATGTTTAATGATTTTAGAGAGGGAAAGAAAAAGGTGTCGTTATTTTTTTTTTCTTTCTGTAGAGGGGAGATGTTGTGAATGTTCAAATTGATGATCCAGGTATATATATATATAAAAAAAAATAATAAACAATTCAGTACAATATAAGTTTAACTAAATAGGATCGATATTATTTTATATATTTCATATATGAATGCAGTCACCATAGTAACATTATTATATACAGTTCAATGTTTTTTTGTGTTGTGTATATGTGTTTATAAATTAATTTAAAAAAAAAATATTATTATTAAAAAAATATAGATATGTGTAAATTATTGATGTTTATCAATAATTTAAAAGGTTATTATATCAATTTTGTATTTTGGTTTGTAAAATAATAAAAAAAATTGTAATCGAATTTGGATTTAATCTTCATGTATCTTTTTATCCGAACTTACCCCAAAACCGCGCGAAAAGAAACTATAAGAAAATTGATAGAATTGAGTTTTTAATTGAGTAATATTGTATGGTCGTCAAGATACGAAAAACGTCAGAAAGAGAACATATAAAAAAGACGCGACAGAATATAACAGGACTCTTTATCATTTTGCAATAGTAAAGGATAGATCTATTTTCTGTGTCTTAACAAATAAATTTTTTCAATATTTTTTTTTGTGTGTAAAACCATAAAACATGGAAAAATAGTGGAATTATCTGCCCGTTCAATCATTTAGCGGGCAGTTGCGAAAAGGGTTTCCGGGGAAGCGACAGCAAAGTAAAAAAAAAAAAAAACCTATGAAATAAAAAAAAAAAATGCTTTATAAAAAAAAATGGATTGGCGTAAACATCGTCTCACGAGCAAAGGAACAAGACCCAACTGGATCAATTCACATCATAATAGGGATAATCAAAGTGCACTCACCTCTTCGGACAAAAAAAAAAAAAAAGAAAACTTTTAATGAAGTATTGTAAAGTTTACGATTATTATTTCTGACGGAGAAACTTCTCTTTACACTATAACTGAAGTCAATCGATAGACCAATAAATAGTGAACGAACAGACTTATATATATATGGTATGATTTTTTTTTATATGAAATGTGTGTGTATTAATTTTTTTTTATATGTAATAAAATGGGATGATTTTTTTTTTAATTATCTCTAAAAGTAATATAATTTATTAAATGAAAATGATCGGAAAGACTCAAATATATTTATTATTTCATATTCATTTATCCGTAATTATTTTGATAAACAAATAGATTTTGATACCCTCCTATTTCACATTTTGGTATCGGTTATATGTAAATTTTTTTAGTAAAATATCTAAGAGCCTTTCCCGTCATTTACTCATTCATTTTTTTTTTGTCGTTATCGTTATTGCAACACATATATAGAGATACACATAGCAATTTGATCATTTTATTTAGTCAACCAATCTAAAATATAAAGTCATTTCGGATGTATTTTATCATTAATATTGCCAATTTTCTTTTCTATAATCTAATAAATTGAGTTAATTTAAATATCAAGACTAGTTTAATTATTTTGTTTTATTTGGATTGCGTAAGACGGCGTAGCTATTTAAGTAACAGGATTCAAACTCAGCTTGGTAAGCGAATTGGAATATAAGATAAGGTATGTTTTGCTTATTAGTATTTTATTTTGTTTCTATATGAATTTCATATTTATATTTGCATTCGAATATTATATATACATATTATCATTTATCTTAGTTAATATTACAAAGTCAATCATTTCATGTTTGTCTGATTCCGTCATAAAAATCTAAATAGATTATACTTTATCGTTTGGTTCAGAATAATTCGTCTTGGATATTTTTCTTAAACTCCTATAAAATGAAGAGAATAAACTTCATTGACCGATTTAATTGAATATTGTTTTGATTTGTATAAATATCAATTATAATCATATGTTGCCAGTCAATTTTTATTCAATTGTTTAAAATTTCAAACAAGTTGTATTAATACTCACAGGTGAATAAACATCCAATAGAAGCTCGATATATCTTTTATGTAATGTGGTTGGACATTGTAAAGTTAGAGATGAGCTAATAGAGTGTTGATATTAAACTCCAGTGAAGTATTCTATTTTAAAACCTAAACGAAGCACTAATTAAGCATCATTTTATTGGAAGATATTTGTGAATTATTTATAAATTATTTTGTAGCTTCTTAGTAAACCATCGACGTCTATTAATTTGTTTAAACATTTAAGTGAGCGCATAAATTTTCAAAGTGTTTATAAAATTATAATAAAACCAGTTGATACCCACAGAAAATTATTAATTAGAGATTGAAGTAGAAAGAATTGTATATCGCTTATTGACACGAGTGTTTATCTTTCTATTTAGCGTTTATTAAAATAGATATATGTATATTTGGGTTCAAGTATTATTTTGTTTTGATATTTAAATAATGTCTATATGTAAACAAATGTTTTGTAAAGTACTATTACGGATACTTAGAAGCTTATCCATTAAGTTAAAAAGGCAGCATCTTTAAATAATAAAGTAGATTTAAATTACTATAACAGTAACAGGCTAATAAAATATATATTGGAATCTGTTTTAGTTATTAATTGGATTTGATTTTGATTAGATTGCCAATCTAGTAGTTAGCCTAATCCTATATTATTGTTTAGGGCAATAGTAGTTGGTTTCACTGCTCTTTGCAATTTATGTTGTAATTGTGACGGATTTGTTGATGTCTGGAGCAGATAGTCTCATTATTTCTTCATTTCACATATAACTTAAGTAAATTAAACTTTAAGAGAGATTATTTGTGCTTTGTGATGGTTTATTACATAACGGCGACCCGATTGAGCTAGACCAGATTAATTTAAATTAGATTTTTAGATTTTTTTTATCAGATCAGATTGATCATCCTAACCATCACCTTCATCCATCAATTCAATCAGTTACAAATTGGCACCAACATTTTGGGCCTTCTTTCTTCAATTTAAATGTAATACAGCATTCAACAATTTCGACGGTTACAATATATATATATATATATTAACACTATACTGATCCTTATAAAATGTCTGATATATGAACTTATTTCCTATAGTCCAATATATGGCAGAATTATCATTATTATGAGACAATATTTTTTAAATAAATTTATTTTTAAATAAATTATTAATGGTAATATGTCCTATTCAGTATAAATTAGGATATTTAAATAAAAATGACTTGGGAATCTAAACATTTCTTTTACATATAAATTTTATTAATTACTGTGGTGACATAACACCAGTCTATTTCATTTTATTACAGTGATAGAGTATATAATATGTAATAAAGTATATTTTGACCATTTGTTACAAAACTAAATAAAAAAGTAATCCTCTTATATTTAAATAAAAAATATTCACAATCATAAAATATTTCTAACAATTGAAACATATTTTCGATTAACATATAAATTTTATTAATTATTATGGCAGCAGGACATCTCCAATGAATAATTCCCTTTGCATACCACACAACTTGCTCACTAGCATGCAGTGGTCTGCTTTCACATATGAAACAGATATCTGCACTATTAAGTCAACAACTCAGAAGCTTTTTATTTGTTGCAGTTAAGAGAATCCAGAATTATTTGCACATTGCAAATCCCCAAAAAGCCAGGTAAAGTAATATTTCAGGGTTTTTCATTAGCACCAGTTCCATCCAGTGATGTGTACAGTTGTTGATACTTGTACTGAAAATATAAATCAAGTTTGCATTATTACTACCATATCAATATAATGAATGGGATTTTTTTGCTGTAGCTAATTAAAAGAACCCAAAATTAGAAATGTATGATTGTTTTTCAAAACAATTATATTAGTAAGCTACTAAGGATGCAACATTGTTTCATATTTTTCCCCCAACAAATATATCAGAATTTGTAATGTGTTTTGAATTAACAATCCATAATTGTAAAATAATATCTAAAAAAATCAACTCATCAATTGATTCTTGTAGCTTTCTATGACATAAAAACAATTTTCCTTTTTTTAAAATGACACTATCTATTTTAAGCCTGACAAGAGTTAATTGTTGCCAATAGGAGTGTCAATTAATTTTTACCCTAGTCCAGTTTTTGATATTTGCATTAATCAATAAGGATTTGAGGTTCAAAGCTAGAACTATTGCAATTATGTATCTGATATCCATTTAACATATATTTTTTACATTCAAACTAATAGTGTGAAATTTAAAATCTAAAATTGTAAACTAAAGCCAACTTGCTTGTATAATTATATAGATTTGGCACCAGGTTACTAATTATATATAGCTAATTTTATTCTAATTGTAAGCATGTTTTTTTAAAGCTAGGAATATATCAATCAAGAACAATATCATTTTCCCCCAATTTATTATAAGACATTACATTATTACCTTTTTAATGTATACACAAGCCATTGAAACAGTTTTTATTGCCACCTAGTACAAGCTCTAACAATCACTAGATGCTAAAAGGTTGTGTACTATAAATGTCTCAAGACTAGTTTATAAGTTTTGATTTTCATCACTGAGAAGCCATGTATATGAGAGCAGAGCACTATTGTAGCTAAAAATTTGCTTCTACTTCAACTTACTATAAGGTTATAAACAAAAACAGTTCTTGTTTTATCTTCTCTAAAATATTTGTTATCTATGTTTGTGTTGCAACTAATAAAGTGCATTATAGATATCGTCCACAATAAGAACATTTTATGCTAATTTATACAGAAGACATTATTCTTCAATAGGTATTGTTTGCAATATAATAATATTTTTTAATTTCTTGCTGTATATTGTTTTTTTTTTATTTTCTACTTTTAATGTCCTCAGTTAATTAAAAGTTGGTGTTTCATCGTAATGATATCACCATCACAATTAGATTAAATTAGTAGGATGTTTATTTTGCCCAATTTATTGTATGAAAAGGAAGATATGCATTCTTTATTGATATGATAAAGAAAACCCTTTTTCCTTATGTGTCATAGCATCAACTGGGAAGCGAACCCGCTAACCCGGGACAACTGCTTGTAAAGCAGCTGTCGCTAACCTATTTTATTATAAAAGAATGCATTATAAAAGTTTAAATTATGTTGGATCATTTGATCAATTTATATGCTCTTTCAATGTTTCTTTTTAATGTAATATTATAAGAACACTTTTGCATCGATTGGATGTGATGTTAATTATTAAAAATATACTTCCTCAAAAATATGGTTAACTTGAGTATATTATTCATAAAAAAATCCCATTTATGTTATAAAATTTGTTTAAATACACTTTAAAAAGATTCTTTATTGATTAATAATTTTTATTAGTCATTTACCTCTCCACAAGATGTGAAAAGTGAATAGAAACCAGTTTTTACTTTTCATGAGAGTGGTGTAATAAAAACATTACGCTATAGAAATATTAGACATTAAATGTATAAACTATAGTCTAATGAATGACTAATAAAAAATATTAATACTTCTATATAAGTGCTTTATATCAAAGTTGTGAGGGAATTAAGTTTGATACTTATCAATTAAACTGTAGTTATTCTCTATCTATCTATCTATCTATCTATCTATCTATCTATCTATCTATCTATCTGTCTGTCTGTCTGTCTGTCTGTCTGCCTGCCTGCCTGCCTGGCTGCCTGCCTACCTACCTACCCACCCACCAACCCACCCACCCACCCACCCACCCACCTACCTACCTACCTACCTACCTACCTACCTACCTACCTACCTACCTACCTACCTACCTATCTATCTATCTATCTATCTATCTATCTATCTATCTATCTATCTATCTATCTATCTATCTATCTATCTATCTATCTATCTATCTATCTATCTATCTATCTATCTATCTATCTATCTATCTATCTATCTATCTATCTATCTATCTATCTATCTATCTATCTATCTATCTATCTATCTATCTATCTATCTATCTATTGAACAGTGATAAAGATATGTGTAAGAGAATGTGATCAGGGTTAACTAATGAGTGCTGGTTTAGTAGAAAATGTGCATCTTTGGGAGTATGCATCTTTTTCACATATGTTTATGATAATGCAACACAACAAGGTGTTAAAAGTGACTAGAAACCATTCTCTACCTTGTGTGAGAGTGATTTAATGAAATATTACACTACAAAAGTTAAATATTATATTGATTGTTTTTATTTCAAAGAGAAAATTTGCTGCAAAAGAAGTTTTAAAGCACCTTGCAAAATGTTAATTAAGGAATTTTAAAAAAACAACCATGATAAGTATAAAAATATAGCTATTAACTAAAAAGAGATCCCCTTGATTTTTTTAAAGAAAACAAGCAGAGGAGATAACATATTTTCACACTATATGTTTTTATCATTGCAGATGTTTTTAGTATATAAGTATTTGTATAATAAATGTAAATGTTCACCAACATGAATTACAGTGCAGAATTTGTTTGTATATATCTCTGATATTAGTGTTTTTGAGTCTAATGGAGTAAAATCAGAATAGCTTTCATTTTAAACACCGGACAGTTTTTATTAACGATATCAATTCATTTTCTGTAAGATAGGACAAATATTTGAATGTGTATTGAATTATAATTCTTTTCTATATTTATAAGCATGTAAAATAAAATTAATCGATTGATTTCATATTATCGAGAATATAAAATTAATCGATTGATTTCATATTATGGAGAATATAAAATTATCAGTCATACACAGTGATTAATGAATAAAATTAGAAAATAGTATAAATCACCAGATACTTAACATATGATGCAATTTTATGATAATTATTTATCTAGATATCTTTAACTGCATATCACTTTTAAGCAAAGAAAAATGGCACGAATTGAAAAAAAAACATCTAAAATTAAATGAGATATTGCCAGTCTTTGGAAAGTTAAGATAAAATATGAAAAGACTATTGATTTTAAAAATGAATATGCACTTTATTATAAATGCTCAAACATTGAAAACATAAATAGAATGGGATTCATTATAATCAAAAAGGGGAGGACAACATTGCAGAAAATGATAATATATCAAATAGAGTAAAAGATTTATTCAACTCAGGTTTATGACCCAATAAGTTTATTATGGTGATGGAGAAGTAGATAATTTTTTATTTAAATGTACAGAATGATTTTTAAAAATCAGACCAATGCCTTAAAAGTATTACAAAAGAATGCAGTGTTAAAATTTGGAATAATTAAAGGATTTAAGAACTATGGTTACATTTGTAAATAGATTACAGAAATAAGAGAAAAAAATATAAATGGATATGTAAGCATGCAAAATAAACTATTGATTAGTTGGATTTTATATTGACCATCAGAAAACATGTACTACTATGTTTTAGCAATTTGTTAATGTAAAGCTATAAAGACAAAAAGTGACTACAAACTGGTATTAGTGGATGATATTTCTAACCTTCCAAAATATTCCAGTGAATTTAAGCTACATTTTTCTAATCATTTAACGTATTAATAAACTTTTATGAAGGCTCAAACTTAACAATAAAAATATGTTCTACTAAGGAAGATACACAAATATACAATATAAATTAGTAGCAAGTGTTCAAAGGGTTTGACTGAATTAAGACAATGAACTACAAAAATGAATAGAGACATCCAGTAAAGGCTCAATACCTGCAGCTCATGCAGCAACTTTTTGTTTATATAGTTTCTGATGCACCAGATGTACTTTCTGCTTTGGAGACAATACCACAAAGCACCCAGCCACATTATCTAATAAGCTCAAACAACTGAAGGCCAGAGATAGCAAAATTGCACACCCAGATATATTTGCTGCTACATGGTCACTATTCAAAACCTGAGACAAACCATAACCTCAAAAAACAAATTATGACTTTTCTGTAACAAGAACAATTATTAATTTTTTTTTGTTGTTGTTGTTTTTACACATACCTTTTTAACAATTTTTTCTGTTTGTTCCAAAGCTATATAGTTTTAAACCATGTATTTTCAACAATGTAATTTTTTGTAAACAACAAATTTATGTAATCTATTTTTGTACAATAAAATCTATTATTGAAACACAAAATATCAAGAATTCTGTAAAGTAATACAAAAAAGATTGCTAACAATAACATAAATAAATATAGCTGCAAACTGAAAAGAATATGACACAACAACTTGATATTGGGAGAATAATATTGAGTCAATAAAAAAATGGTATCATTACTAAAAGCAGATACCCTGATGTATGTAGAAAAGTAATAATAAACATAATAATCTTTACAATAACAGTAATATCATTGAAAATGTAATGTAAGTCAAATAAAGAAGTCAAATATGTATTTTGCTTTATGACGAATAGAAAATCCTGAAAATGACAAAATTATTATTATAAATATCATAAAAGAAGAAGGCAAGTCAATAAAAGAAGGAATCAATAAAAAATTGTACATCAAAGATTGAAGATTAAAGATTTATCAGATGGCTGGAAAATGCAGTAATAATTAATGATTTTGCTATTTAAAAAATGTAAAATAGAAATTATTAAAAATTATAGATCTATAAGACATTTATCAGTTTAAACAAAATCTTTATTTAGATTATTTACAGAGAAGTTTAGATTGAAATCAACCACACAAAAAAAAAAAACAATGGATTTTAAAATGTTTATAGTGAAATAAATTATATACAAGATTCACATCTTATTGGACTGGATATATAAAATAAATAATCAATGCAAGACTCGCTAAAAAGGTGTTTTATGGTGAACATGAAAAAGGTCTGCATGGGATAAGTAGACCAGGTTTATATTGGAGGGATAAAATTAAACATGATATTGATGCATTTCAAAAGAAAATAATAACATAAAAATAAATAAACAGAAAAATGGATCAACATGTTTTGTATGTGGATGTATTTGTGATTCGCAGGTTAAATTCTTATAGTCATTGCAAAACTCATTTCTAGAATAGTTTTTTCTCATTTTGGAGCTGAAATAGTATGAATGACTGTCTGTTGTTGTTATTATTATTATTATTATTATCATCATCATCATTATCATTATTGGTATAACTATTAATAGACATTATGAGTTGCCATTCTGCTTGAATTCATAGATTTTGAAGGCATTTGATTCTATTAGTATTTGTAAGGCAATTAAAACTTTTATAACATTAAAACAGAAAATAAAATAAATGTAAAATAGTTACAAAACTGCATTATGCACATTAAAAAATTGCCAAAATTTTGGACAGCAGTTTTAAAAAAATATGTTTTGATTAATATGAACAGCTAAGAATACATAAGTTCACATAGATTTTGTAGATAGTAATTATGTAAATAATGCTATAAAGCTTCCAGAAATGTTATAAGAACTATATAAATGAAAGCAAAAAAGTAAGACTAAAAATAAATGCTATATAGTTTACAGTAATGTACAATAGCATTTTGAAATATAGACAAATAAAAATCAATAAACCTAAATTTAAAAAACCTTATCTACTGTAATCCTCATTGTCAGATGATTAACACAGATTGTAACATAATGGATAAAATAAATGTTATAATTAATCTTAGATGGAGTAATTTAATAAGAATAACATTAAACTGAAGTGAAATATACTTATATATTTAAAAAGAAATATTTTTTTTCGAAGCATAATGAAAAAAAAACAATATAGAGGTTTTACATTAGACAGATAAATAGGGAGTACAAAATATTATTACTCTGAAAAAAGAAGATTAAATTAAAGTTAGGTTGGACACGTCTCTAAAAGACATAATAATTGAAGTTTTAAGCTGGATTTCCAATAAATATAAAATCATAATTTGTGTGAGATGGACAAACAGAATAAAAAAGAAAAAAAATTGGATTGGAAAAAATAATATTTTGAAAAACCTTAAACTGGAATAGATTGATAATGTTTGAAAATAATAATGCATGCAGTTAACATGTTAACTTTTGTAGACTTCTTGTATAACACATCTTTTAAGTTTTATTTTTTATTTTTTTATCTGCGTTTCTCTGGATTAGAATATACATTAATGATTGCTAATGACTGAAATATGATTTCATACTTTTAATATTAGCACTAAATTATGGCTATAGAAGATTAAGATTATTAATTTACTATGAGGTTTAAGTTATTGATTGCAGTACTGGTTTAATTTTAGAATAAAAAAAAAATTCGCAAAATATCAATGTGATTGGAAAGAGGTTTACATTTTAGTGTAACAAGCTTTTTTTTCCCAGCATAAAATATTTTTGGAAAATGTATTATTAAATAGAGCACTTTAAACTTATGATTTTTCAGTCTATCATTTTCCACTCCATCTCAAATAATCTACCACATACATGCAAAAAAAAAAGAGATGATCCCCAATATACATATTTTGTGCAGAACCAGCTTTCATCTGTTGGGCCAGATCATAATCTCTCACACATATCAACAATTAGTGTTCAGTATACATTAAGATAGTAATTTCTTAAATTTTAATGGACAGCCTTCAATCTTCTCATCCCTCCAACTATTCATTAAAGTTTAAGAAATTGCTCTCTTAATATAAATCGAACACTGATTGTACTTATGTGTGAGAGATTATGATCTGTCCCAACTGATGTGTGCTGGTTTTGCATGATATATGTATATTGAGGACCATTTATCATTTTTGCATGTGTTTGGTCATGTGTATGGTTGTTTGAGATGGAAAAGAGCTCAATAGACTGAAAAATCTTAAGTTTAAACCCCTCTTTTTACTTGCATAGGGAAACATTCAGTACACTGAATGAATAGATTAATTATTGCTTTCAGATTCTTTAGTTATTATTTGCCAAACAAGGACTTCTATTTTTATTTATTGGTCAAACTTTTCAAATTTGACATTATTTTATCAGGTATGTTCAGAAACAATAACTTTTGTGTGTGAGATTTTGTAAACACTGAAGTAAAATATTTTTGTTTAAAAATTGGATGTATGCATATATGCCATTAAATTCATCATAGGCTATAACATTAAATAAAAAGTGTGTTCTATATATAATTATTGCAATGCGTAAAACATTCTGAGGAAACAAGACACTTGTATATTATATGAAGGTTTCAATAAAGAAACAATGTTAGATTTAACTATATTTAATTTCAAAATCAATATAAAAATCACTATGGTATTTGTTTATTTGGGAAAAATTGTGATTGGTAGCGACATTATACTGAATTTATATATATATTAATTCCCTGTCTGAAAGAAGATAAATTAGACAATATTACGGCGAAGCAATAACATGTGTTATTCATTAGTGCTATATCATAAATTTTAATAAGTCCTACGTTATTAAAGTGCATATAAAGTATGTAAATAATTTATATTAATTGAATATATGGGCTTAATGATAATCACAAATGCATTATAAAATATGAAGTTTTCTTATTGTTAAATTGAGTTTTATCATTTTTTAAATTTATCTAAATGTGTTTTAACTTTCATATTAACGTCGTTGCGTTTTTTTTTGTTTTTTGCATTGTTTGAAATTGAGTCTGCTAAACAGCTGCAGCAGTATAAAGATAAGATTTCCGGTGAGAGTGCGTTTTATTGTCTATATCATTAACATTTTTTAAAACTATGTTGATTTGAAAAACAAACCCGTATTTCTGCATATTTTTTTAACATTTTGTTAAAAAAATTTAAGTAGAAATATATATGAAACACCGAAAACTCAATTTTTATACTTTATCAATATAGTAAGTTAATTTTTCTATCAATACAAACAAGATTTCAATATTTGTTTTTTTTTTTTACAGATAAGTTTTTTTCCCAATGATTAATGATAAGATTTAATTTTTATAAGTAGATTAATTTTATATTTTCACCTATTGAAAAAACTATAATATATTAAAAAAAACAACTATAAAATAACATTTAAGATTAATTTAATTATATAATTCATCAATAATTGTAATTTTTAAATATACAAAGTTTTAAAATGAAATTTTCAAAGTCTATATAAAATAATCGGTAAAATACAAATATATTATAACCTAGCCTTATTTTACTCTGTTGTATATGCCGTTTACAAAATAAAAAATAAAAAACATTTTTGCACTCTTCAATCAATATAGCTTGAAATGGAAAAGAGGAAAATAAAAACAAAAGATTTAGATTAAATTAAAATTTAAGTATATCTAATGACATTTATTGCATATGAAAAAAAAAATGAATAAAATTGGATTAACGATATCGTGTAGTTGTGTTTAATAAAAATAAATACATTAATCTTTAATTGAAATTAAAATATAAATTTGGACTAAAAATAGTGTAATATAATATGTAGCCTAATTGATATATTTGTCCAATATGGTTAGTGTCAAATGTACATAAATTTGGTATTTGTAGATAAAATTGAAATAATTATATTTAAAATACTATATACTGGCTTACAACTCAAAGTTAGAGTAAACTTTGAAAAAATGCGCTGCAGTCACTCTGAAATACCAAACTATATATATATATGATATTATATTTTATTAGATTATTCTTATATACTAACACTGGGAAGTTTTTAGTTGACTTAAAATTACACAGTAAACATATACAGCAATATCACTTTCAAAAGAATTTAAAATATATACATGCAAATAAAATGAAATGTCCATTATATAATAAACAGATCCGGAGAAAGTGTCATCAGCACCCTCATGTAATGCAGTAATTGGCGATTCCCCCACCCCCTCAAAATAGTTCTAATGTTTTATTAAAGATAACAACGAAAATAATTATTACTACAAAATTTAAATACAAGTATATTATATATACTGAAATTTAGATGCAATTTGAACAAGTTCCACTCAGCTATCCACTCTACTTTATATAACTGATACACATGACCATGTACATGTAAAAATATAAATTTCATGGTTAACCAGAACTCATCAGTTGGTCCAGATCATCATTTCCCACACATATATACAATCAATGCTCAGTTTATATTAATATAGCAAATCTTTTAACTTTAATGGACAGGTATCATTTTTTCCCATTCTCCAATTCTTCTGCTCCATATGGAGAATGTGCAAACCCATTGTCAATTCCAATATTGTTGTCATATTGACTTTAAGTCACTCTGAACATTAATATGTCCATTTAAATACACAGAAGACAGATGGGCAGAAATTAGGCTAAATCTGTAATATTTTAAATAATATATATACTGAATTTTAGATGCAATTAGAAGGGATTTGAACACAGACTTCTAAGCTCCCTTCAATTCTCCACTCCAATGCAAGAATTGGAGAGTGGAGAAGATGAAGCCTGTCCATTAAAGTTTGAAGATTTGCTATCTTAATATAAAGTGAGTACTGATTGTATGTATGTGTGAAGATGGAAATCTGGATCAACTGATGAGTTCTAGTTTAGCACAAATGTATAGTTGAGATCATTTATCTTTTTTTACATATATGTGGTCATGTATATTGATTATATAAGATGGAATATATAGCTAAAAGGAGCTTGAAGGTCTCAATTTAAATTCTCTATAATTATTATATAATTAATAAATTTACTTTCCAAAGTTTTACAGAGTTGAATTTACATACTATATCATTAGCATTTAGAGTATTGCATATCCCATTCTCTGTAGCTATCATTGGCAAATTTACTAACAGATCGTGCGTCATTGTTGAATATAAATAACTTTTTATGATTTTTGAAAATGATTTCTATCCACTGTCTATACTTGCAGGAAGAGTTAATAATATTTTTAACGATATGCTCAAATTTGAGAATGAAACGGTCAAATCATTTTCATGAATATAACTTAGAACATCCAGCATATTTTTGAATTGAAATAATCATGTAAAAATAAGTTGTTAAACAGACATAGTTCTTCATACAATTTCTCTCCATTTATCCTTTATTATTATCATTGTCTTATAAATGAATTTGTAGATTGAAACATTTCATTCTTTTACATTTCTTAAAATAAGTTTCACCAAGTTTATTTATAGTTGTCAAAAGTAATTCATTATATAAATATTCATTATATAAATATTTATCATACAGTCTTTACTGTATCTACATTAACATTGGTCAATAAACTCTCTCCAAAACAAATTACACACATATTACGTCATCAATAATGAAATAATAATAATAATATTTATAATTTAAATTATATTACCTGTAAAACCTTGTTTTTACTCCAGCTTTTGTCTTGTAAAAACTTTAAAGTAATTACATAATATAGTCTCTATATAATAAGTAAAAATAAATATTCTTTATAATCCAAAATACACTTAAAGTCTTTTGTGAGTTTCAATTATTTTTATCCTAGTAAAATCTTTTAAAATGTTTTTTTTTTATTTAAAAAAAAAGTCTGAAAACCTTAGACACTTTAATTACAAAATCAGAGAGAAGTGAGAAGTGTAATTCCTATTAGAACAATAAAAGATGGAAAAATATTATCTTTTGAATTAATTTATTAATGTGGCAAACTTTAAATAATTCATAATATTTTTTTTTTTCATTTTTAAAAATATGAAGAAGATATAGTGATTTTCTAAGAAATGAAATGCATTAGTTTCAGTCATTTCTTACTTAATTGTTTATAGAGCAATTCACGTAACTTTAAAACTTATTTAATATTTAAAATAACTGTACCTAAATATTTTAAAATGGTATTGTTTTATATTTAAATATATCAGAGAAACATAAACTTTCATACACTTTCATACACTCATTTAATTATTATATTAAAAGTTTGTTACTATTTAGCTTTGCCATTATGTGTACCTAATATAAATATTGTATTAACTGATTCTATTTTAATTAATTTAACCACATATATTTATTAACGTATGGTCTTTTTTTTTTTTTACAAAAAACTAAACCTAGAATTTCAATTGCTAAAAAAATATGGGCAGATATCTTGGATTTTTATTTTATTTTATTTGATAGGGTAAATAAAATAAAATAAAAATCCAAAGTTATGTTTATTATTATTTTACAAATACTGAATAATCATCACAATATATATATATATGACATGAGTTTTAATAGTAAAACAGATTATTTCATTTTTGCATCACATAGCAACATGATTTGAAACATGCATTGTGTAAAAACAGCATAAGAAGACGTAATCGAGAATATCATAAGAAGAAAAAAAAGGTAGAAAATTGTAATTGACAAATCATACTTCGAGAAGCAATTATTTATTTTAATATGTTTATATTTTTTTAAAAAATAATGAATAAAATCACAATAATTAATATTCATAACAGAACAAAAGCAAATGTATTCTAAATTCTGAGCCCTCTAGTATCAGCATCCTCATCCCTTGCTTACCTTTCTTCCAGCTTTGGTAATAAATATTTTAATAAAAAAATAATAAATATAATGATAATAACATATTATAAAAAGTATTATAATCCACAGAAGTAGATAATCACTTAGCATTTTGTTTTCTTTGATCATAAAAAAATATGTTTGTTTATCTTTAGTCTTGATTTTGAAACTGTTAAAATTCTTCGTTAAGAGGGAGTAAAATCTCCTGAAAATTCATGGATAAATTGCTCAATGAAAGGGGTCCTAGTTAAATTCCACTCAATTTATACAACACAGGCATATATGAAATTCATATTCAAGTTGATCAATGGAGTTTTGTCAACTACAACATACATTATTAAAAGATTGGGAATGAGCTTAGAGGAAACTTGTTCATTTTGTAAGAATAAATGAGAAACATTTCAACACTTACTCTGAGAATGCAGTGCTTTTGGAAGACTAAGATACAGAGTTTTCCAAACCCCAATGATAAATCTTAAAATGTTACTGAAGCAAAATGTAATAAAATTCAAACCACATAATGCAATTCTGATAATACATTCATTGGAAACAATATGGACAATCTGGTGTTCTTTAACAGTTGATAAAAAAAAATTATTAATTGGTTGAAGAAACTTGACAATGATTGGGATAAATATTTTGGTAGGTGTTTGAAATACTGGCCTAAGAAGTTTATAGAAAGAGCATGGTGAAGGACTGCTATGACCAATTGTGGAATGTGGAGTAAAAATAGACACACAAATAGAGAATGAGGTAGTAAAAGTATGTAAAGTGGTAAAATAAAGGATTTAGCAAGAGAGAATAAAGGTTCCATGTTTAAACTAGGAGTATGAGTTGTATGCTATAACTGTAGGATTTAATAAGAAAATTATATTAACTTTCTAACAATGAGAGACTTATAGACTTGCATTGTGATGTTTTGGGGACAAGATCAGTAAATTTATAGTAATGGATAAAGTGAAACAAAACTAATTTATAGATATTTCCTGTACATATTTAGAGGTTTGATTAATAAAGTTTATTATTTAAAATAAAATTTGAAAAAAAAAATAAAAGAAAAATTAAGAAGATAATTTTCATAAATATTAATAAGGGTCTGACTTTTTGAGATTTACTTCCACTATATTTGAATTGTAATGGCAGTTGAAGAAGATTAAATGATTAACTGAAAGTACCTTTGTGGATTATAATACATTTTATAATATATTATTATAATTACATAAATATAAAAGAAAGTCGTAACAAGTTACTAATTGTTAAAATTAATAAAACATGTAAGACAAAAACCTAAAAAATGGCATTTGTTATCAATATACTCTTAGTTGATAATGTATTGGTAATTTACTGCAGATATATTGATGAAGGACCAAAAAATATTTTTCTCTTTTCAATATCCAAACTTCACATATTCTACTAAATAGTAAACAATATAATTATTTTTATTTGGTGACATTGATATACTTATATTTCTACAAGTTTATTTTAAATATCAGTATATTCTCTATTAAAACAGGCAAACTCTCCATACAGTAGTGCCACTCAGTGCAAGCCAGAGTAATCAATGGATACCAGAAGGTTTGTGCATAAAATCCCTATCTAATGCATACTCATATAATATTGCCATACTAGTTTTTGGCTTATGGCCTTCATCAGTGAGGAGCCTTGGATCTTAGAACACTGCACCTAGATCTTAGGATCTAATGCAACCCTCCAGCAGCCACCTTTTATCTCTACTTAACTAGATAAGTATGAGAATAAAATTGAAAACACAATATTTTCAAATCCAAGCTCATTAGCTTATATAGTCATATAGGTCTGAACTCAGTTCAGCACCCATACATTTTGGTATCTTTGGCTCTTTAACAACCATAGCCACCACTATCCTATTAGGCAGGATTGTTATAAAACCACTAAACATCACATGATCACTGTTTCTTATGCTTGCTCATAACTCTTATTAAAGCAGGCAAAACTCATCATACATATTGCTACTAAATGCAAGCCAAAGTGATCAATAGATGCCAGAAGGCTTGGGCATAAAATCCCCACCTATTTCCTACTCATCCAATATCCCCAGACTAGTTTCTGGCTTATGGTCTTTGTCAGCAAGGTGCCTTGGATCTGAGAGCACTGCACCTAGATCTTTCATCTAATGTCAATCCTCCAGCAGCCACCTTTTATCTCTACTTAACTACAAAACTATAAGTCTTAAATTGAAAACACTACAATATTTTCAATTCAAGCTCATTAGCTTATGTAGTCATATAGGTCTGAACTCAGTTCAGTACCAATATATTTTGGTGTCTTTGTTTCTTTAATAACCATAGCCACCACTATCCTATTAGGTAGGATTGATTTTAAGCCAATAAACCTTACATGATCACCATTTCTTATGCTTGCTTATAACTATTATTAAAGCAGGCCAAACTCTCCATACATATTGAGTGGCAATATGTATGGAGAGTCTTGCCTGTTTAGTTGCAATACTACTTGTAAACTCCTCTTCTTACTGTTGTTAGCATTGAGAAAAAAATATGTATACTTTTCATACTTTTTATAAATATTTATGATTACTTTTATGAAATAATTTATAACCATTATTAAAAATGAAATATTTTTATTATTACAATTTTATTTTATTAGAATAAATCTCATGTTTAAAAATACAAAGTTAAAAAATTTGTCATAATGGTAAAATGAAATTATAACCAGTAATGTTCTGCCAAATACCATAATATAGAATCTTTATGATATTTTAATAATTGTAAATGAAATTTTAAATTTTTGAACAGACTTTCATAGCTTTATGATGACATGACAATTACATAATTGGGTTTAAAAATGAAATTTGATCAACAAAAATTTTGTTAATTTTTTTTAACCAGAATTGTAGTAATCATGCAGTTTAAGAAGTTAATCCATTAAAGCATCACTTGATCATTTTTTATGCTCACAAAAGCTGTTCAAACAGTAATAAACTTCTAGTGCAAACTCTAGTAATCAAGAGATGCTAGAATGTTGTGAATAATAATCTTAAAGATTCAGATGCATGGCTCCCAAATCCAGGTTTCTCATGGATAAAAACTAATCTGTGAATATTGGATTAAAAAGCCCTGGATAGGGATTATGATGCACAAGCTTTTAGCATCTGTTGATTACCATAGCTTGTACTCAATTGACAATTGTGAAAAAAATATTGCTCTTACTTTAAAAATGTTATTGTTTTAATTGTGTTTAATATATAAATCAAAGATCTTCATCAAGCCCATTTATTAAATAAAAGCTTTCACAAAATTACCAGTAAAATTGTTCAAACTTTAATAACAAATGATGCTTAAATAGAAATTACAATGATAATGCTGATGAAATGCCAATATCTACTAGTTTTCTAACTGCTGATGACATCACTTTTAACAGAAATATGTATCCCATAGAGATAGATGGATTTCTTTTTTATTATCAAAGATTGCTATTTTAAAAAAAGTATATAGTTTGTGCATGTTAAGTTAATTTTATTCATCATTATTACATATGTATGTAGATATTTGCAGACTTCAATATTATTTGAAATATCATTTATTAAAAATGAATTGAGTTCTGTTTTACCCATACAAACATATCTTTAAATATATTATTGCTAAAATTATATTCAAATTGAATATTATAATGATATTTAAAAAGAAAGTTGCATTACAATGTTTGCTAGGGTGCCATATTGTTTCCATCTTGTTACCAATGATCATGACAGAAATAGATATCCAGTAAGGATATTTGATTTTTTCTTCAAAGATTTCCAATTAAAATTCCATATATTTCTGTAGATAAGAGCAAGTTTATATTGTTCAATATAAAATATTTTATATGTTATGTTTATGTGATTACATTACAGCTATTGTCATATATTATTTTGTTATTAAATAAAGATATTTTATTCTATATCATATCTAGGATTTATTTTTGTTATATATATATATATATATATATATATATATATATATAGATGTGAGTATATATATATATATATATATATATATATATATATATATATATATATATATATATATATATATATATATAACAATTTTACTCTGTCCCAAATACATGAATAAAGATATCAGAAAATTAAGTCATATCCAAGATATATTTTATCCAGAGTCAGAGTCATCTAATGTGTTACGTTTAATTAAAAACAGATATATTAATCTTTAGCCAAGTATAAATTTTAAATCTGAACTATAAATCTATCAGATTAATGAAATAAATCTGAATTATAAATGGTAATTAATAATCACTAATGAATTTATCTGAAATGGTTGGTATCCATGCTGTGAATGTTGAAATAATAATAATAAATAAAACAATTTTAAATAATCTAATCAAAAATAGTCATTATTATTATCCATCTTCAAATAAAAACAAAATTGAAAAAAAGTCTTTAAACATGAGTAAGAAAACTATCAGTCAATAAAACCCCATCATCCCATTTTTCATAGCTTAGAATAGTTAGATAACGATGTAATGACTGGTAATTAGATGATTATCTAAGTAGGCTACAAGTGTATAACACAGTGGACACATTCACCATAGAAATTACAGACATATCGATCTTTTACCAGTTCTATACAATATTTTTATCCAAGATAATTATAATTCATCTACAGTGAATTTTGAAATTTTAATCAACCAAAAGAACAAAAAGATTATACAGGATGTTTTAACACAATGTAGATATCCAAATATTGAAAGAAGTTATAGAAAAGACTAATGAATATGAGTTGACATTTTATTTTAGATTTGCAGATTATGAAAAGACCTTTGATTCTATAAACATTTGTACAATGATTAAAGCATTAGATCATCAAAATATAGACTCAGGATATGGTCATATATGCAACAACCACGATTACATTACATACTTACACTTATAAAATTAACTTTGAGAAGGGTGTGACTCCACAACTCCAAAACTATTTACAACAGTTTTATAAGTATTTATGGTTTAAAATTAAATAGAGATTATTTAAATCAATTAGATTTTGCAAATGATGTAGTTGTTTTTGCAAATAATGTTTTAAAGCTAAAGGTGAATGTTTAAAAGATTAAAATAATGTTCAATGGATTTTTTCAAAAGAAGATACTAAAGATTGATAATGATGAGTTAGAAGAAGTTAACAACTACAAATATCTTGGTCAAATTCTTACTACAGATGGTAACAGAGTGGATGAAATTAATCATATAATTAAACTTAGTTAGAATACTTTTTGTAAAAATAATTTAATATCAAAAGAAAATAAGTCTTTGAGTTTGAAAAGAAAGCTTTTTAATACATGTATTTTACCTATTTTTACTTACAGATCTAAGACTTGAATAATTAACAGAAGAGCAATACAAAGACTTTAGACCATTCAACAAAGTATGGAGAAATGTATGTTAGGAATAACAAGAAGAGATTGAAAATGAAATATGTGGAAGAGAACAAACAGGTGTTACTGACATCATGATTACAAGACTGAAGTTGAGTTGGGCTGGACATATTGTTAGAAGAGATGATAAGAATGGACAGATAAAATTTAAACTTGAATTCCAAGAGATTGTAAAACATCTAGAAGGAGACAATGTGTGAGATGGAGGAATGAAATAGGAAAATTTGTTGGTGTGGTATGGAGAAGAGAGTCTGGAAATAAAGGAAATTGGATTAAATTTGAAGAAAACTTTATCCTGCAGTGGATTAAAAATGAAAAAAAATGGTGACGATGATTATCTTAAGCTACATTAAAATAACTTCAAATCAATTTCAAACAGTTATTTATCACAGCTGGTAAGAAATAGTGATCATGCGATGTTTAGCTGGTAAATATACTAGTTACAATAATGAATAATTATTTATATAAATTAAAACTAAATCAATTTCAGAGTTATAATTTGTTTATTATAATTATAGGAGATTTGAACACAAACTTTCAAGCTATCATCTCATACAACTGATACATATGACCTCACACATATGAAAAAGATAAATTATCTCCAATATACGTATTTCACCTGCACTCATTAGTTTGTCCAGATCATCATTTCCCACATCATCAGTGTGAAAAATGATGATCTGGACCAATTGATGAGCACTGATTCAGTACAAAATACGTTTATTGGAGAATATTTATCTTTTTCACATGTCTGTGTTCCAATCCCTATAATTACATCTAAACTACAAGTATATAAATTATCCTTGTATTCAAATATTTGTTTATTATTAAAATTTAATAATTTTGTTAATTTTTTAATGTTAAAATCTTTTTAGAACTGTAAATGAAAGAATTTAAAAGATTGCTATATATATTGTTAAATTTTTTGTCCGTAAGAAAATTAATGAAGATAGTTATTATGACCAAATGATAACACCAAGTATTATCTCAGATTGGTCTTAGTAATATAATACCTTATTATCAATCTTCCTTTGGGCTGAAAATTTAATAAATATATATGTAGACAATTTTTATCCTGTTTGTGTATTCATCTGGTCCAATAGTAGACTGTTAGATACCCAAATTTAAGATCCAAGGATCGCAACCAGCTCTGACATTTCAGTCTCTAGAATTTATGAAATTCCCCCAATTCGATTATTTCTTTCTTTTTAACAATCGATTATAATTTTAAGAGCTGTCTCTTAATATTTGTTTACTTTAAAAAAATGTTTTAAATTTTTCATTTGTTAATAAAATTTTACTTTTTTTCGACCACAATTTTGTTGCATACATTTGATGTAACGATAATTAATTGCAATAATAATTAATTGTAAATAATATTCTACTTACAAACACAGTTTTACTATAATCGTATTACAAAGGGGAACTGATTTAAAAGAAAAAGTTTGACCTGTCTCTGGAGAAAATTAAATAGTCTAAGACACAATCTATCTAAAATGAAATTTTGATTATTACAAAACAAATTTTAAGTTCAGCCAAAATTTTTATATATACTATTCATCCAGCAGGGACGAATTAGCTTGCTTACAGTACATTTGCTTTTTTCAATCTACAAGATATCGATTTTAAAAATAATCAATATTTTTTTCAGTATACTTGAAAATAAAAATAAATTCAAACTTTATGATTAATGTCCAAATATCCATTAAAATATTGTATGAGAAAGATCAAAAGTGATTATTCTAGCTTCATCAATCACAAAACATGATTTATATATATAAAACGAAAGTAGAATTTAAAAATATTGAAATTTTTCTTTTTATTTCAATTATAAGCCAGTTATTTTTTAAAGTAATTTTTATTTAGTCTTCTGTTTATTATAGATGTGTGTGCTTATGTGTATGTTATAAAGATCTCATCTTGGTTATATATTATAAACTGATTTATTTATTTAGAAATGTGACTTTTTGTATATATATATAATTTTAAGAATGAATGCAAGTATAATAGATATATGTATTAAGTAGTAAAACAATCAAACTAAAAACAGGATAGATTTGTTTCAAGCCTTGTCTGCATTTCATTCATGGAATCTTTTTTGCTCTTTTACTTTATATATATATAATATTTGATTAAATACAAGTATAATTTGTACACTTGGGAGTTTTTGATATAATTATATAAGGGATTTGAACACAGAATTTCAAGCTTCTTACAGCTATTCACTCTGCATCATGTGTATTGGTTGTATGAGATAGATCAGATAGCTGAAAGGAGCTTGAAAGTCTGTGTTCAGATCCCTTATATAATTATATCGAAAACTCCAAGTATATAAATTAAACTTGTATTCAATCAAATATTACATATTTAGCATGTATCCTGTCATCCATCTTCTGTATTTAAAATCAATAAGGTCTTATACATGAGAGGTCATAGTGACTTAAGGTCAACATGGGCATGGCAATAATATAGGCATCAACAGAAAATTTGAGTGTTTCACTGTCAGATTTTTATTGGTATGGATGACTGAAGAGTTGGAGGATGGAGCAGATTGAAGCCTGTCCATTAAAGTTTAAAGATTTGTTATATTAATATAAACCGAGAACTGATTATATATATGTTTGGAAGATGAAGGTCTGAACCAACTGATGAGTGTTGATTCAGTGTTAAATATGTATATTGGAGATCTTTTTTCACATTTGGTCATGGTATCAGTTATATGAGATAAGGTGGATAACTCAAAAGATCTTGCAAGTCTGTGTTCAAATCTCTTATATATATTATTAAACGATTACTGATGCACTGCTGGATGAAATTATCTCCAGATAGCTCCAGATTTAATGTAGATTTTTCTAACCATAATTTTTCTTTTTCACATCTTTATTTTTTATTCATTTATCTCACATGTTCGTCTTTTTATAGGTCTTTTACAAACTTTTGTGTTCTAGATTAAGGCTTTAACAGCCCACTTATTGTTATCTTATCTACAAACATGTCAAGTTCACTTTTATTTTAGCCTTTTAATTTTTTGATATTTTCATTAGTATCTGTTTGTCTTTCACCAACATAGTTTGCTTCCACTCTTTTTTATTACTCCCAAAATATATCTTTCTATATTTTGCTATGTATAATAGAAATTACATTTAATAATATTTTTGATGAAATAATCTCCATATATGTGAAATAATATACCTACACGTGGACTATATACATATTTTTATTAAACTGGACCTATTATTTGTATATATATTTTTTCCAAATATATACCCACATAATTCTATTATACCTAAAGTAAATATTAATTTATCTTTCGATAATAATTAACTTTTCAATATTTTTAACAAATAAAATGATGATAAAATAAAGTAATTGTCAAAATCCTAATTTTTACGCAGAACTTTTCACTATTACTATTTGAAAAATTATTCGACTCACAAAATATGGCTTTATTTTAGAGTTTTCAAATGCTATGGAAATTATATAAGTGATGAATATTAAATTAAATATTTTTGTTTAATATTTTATTTATACACATATCTTGATCATCATTGTCATCCATTATCAATCCACTGTAGGATGAAGGTCTCTCCAAGTTTAATCCACTATTTCCAATCTCTAGTTCTCTTCTCCACATCATCCTTGCACACTTTCTTATTTTAACCATCTATCTCACATGTGGTCTTTTTCTGGATGTTTTACAATCTCTTGGAATCCCGTTTAAGATTTCAATTGTCCATCTATTATCATCTCTTCTAGAAATATGCCCAGCCCAATTCCACTTCAGTCTCCTAATTCTTTCAATGATGTCAGTAACACCTGTTTGTTCTCTTACCCATATAATGCATTTTTGATCTTTTCTTGTTACTCCTAACATGCATCATTCCATACTTTTCTGAGTGTCTCTGTATTGCTCTTCTATTAAGTGTCCAAATCTCAGATCCATAATTTAAAACTGGTAAAACACATTTATTAAAAAACTTTCTTTCCAAACACATTGGCATAATTCCTTAAGTTATTTCTATCAAACCACTGCTACCCAAATATAATTCTATGATTAATTTCATCCACTGTGTTTCTATGTGTAGTAATAATTTGCCAAAGGTATTTGTAAGTGTTAACTTTTTCTAACTCATCATAATCAATTTTTATTTTCATCTTTTGAAAAAATCCATTGGACATTATTTTAAGTTTCTTAACTCTTACCTTTAGACCTACTTTCTTACTTTCATCTGATAATGCTTGCAGCATTTCCTGAAACTCTGAAGCATTATTTTTAAAAACAACCGCATCATCTTCAAAATCTAAATGACTTAAATAATCTTCATTTATTTTTACTTCTTTAGCTTCCCATTTTATTCTACAAAATACTTCTTGCAGCACTGCTAAAAAAGTTTAGGAAATATGGACTCATCCTGTCTTACATCTTTCTCAATGTTACACACACACACACACACACACACACACATATATATATATATATATATATATATGCAATAATTGTAATGTCATATATTGATATCCTGTATAGAGATTTTTTGATGGATTCAATGGGCAAGGTTTGATGAAAAAAATCAACTAATTTATTGCCAAACATATGTTTCTGTTAATCAGACTTGTTATTCTTAGCAGTTTAGAAAATAAATTTAAGACTTCAACAAACATAATCAATTTTCTATTAAATATACTCACATAGTTCAACATGGTTTTACAGATTAAACACACATTTTAGTGAAAATTTAGCTGAAGCCTCATTGGTATGGACTTTATGTCATTAAATGGGACAGAGTTTTTAAACAAACTGATTTTAAGTAAACTTGTTTTTTAAGCAAGCACTTAAATATGTAATTAATTAATTAATCAGATACCATATAAATAAGTAATGATGCTAATGTTATTTATCTTTGTCCTCTATAGAAATATACTGATTGTTCAAGTAGTAATATTTAATGAAAAAAATCAACCTCTTGCTAAACATGTATTTCTGTCAATTGAACTTGATTTTATTAGTACCTCGGACATTCAATTGAGATTCTTGAATCCATATACAACTTTTTAAAAGTTAAAGGGAAATAATATTATTATTACCTACTTATGTGGTATTTATTAATTATTGTAATGATATCGTTACATTGGCATAATAAATAACTAATTAAAAATATATAAATTTAATATGGGTTAACATAGTAACAATAATTTATTTTTTTAAGAAAATGATTTGTTATACATTTTTGTCACTACAAAAGTTTTAATTGGAGAAAGGTTGAATTAATATTTCTATTTGAAATATGATAATTATAAGGCAATGTAGTTTCTTGTATATATTTTTATTCCATAAAAATATATTGTTGTTTTATTAAATAAAATATCAAAAGACAAAATTTTACTTTTTTTTTTGTAACTAAAAAATAATAATTTAATTAGGTTGTATTGTTTTAATAATAAGAAAAAATTTACTTTATCTGATTTTCTGTGCTGTTTAAAAATATCTGGATAACAAAATAAAAAAAGCCATGACACTATGTTTAAAAGAATTTGATTATTGTTAAATGGATATATGGGATTATTAACAAATATTGCTTTTTTAATATCTTTATAGCAAGTTAAGACAAATACATAGTGTCATGGCTTTTTATAAAACCTGTTTAATCTAACAAACTAAGGATTTTGGGTAAGACAAAGTTTTGTTTCACTTATTATTTTATTAATTAAAATGTCATAAATCATTACCATTTTATTTTTTTTATTAATTAAGTTTAAATATAATTTTGTCTTATATTTTATTTGCTAGTATCAATTTGTATTTGATATTTAAATTTGTGTTTTAAATATATGTCTTATAGGGTGTTTAATTAAATATATTTTTTGGTTTATTGTTAAAATCCATTGTGGGTCTGTGGCTTCATATTATTCTAGAGCAAATAAGATTAAACTTTATACTTATCAGTATGTGTCATGGTGGAATGTAGAAGAAAATAGAAGCAACCAACAGAAAAGGATATATAGTTCTAAATTTATTCTTTAGTCAGATCATTTCTTAATCAAAAATGGTGCTTTGGTATAATTCATAACTCAGATAGGGTATGATGATAGTATTAGATTGTTCCATTAAATGTAATAAAATAAATAATTATGAATGAATAAAATATAGTTGTTAAGTGGGCAACCAGTATAATTTATGTGTAAATGACCATTATCCTATATCTAGTATATTATTTTGAATTCCATTATTGAAATAAAAAATTGTCCACTAAACATCCTGTTAATGGTTATGAGCAGTTGAATTCCATTATTATATATACATATTTGTTTAAAAAATAAGATTAGTTACTTAACATTTTGGATTTCTGACATTTAATATTGTTCCATCTACTAAATGTTTTTGAAATGCTCAAATGTCTGTTCTTACAAAATTTTTATTTTATACTAAAACTCACTACATTGTCTTGATTTCTTTTTAATTTAATTTTATAAATGAATAATATTATAAAAAATCATATTTGATCACTTTAAATATTTAAAAATGCATCTATAAATATAGCAATGAACTATAAATTTATCACAGATATTTACATAAATGCTAAAACTAAAAATTAACAAATTTATATATTTTTTAATGTCAATGTATAATAACTCTATCAAATTTTTCATTTAAAATTTGATATTTTCTTACAAAAATTGCAATTTTTAAAAGATTTTAACACCATGACAATTCTGAGTGATATCATTTTTTCTTTATATTACATTCAAGTTTATTAATTTTTATTAAATGAAGTGATGGTTTATTTGTATATTTATTTATAATAACCAACTAATTAGTGTGTAAAAATAATCCAAATACTTCATAAACAAGCAAAAAAAATCATATTTCATTATACTTCAAAATCTTCATGTAAAAATTAGACTAGAAGGATATGTCTTCCAGACATTTTTTCTGTCAAAGAACAAAGAAGAAGTGTTTTGACCTTAGACATTGTCCCTAAGTTTCTGACCCTTTTAGATTTTTTTTCAACTTTAACACCAATAAAAGCATTACATTCAAATCTACATTCAAAAAGTGTGAATCATTATTATTTAGAATAATGTTAATACTACAATCTAAATTTACAGAGCAATAGTCCTGTTTGTAAAGCAACTTTCATCTATTTTTAATGCAGATTAGGATTAATACATTAATGACCCTATCTTGTTTAATAACATTAAGCTGATACAAAATAAGTTTTTGTTAAATTGCTGCTAAAATTTGTACTCAAGCTTTAAAATCATGTTAAATATTGTGATCATATTTAATGAAGATCATATACCTCTGTTTGTTGGAGTATCAATTGATTTCACAAACTATGGATGATTCTAGGTTTGAGTGACAGATATATATGACTAATAAGAAATTAATTAATTTTTTCATTAAATGTTACTATTTAAACCAGGACAATTTTTTTATAGAGAACATGTGTAAAAAGTTTTAGCATTATTATACCTTTATCATTAAATTTAGTTTTATCAGTATCACATGATCACCATTTCCTATGCTTACACAAGCTGTTTACACACAGGTTAAATTCTTCATACAATAGTACCATCAGTACAAGAGAGAGAGTAATTAATGGATGGAAGAAGGTTTGTGTATAAAATCCCTATCTAGTACCTACTCATACAATATCCCCAGACTAGTTTCCAGCTTGTGGCTTTCATCAGTGAGGAGCCTTGGATCTGAGAGCAGTGTATCTGAGAGCAGTGTAAGGTACACTCCTCTCAGATCCAACAATCCTCACTGATGAAAGCCACAAGCCGGAAACTAATTTGGGGATATTGGATGAGTAGTTGCTAGATAGGGATTTTATGTATATACCTTCTTACATCCATTGATTACTCTGGCTTACACTGATGGTACTACTGTATGGAGAGTTAAACCTCTGTATTTTATCAGTATCATGATATACTTTCATTTATGAGAAATGGGTTATATATCAACATAATAGACAATTTTCTTTTCAATTGGTTTCGTCAAAATTTTTGCATTAATATTGTAGGCTATTTTCAGAGAGTAGATTAAAACTGCAGTATTACAGTGGAAAGAATTATGATTTTTAATAACAGAATGCAAAAATTGAAAAAAAAAGACCTACAATTTCAAATCTTTCAGTTCTCCAAATAATTCTAGTAATAATAATAGTAGTAGTAATAGTAGAAGTAGTAATAGTAATAATAATAATAATAATAATAAATGGAATTTAATATAACAAGTTACATCAAAATGAATCAAATTTAAAAAGCTTTAAGCATATATAATAAAGAATTAATAAATGATATTAAAAATAAGAAGCATATTGATTGTTGGAAGTACTAAATAATCAACAAGACTTCTTAATCCAAGTCTCACTTTTCTTCAAAATGCTCAATGGTAATTTCAGTTAGATTTACAATAATATATTTATACAATTAAAGTTTTATTTTATGCCATATTTTGATAATTTTTACATTATTTATTACCAAATACAAGTTTAAGCCAATAAACATCACATGATCACCATTTCTTATGCTTGCTTATAACTGTTATTAAAACAGGAAAAACTCACTATATGTTCTAGGTGCAGTGCTCTCAGAGTTAAGGCTCCGCACTGAAGAAGGCCACAAGCCAGAAACTAGTCTGGGGATATTGGATGGGTAAGCACTGGATGGGATTTTATGCACAAACCTTTTGGCATTCATTGATTATTGTAGCTTACAGTGAGTGGCAATATGTATAGTAAGTTTTGCCTATTTAAATACAAGTTTACAAATGAAAACATTTTAAAAATATAATATTAACACTTTGCAAAATAGAAAAATAAAATATTAAAATAAAATATGTATTGACAATAATGACTCTACATATTGATTTATAAAAAGTAGTGATTAAATTATTTACTTAAATTCCATTTTAAAAATCAAAATGATTTTTCATTTAGACATCAAATAGCAATAAAATTTCATTTAAAAATTTAGAATTGTATTCATTATTATTAAAATTTCAAAAAAATTCTTCATCAGCATTTATGAAAGCATTTCTTTTTAGTGAATGAATTTCAACACCCATTTTCTGTAGTTATGGTTATAATTCATTGTTTGAAAGAAATATTTTTAAATGAAATGTAATTGTAATTGCTTACATTTTTGGTTTAAAATAAATATTTCACAAATATATTGCATAAATAAGAATAAACATTATTAAAAATTACAATTTATTTCTGAAGTAGCAAAAAAATAAAGCTCACTCTCAAAAACCGGGGACAAAAAAATCTACTAACCTGTAGTTTTGACAGTTGTGTTATAATATAATGCAATTAGTCTGAAACATTGTTAGTTTGCTTGAATTTCAAAGTCCATCTTTGTAATATCTGCATGTTACTGACATCTTCAGAATTTTTTTAAAACTAATAAATTTAATTCCAATTTCTAATGCTAAATAAATGTGAAACTGGCAAATGGGTATTATAGATGCTGCAAAATAGTGGAAGAAAAGTGGATAATGATAGCACTACCATCAAAATGCTTCGAAACATACTGAAGATTTGTTTTTCAGCAGTGAACTGTTAATCCATATTATCTTTTTAAATCTCATTTATCAAATAGAGCCTTAATTTGCAATGTATGAACTCTCATGTTGCAATGATATCTTATCCATCTATCATGCAAGTGATTTTGGTTCGAATCTGGACTGAACAAATTTAAAACATTTTTCAGAGCAAATCATATTTAGAATGTTTTTTTTGTGGGCTCATATAAAAATATTTAAATGGATTTCTTCTAATGTTCATAAGAAGTTCGATCACCAAAAGTGTCAGTATTGAAATTGATCCTAGGATCCTACATTCGAAAGTTTGACACTCTGATACTGTGCTAAACCACATAGAACAAATTACTTATATTAAAACAGCAAACTAATTAATATTGGCCACTGAATGGAAATTTATTTAGCCTTAGGTAGAGAGTAAACAAGGATGGAGAAACAGTTAATGTTTAAATATGGGCTGGCAAGACAGCTTAATATTTTTTCTTTCACATTTTCTCTATGAAGACTGATGTAGCTATCACATTGGCAGTGTAAACTATATTTATAAATTGCAATATGATACTCAGCCAGACCAAAGCAGTGAATAAAACTTTCATTATTTTATATTTATGATTTAGTGCAATAGTGCAGAAGTAAGGCAATGGCCTTAAAAACTAAAGGATCACAAATTACAGCCAAGTGTGGAAGTTCTAGTATTGAATGCCATTTGATCCTCCAAAGTAATAAAAAGACTACTTTCATTGCATCACTTAGTGCAGTTATAAAACAGAAGACTTGAGAAGTAAAGATCCATGGATTGCAGTTCAATTCTATCAAACCAGGTGTCAAATAGCATAAAACCTCAAGAGTGACAAACCATTAATTTATTTGCACCGCTTAGATTATTGTAGTAGTGGAGTAGCTGACTTGGGAACTAGAGATCCACAGATAACATCTCTGTCATATTTTTTATTCTAAAATTTATTATGCCACCAGTATATACCAGTTTATGATTATCTGAAACTTTCATTCTGCTCTAAATATAACTCATTTTCCCAGCTAGAGCACCCTCCCCCCATTTTGAATACATTATGATGTAACTTAGTCAATCTTTTCCTTCAACTTTTTCACATTTAATTTTTTTTTTATCATCAAAACAGTTTTAATTCTGTCTCTATGAAAGATTTTCACAAGTCTGCTCCAATAACATAATTTAATAGAAACTGTTTTCTTTGCATCCTGCATCTCAGATGTGGTTACTACATTACCATATAAATATCTTTAAAACTTATCAAAGCATCACTTGATCTCCTTCATATGCTCACACCGGCTATAACAGTAGCAAACTCTCTATGCAGTAGTGCTTGTGACTTTCATCAGTGATGAACCTTGGACTTGAGAGCACTGCACCTAAATCTTAGGATCTAAGTGCAGTGCTCTCAAATCCAAGGTTCATCACTAATAAAAGCCACGTACTAGAAAAGGATTTTGTGCACAAACCTTCTTTCATTCATTGATTACTATGGCTTGCACTTGATGGCACTTCTGAATGGAGAGTTTGCTCATGTTGTTTTTAAAAATTGTTTTCCTGTTATTATATTTCAAAACTTTTTTTTACATAGCAGTCTAGATAAAAAGCAAAGCAGGCTTTTAAAAAATAAATGGCTTACTCAGAGCAAAGATTTTTTTTAACAATCTTTATAAAATAACAGTAAAATAGAAGGCAGTGCTAAAATGATTGACCAATTTCTGAATAATAAAGGCGTTGACCCTTTAGTTAAAAAAAAAGAAATATATTTAAGGGCTTTGTTGAATATTTAACGATGTTGGCTATAGGTTGCCTATATTTCAATTGCATAGCAGAAAAATCTTAAGCCTTTTGGAAAAAGCTTGCTCCAAAATGGAATTGAACAGAAGGTAATGGCCAATAGATGCATACCTGTGCACCATAGGTTTTTCTATAATGTTTTAATGGTTACACATATAAGTTTGGATAAATGATTTGTTAAATATTTATGCCATAAAAACATACACACATATATACAAGAAAAAATAGAATGCAAATAGAAAAGAAAGTTGAAAGGAAGAAAAAATAGAGGAAAAGCGTAGAAAAAATTGTTTGGAATTATAATTTTTTTTTTTACAAGGTTGCCAAAATAAATATAAAAAAAAGAGTGAAAAGTAAAAAACAATAGTGGTGCTATTTTCGATTTACAATAGAAACAATGCAGTACTAATACTCAGATAATATTAGCTTATATAAATTTTAAAGATATTTTCATAGTTTTATTTTATTAATGTTATGGGTACAACAGAGAACCTTGAAATCTAATTAAAAAGTAGTAAGTTGCATTATTGCGCTTTCTAATGAAATGTTTTATTAATCCAATATTACATTTTCTATCATTTCCTTTAACGCTATTATACAATTATTGTCAATATCTATATTAGATTTATAATTCATTTGTTAAACTTCAGTAAATTTAATGAAATTTGAATGTTTGTTTAATGTTTTAAATTAAAAGGGTATGGTAATTAAGTTATATATATATATATTTAAAAAAAAAAAGACAAATTGCTTTATTATATATTTCATTATAATTACCATGTTATACGAGTATTAGAAAAGCGTTTGATAGCATTTTCATACTTAATTCTTTTTTAAAAAATACAAATTAATATGCATGAATGCACGTTAATTACGTATAAAGAATTTTAAAATAACTTTACGCAGATAAACTCTATAGAAAATTAAAGCAGATGGGAATTATTAAATTTAATCCTTTACATTTAATTTCCGATTCAAGTATATAGTAAACTTTGGCAAAAAAAAAATTATATCTATAATAGCATTTAAATTATAAATTTCAAAACTAATTTATTTTAGCATAAGTGAATAATTATAGATTTTATTTTTTATCCAATTTAATAAATCCGGATAATTGAAAACATTGTCTGAATCTCCTGAATACAAAAAATGTTTCGTCATTTTAAACAAATATTTATATTAGTAAGTTTTCCTCACTTTTATTTTTGGCAAAACAAAAAGTATTTAGAAATCAAATAATAATAATATTCCAATTGTTTATAATGTAAAGTTATAAATGATTTAGTATTTTTGTATTTTTTTTTCTTTTGTGTTTTTTTATTCATAATGACGTAAAATTTATGCATATTTTCTGCTTCGTTTGATTCAGTGGTAGAATCTGCAGCTCAAAACCCAAGACTCGCTCCATATCTTCCACTCGGAACGCCCCCAGAAATTAAACCATATGATTATTTATGTATTTATTGAAATAATCTCCCGTCTAATAAATGATTAGTAACAGTTATTAATATATTCATCTGACATAGACGATATTAATGTTGCGAATACAGAAAGTTTAACAGTTATAAACAAATTATATTAAATGCATATATAAAGGTTTCTGTTTTCCTACTATGGAAATGAATTTATTTAGAATGAAAACTAATTGTTTTTAAAAATAATAAAAATAAGGTTTAATTGAGAAAATGGAAAAATAAAATAGTGATGGTTACTTCTACCATCCACTCCAATTCCAAGATGATGATCTTATCAAATTTATTTTAGTTTTTCTTTTCCAGTATCTCACTTTGGAAAGTTAACTTATCTTATATTCATCTCACAAATGGTCTTACTTTAGATTTTTTTAATATCGAGACCACTTTAGATCTTCAGTATTATATTCATAACTTTTCTAATAACATATTCAGTTCAGTTTTCTTTAGTGTATTAAAATACTACAAGTATTAAGCTAATTTACTTGCCAAAACAGTGATTTGGATTTCAAGACTAAGCCAATGAACATTTATAAAATTTATACAACTCATAAATAGTCTTTTATTTTTAACATAGAAAATTCTGCTATAATCATTTAATAGAGATTGATAAATGACTAATTATGAAAGGTGGGGGAGGGGGTTGTATGATAATTCCAGGGTTATTTTTAATAGTTTCAATTATATTATGATGCCTAATATTTTTATTAGTCATTCATTAGATTAGAGATTACCCAATAACAAATAATATTTCTATAACATAATTTTCACTAATCCAACACAAAATGTGCATCTTGGATACCATAGATCTTTTTCACATGTCTTTGGTCACATGATTATGATTACATCCACCCACAAGATGTTAAAAATGGATAGAAATCGGTCCCTATCTTGAGTAAGAGTGATGTAATGAAAATTACACTACAGAAATATTATTCATTGTATTATGATACCTGTTTGTTTTATAACTTCATATGTCAATTTCCATACTTATTTGGTAATTTTAAAATATGCAGTATAGTTTTCTGAAAGAAATTTGATATTAACTGAAAGAAGTAATTTTTGATTCTTCTTTGAGACCTTAAAGAACTGCACAGGGCAAATTTGTAATGCCAACTCTACATATTCTGCATTGGCGGCCTAGTGGTTAGCATAGCTGCCTTCCAGGCAAGCTGGCCCGGGTTCACATCCCGGTCAATGCTTTGACATATATATAAAAAACTCCACATATTCTGATTATTGACCTATTAAAATTATGAATATTGTTATCTCTTATGAACCATGACACTATAAACCATCGATTATTTATTTATATAATTTTTATAAAATGTGTGTCATTGAGAATATATATTTGTTATTGATTAAAAAATAATAATAATAAATTTTTTAAAAAACAAAACGTCAAAACAATTATTCTGTATAAATTACCAAATTATTTATACATTATACAGGCTTAAAACTGCATTTATATGTGTAATATATGCAGAATTCGAACTCAGACTTTCACATGACCCACTACTCTCAGTGCCATCTTAAATTGCTGACCCACCTGATCACACACATGGTGAAAAGGTAAATAATCACCAATATACGTATTTCATGCTAAACTAGCAATCATCAGTTGGTCTAGATTACTATCCTCACATATATATATATAATTAGTGCTCAGCTTTATGTTATGATAGCCGATCCTTATATTTTAATGGACAGGCTTCAAACTATTCCAACTCATAACTCTTCAGCCTTCAATTTCATTAAAAATCTGATGATGGAACGTTCAAAGCCGTTATTAGTGCCAAAGTTCTCATCCTACCAATGTTGGCATATTAGTCATTCTGATCCCTCATGCACAGGAGAATAATCCATTTATACATACATATGTGAGGGAAGGGCAGACCTATTACACACTATTTATATAAATTAATACATTGTACAGGCTTAAACCTGCATTTATATATGTAATATATGTGGAATTTGAACTCAGACTTTTGCATGACCCACTACTCTCAGTGCCATATCATATTGCTGGCCCACCTGACAACATGTGTGTAATCAGGTGGGTCATCAATATGAAATGGCACCGAGAGTACTGGGTCATGTGAAAGTCTGAGTTCGAATCCTGCAAATTATTTATAGTAAATATAAAATTAGTTTAATATAGTTTTTTTTTTTTTAAAAAAAAAACAACTAATTTATTAATTAATAAGTCAGCTTTGTGTTAGAGAATTCTATATATGGGTCTGTGTTTTTCCTATTAAAAAATCTGTTTTATAAAAGGTCGATGGTTATTTGGGTATTTTATGAGATACGTGTCTCAAAAAAATGTGCAGACAATGCTATAGTGGTTCCAAGGTATACATCATTAGGTTTTTCTTATTGAAGCAAAGAATAATTTTTAAATCCTCCCTTATCCTCCCATATCAAAATAACATTAAATTATTGACTCACTGTTTAAAAAGTCAAAATAGATAACTAAAAATATGCATATCTTTTATTTAGACATCAAAATAAACTTTTTTTTTCCATTGATGTGTTTTTTTTAGTCCTAAAAGAGATGAACTATAAGATTCTAGAATATGAGTTTCTAGGATTGACTCTGGTGCAGTACTTCTGACGTTCAAATTCTTTTTATGAACATTTTAACAATAAAGCCATTCGATTAACTTTTTACTGCCATTATCCTTGACAAGAGGGTACATTTAGTCAATAAAAAGCTCTTGAACCTAATTTGCACTCTGAAAACCTGAGATAACAAACTAGCCCCACTTGCACTCTTCACAGACACTTGGGAAATCCTCCAACTCCCATCCTCTCAGCCTCTGCATAGGACCCAATCACGAAGACATGCATTCTGACCATCTGGACTACACACCATTTCCCCACTCCATTTCCCATTCCCTTTTTGCATGTATCCTTCCCATCTTACTATATTGCTTCTGTAATTTCATTTATTTTACTGTATCTGTTTTTGCTTTTTTATGAATAAAAACGTCATCACTGAAAAATAAATAAATAATAATACACATTCAATAGTTTCCCACAAAGTGCTAACTAAATAAAGAAAGTCTCATAGCTTAGCAGTTAGCACATTTAAATTACACTTCTACAATTTAGGTTTAAGATTAAACCATAGTATCTCATAGCTTAGCAGTTAGCACATTCACATTAGACTTCTACAATTTCGGTTTAAGATTAAACCGTAGTAAATATGAATAGAATTTATCTTTATATAATCAATCTATATACAACATTTAGAGTGCTTTTAAGTCATAGCCTGAGGAAAAGTGATTTACTCCCTTTTTGAGCTATGTTTAATTTTAAAAATCAGTATAAATTTTTAAAGAAATATATCTGAATGAATTATCTTAAAAATAGCCATAGCTCTATATAACCAATTTTTTTTGTAAATTATTGTTAGAACCAAATCATCCATGATAATATTTATTTCTGTGTGATATTTTAAAATTGTATGTAGTTATTTATGTATATACTGAAACAGATGTACTGTTTCATGTATGTATTCAAAAGATTCCCCCCCATTTAAAATAGGCTAGCATGATTTGTCATTAAAAAGAAAAAAGACAATGAATACGTTTAAATCTGCAATTAAAAAAAAAGTACAAATCTTTATTATGATTCATCAATCTAAGAAAGAAAATCATTTTCTATAATTGAGAAAAGAAAATAATAAAGATAAATCATTATTGATTTTATAGTTTCCAAAATATGATAAATAAAAGCTGGCATTTATTAAAAATATTACATTTTTAAAACGTGGAATGATGTTGTCATATAAAGTGTGATAATCGCTTGAGGCAGTCTTATGAAATTGGAAAATATAGCTTAATCCTTATGATTTCTTATCTTTGCCGCAAAAAGGATTATCCAATCCTTAAGAAGAAAAAAGCACTCAGGTTTAATGAGAGCTGTATAGCAAATCAGGTACAATGGGAAGGCTGCTTAATCAATCCAAGAATCAGAATATATATAGTCGAGTTGCAAGTTCAGAGCAGATTTTTAAAAAGTTTTTTTCAGAGATTTTTAAGAGATTCTAAAAAAAGTTTTTCAAAGAGTTAAAGAAACACTATTAATGATGAAAAAAGAAAACATTACTAAGGAAAACATAACGATGAAAGGCTAAACAGTAACAGCTTTCTCTCTTCATTCCAATGCCATATTTTTTCAAGATTTGCCTGGGTGATCATCATGAAAGGGAATAGTGCCATTCAGCTTAAATAAACGACCCCTGTTTGATGGAACAGACTGGATATAAACAAGAAAAAAAAGAATGAAGGTAACAATTTTATAAAATATGAAATATTTATATGTATTTATGAAAGACAAAAAAAACGACTTTCTTAGAAAAGAAACCAAAATTATGAATAAAAGTAGCTATATGAAAATACGTTTATTATAAATGAAACTAAAATTATAAATAAATATAGCTACATGAAAATAAGTTTATTATTGATAAATTATAAAAGAAACTAAAATTATGAATAAAAGTAGCTACATGAAAATACGTTAATATAAATGAAACTAAAATTATCAATAAATATAGCTACTTACGTTTATTATTGATAAATTAGCAATGAAGCTACTGGTCAACTTACATCTGGAAACATACATCTGTGGCAGACCCAACAACAATATTGTGATAGATATTAGAGTAACCAAATAAAATTACAAATGCTTACCTGCTTATTGATTGTATAAGAATATTACACATAACTATAATTAATTAAATTATAATAACGTATTTATAATTCAGATAAAATTAGAAAATATCAAAATAAAAGTATACATACAAAATTAATATATTTAGTAGATTTATATTATATTGTGAACCAATTCCATCATTTAAATATGAGTTAGTATGTCAATAAAAGTTAATGGTTATATGCCTATAATGAACCATGTCCTTAAATAAGTTGAAAGATTGAGAAAATTATTTTTTATTAAAGATTTAATTATTATTTGAAAACACCGAGAAAAGAAATATAAACACAGAATTAAAACATGTTATATATACTAGTTGAAAAATAAGAACACCAAAACAATGTGTCATGGTTAAATGTTAAATGTACGATGATATACCTGGAGTTACTGATGCATATATGTTACATATATATGTCTTATGAAATCGGAAATACCAAATAAACACATTTGCAAGATGAATTGATATCTGGACAGATGAAAATATATATACTTATAGATTACCTAAGTAACAAATGGATATAAATGTGAATTAATGACAAATCTGGATAAGAATATGTGAATATCAAATAAATGCATTTGCAAGATGAATTGATATATGGACAGATGGAAATACATACACTTATATTTTACTTGAATAACCAATGGATATAAACATGCTTATATCGACCGATTCAAACCCTGAAATGGATAACAAATGAACCTAGACTACATGTGCTTATATTATGGGTTCAAACCTGGATTTGGATAACCATGAATAAAAATATATGTATTATGCTTTAACTAACTGAAAGTTAAGTGGAACTCGGAATTAGGTGTAAAATGTAAATGGTCAAAGAACTTGCATTCTTTAATTCATATTGCCCTATTATTGGATACATACCAAGATGCACAATGGACTGCAAATAAACTATTTGTGAATTAAGTGGAACTCGGAAATAGGTGTAAAATGTAAATTGTTAAAGAACTTGCATTCTTTAATTCAGATTGCCCTATTACTGGATGTATACCAAGATACACAATGGACTGTAAATAACATATTTGTTTTATTAAATATTTGTTGAATTAAGTGGAACTCTGAATAAAATGCTATCAGTTGTCTTCATTATGCTCTCTGTTGTCTTGACATATCACATCCTCTCTGTGAATTCACTAAATGATTAAAGAGATAAACTGTTAAAGAATTATTGAAAGAAGGACTTTATTATACTCTCAACAGATTACATTTTTAAGTCATATAAAAATATTATTGGAAGCAGGTCAAAGAGATACAAGGGACTGTTAATGAAATATTTTGTTTGATGGACATTTATTTTAAGCTGTTATTAAATAAAATTATTGTTATTTAAAATTAACTTTAGTTATCCAGTTTTGTTCAATATTATTTTTTTATTGCATCACTCATCATTCAGTGCACTTGTTCACAAGAATTTCATGCCTCCTGAGCTATGTCTGGCATAACTAGACCCAAGTAAGTCAGGTTGTAGTGAGATGGAACTCTAGTGGCATCATTTGGAAAAACAAACACAGAAATGTCTAGATGCTTCCCATCTCTATCATGCTACATCCTCTGATGAGCAGGAAATATTGTTGTAGGGGGGGGTAACATTTGCATTGGGGAATGCTAATCGATAGTTCCTTCCTGCAAAATGCTCATCAGGAAAGTGTTACAACCGAAGTAATAAACGGGTTGCATGGTGGTCCAGTTACATTTGTCACCCTACTATGAGGCCTTATCTAGCTAACCTACCCACAGGCATAAAACAGCTAGAAATGAGTAATAGAGAAAAAGAAGAAGTGGAAAAGGCATAAGCAGATCACGATTCTGTGATGTAAGCAGTGCATATGGTGCAGTGATGTGATTTATTCAAAAAGGGATGGAAAAAGAATATAAAATGAATGGCATAAATGGTATATAAAGAAGAAAACAGGCATAACAAAGACTTGGAGTTAAATCATGATATGGATGGAGAGAAAAGCTTATAAAAATTGAAATATAAAAGTAATAAAATTTAAAAAAAATATTGATGATAACCAGATCAAAAGCAAAAAAAAGATGATGAATACAGAATGTATAGAGAATCTTCCTGAGAAAGAAGATAAACAAAAAGACAAAGCAGATGATCGAAAGCAATCACAGAGAACAGGAGAGACATTCATGTTAGCCCAGTTAATGAAAATGATAAAAGAAAATAACAAAGAACAGAGAAAACAGAGAAAGGAAGATAACAAGAAAAGAGATAAAGAAAGAGAAGAAAACAACAAGAAAAAAGAGGAAGAGAAAAAAGAACATACTGAACACAGAGAAAAAACAACAAGAAAAGAGATGAACAGAGAGAAGAAGACAACAAGAAAAGAGAGGAAGATAAAAAACACAGAGAGCAGAGAGAAGAAGACAACAAGAAATGAGAGGAAGATAAAAAAGAACACAGAGAACAGAGAAAAGAAGACAAAAGAGAATTGAAAGAATAAATCTGAAAAATAACAGAAAGCCAAAATGAAAAGTTTGACCAGTTAATAAAAGAAATGGCTAACAAAATATTAAAAATTAAGGAGGAAGTGATGGAGGAAGTAAAAGGCTCACTAATAGAGCAAGAAGTCAAAATGACCCAGATATGCGAGGCCTTGGATAAAAAAATAATAAGAATCCAAGAATCCATGCAAGAGAAAGTGGATATACTGACCACCCAGATGAAAGAGATAGAAATAAAAAATAGCAATACATTGCCTAAACAAAGAAAGGCAGAAACAGTCCCAAAAGAAAGTAGTTAGACACAATGTCCCTATAACTAACCAGATGTCTGGAATTGTAAATCAATTCTTAAAAATTAGAACTTTTTCAGGGAGCTAAATGAAGCACCTATAGAATATGTAAAAAGTTTGGAGATACTTTAGTATCAATGTATTGACAGAAGAGGCAAAACTGGCAATAGCATGTAGTCATCTCCAAAATGCAGTGCAAGCATGGTGGGATTCACTGTTCACCCAACCTATAAATTTTGATGATTTTAAAGGAGCACTAATGAGCTGCTACTGGAGCAATGATTATCAGGAAGGGATTAAATATAAAGTGTCCCAGGAGAAATGTCCATCTGGAGAGCCTTATACACCCTTCTTTAGAAGACAGGTAGCCAGGTTAAGAGCGTTGACATCTGACCCTCTATCTGAACTCGATTATTAGATTGATACAGCACAGCTTTCCAAATTACATAGAAAAAATGCTAATTGGGACTGATCATCGATCTATTAAGCAGGTTGCTGAGCTACTAACAGCATATGATAGTTGTGGTGCATCAACAACCAAGGAAGAAGGAGCAAAGCAACCACAAAACAAACCTCCCTATAGAAGAGATGATGGGCCTAGAATAGGAGCCATTGGATACAAAATAAAAATGCCTCTTCAAAAATATAACAACTATGACCAACCACCATGGTATCATCACCAAAGAAATGGGATACCACCCTGGAAAATTCAATAAAAATATTCAACAGGCAATATGCATAGCCCAATACCAAACCTGTGTAATTAAAAGATCAAATAGTGATGATAACTTGCAGAAAGGTGGGGCTAGAAATGCAAGCCACCATGATGATGTATGGCCCAAAAAACACCCCAAAATAGGACAAAATAGAAGTACATCACCTCAAAACAAAGAAAGATGCCATAGGGGAACTGATTATGATCATCAGTCTCTCAAGCCATGCTATAGTTACAATACAGAACAATAAAATAGAGATAGCTGATGGAAGATGTTTGTGAGTGGAATGTGGTGGTGCATGAATTTGTGTTTTTCATGTCAGGGTGGGTGGATGATTGAGCAGGAATGCTTGGATGCATTGTGTTATGATGCTCTGAAGTATATGCTTGGCACTATCCATACCTGGATGTTGAGCCCCTAGAGTAGTCCAATAGTGTGTATATATAGGCGTCATGAAAAGGCCTTGGTCACATGAATAGACCAAATGAATAAGCCCCTAAGACTCACAGAAGCTGAGCAGGGCTGGCTCAGTGCCAAATTTTTCCTGGCTCCTACTTTTAGTTGGATCGTCCCTCTAGGTACAAGAGAAATAGTTCTTAAAAATGAAATAATTTCTCATGACATCATGGGGCAGTGTGTACTGGTAGTTTGTGCTTGGCCATCTGCTTATTCTGGCATTGGAGGCTGTGGTTTATGTATTCACTTTTCTGGCCAATCTTACCCATTCCATCACCAAACCTAAAACCAGTAGAAAGACACAGTAATGAGAAATGACATGTACAATATATTGAATAAAATCGTACTTCCAGGTGATTTCATCCCAAACTTTGGTGGGGGATAATGAAACAGATATACTGTTTCACATATGTATTCAAAAGATCTCCCCCCCCCCATTTAAAATAGGCTAGCATGATTTGTCATTACAAAGAAAAAAGACAATGAATATGTTTAAATCTGCAATTAAGAAAAAAGTACAAATCTTTATTAAGATTTATCAATCTAAGAAAGAAAATCATTTTCTATAATTGAAAAAGAAAATAATAAAGATAAATCATTATTGATTTTATAGTTTCCAAAATACGATAAATAAAAGCTGGCATTTATTAAAAATATTACATTTTTAAAACTTGGAATCATGTTGTCATATAAAGTGTGATAATCGCTTGAGGCAGTCTTATGAAATTGGAAAACATAGCTTAATCCTTATGATTTCTTATCTTTGCCATAAAAAGGATTGTCCAATCCTTAAAAAGCAAAAAAGCACTTGGGCTTAAATGAGAGCTGTATAGCAAATCAGGTACAGTGGGAAAGGCTGCTTAATCAATCCAAGAATCAGAATATATATAGTTGAGTTGCAAGTTCAGAGCAGATTTTTAAAAAGTTTTTTTCAAAGATATTTTTAAGAGATTCTAAAAAAGTTTTTCAAAGAGTTATTTGTCTTCAAAGAGTTATTTTTCAAGTAGATGTTAAAGAAGATTTTCGAAAAAAAGATTTTAATTTTAAAAAAGATATTAAGAGCAATTAAAGAAAGACTATTAATGATGGAAAAAGAAAACATTATTAAGGAAAACATAATGATGAAAGGCTAAACAGTAACAGCTTTCTCTCTTCATTACAATGCCATGTTTCTCCAAGATTTGCCTGGATGATCATCATGAAAGGGAATAATGCCATTCAGCTTAAATAAATGCCCCCTTTTTGATGGAACAGACTGAATATAAACAAGAAAAAAAGAACGAAGGTAACAATTTTATAAAATATGTAATATTTATATGTGTTTATGAAAGACAAACAAAACATCTTTCTTAGAAAAGAAACCAAAATTACGAATAAAAGTAGCTATATGAAAATATGTTTATTATAAATGAAACTAAAATTATAAATAAATATAGCTACATGAAAAAACGTTTATTGATAAATTATAAAAGAAACTAAAATTATGAATAAAAGTAGATATATGAAAATACATTTATTATAAATGAAACTAAAATTATAAATAAATATAGCTACATGAAAATACGTTTATTATTGATAAATTATAAAAGAAACTAAAATTCTGAATAAAAGTAGCTATATGAAAATACGTTAATATAAATGAAATTAAAATTATAAATAAATATAGCTACTTACATTTATTATTGATAAATTACCAATGAAGCTACTGGTCAACTTATATCTGGAACCATACATCTGTGGCAGACCCAACAACAATATTTATGATAGATATTAGAGTATGCTTACCTTCTTACTGATTGTATAAAAATATTACACATAACTATAATTAATTAAATTATAATAATGTGTTTATAATTTAGATAAAATTAGAAAATATCAAAATAAAAGTATACATACAAAATTAATATATTTAGTAGATTTATATTATATTGTGAACCAATTCAAACATTTAAATATGAGCTAGTACGTCAATAAAAGTTAATGGTTATATGCATATAATGAACCATGTCCTAATATAAGTTGAAAGATTGAGAAAATCATTTTTTGTTAAAGATTTTATGTATTATTTGAAAACTCTGAGAAAAGTAATATAAACACAGAATTAAAACATGTTATATATATGAGTTGAGAAATAAGAATACCAAAACAATGTGTCACGGTTAAATGTACGATGATATATCTGGAATTACTGATGCATATATGTTATATATATGTCTTATGAAATTGGAAATACCAAATAAATGCATTTGCAAGATGAATTGATATCTGGATAGAAGGAAATACATACACTTATAGGTTACCTGAATAACCAATGGATATAAATGTGAATTAATGACAAATCTGGATAAGAATATGTGAATACCATAAATGCATTTGCAAGATAAATTGATATATGGACAGATGAAAATACATACACTTATATTTTACTTGAATAACCAATGGATATAAACATGCTTATATCGACCAATTCAAACCCTGAAATGGATAACAAATGAACCTAAGCTGCATGTGCTTATATTATGGATTCAAACCTGGAATTGGATAACCATGAATAAAAATATATGTATTATGCTTTAACTAACTGAAAGTTAAGTGGAACTCGGAATTAGGTGTAAAATGTAAATGGTCAAAGAACTTACATTCTTTAATTCATATTGCCCTATTATTGGATACATACCAAGATGCACAATGGACTGCAAATAAACTATTTGTGAATTAAGTGGAACTCGGAAATAGGTGTAAAATGTAAATTGTTAAAGAACTTGCATTCTTTAATTCAGATTGCCCTATTACTGGATGTATACCAAGATACACAATGGACTGTAAATAACATATTTGTTGAATTAAATATTTGTGAATTTAGTGGAACTCTGAATAAAATGCTATCAGTTGTCTTCATTATGCTCTGTGTTGTCTTGATATATCATACTCCTCTCTGTGAGTTCACTAAATGATTAAAGAGATAAACTGTTAAAGAATTATTGAAAGAAGGACTTTATTATACTCTCAACAGATTACATATTTAAGTCATATAAAAATGTTATTGGAAGCAGGTCAAAGAGATACAAGGGACTGTTAATGAAATATTTTGTTTGATGGACATTTATTTTAAGCTGTTATTAAATAAAATTATTGTTACTTAAAATTAACTTTAGTTATCCAGTTTTGTTCAATATTATTTTTTTATTGCAACACTCATCATTCAGTGCACTTGTTCACAAGAATTTCATGCCTCCTGAGCTATGTCTGGCATAACTAGACCAAGTAAGTCAGGTTGTAGTGAAATGGAACTCTAGTGGTGCCAATTGGAAAATCAAACACAAAAATGTCAAGATGCTTCCCATCTCTATGGTGCTACATCCTCTGATGAGCAGAAAATATTGTTGTAGGGGGGGTTGCATTGGGGAATGCCAATTGATAGTTCCTTCCTGCAACATGCTCATCAGGAAAGTGTTACAATTGAAGTAATAAAGGGGTTGTATGGTGGTCCGGTTACAATATATTTCAAGAAAGGAAGATTGCATAAAGTAGAAGACAATTGTTTAATAGTAAATGGAATACAGACTTTGTGAGGCTAATTTAAAAAATGGCCATGTCTTTTACTCTAAAAGTATCAATCACGGAGAACAAATGAAGTGGGATTTATTATAAATAAAGAATAAAAGAATAACATTGCAAAGATTTATAGTTTATTGGCATAGAGTATAAAGACTAGTTATTCAATTTAAAAGAAGATACTAAATACAGATAATTCAGATTTATTTTAATAACATATTCTCATTCTAATGCAATTCAAAATTTTCAATTAGATTGCAAAATGCTTTTGATAGTAACAAATAACATTTGAAAATAGTTACAGGAGATATTAAAGCAAAAATTGGAAAAAAAATTGAAAGGTGTAAATGCTTTGGGAAAAACTGACATAAAAAAAAAGTTAATCAGAAAACAAACTTGCAAATTGGATTGGGCAGGGTGGGGTATTTTTTAAAAAATATATAATGAGAAAATAAACATGAAGCATCCTGAGGAAAGTACAACAGAACCATTACAATAATATTTAATAGAAAGAATAATCATGTCCTTGGAGAGAAGTAAAAAAGTCTTTATGAAAAACTAAAGGAGAAAACTATTAAAAAAGATACTATGAAAATCCCATCTCCCCACCACTCTTCCCAGTCTTCAGAAATACTGCAAAGAATTTAAGCGGGTTCACTGCCTGGCTGATGCTATGACACATGAAAAAAAAAACTTGCAAATCTTTTTCAAATCTTAACAGATTTTAAAGATTGTTAAAATCACTAATATAATTGCAAAATAGATAGCTGGGACAAAAGCAGGAGTTTGCAATACATTTTTAAGTAAGATAAAACAATATATAAAGAAAAGAAAAATAAGAATATATTTAAAAATTGCTGCATTTAAAAGTAGAATATATGGAATTCTGTAAAATAATATGAAAAAGATATAAAAAAATATAATGGTAAATTGATAAGAAAAGCTATATATATATAAAGTCTCTGAAATATAATACAATATCATAGTATTGAAAAGAATGTTATTTCAATAATAAAAAGAAAAGATAGCATGATTACTAAAAAAAAAAAGATGAGCAATTCATAAATCAGAAATGCCTGCAAGAAAGATATATCCAGCATGTAATGAACAATGCAAACTAAAATGCTCAAGCAAAATAAACAAAAATAAAGGCTTGAAATATTTAACAAATACTGGTTACTTGACAGCCTGTAACCCCAGTGAGAATTTATCTGTAGAAGTATGACTGCCATTAGACCTCAGTATCAATATAAGAAAGAAGGAAGCATGCACCAGTATAACCATGCATTTTATTTCTTGAACCACAACATAAATGTGTGCATTTGCAAATTTTTTTTCAAGGCAACATTGGACATCAATGATTGACCTATTAGGACCATGATAGCTAAATTAAATGAAGGCTTTCTTCAACAGGATCTCAGAGAAAACACAGATACCATTCTAAAGTAGATCCCGCTATAAAAGATGGTATTATTGATTATATTAATACTTTCCCAAAAATCAAAAGCCATTCTCTGCATGGACAAAGTATTTGAGAATTTATAGAAGGTGGGAAAAGTCTGGCTGATTTACACCATGACTACAAAAACAAGTGAATTAAAAGAAATGTTCATTATGCAAAACTCATGATGTATTCATAAATTTTCAACAACAATTTTAACATTTCATTTTTCACTCCAAAAAAAGATATGTGTTACTTATGCAGCTTCTACAACAAGCTACAGAAGAAGTAAAAAAGGGATAGAAGAAAAAATATAATAAACATTTAAGGGAGAAAGTTTTATCAAGAGCAGAAAAAGAGGAGAGTAAAAAGAAAGCAAAAGAACGTGAAGGAAAAATTATAATTGCCATTTATGGCCTCCAGGCAGTTCTGCCTGCTCCAAGAGGGAATACATCAATATTTTATTATAAAAGCAAAATCAATAGCTACAACTTAACTGTCACAATTATGATGCAAATCACTTACTTCTCATAAGAAAGAATGTATGTACATTTTAATCATGAATTTGCAATATAAATAGATACATAATCAATTCCCATCATTAATTACAAATATATTTATATCTATGAGATCAGAACAAAATATTTTAAAGGTTCTTAAAAAATAAATACATATTATACATTTTTTAAAGCAAATAATTCAAGTAACCTATCTATTTGTATTCAGATTTTCTTCATCAATCTATACATGTAAATTATGGAGCTAAAGTTAGAATAACCACTTGTAAGTTTTTCTGTGCAGAATTTCACTTTTCTCTCTTCTGGCTTACAATTTTACTTATTAAGATTATTTGAATAAATACTTCTGTACTCATTGTAATAAATTTTAGTTGTACTACGAATTCAAACTTCTTTTAGAATAACATGTTCAAATTGCAGATATGAGCTCCAAGATAGATTTCATGCCAATGTCTGAGTCTCCAAGCTTCTAAACAATGAAAGACATGTTTGTTTCTATAACAACCAGCTCCAAAGATTTTTCCTAAAGCAATACTCACTTTATATATATATATATATATATGAAAAACAAGCAAGTTAAAAACTCGCTAATGCTTGTATTTATGTCAATAGATGGCGTTCTACCAAAAACACTATCAAGCGTAAGTTTGTTTATATAAATGTCAGAGCAAGCATTCACCATCTCTAACCTTAATTCCACTTTCAGATCATAATTTCAAGCTATTTGCTATCGTCAGTGAAAGACAGGAATAAGAAACTAGATCTAAACACAAACCCTGAGCATTTTGTCTAAAAGATTCACGCTTGCAAGCTGAATAGAAACTGTTTCATAAATGCTCAGAGTTTGTGTTTAGATCTAGTTTCTTATTCCTGTCTTTCACTGACGATAGCAAATAGCTTGAAATCATGATCTGAAAGTGGAATTAAGGTTAGAGATAGTGAATGCTTGCTCTGACATTTATGTAAACAAACTTATGCTTGACAGTGTTTTTGGTAGAACACCATCTATTGAATATATATATATATATATATATATATATATATAAGTACTCTGTAATTTCATTTACCTTTTTTTTCCAAACCTTGAATCAATCTATAATTATATTGAATTAAATTTATTTTTTTATAATTGTATTCTTTTCTTGGAGTATAAAATACAGATTATAGTTTAATCTATTACTTAAAACATATTACTGACTTTCACTAAAAATTTATATGTGATTAGTGACAGTTACATAAGCATCATTAATTTGTATTTACTAATGACAATCAAAAATGTCAATCATTTTGTATTATTATAATGCCACAGGATAGTGGCTTCTTTAAAACTATATTTTCTGATAATATAATGGCAACATTTATGCTAAAAATATACAGTAGTTTATTTATTATGTAGTATGCAATAATATATTTGGTTATAGAATTAAAATACAATTGTTTTATATAATTTTCATCCAATGTCTTTGCAAAACAATCACTGCTTTTCTTTGTGTCATATCTAAAGTAAAAAAAAAGATGTTCATCTTTAATGATTACAAAATCAAAAGTAAACCAAATTCATTCAGCATGATGAGTTATTAAAAACATAGTTTTATTATGTACATTAACAAAATATACTGATATTTAGTTGTAAAATGTGTATCTTAGTGAAACTATATTCATTCAATAAATTTTATGAATCAAAATTTATAAAACATTATTGCTAAGATAAAAATATAAAAATTGTAATTGTAAGTTATTTTAAGAAAATAATGATTTCATGTATTATTTAATTAATAATCAGCTTATAAGTTTAAAATATTTTTTTTTTAAATTGATAACCTTGTAATTTGTTTGTGACATATTTAAGACAATAGCCAGTTTATTGTAAACATAAATTGGCAAAAAAATTAATTTATATGCATTATTAAGACTATAGCAATCAGTTATATACTACAATTTTTTTATATCTCATTCAATTTTATCAGACCTATGTAAAAGTAAAAAGTGTGCAACTAAAAAAAACAAACAAATTAAGAGCACTGCAAAAATTTTCTAGTCTTATTGATTAAAAATTATTATGATAAAAACTTTAATAATTGAACATATTAGATTAAATTTTAAAGTAAACATTATGTAATATTATTTTTTAAAAACTTTAAAATGGACATAGTGGTTAATTTGTTTAAACAATGCTTTATTTTAATTCAATGAATCATGATTCGTGAAGTATTCTATAGTTACATAAGAATCAAAACTGTGGTTCATCAATAGAAAAATTATAATTGTTTTTTTAAAAAAATATAATTACCAAAATTTTTTTTATAATATATTTTCCTACATATTGGTATTTCTTTTTAATAAGATGCTTAATAAAATGTTTATTTGTTAATTAATTTTTTTTAATTTAAGCTTTATTTTTTAATCAACTTGTTTATATTTTGAATTTAAAATAACAAATTAATTCTTTCCTCATAACAACTGCTCAAAATTCTAACAATCTCATATAAATTTTCCAAAAACATTTTAACTCTATAATATTTTTTTTTGCTTCTCTTAAAAATTAATGTTTTTATTATTCCAATCAACTACTATATATTTGTTATTTAAACATTTGACCTATAGCTTTGTTAACAATTTTTCTATTCTTCATATGTTTTTTTTTTTAATATGTTAATATCAATTCCATCATATATTGAAGCTTTTTTATTCTTCATATATTTTATTGTACATTTTACTTTTTTTTTCATTTAAACTACATAACATTTCAGAAAATACACCAATTTTAAAAGCAATATCATTTTCTGGTTTTTTTCCTATGTAGAACTCATATTTTATAATATCAGTCCACTTTTAATTATAATGTCTTCTTTTCATCCTATTATTAAAACAAATTTCTTTCATTATCAAGGTTTTAAAAGATATTTTTCAGTTATTTGCTATTTTTAATTATATTTTCTTATTTTATAATTATATAAGTAGATTCATAGGCTATAACACATTAATGGTGTAGATATTTATCTCTAAATGTTGTCAATAAATTCTTATTAAACTAATCTGAATATTTTATAACAAAAATTTATTTTATGTTTGTTTATTTGCTTACTATTATTGCTGCTGCTGCTACTACTACTACCACTACCACTACCACTACCACTACCACCACCACCACCACACCACTACCACCACCAATACCAATACCAATACCACTACCACCACCACCACTACCACCACTACTACTACTGCTACTGCTACTGCTACTACCACTACCACCACCACCACCACCACTACTACTACCACTGCTATTACTACTACTACTACTACTACTACTACTAGTAGTAGTAGTAGTAGTAGTAGTAGTCAATCTTCAAAATCAATATAGTTCTATATTATATAATTAAATAAGTATTTAATAAAATTATATGAGACTAAGTAAGTTACAAAAGTAATAAGCAGATTTACACTGGTCAATATCTCCCAGATACGTCTCAATGGCATAGAATACTATCACTACCTTATCATCTTACCACTACATCTATAGCATTCTTATGACTTTTAAATGAAATGGATTATCTTTGTAATATATTCTTAAAAATAATTCTAACTTTAGCAAAATATAATTAAACCTATTCAGGTTCTTCTCAGTTTAGCAATAATATCTTATAAATAAGTATGGTATGGGATTTTTATATCAAACTTAGATCACCTAACTTATTTTGCAATAATAATAATAAATATACTGAAAATCTTTAAAAATTTTTGTTTCAATACCATCTATTTATAATTTTCATAGTAATCATTAAATGAATAAACAATCGCCTTGTATAATATTTTGTTTCATATAATTGTCTTTATTTAAAATAGTCAAATCTTATACTTAATAATCATAGTAAGCATTAAATAATACTAATGTATTCTTATAATGTGTATTATAATCATCTTATGACCATTGTAATATCTTATGTTTCATGTCAAATCAGTTTTAGCAAAATAATGTTAAGCAAATATTGTATTCGTTTCTAATATCGTAACAAATTCATTTTTGTGCATTAATTATATTTTATTTCAAATCATCTGATGTCAAATGCTGTGTTGAAAATAATGGCTTCGACTTTGCTTTTTAAAACAAATTAACAAATTTATTTACTATAACTTTAAAATAAAATTTTATTTCACTATTTACAAGTTTTAAATTTAAGAAAAATAAATATAAACTGAACTAAAAATGAAAATAATAATATAATCTGTTTACATTGTTATTAATCATGTATAATAAAGCAGTATACATTCTTTCAAAAGCTATATTAATAATGTTAACGTTCTTTTTCAAAACTTGATTCTTTAATAATAGTAATTAATATTTAATTATTGCAAATAACTAATATATATAAATATCTATGTAAATATTGTACATAATGTAGCTCTTATACCTTAAATAGCTACATTAATTAAATAATACCATTTATATTATATTATCTGTATTACTTTATTAATAACATTGCTTAATATCTTTATATAAGATTAATATCTCTTTATAATGTCAAACAAATGATTGGCTATAATTATATTCCACTAATGTGAATTCTTATTATATTTTATAAAATATGTATTCTATATCTGTATTTATTCAACAACTATCTTTAAATCATTTATCAATTTAAATTCATAAACATTACATTAGATAAATTTTATGATTCCTTTCTGTGTAAATCATTATTTTACCTATGTGCTTTACTAACCTTTTCTAATAATTCCTATTTGTAAAAAAACATATCCTAAACATCTAAAATTTCCGGAGGAAAAACAAACGTAGCTTTAAATAAAATATTCATTATCCAAATTACCCATACTACATAATTTACTTTTCCAGTAAACTTTCAATCTAAATATAAGCTTCTGCCTAAGCGTGGCTTAACTTATCTAATAAAACAAAAATAAAATAGAGGCTTTTCAAACCTATTCTTAACTTATAAAAATAAATAATTAACTAAATAAAAGGTAATATAATTCTAATACTATAACATAATAAAAATATCAAAATTTATTTATGAAGAATCATATAATTGTTCTAAGCTTCTTTATGTAATGTTGTGTTATATTTATATTATAATTTAAAATTATGCATATTTTAATAAATTCATTGTAAATATAATATATCTTTCACAAATATCCATCCATTCATAATTCTACAACAACATAATATTTAAGTTGATCTAAAAGAAAAGCATGTTAATTAATTAAAAATCCATTATACAATATTTTACCACTAAATAATAATAATGCTCCAATCTGCCATCAGCATTCTTGAATTAGCTTCATAAAAATAAAATCATTCACATTTCACTCATAAACATTCATTAAGATATTCAAATTAATTATATTAATTATAAAATTTAAAATTTATGTATTAATTATTATATTATTTTAAGTTACTATTTGACAATCTTATAATATACTTTTTAATAGTTTAATAATATTTTTAAATTATGTTAAATAAATAAAATAAAAGATTATATTCACGACATTATGGCTGACTTTTGTACTATATAAGAAGTTCAATAAATATCCTACATATAAAGTCAATATAATTACTATTTCCTGTTTCGTTTATCAAATAAAAGTTTATAATAGTAATCATGATTTATTTTTTAAAAATAATAAGTTCCACAAAGAAAAACAAATAAAATTAAAAAAAAATAGTTTTATAAGTTCTGTTTCACTGGATCCAGTTCTTCATAAAGTATTGTTCAAAAGTTATTATTTCCAAATTAATTTATAACTATTTAGATTATTCTCATTTAAATGCTGGTAACTCAGCTTGGCCGATTTGGTTTGGCCTGGGCGTCCACCTATTGCTAACATTTTCAAAACAATATATCTAGGTAGAATCTATTTTTCCATCTATCGCGTCCAGTGTTTTAGATTACTTAGATATAATAATTTTATTATGTGCGATTTTAAATAATCATATTTATAATCTATTTGCCTTTTCAAATCGTCAATATTTGATCTTTTAAATATACAAAAAAGACACAACAAGGCATGTATTTATTAAAATTACCCTTTATATACTATTTAAGATATACATTTTATTTTAAATCTGCAAAAAATACTTTTCTTTCTATAGAAGTATTACTTATTTTCTTTTAAATATCTATTTATAATAGACAATAGTAATTAAACTTTAATACTATATAGTCCAAAATACCACTTTTTCTCCATCTTATAGTTTTCTGTACTAATCCAGCGTCTGTTTATTTCTATAGCATAAAGTTTCTGATATATTTCTCCAGTCATTGTTTATGATTATTAGTACGTAAATTAAGTTTCGATATTGAGAAGACTAATAGGGGCTATTAAAATATCTACTACATGTTAATTATTTAAACTTTTATAAAAATTCTGAAAAATATATGTGTGGATTTTTAAAAATTGATTTTAAAATGGTATAAATTTGCTTACAGCCTATTTCTCAATAACTGCGTTTAACTTAGAAAATTAATTACAGAGAGCCTTCAACAATTGAATCAGCTTTTATGCTGAAGAGACTCCACATCTGATTGATACATTTCAAACAATCGAACACCTTTATTTACATATTTATTAACACACTATTAAAAATAAAATAATGACATTTGTGTTAATATTATCACATTTTTATCTAATTTTATCGTTTATTCAAATCTATCAAGCATTTTTAAAATATTCTTTCACTCATGATTTAAATCTTAGCTTTTATAAGATCATTAAAATAAACTAAATCTTAATCGTTATATTTTTAAATGTATTTTTTAGCATCTGATTTAATATTACCGTTATCTTTATTTTTATCTCGTGATAACTCATACATTATTATTTATAAATTTCACAACAATTTTGTAAAATAATTTATACAGCTTTATTAGACAACTTCCTTTTGTAATGTATTAATTAATAATATTCTTTTTACAATAAAAAAGCGACTTGCTAGCTAAGTCTAAATAACTAACAATTGCTTTTTTAAAATAAATATTTATTTTTTAAATAATAGATATTATATCAGATTTTAAAATAATTATTTGATATGATTAAACTAATGTAATCTCAGTATAAATTTCTTATAATTTAAAATATTTTATTAACATATATTTTAAATTAAATAAATATCTTTTGTCTAATTTTAACTTGTCTTTTAAATACTTTAGCTTTAAACATTTGTTATTAAATTTATTAATGCATTATTATATGATATTATCATATTTTAATAATAAATCATGTATTACAATTCACATATCAAATACTCATAAATTTAGCTTTAATTGACTTTATGATAACATTACCACAAGCAAGTCGGCATACTATTTAGGAATACTTATAAATTTTAAAATTTTCTACTAGACTAGCACAAAACTTAAATGGTGACCCATACAAAGGGCACAATATA